>CM024189.1:0-1200000 GCA_013433145.1 Ascaris suum
CAAATAGGTCTGATGGGCGCGCCTAATCCACTTCACAAAGTCCCATTATCTAGGTGAACAGGATAAGTTGAGACTACGCGATCTGAGTGTTAAATGATTAGTCGACTTTAGCTTAGGCAAGCATTTTAGCTAATGAGGGTGAGTTTTGCTCCTGTTCGCTATACACGCTTTCCTAATGTGGTCTTAAGAGCGAGTCAGTGGCAAAAAGAAGACAAACGTGACACGAGAACTGTTCTAGAGGTTACACGGTTTGGGTGAGGAGGCAGTGAAGGTTTTTCCTTGTTTGCCGGTTAGTGGCAACCTAGCATCAGACGACACCTTATTTCATGATTCAAAAATGGCTTTTCGCTTTTTGTTCGCTTTTCCTCCTTGCAATTTCCTTGACAAGAGCACTGACTGGAACCATCTGTCCAGATGTATATCTGAACATGCACTAGTGATGTCCTTGAAAGTTTTCTGGCACAGAAAAAAAATTTCATGAGAACATTCTGATGCTCCCATGTCACCTCCAATATATGGGCATCAGAATGGTCTGACTAAATTTTCTTATTGAAGCCTCGAATGATGAAGCCTCGAATTTTCAATTCTTGCAAATTGTGGCCATATCTGCTAGTATTCCATTATTTCATTGGTCTTAGTGAACCTTTCCTGGCTCTGGAACAAATCTGCCTACTAAAATACCTTCCTTTATTTAATAATGTAGGGTCGCTACCCATCGATGGGTTGGATAGAACGTTGGATCAGTGCAGCACTTTCAGTGTTGAATATGCTGACGATGAAGTTTCTTATAACATTTCCTTTCACAGCGCGTTTATTGCCAACCGGAGCATAATGAATGCCATCAAGCAGTAACACATTTTTATGTTCGTTCTTTGCATCTTATTTTTCGTCACTTCCATTCGCAACCTGAAGACTAATAAATATCGTTATGCTATAGCACTGTTTTTGCTCAAATCAACAACTGAGGAATTATAATGCCGTGTCATGATATTAGTGCGGAAAATCTTTACAACTTATCACCGTTGTTGCAACTTAAGTTTATCATATAAACATGACGTTATAGATAGTGAAAACACTGACATGGGAACTTAGGAAAAATTATAGAACATTGTGTCCTTCAGCAAACCCCAAAAAGTAGGAATTATTATGCTGTTAGTGCTGCTTCCCACGAATATGCAAGTTACTTCTTATTGTTGAGGTACCTTGGAACTAAATAAAATTAAAGTTTACTTTCATTTAACTTATAAAATGATGCGTTTTGGAGAGAAAAGCAGGAAGCGAAAGCTGCCATGCCGAAATCAAACGCGAAAACAAAAGAACGAGCAGACGCAGTGTGTGCGCACACATGCATCATTTCCCAGATGTGTGCAGAGAACGCGGTTCGCGGAAAACATTTCGGTTCTGTGATGGCGAGGGTGAGGGCGAGGGAGGGTATGAGGTCAGAAAAAAGAGGGAAGACGTATGAGGAAACAGAGAAATTACTGTCGTCTGTGACCTAACGTTGCTAAATTTACTGCGTAGATTCTTGTCCAGCTAGCAGAATGAGCACTGGGGCGCTGTGCACCGAGAAATGGGATGGAAGAGTTTCTTTCGAGCGTTTGGAGTGGACATTCTTCGCTAGCGTATTTTTGAAATTCAGATCGTGATATTTTTCCCATGGCGTATTCTGCGATTTAGGATATACTTACGTTGAGAGTGCATTGCGAAGCTGTAATGCATTGTCTGGGGTACGTAAGAATGGAGTCTTTATCAGATGCCAAAACTTATTCGAAGAAAATGTTGTGCCTAATTGGAGAATCTTATTTTAATATTCTTCCTCTTTCTCATTTCTCAACTTTGCGTCCAGTTTTTAGTGGAGTAGGTCGTTGAGTATTTCAGGCCGAATCGTTGATACCATCGAAAAAGTGCAACAGCTTCCGAGGCAGAAATTGCATGAATGCCTTGATCGCAAACCGGATGATGGGGTTTGTTGGCTGAGTGTGTGGCATTTTTCGTCGAAAACTGGCGGACACCGCTACCAGATAACCGTAATGCTGCCCGTCGTGCAGTCACCGCATTGTGGTCAGAGTTATCAGATGTTTGACTTGAACTTTTAATTCATGTACTTAGTTGCTACTTGCTGTTGCATGTTCGCATACTTAATACATCGAAGTCTTTTTAGCGATCATATTTCATGAAATAGACGTCGCGCAAAAAAGGTCAACAGGCTTAATACCAACATAGGTCACTATTCTAGTGACCTGTAGTGGTCATAAGCGTGAATTACCTGGGCAGATGCTGTTTTCAATATTAAAAGATACAGATTTTATAAGGCCCTGACACGCACTTTACACTTTGTGAGGTGCAGTTTGTATGAAGAGGTAAGGTGAGATAATTTGGGATAGCAAATTAGCAGACAGCCACACAGATGCAAAAATAAATGAACGTGTACATACATACAACTGTGCACACGGTCTTTACAAATGAGCATCTGTAAAGGCATAAAGAAACTGGGTTGAACGCTTGAACGCTATCCCACTAACTTGAAATTTATCACTGTTTTTCCTCGTGTTTGAAATTTTCAAAAATTGATATGATTTCATAGAGTGCTGGGAGGCGTTGCAGTGTACCACTCGTTGGATTAAGGCATCCGAATAAGGGATTGCTTAAGCGCGTGGGGCAGTAGCTTATGAGGTATATTTTTTCGTCCTGATTCCGAAAGATCGCACTTGCATTCCTCTTTGCTTATTACTCTGCCTTCTTATCTATTTTCTCTTCTTCTTGTTTCCTTCATATTGCTAAAATGTTAAAGTGAATTACTGGGCTGAAGCATATTAAGAAGCATATTAACATAAGCTATATATAAATATATATATATATATATATATAAATATATATATATATATATATATATAATATATATAATATATATATATATAATATATATATATATATATATATATATATATATATATGCAAATTGTATCGATCGAAAAAAAGTTTGCTTTGCGTTGCAGGTGCCTGGTTTCCATGCATTTCGCGTTTCAGTGGTATGCTGAGAAGTTGTTTGCTGCTTTGCGTTGGTTAGGCAATGAAAATCGACGATTCGGTCTCATCTTTTTTTTCTTTGAAACCGGCACAAATATGTGGGCAACTCTAATACAGTCAAAGTCTTGGATTCTTCTACACTGATGCAACATGTGAAAATATTCAAAAAGAAAGCTGCTTAAAAGTTCAGCTTGTAGGAAACGACGCAGTTAGCTTGGCATTTAAAATTGAGACTTGTTCGTTAAGGTAAAACTCATGCGTAATTGACCATCATTGAGCAAACTGGGATACTCTACACATTTATTTCCTCTAAGTGATATAGTAACTGCTGCCGATATTAATTAAATTTTTTTCATTTACCAATTTAAATTTATCGTCTGGCACTATTTGTCATCATATCATATTCCTCCTCCTTCAGAGTGGATCAAATTATCCATCAAACTTCAGAGATTTAAAGAGTTAAAAATTCATCATGTTTTATATCTCACTGAGCATTCTTCTACTACCTTTGTCGTAAATGTCTTTATATCTCATATAAAACCTCAATCACTCGACGCTCTCATAATCTAGGAGGGCGAAAACACTACAGGCATTAGTGGAAACACTTTGCCTTAGCAAGCAGCAACTATGGGTTCTTCAAAGAATTTCCTTAAAAAATTTGGAAAAGGTGAAATTTTTTCGGCGGCTCACTGCGACGAGATTTGATGCTCGGAAGCGATGTCTGCAATTCAGCAAGTTCATTTTTTCAAATATTTCATTGGAGCATCAAGTGATGAAAGCTCTAAGCGCCAATGCTTCCTTTTAATGCTGTGAACTTCTTATGTTCACTCAGCAATGAACACATTGTGTTTGTTAGAAAGTTCTCCGCATATCCTGTTGTTGTATTTCTCATTCAGTCGTTCAGGCAGACGTGCTTGTTTTGTCTTCTTTGGCGAAGTCCATGTAAAGGTATACTGAATGAAAATTCAGCTTAACCGCCCCTAAGCCTAAGAACTAAGCCCCAACTCAGCCTCAGCCTAATCCCCAAGCCTCGGCCTACTAAGCCTAAACCTAAGCACTCAGTCTAAGCCTACACAACCCTAAGCCTAAGCCCTAAGCCTATGCCCAACCCCAGTCCTAAGCACAAGACCTAAGAATACGACCTAAGCCAAGGCTAACCTTACATGAATTTTCTCGTTCAACGCCGTCAGTGTTGTTCTAACGACTGCATTCAGAAGGAGAATATATCCTGCTAGCCGTTGCATACGGTTTGCTAACGCACCTACAAGATTTGCCTTCGCTACGTACCCTGTGATTCGTCGCACTAAGCCAAACCTAGGGCCAAGCCTAACCCTGGGCCTAAGGCCAAGCCTGACACCAAGATCAAATCTAAGCCTAAATCTAAGGCCAAGCCTCAGTTTCAAGAAAAGAATAACCCTAAGCTAAGGCCAATTTTAAGCCCAAGCCTAAGGCCAAGCCCCGGTTTTAGGCCAGGTCTAACCCAAAGCCTAAGGCCAAGTTTGAGCCTATGCCCAGGCCCCATCCTCGTTTAAGGCCTGTTTAAGCTAAGCCTAAGCCTAAGAACAGGCCTAAACTAAGGCCAATTTTAAGCTTGAGTTGGCCAAGTCTCAAATTAAGGCCAAATTTAAGCCTAGCCTAAGCCTAAGCCTAAGCGTAAGAAACAAGCCTAAGCTAAGGCCAGGTTTAACCCAAAGCCTAATGCCAAGCTTGAGCCTAAGCTTAAGGACAAGCCTAAGCTTAAGGCTAAGCTCAAGCCTAAGCTTAAGGACAAGTTTAAGCCTAAGCCTAAGGCCAAGCCTAAGCTTAAGGCCAATTTAAGCCTAAGCTTAAGGCCAGGTTTAAGCCTAAGCTTAAGGCCAAGCCTAAGCTTTAGGTTTAAGCTTAAGCCAAATTAAGCCTAAGCTTAAGGCCAAGTTTAAGCCTAAGCTTAAGGCCAAGATTTGAGCCTAAGCTTAAGGCCAAGTTTGAGCCTAAGCTTAAGGCCAAGTTTAAGCCTAAGCTTAAGGCCAAGTTTAAGCCTAAGCTTAAGCCTAAGTTAAGCCAAAGTTTAAGCTAAGGCCAAGTTTAAGCCTAAGCTTAAGGCCAAGTTTAAGCCTAAGCTTAAGGCCAAGTTTAAGCCTTAGGCCAAGTTAAGCCTAAGCTTAAGGCCAAGTTTAAGCCTAAGCTTAAGGCCAATTAAGCCTAAGCCTAAGGCCAAGTTTAAGCCTAAGCTTAAGGCCAAGTTTAAGCCTAAGCTTAAGGCCAAGTTTAAGCCTAAGCCTAAGGCCAAGCCTAAGCTTAAGGCCAAGTTTAAGCCTAAGCTTAAGGCCAAGTTTTAGCCTCCTTAAGGCCAAGTTTAAGCCTAAGCTTAAGGCCAAGCCTAAGCTTAAGGCCAAGTTTAAGCCTAAGCTTAAGGCCAAGTTTGAGCCTAAGCTTAAGGCCAAGTTTAAGCCAAAGCTTAAGGCCAAGTTTAAGCCTAAGCCTAAGGCCAAGCCTAAGCTTAAGGCCAAGTTTAAGCCTAAGCTTAAGGCCAAGTTTAAGCCTAAGCCTAAGGCCAACCTAACCTAAGCCAAGTTTAAGCCTAAGCTTAAGCCAAGCTACCTAAGGCCAAGTTTAAATTTATCGCTGCTCAAGTTTAACATGAGCTTTATTATTGCGCTATTGATGGTTGTGAAGGGTTGTACAAAGGTGTAGCTGAAAAACAGTGACGCGTATTGGTTTTGGTTTTATTGTCGAGAGTTTTTTAGTGACAGTTTGCGTTTTCGGGTGGAAGTAGACGTGTTGGGACGACAGAATGGGTGTCAGCGCATGATTTCCTCACAGAGGATACCAGCTGCAGGAGTAAGTTATGCATGTTGTGTGATTCTTGTTACATGTCGAATACAGCAGATGCTCTTCATTTAAGTACCAGCAGTTAAGCGTTCGTAGGCCCAATATTATTACGCTTGGTTTTCGCACGGTGTGTGATTTGTGAAATGTTAGGTGCTAATTTGTATGGCGTTATTTCCCTTTCCCATTCTTTTTCTTCCATCTTCTATCTTTGTCGCTGTGAGTGTCTTAAAATTTAAGCTATGCCAGCGATGCTCTTTGAAGTTGGTGTTATAGACATTGTCTTCTTTAAGTACCTTTGAATTTTGCCTGAACGAATGTTTTTTTTTTCGCCGTTTTTTTGCTCCCTATTAGATTCGAGGATTGTTTGCTCAGCTGCTATCTTCATTGAACACTCTAAAACGTCATCTATTTTTTTTCATCACTTACCTTTGCAGCTAAATGTGATAAAAGAAATAAATAATAGAAAGTGTTTAGTTGGAAGTTTTGATAAAACATTCCTGAAATTAACTATGCAACCTTGAAGCCTCACGTTGTGGCCACAGGCGTACGCTTCTATGAACCCACAGAGGTTCCGTTAGATGATTTCAGGCTCATTTACAATCTTCTATGAACTCATTAGGGTCCCGTATAGGTGAGTTCAGGCTTGTTTATCGGTTCATTAGCTTGCAAGTCCGAAGGTGCATTGTTAGGATAATTCTACGCCTTCATTTTTGTGGGCTGTTGCAAATTTACGTTTAGAAGGCACATCGTGAAAATGTCATATCTGTGCTACATGTCTGCACCTATCTACTTGCCCGCTGTTTTGAACTCGCGGCTCCTTGAAGATGAGGCCACAGGATTTGAATGACACGTTGCAGATCATGCCTTGGTCATGCGTGAGCCTTCAAGTTGGTTCTTTGGCTGCTTTATTATTGCAATAAATCCATCAAATACCCATTTAAGCATACTGGAATGTGCTTTAAATGGGTGTTTGATGGATTTATAGCAGTAATAAAGTAGACTGTTTTCGCGATCACTAGTCGCCTAAAGCACTCCGACCTCGGAAGATCTTGAGTGTTTCTGTTTAACTGATTGTGGTATCTAATCGTCGTCGTCACATACTCTACTTCTCCTTCTTTTGTTTGCTTTGTGTTTTCAGTGGTATTGATTGTATTTTCGAATTAATAGTTTCACACTTCGCTCATTCAATTCATTTAAAAGAAGGATGTTTATAAAGCACTAATATACAAGTAATCGAGTCGTTTAAAATATTCATTTATTATCCTTTTTCATTCCTTTGTCGTTATGGCAGCGGGGTAACAAAGACGCATGCTGTGGCAAATCTGGCGCGCTTTTGGATTTGTTATGTGGAGAACGGTGCTGCCTTTACCGTTCAGACATGAGAAGGTGCAGTGATTCCATTCTACTGTGTCAGATGATGCAGTGTCTTTCTTGTTATGCGTACTTTACGGCTAAGCCTAAGCCTAAGGCCGAGCTTACGGGTAAGCATAATCCTGAGGCCAGAAATAAGGCCAAGCTTAAGCCTAAGCCCAAGCCTATGGCCAGAAATAAGGTCTGTTAGGATAGACGAATTTATGCACTAATTCTGGTTTGCCAGTTAATGCTTTATACAAGTATTTTTCCACTAGATTCTGATGTCTTTGTCGTATGCAGTCTTGGTTAAGTAGGTGGATCCTCTAAGTAGAGCATATGCACTCTTTCGTGTATGCAAAAATGTTTATATGAACAACTTTGGTAATTTTTTATTCATTTTTATGTGTTAGAGCGTGAAAGCATATTTTTGTGGATTCGTTTAAGGTTGGTTAACATTAAAATGGAATTCTTTCCTCCTCTTATCAAAAGATCACTATTGAAGTTCTAAAATTCTAAAAAGAGTTGCTATTTATTATGCGTGAATATTTGTTCAGCTGATATGTTCGTTTACTGCGTTTACCAAACGCGTTTTAGCCAACGATTTCGAAAACAGTATAGGTTCAAAGGTGCTTTCAGTAAATGATGCGCTATCGAGAATATTATACTTCTCATAATTTGGTTTCATGACCTGTGCTTTAAAATCAACTATATTCTACGAACCGTGCTATGACCATTATTGAAAGAAAATCAAAATATCTGCAATCCTTTTATTGATTTGGTTCTTTTGCTTCCTAATAACAAAGCTCAATTTATATGTTCCCATATGAGAGGCGACGTTGACTACTTCTTTCAGCTGTCCTGGCTTTTGTGCTCTGATTCTGCCGATAAACAAGTCTTGTGATTAAGTGGACGTGGAAACTCGGCGAAATATTCGGAACTCATAAAAGAAATGAACAGCGGGTATCTCCTCTTGAAATGTCTCAGGTCAAAGCCTCGGATCCACGTCATCGTTGGGTAATCATTCGTTTTGTTGGATAACTGGTGGTCATAGGATAATAGTGATGACTTTTTCGCATAAACAATAAAAAGTGATGTATTTTAGTGCCTAAAGAACATCTAAAATGCATTTGAACTTCAAGATGAGTAAATTTCAGACTGGCAAGTAAATAAGGGTTCTTCCATTTCTGGTCTCTCAATTCTATGTAGCAGCTGATATTTCGCTGCAAATTATGAAGCTTTACGTACGTTGACGACGAGAAAAACTCAGAAGGAAATGCGGCAAATTCTTCGAAAAGAGGATTGAGAAGCGCTTTGCTCAAATATTTTTGACTGTACTTCGCGGCAACTAAAGCGCTAAATTTTTTTCCGCTCTCCATATATGACATACTACCAGGATGTTCGGTAACCAAAGCTGCAAATAATGGATTATTTACAGCATTGTCATCTAATTCAGGATTTCAGTCAAAGCAAAAGAGAGGATCATCCTTGCGCTCAATTATCAAAGTTCATGAAAGTTGCTAGTGTTCATTGAATTATTCCAATTTTTAATTCCAACTTCAAGTTTGGATTGGCAAAGTTCATCTCTGCAACTTGAAAAAAAACGCTGAATTTTGAAGTCTCAATAACTCGATTCAATGGGTTATAGTGCGGTGGGGGGCTCTGTCAGCGTGAAAGTCAAAGGTCGTCTAATCATAGCGCTTTGTCACAGCATGTGAAGACCAGCAGGGGCCAGCTTCCCTATCATAGTTTTCTGCTTTTTCTTGTTTTGCAATGCAATGAATAAACCTGAAAGACGTTTCGAACATCAGATGAAGGTATTTCAATCCGTTAGAAGATAGCATTTAAATACAAAAACCTTAGCACTTCCAAATCGTGAATAAGGAAATGTTTTCTAGTACATAAGCCACGGAACACAGCAGGAATTATAGTCGACTCCAAACGGATCGTTCATCAGTTCAACAAGATTAGTTGCGCTAGTAGATACGTTTGATGAGGTATTAGATGCTTTTGAGGAGCGCATCCGTATAGTAATACGGATTGAATCCATATAATAATAGGGATCGAATAGTTCGCTGATGTCCATATCGAACTTTTTATCGCTTAATTTCTTAACAGTATCTTTAACGAATCGTTGTTTGGATCGAAAACTTTCTTTTCTTTTAAAGACCCCTGAACATTTTTAAATACTAAAAGATGGACTTGATATAAGTATGAATTATTTTTGAACGCAATGCAGTCCAGTAATTAATAAAATCCATTTCGTGGCTTCATATTACCAGCTCATAGACCAATGGCGCAACTGGTAAAATGATACGCTTCCTGCTGAAAGAGCCACATGAACGAGTGTTACATAAAGCTGCTTACAATACTAGAGCTAATGGTTTGCATCAGTCAACTTCGCTTAGAATGGTTCTGAGAAGATCAGATCTTCAAGTATCTAGATTTAGTGTTAAAACACTTGGCTTAGCAAAATACAGTCAAAAACTGTTACTTTATAACGATGCACAACGGTCGCACTATACATTTTGTTAAGCAGAAAGTGAGTTGTCATGAAAAGATCATAAAAAGCACTGAAGGAGATTCAAATCGGAACGTAAGCAAAAAAAAGACTAAAAAAACAACACATAAGATCCCTGCTCGCTCCGGAAAACTTCACACGTTTACTAGGTGCTAACGTAATTTCCAATTATCTCGTCATATAATTATTTGAAATTTGCTGACAACAAGAACAGTGAAACTCACTTCCGCACAGTAGCCTTTTTGATCGCTGAAAGATGGTTGCAACCTGCGAATTTATAAGGACAGCACTTTATGGGGATCAAGTTGAGTGCAGTAACGTGAATAAGGGGTAAACAAATACAAACGACCTTATAAAACACTTATAGATGCTCAGCGATGACCTCGGAATCGCATTCTTCTTAAGCATTGCTTAAAAGTAACTGAAATGGCTCTCCTCCAGCAACTGAATCCGACACAGGAACCAAGAGTTAAAATTTCTTTCACACTTGCAGCATTTCTTCGCCAGAAATCAGCGAGTGCAGCACCAGTCTTATAAGGCATATCAAAACCTCTTGCTTTTAATATTGTACGGCACTTTTTTACTCCTGTAATATTAGCCGCGTCGTCTAACGCAGGCGAGAACACAACCTGAAAGCGTTGATCATATTCTTATGTCATTATGGTGGAACGATATTGTTTTGGCTTAATGCTTTAATATTTACACCTGAAGCGCTATTTTATAGATGCACTGAAATGCAACTTGTTCAACAATTATTTGCCTAGCAGGCGAGGAAAATTGAATTTGTCATCTTTCAAACGATTTTATTTATTTTCACGATTGACTAGCCGAACGAAGACAAAAGTGAGGCGTTTTATAAAAGAAGTTCATATATCAACTCCTTCAATTCTGCTTTGAACATCGGTAAAAACACTATAACCATCAACAACTAATACTGTTATCAGGAAACAACCTCCATTCTCACGGCTTTCATTCAATGGAAAATAAACGAAAGCAGCCAACTTCAACTCGCGTTATTGTTTCATTTTTTTGGCAACAAATCGTTTCATCGTTTCGCCTCTAAGATATAAGCATTGAAAATTTACACAGCCCACTTCATGCTTTCTTGTTCCCAGAACCTAATCTTAAGCTGCGGCATGTTTCCGCTTCCACAGTGGCTGAAATCCAATCATTCGGAATTGCTGAAATTCACAATACGCTCATGAAACTATCGCTTACCACGCAACGTCCTCAATCAGCCCAAGTGTCGCCAATGTGGCCGACTGCGTGCTGTCAGAGCACTGCAGACAAGTGTTTTGCAGCCTGAGGCAACAACATTTCAACGTTTTTCATACTTGATGCAGTCATATAAGTAAACCACTAACGTGAATCAGTTGTCTCTGCTACGGCATAATGAAACTAGTTATCTAGAAATGAAATTTCTACCTCCTTATCCTTTCTCGAGAGACAAGCTTTCTGCACTAATATTTCATGCGCCTCCTATTAAGAAGCATTCCATTCGACCAGAGCTGCGCAAAATGAAGCATTCTTTCTGCCTTTAACATGGCATTTTAACATATCATGTGTACCGACGTGCCATCATCATTAGTAGGTTGGAGAAACCACGTAATATGCTAACGGCATGTGTACTTCTGATACTTTCAGTTATAAGTATTGTTGCGCTGTCACCTTTATAGTCGCTGTGTAAAATCACCATGCAAATTTCGAATAACCCTAATAGCTCTACGGCTTCTAAAAATCTGCATTTTTAAAACGCATCATGAAGTTAAGTCTATTTGTACATATAATTATGCCCGTGTCTGTATGTGTCCGTCTGAATGCTCCGTAATTTCACTTCGAAAATCACTGACGTATAAAGCATGGAACCGAGTGATGGCAATCATACTGCCCTGGATATGAACAATGCGCTCACGCTTGCAACTTCTTATACGCTTTGCATCAATAAGAAGAATTTTGCATAGAATGATGCAAGACCACAGATGGAAGCAATTTTGTGTTCGGATGTGAAAAATAGCATTTCACGACTTCCTTTTTGTTTGCCAAAGTATTGCATGCGGTTGCAGCACTACTGGCGCTTAGAGTAAATGCACATTGTGCGTAAACTCAGGATGTTTTACTGATCACTTCCTCGTATTTTTGGGAAAAAATCATGTATGCATTTAATCTATTCGTAGAGTACTGACTGCTCGCAATGATTAACGAGCTCCGGTCCAACAGTTCTCAAGGCATTCTAGATATCCCGGCATGCAGCACCTTAGCTTAAAATGCAACTCACAGAGACCAACACAACTAATTCATGGCTTTTCAAAACAGAAGCGAACTCGACGAATATTTCACTCGTTCGAAATACGTCGAAAGTTCATTCGATATCAAGAGACTACTGTATTTCAATCAAGACCAATGATATTGCAGCGTTCTATCGTGAAAAAATGAAACAAAGTAAAAGGAGATCGTAGGAATTTTTCTGTAATAATCGTCGTTAATACCGATGAATGCAGCTGCCCAAAAGAAGGTGAAGCTGGATGGTCTATCTACCGGACGTGTCGCTTCACTATTGGTTATCATACAATTCTTTATCACCCTACGAAAACTCATTAGTCTGATGGCAACGAAACTACACGGATTTGATAGCGTTAGTGATAACTCTTCTGCACTCAACGACGCAACAACAATCAATATAGGTCAAACATCACTAACAGTACACAATAAAATACAATCCTTTCGTTTTCAGCTCGATCACATGGTGACTAAACAGGCAACTGTGATTATTTGTAAACAGCAAGGAAGGGATGTGTGCTAGAGTTGGAGGATAGACAAATTTGCATCGGCTATTATTTATTACAGAATAAACCGTTGCTAGTTCGAAAATGCTGTGCAATGACCGCTTGAAGGATTCGCGGAGGAAATTTCTTCCGATCACCAACACCGCCGACCCCTTCCCTCCACTCCCCTCATGCATTCACTGCAGCGAACAAAAAGGCGAAAAAATATGCCAGTTCGGAGTTTGATGACATACATCCACGCAATCCTACTCAATCGACGGTACAAGTTGCGAAAAAAAAACGACGTACGCAAAAATGCGTCATAGTTTGAAGAGCCGACCAGTCGTAAAGGTTCTGTGCAAAATTCCGCGGTTTATTTTCCAACGTGTTTGGTTACAATTCGAATGGGTAAGTTGAAGATTAAATTATTTTAACGCTTCAGCCACATACATAACCCTCTTGAGACACCAACAAATCCGTTAGGAAATTAACACAGGATGTGTTGTATACTTCAGGGACGACAATAGGATGGACTAACAGATATGTTTGATAACCCAGGAGGGGCGCCTCATATGCCTGACAACTGAAAGGGAGTTGAAACTCGACTAGTTCTCAGCTTAGATCCCAATTTTTACAATGCGAAAGTGATGACTTCATGGGTTCATGTTCAAATCCCAAAGAATGAAAAATTTCTCCGATCCCAATCAGTTGCAGCGACTGCCATGCAACGGCTGACATGTATTTCTGCTTCCGAGGAGGAATCACACCGACCGCAGGGCCATCCAGTACTCATAAGTCGTACCTTTGCAATCGATGAAAGAAATTTCATCACTTTGGTTTCATTCCGAGCCTGTCATACGATGATTCGTAGGCCCCATGATAATCACATCTAAAAAAATTCCCCTACCGCGCTGCTGAGATCCTGTACAATCGCAGCGGATGCGCTCAGTTATGATACTCCCACCACTCCAAAACATTGTACTTTGCTTTATTGCTCAAGAACACCTTCGTAACCTGCTCCAGGCTACACGTCATCTAGTTGTTTTTTCCTGACTCCAGCTGAATATTCACGAAAACCAATCACTCTAACTTTTAACGCAGCATACCTTCCACTCACAAAAAGCCTCTCTGCAGGCCAAAGTGTCACGAAGCACATACGTTCCTTGTGTCTACGCACTTCTCTTCTCGAATTAAGTGCGCTGCGGCAGCATGCAGCAGTTAGAGCGCTGCAATGACCCAACACCGTAACAAAGCAGTTGAGATTCGCAGTTCACTTTCTTCAACGTTTCAAAGCTTAAAGGAGCACTGCTTATTCGACTATATAATTCAAATAAAACATATGTTCCCTCTTCTTCGTACACCAGTGAGTCCAAGCTTCTAAGGACCACAAAAGCTCATTCATTATGCACCTTTGCATACCGTAATTCCCATAACACCGTTTGTGTAATGTCCTTCGAACATCTTGCTAATTTCACCACAAAATAAAACTAATTACCATTTGCGTTGAAATTTTATAATTCATTCTAAAGAATGAGAGCACTTATTCAGCACGGCAATGCTGCCTTTTATGTGAGCAAATTATTCAGCAGCAAACCATTTGACGGCAGAAAAACAAGCAGTAATCTTCATTCTTCGTTCCTTCCTCTCCTTTGTGAAGTGAAAATGCTTATTTATTTTTGTTTATTAGCAAACAATGAATAGTAGTACAGCATAAGAGCACAGGCGCTTCAGAGGCAGAAAAGGAAGGGTGGCCGCGAAAGAAAACATGAAACAATTCCTACAACATATCTACGAAACGGGTTATAATTCAAATTATGAGCACCACCTCATAACTGCAGCTGCCTCATGAACGGGCGCTACTTTTG
Source organism: Ascaris suum (assembly GCA_013433145.1). Lineage (NCBI taxonomy): Eukaryota > Metazoa > Nematoda > Chromadorea > Rhabditida > Ascarididae > Ascaris > Ascaris suum. The sequence continues at coordinate 14,337 of CM024189.1, forward strand.
TGCCGTTGCAAAATCTATGGCACTGCGCTGAACAAAACACTCCAGGGCGAACGTAACTGCAACCAACCCTTCCTGTAACCCTCAAATGACACACATATGTGTTCCCTCTTAAACGTGGATTCGGCAGTTGAAATAAAGTCAAATGAAATATTGCCTAACTACAACCAAAAGCAGAATGAAAATACAAGAACAGAGAAGATGACCATGTAGAGGCAAAGAGAACACTGCACCAATACGATCCGCATCGAAGAATTTTTTGAAAAATTCGCACATGAGATAATGGCAAGATGTTCCTTTCCATTTCCTCGTATCTCTTAGCACACTTTTGCTACATATGGAAAAGGGGTTTCAGAAAACGTCAAATCAGCCATCTCCAGACCGGAAACGCATCTGTATTACGGTGTTCTCTCGCTGCGAAAAAGTTGTGAAAACGTGCAAATGACAACGCAACCACAAATATAAGAAAGAAAGAAAGTACAAACAAAATTGCAGCGAAACATAATCGAACAGCACAATGACCAAAGCAAAATAAAGAGAACCAGTGAATATAGTACGGTTAGCAAAACGGCATCGAACATACAAAGAAATAACTAAAAACACACAAGAAAAGGCCCAACTGACGTATATTCGGTAAGTTTGACAGCAACCAAATTCGCACTGTAAAATAGTGGGCGATCAATAAACGAACTATTACGAGCTCGGGAGATGTGTTGACCGCACACATAAACAATCAGAGCCGGGCTTATCAAAAGATCGTCGAAGGCTGGTCCAATTCAACATCAATTAGCCCACACAACTAAAAAGTGGAGCAGTCACGCAGTGGCCTTTCAGTGAGCGAACAATCAATAGCATCGAGCATGGAGGCACAAAATCAATACAAGCGAACATGCAGGCACATAATCAATAGAAGCGCACAGGGAGGCACACAGACAATAGCCGCCTACCAAAGACCAAGCAATTCAATCACAGCATTGCAGGTCCTGTGCCACACATCACCATCACTAAAATAGGGCTAGGAAAAGAACCTCTGTGCTCATGAAATAGGCCTAGGAAGAGAACTTCCGCATTCACGCACCCCCTCCGGAAAAGTTCGCAGTACTCGAAAACGAAACGACAATTGTCGGACCCACATGGCTTTTCTATACTCACAAAGCGAAACAAACAATAACGACAGCCAAATCAAAGTTTTCAGACGAATAAATCGCATCGCGCTCATCAGCCCCATAACTTTCCAAAAACTTCGCAGCCACACGCTTTTGCAGACCTTCACCAGGTGCAACCGTCAATAGGTACTGTTTTATGGAACACCGATTGAACTTTCGGAAATGGCGCAAACACTTCGGGATCTCGCAATCTCAGTAAACCTCATCAGCACAATAGTATATGCTATATGAAGAAGCTTTACGAAAGTCGCCTGAGGAAACGCTTCAAGGTGTGTTCGAAAAATTATATGGAAGTTGCAAAAACGGTGACTCGGAACACTTAGACACGGTCAATTAGTCAACCTCATTTGGAACATTAGGTGAATTGTTAGCAGAAGCCCACCACAGTTCTCAGCACTTTTTGAAATGCGATGTGAATATTCGAAAAACGTCAGTGCGCAGCTATTACTGTTTCAGGTGATGCCGTTCGCGCTTTCGCAATGCCAATGGCACTGCTTTCTTATAGGGGCCACCGGATCTTGCAGTGGATTCAAAAAACTTACAAGAAAGGATGTATCTCAACCAACAACCAGATTCCCATTATTCTTAGTTTCTGATGAGTTCATTTCTTCTGCACGAAGGAAATAAATCAACGAATGAAATCGATAGCAGTTCTATACGAGTCAAGCGAGACCGTTCTCATCGAGAAAACTCATGGGCCATAAAGATTGCAATACCATGATTGCGTCTGCTTTTTTTGCTTTTTATACACGAGGATGTGCATCTTTGTCGGTGCGCATTTGAGTCAATTAAGAAGCTTATACCCTGCGGAATGTACTGTTCAACCCAAAGATGCAGTCGTTTTCACTTTGCAAATGTTCCAATCAACATTCGCTTAAAAATAAGCATCTTATAAATTTCGCAAAATGTTTAAGCATGTGACCGTTTAAACAGCAAAAGTGGCAAAAAATTTTCAAATAATAGCGACACTATGCCCATATAAAGTTTACTGTGCTAATAACACTAACTGGCAGCTACTTCCATTACTTCCGACTGCCCATTAAATTCAGAAACTCCTCACTTCACTTCCATAGCCACCTCAAGTCTCTAATTAAGTGATCCGCGCGATCAAAATGAAAAGAAAATCTGTGAAGTATAAGAAAACCTGTGATGAGTTAAGACTGTGCAAGATTCTCTTGGCACTTCCGAACACCAGCTACCGAACGTCTCCATCTTACTGTTGATCGGTCCCTCATAAGCTCGCTGTTGGCGCGCTAACACTGAATGCGTCTGCTGAATTAAACGACAAGAACGAAATCGAAACACACGCGCAAAGAATGTCGGAAGTGAGAAATTGGCAAACGAGCGCATTTGAATAAATGGAAAAAAAACAAAAACACCAAACAAATAACACAAGGATGAGAAGGGGTGGCATGAACCTGAAACAATATTATAACAGCATTCTGCAAACATGAGTGAGCGTTAAATTAACAATACACTCGATACAGAACGAAATCAAATTGCAGAACTTAGCTCTCTAAATGTTTTACGATTAGAATACCTAAACAAAATGGATAAACATACTCCTATCCCCTCGTTGAGCCATGCAGTGCAATTCGTCATCAACCCTTTTTTAACAGCTCGCTACACCAAAAAATATTCTTCAAGCCCCAAAAAACCCCGTTTTGAAAATACTGAAAAATTTATCAAAAATCAGGTATTCTAATCTCTCAAAAAGCCAATCAATCAATGTTCACGTTCAGTCGATATTCGGGCAAAAATCAACGATTTCTTTTTAAGCCTGCATTATTTAAAATCGATCAAAAATTATTAAGCTACAGCTATCAGTCAAGTTGTTATGGATAAAACTAACTGCCAATGATGCCAATCAGAAACTACACTACATTAAACAGTAATAACGACGAGTCTGACATACAGATCGGGCAAAGCAATATAACGCAGATGGTTATGCCATAATCAGCAAAGTGATACCGAAGGAGTATAAATTCATATCAAAAGGTGGTTAAAAACGTACCGCTTTAATATTCCGGCCATTTTACAAGCTTTCAACGCGATATAAGTTATTCCTTACAAACTGTTCACGACCATAATATAGCACAACACATTCTGCTAGACTAGCTTATTGTTGAAACCAATAGCGAATAGCGTCGGCGTCACAACTCGGAACGAAATAATGGTCCTACGAAGCCCTTGGAACAAATGTTTGCAGGTCTCCTGAACTGTTTTGGGGCGGACCTGTTTGTCTTTGTCGTCTTTTGGTTTTTTTTTGTGATACTTCTTTGTGTGTTGAGTTTTTTTTTTTTCCTCTAGTACTGCTTTCGTCTAGTGGAGTGTGTTTCTGCTCATAACTATTGTTTTGTTTGTTTATCTAAGGGGACTGCTCTTTTGCGGGTATTTTGAATTTTTTTTCAGGAGATTCAAAGATTTTTTTTTGATTTTTAATGTTATTTTACAGTTTTTTATTTTGACGATGAAGGTCGATGTGGCCCCATTCCATCCCCGTTTCTAGCGTTACCGGTCTTTGCATGACTGGTTGTTGATGTGATTTTTGGCTTTTCAGAAGTTTCTTTTTTTGCCTGTGTTGGTTCAGCTATTTGACTTTAAATATGTTTTAATTTTTTTGTTCGAGATTTGTGTTTGTTGTCTTCAGCTATTTGTATTGAAGAGTGTACGAATATGAAGTTTATTTCTTCTATAGAGTTTTTTAATAGGATTGTTTTGAGTTGTTTTTTTGTCTGTTGCTATCGTAATTTACTTGTCTTTCTTACTATGTTGTTTTGACGATGTGTTTGATATTAAATTTTCATATTAAGGAACTTATTTCGTTATTTACTATGTATCACTGGTTTTTTGAATATTCCTTTCAATGTTTCTTCTCTATTATGATTTTTGTTCTGGGAGAGGATTTTAACTTGGACGGGGTGTTTTATTCTTTTTGTTATTTCTGATGTTCTTATCTATGTCGTGTTTTAGTTTGTGGTTGATTAATATAGGGGATAAAAATATGAAAGTGTTGGCGGACAATCTTAAGAGGCTTTTTGAGCCTTCCCCTTACGGTGGACAACTTTTTAAAACCGAAATAACCATGCGAGGTTTCGCCTACTATGGTTACTTCAGTAATTTATTATTTTAGTGAATTTTTATCGTCTTAAGTTCTTAGGAAATAATAAGACGTTAAATAGATGTGAACTCTGGTCGTTTAGGGTGCGGAAGGAAAATCGTTTGAATATTTACTTCAGAAAATGTATCTATTTTTGGTGTTAAAGGATAAAAGCATAGATGTTATCTTGTTAGTTTATGTTTATAAAATATGACTTTGAAGAAGTTGAGAATGTTGGAGGTGATTAAGAGGGCTCGGACTTTGTTAATTCTATGATTGTAAGGTCGCCTCCTTGAAGGGTTCTGACTATTAATCGGAATTCTGGAAGCATATTAGGTGTAGTTTTAGGTTTCCAAATTTTGACTGGTATGTTTTTGGCTTCAATTATTCTAATGATAGTAATTGAGCTTTCTTGAGTGTGCAGTATATTCTACATGCGGTTGGTCTTGGTTGGATTTTACATGTTTCGCATTTTAATGATACTAGGTTGCTTTATTATTTTTTTTTTTATTATTTTTTTTTTGCATTTCCACATATTCATGAGTTGCTTTTTACAAGTAATGGCTCTTAAAGGAAGTCTGAATGTCTGGTATTGTGATTCTTCTTTTAGTCATGATGGAGGCTTTTGTGGGTTATGTTTTGGCGCGGGCGCAGACGAGTTTTTGGACTTCTGTGGTAATTAATAGTTTATTGAGTGTGATTCCTATCTGAAGTCCAGCTATTCTTATTTGGATTTGGGTGAACATACGGTTTCCAGTGCTACTTTGAAATTCTTTTGTCTTGCACTTCTTGATGCATCGGGATTGTTGTTGTTGGTTTTGTTGCATTTGATTTTTTTGTATGGGACCAGTAGGACTTCTAACATGTATTGTAATACATATTATAATAAGATTTGTTCCTATAGTGAATATTGGACTAAGGGTTTTTAAAATGTGATGGTTTGGTCTATCTCTATTGGTTTTTCTTTATCGTTTCTTTTTTTCTGACCCTGGAATATTAATTGAGTGCAACTTTTGATGAGGCCTGTTTTGTGTCTGAGTGATATTTTTTGCGTGGTTATGCTATTCTGAAGGCTATTACTAATAAAGTTTTAAGTGTAGTGTCTTCGTTTACTAATACTTGGTTTTTTTGTTTTTGTTCCAGTCGATATTTATGTTTCCATGTTGTCGAAGGCTATTAATTTCTTGTTTTTTTTTTCATTTTTGTTTCGGCACATTCGAATTTTGTTGGTCATTGTTTGTCGAAGACCCACGCGTTTTTTAAAGTATAGTTTTTCCTTTTTAGATGTTTTTTGATTCTTCTGTTGTTTTTAGTTCACTGTGTTACTAGGCAGGCTTTTGGATAATCTAGGCGTGATGTATACATGAAGCATGAAAAGTATAACAGATTTATGATCTGTAGATGGATGTATGCCGTGTTTCATAATTCCCATATTTTTGGTCTTTCTAGATACTACATTTACACATCACGCCTAGATTATCCAAAAGCCTGCCTAGTAACACAGTGAACTAAAAACAACAGAAGAATCAAAAAACATCTAAAAAGGAAAAACTATACTTTAAAAAACGCGTGGGTCTTCGACAAACAATGACCAACAAAATTCGAATGTGCCGAAACAAAAATGAAAATAAAAACAAGAAATTAATAGCCTTCGACAACATGGAAACATAAATATCGACTGGAACAAAAACAAAAAAACCAAGTATTAGTAAACGAAGACACTACACTTAAAACTTTATTAGTAATAGCCTTCAGAATAGCATAACCACGCAAAAAATATCACTCAGACACAAAACAGGCCTCATCAAAAGTTGCACTCAATTAATATTCCAGGGTCAGAAAAAAAGAAACGATAAAGAAAAACCAATAGAGATAGACCAAACCATCACATTTTAAAAACCCTTAGTCCAATATTCACTATAGGAACAAATCTTATTATAATATGTATTACAATACATGTTAGAAGTCCTACTGGTCCCATACAAAAAAATCAAATGCAACAAAACCAACACAACAATCCCCGATGCATCAAGAAGTGCAAGACAAAAGAATTTCAAAGTAGCACTGGAAACCGTATGTTCACCCCAAATCCAAATAAGAATAGCTGGACTTCAGATAGGAATCACACTCAATAAACTATTAATTACCACAGAAGTCCAAAAACTCGTCTGCGCCCGCGCCAAAACATAACCCACAAAAGCCTCCATCATGACTAAAAGAAGAATCACAATACCAGACATTCAGACTTCCTTTAAGAGCCATTACTTGTAAAAAGCAACTCATGAATATGTGGAAATGCAAAAAAAAAATAAATAAAAAAAATAATAATAAAGCAACCTAGTATCATTAAAATGCGAAACATGTAAAATCCAACCAAGACCAACCGCATGTAGAATATACTGCACACTCAAGAAAGCTCAATTACTATCATTAGAATAATTGAAGCCAAAAACATACCAGTCAAAATTTGGAAACCTAAAACTACACCTAATATGCTTCCAGAATTCCGATTAATAGTCAGAACCCTTCAAGGAGGCGACCTTACAATCATAGAATTAACAAAGTCCGAGCCCTCTTAATCACCTCCAACATTCTCAACTTCTTCAAAGTCATATTTTATAAACATAAACTAACAAGATAACATCTATGCTTTTATCCTTTAACACCAAAAATAGATACATTTTCTGAAGTAAATATTCAAACGATTTCCTTCCGCACCCTAAACGACCAGAGTTCACATCTATTTAACGTCTTATTATTTCCTAAGAACTTAAGACGATAAAAATTTCACTAAAATAATAAATTACTGAAGTAACCATAGTAGGCGAAACCTCGCATGGTTATTTCGGTTTTTAAAAAGTTGTCCACCGTAAGGGGAAGGCTCAAAAAGCCTCTTAAGATTGTCCGCCAACACTTTCATATTTTTATCCCCTATATTAATCAACCACAAACTAAAACACGACATAGATAAGAACATCAGAAATAACAAAAAGAATAAAACACCCCGTCCAAGTTAAAATCCTCTCCCAGAACAAAAATCATAATAGAGAAGAAACATTGAAAGGAATATTCAAAAAACCAGTGATACATAGTAAATAACGAAATAAGTTCCTTAATATGAAAATTTAATATCAAACACATCGTCAAAACAACATAGTAAGAAAGACAAGTAAATTACGATAGCAACAGACAAAAAAACAACTCAAAACAATCCTATTAAAAAACTCTATAGAAGAAATAAACTTCATATTCGTACACTCTTCAATACAAATAGCTGAAGACAACAAACACAAATCTCGAACAAAAAAATTAAAACATATTTAAAGTCAAATAGCTGAACCAACACAGGCAAAAAAAAAACTTCTGAAAAGCCAAAAATCACATCAACAACCAGTCATGCAAAGACCTGGTAACAATAGAAACCTAAAAATGAAATGAGCCACATCGACCTTCATCATCGAAATAAAAAACTTTAAAAAACATCAAAAATCAAAAAGAGATCTTTGACTATCCTGAAGAAAAAATATTCAAAGCACCGCATAAGAGCAATCACCTTAGACAAAAAAAAGTTTATGAACAGAAACACTCCACTAGACGAAAACACTACTAGAGAAAAAATTCAACACACCAAGTAACACAAAAAAAACAAAAAACCACAAAAACAAACAGGTCACCAGAAAACGGTTCAGGGGACCTGCAAATGTTTGTTGTTTGTCCTGTATCCTCTACACTTAAAACATACACAATTCTCGTGCTATACTAGCACAAAATGTGAAAACACATTTTCAGATTAAAGTCTAACACTTTGAACTTATGTTAACATCGACACATCTATTCATTGAAACATAAGTAGAGCAAACGCGAAAAAAATGGCTCCAGATTTTAAAAGACAAAGCATTCATCATAATAGCAAAAATAACAATCCAAACATTAAAAACACCCAAACACAACAGCAACAACTAATACAACATCATCCTAATTTCATGGCCTACCAAAGCACTCATAGTTAAACGTCGTACAGTCAAGTCCAACGGAAGAGAAACTTCCCTAACTGCTTAGACCGTTATCATATTGAAAGTTTTCAAAAACCCATTACCAGGGCTGATCTTCTTTGCGTTTTTCTGTGGGATGTTTTTCCTATAATACAAACACAAAACAAAACCTCTTCAGAAATAATAGCAAGAAAACTTCTTAGTCAAGCTACCACAGCACAAATAAAAGTAAACTCAATCATACCATAAGAGCAAAAAGAGTACATAAAATCACCTCTAAAATAACATGTTAGCAACATCATGGCTCCTTGTACTGGTAATCGCCGGTCGAAATGCTGTTCGGGCCTTCAGTGAACAGTTAGAAACGTGTCACCCATTGAATCACTCAATCATCTTTAGTGTTGACCGCCTGCGTTTTCAATTCCTTCGTCAAACGACGAGTTGAAAAAAAATTCTCTTCTATATACCAATTGCTTAACATTGAAATCGATGGAGAAGATCGAGAAGCTTCTATGCTCCTTGGTTGATTGCATTGTTTCCGACAGGAGTCTCCATCATTAACCCTCCTTTAATGAAGTTATCGGTTTCCTCTCGCTTTTCGAGCTGCTTAGCGAAATTCTTCCACCCTGCTTCCTTCCGCACTCGCTATGAACCGTTCCTTGGAAGTCGTGGTGCGAACGGCAGGAATGAAACTGCTCATGGAAAAAATGGGAGCATGTTCTGTACGCCATATACCACAGAGTGCAGTCAACCATTAAAAGCAACAAATAACAAAGCAAAAATGCGCTCGTTCGCAAACTTCTCACCTTCCAACAAATCTGCTCAGTGTTGATTGCGTTCGAGTCGCCTTCGGCATAGCCACATCCCCAAGAGAAAGCCTTCCGAATGACTACCGCTAGCCATATCTACGCAAAACTAGCTCATCTGAAGCGCACTGCATTTTATGAAATGTTTAAGGGCAGGAACGGCAACACCTGAAGGGAACAAATAGCTGCAAATTCCTCTATAGGACGTCCTAACAAATCTAAGTAAGGCGACTTTCGTAGATCGTGCGTGGCTGTGCATTTTTTCACGAGGAAATAGCGAAATCTTTGAAGTAATTCAAGTTCAAAATATTCCAAAAAGTGAATGCGCGATTAACCTGCAGTCCAAAAGCAACTATGACGCATGTGACTGCTTCATCGCATCGCTTCATGCATAACAACAATACGAAATTTTTAGAGCTATCTTCTATAAAGTTCTTTCCACCCTTATGGCTATTCTAATCAGCACAGCGGCACAGAAAACAATAGGCAGGATATCAATACCAAAGATGTGTATAAAATTTCTTGTACAATGCATGGTGATGTGCTCTGGGTATTCTTTGCGGACGGATAGATGAACATTATGCGGAAGGGACGATGAGCGATGTGTGCACTAAAGGACCGCAATCCGTGGCTAAGGCACAGAACATCTGATATAGCAAAAACCTGCATCAGTTGGGCAACGCGACGGCGATACACGCGGGAACGCAGCGAATGCGAGGACGGCCATAAGCGCAGATAAAGCGACCATCGAGCCTAGCTCCATCAAGTCTGCAAAACACCATCGTTTCCGAAGTTTCTAGGTAGAAAACACAAAGCTTCTATCAAAACTGCGTCGTGCATGCCAAACAGTCGATAACAACAGAGAACGAAATAGGAAGGGAATAAGTTGAGCGTGCTAACCGCTCGCTTATGGCAGTTGAAGGTCATGCTCCCTCGCAATATCAGCCATTAGCTGCGGTTCGGCCGCCCTGAACCGCTTCAGAAAAGACGCGCAGATGTCGGCCCTCCGCGCCTCTTCGGTGTCGTGGCGCCTTTTTCGTTGCCCAGCTGGCGGCTGCACCTCTTCACCTGCTGGCGCTTCTTCTTGCGGAGCAGCTAAATATCCATTTTATACTCAAAGTGCTGTCAAGATTATTTGCGGCACCATTGAAACGACTTGACAGCAAAAAAGTTTCAACAAACGAGCTGAAATGAAAGTCTGTTGGAATAATATGATCCGCTGGACGAATCGAAGGAACAAAAGGCTAATAAGAGATGACAGATGTCGTTCAATATTCTGCAGGCACATTACTACCCACGAGAAAAAAACGGAACTGATGGCAATGACTCGGACTTTGAATAGCTTTTGAGCATTCTCGCTTATATGCCGCACCAATAACTCCCTTCAGTTTTTCACTTATCCATTAAAACTGATAGGGAATTTTACACTCGAGCAGAACAAACCATGCATCAGTCGTTGCATTTAAAAAGTCGTGCATATATATATATATATATATTATATATATATATATATATATATATATATATATATATATAATATATATATATATATATATATATATATATAAATATATATAATATAAATATATATATATATATATAATATGAAGTGCAAGAATTCGTCACTTATGGAAATACTAAGAATCGAATGGAATGGTGGCAGTATAGAAATAGCTAACCGGGCACGAGAATGTGGCTCGTGTTTCTCATTAAGCCGTCCAGCCACGTGATTTCCGCGCGCCTTTGCTGCATGGTGGCCTTCGATGCCGCAATACAGCGCTCCTTCTTGTGCGCTGTTATGAAGGCCTAGAAACAGGCTACCTCTTATAAACCAAAGCGGTCGCAAAGCGCCGAGAACCCCCTCCCAGAAAACTCAATCAACTATAAACCCCCTCAAGATCAAGAGTGAAATAGACTTTTTATTATTTCCGCAGTCACGGTTATTAAGTGTAGTGCCATTTGCTTGCATTGCCTTATTAGTGGGTAAGAACTAAACGAACACTTTTTATGTGAAACTCATCAGTATAATTTACTACAGAATGGAAATGAACCGAAATGTCTCTTCTAATTCCGCTCCTGTCTGGTTATCTCTACAGAATTCGATATTTAAGGATGAAGAATATGCAATGAATGAAAGCTAATCAGCATGGCCTACCTTCACGTTCGCTTGGCCTAGTCCAGGTGGCACGATGAGGTAGTGCCCGCAGTTGCCACAGAACGCTGAAATCATACAAACTTCATCACGTAGGTTACCGGGAAAGGTTACAACAACGAGCATTAAACCTGGACTTCTAACAGCCGAAAATCAAGGATTCGAATCCCATCTGCGAACAGCGCTTGTACCTGTGCTGGAACAACACTGATTACTAACGACCGTCTTCTTATGCACGTATCGACTCATTTTCAAAAAATGGACATATCGAAAACACAGCCTTTTCAAAAATATTCACCACGGACTGGCTCGTTTAGAGAATGAAAAAGATAATGATCAAGCACCGTGACAAGGTACCTAACAAAAGAAAGTTGCTCACCGTCGTCAAGGTGGGATCGTGCCAGGGCGACGTGTTTCTTCCAGGCCGCTACCGTAGCAAACTCCCTGTCAGAGACGCCGCAATGTGGCAAGCGGCATACTAAAAACAAACAACCTTGACATCAAACGGCAAGCAGCAAAAAATCAAATTCTTTGATGCCGGAGAACGCTACACTGTGACCACTAGCCAAACTGCCCATTCATCAGCGAGTATGTGTCAGATGCATGCTTTTAAGGCATCACCAAAAATTTCAACCAAACTATTTTTCAATGTGTGCAACTCATTATCACTGTTGCGTAATTTTCCTTTTTTCAGCTGGAACAGTTTCAAGTTTCGCGAATCCTTCCTTCATGGCTGCACAGAAAATCGAATGTTAGGTAAGCAATGAGACGACGATAACGTTTACAGCTGTACTTAGAATCCTTTGCCTGAAAAGGTGGAATCACTTGCTATGAGCAAGCAGTTTTCGACTGTATTAATTTCTGAATTATTTCACCTTCCTTTCAGAAGGCAAGATGTGGTGAAGAGAACCTAATAGGGTGTGACTTGAACCTTCTAAAAAGTACTATAAAAAGATAAGCAAGAACACTTACGTATCTTGTTGCTACGGATGACATATGGTGGCGTTGTTGGAGCCACCAATTCGGCAGCCATATGAGGTGGCAGAGCCGTAATGTCAGCCGCTTTGAAGTCCGGCTGCATTTTTGGCGCCCTTTTTCGAGGCACTCGCTCTGCACGTGAATGAGCTCCGGATCTCGGACGGCTGCAATCATGAAACTTATGCAGGTCCTTGAAAGTATAATCACAAAATTATAGCCACCATTCAAAGTCTTGATTACCCTCATGAATAGGTTTTTTCAATATTGCGCACTTCTAAATTTGTGTTTGTGGTGCGGTGTGGTGCGTGGTGTTTGGTGAACGGTGTGTGTGGTTTGTGTGTGTGTCTTCCTGTTTGTCCGTTAATCTCAACATGGGAATCTTGGAATTACTGATGCAATAACTCTGCAATTTTATAATTACAATGTACACCACACCGAAAATTTCTGAACTATTTTTCCACAATGAACCATCGTTTCTGGAAGGGATTGTGGATATTCAAGAGTGGAAAAGTCTGCAGGCATTTTACGCTGGTAATCTTTCATTCACACCTATTGGACCTAAGAGAATGAAATACAAAAGCGATATTTTGCGAAAGTCAGAAAGACTATTTAATGTCACTAATATAAAAGATATTATCTCACGTGTTCGTTATTTGTTGGAAACTTATGGAAACGGTTGATCGAAGGACGGGTCCCAACCGCTCTGGCAAGCCATATATATATTGTTGTTAACGACAAGATTCAAAATAGCTCGCCGATTCTAATTGCCATTTGCATTTGTACGTACAAAGGACCTATGAGAATGAAAGTGAATTAAATACGATGTATTGTGGCAGCATAAACTAAGAAAACATGCGTCACTTACAGCATTCCACGATAACGGTCGGCGAGTTCTTCGTGCCATTGCGCCATTTCCGGCTGTTGTTCTGCCGGTCTTCGTTCATTCGGCTCTTCTTCCACGTCGCCGCCGCTTTCCTGGTGAGGCACGTCCAAATCGTTGCGACTGGGCTCCTCCTCTGGCGTAAACGCCAGCTCATTTCGCCCAAACTCCACCGCCTGTGCCGCGCTGGGCCATTCTTCGCTGGCGCTGCTCGTGCTAGGCTCCGCCTCACGAGCAACGCTTTGGTACCACTGTAATCGTTAAATTCATCAGCTTACGTGTAGAATCGACCTATTCATTTATGCAAGTGATACTATCGCCAACTTTACGAATACTTTCATATTGAATTTTTCTAACTAAGGGCTTCAGATTCAGTAAGAATTCGCTGTTTTAAACGCGAACACTCGAATCTACAACGTGGCAGAAGTGCACCTTCCAACCAATGTAAAAGTCGGTAAGATCAAGATGCACTCACCGGCAATACTGGCTGCCCAATTAGAGCAACGAACTGCCCACCACTGATGACGGCAGTAAACATCGGGCCGTGGTGGCCATAGAGGTCGCAACGTTGCCTCTCCAGGTCCCAAATGGTGAGCTGCGCCCCTTTCAGCCGACATGCGGCCTCGAGCAACAGCTCATTGGGACGACGCATCGCTGCTTCAGCAACTGTAAAACAACGACGTTAATGGAGCATCGCAAAGCAGGTCAGCCGATAAAATCTGAGGACAATTTCTTTTACTTCTAATGTATCAGCTAAAACTAACGAAGCAACATATGTTCCCGTAAAACAACACCCTGCGAGCTCCACAGGCGTCCATCACTTGACAGGAATTTTGCAGCTTTCAAGTTGCAACGCAAAAAGTGGGAGAATGTTCATTGCGGATATTTTATAAAAATAATACCACCTACAAACGGTCAGAGGTTAGCGCAAGATCGACCACAAAAATGCGTATGCATCAGTGCGACACGCATATAGACCTAAGTAACGAAGCACCTCTGTTCCTATGAAATAATTACTGAATATCTCATCATTTTCGGCAAGAATAACTTTAGCAAAACGAACCGAAATGAAACAGTCCACGCGAGTGGACATCGAGCTCGGCGAACTCCTCCTGCCACCGCTCTATTAGGTAGAGCTCTACGTCGCGGTAGAGCTCTTCCACCTCCACACCGAATAGGGCGGCTGTGGCCGCGAAGGCGTCCGCGTAGCGCCTTATTCTGATTAGGCCTAGAAGGCCCATGATAGCCAGCAATGCATCTGGCAAAAAATCAGAAACGCCTGGCATTGTCAAATCGCTGTAGTGGAATCACTACTGCAAAGAAAATATTTAGAACCTCTGCGATTATGCATGCTTTCATCAGCACAGCGTGAGCAGATCAGAAATAACGCAAGGGTAAACTACCCTGACTATACGAATCATTTGCGGGCCCATTCACTCATCGAATGGCTGCAATTTTCTAAATGTTTATAGATGAGGAACTGTTGAAAGTAGAATCTGTTGACGCAAAGACTTCGACCCCGAAGTTTTGCTGAACCGCAACAACAACATAAAACGTTGCAGAATTAAGATCATAGTATCCAGTTATTTGCACCCGAAAAATCAATAAATTCTGGGTCGGCCATAATGTATGGTAAAGGATTCTCTTGCAGCAACGAATACCGCAATACGACGATTGCGAAAATGAGCCGATGAATGTCGCATCAAAATCCACGCAGATCGCATGCAGCAACTTGGTTAATTGTGAAAAGGTCAATAAATTACCTATCTGCATATCTGACGTGCACAGCGCTTCTCTTTTGTTACGCGTATGAAGTTCATTGTGGAGTAGATTAGTTGGGCCATAATCCTTAATATTATGCATGATAGTAGGCGTGATATATATATATATATATATATAAATATATATATATATATATATATATATATATATATATATACTATATATTATATTATATATTATTATTTATTATTTATTTATTTATATTATATTATTTATTTATATATTTATATTTATATTTATATTTATATTTATATTTATATATTTATATTATATATATATATTTATATATATATATATATATATTTATATTTATATATATTTATATATATTTATATATATTTGTATATTTATATACATAAAACAGAAGCAATCGCGAAAGGCGTATGAAAGACACTATGTGCCCGTTTGCCAATATAATCGGCGATTTCAGTTTGCAAGGCCAAAAAGTTACGTCTATGAAACCTCTTACATGTGCTCTACGAGGCAAATTAGCTTGTGAACCCAGTTCATTATCGACTGACTATTTCCCTCTTCAGACATAGCCAAATGCGCAATTAAATTCGCCTCTGCGCACTTCTGCAAAACCAGCTAGGGAAGAATAGAGCGATAACGGATTCGATAAACTTAATGAGTGTTTTTAGGTCGCTTGATTCGAAGGACTCGTGAACACAGGCAGAGAGCGCGCAAAAAAATGAACGCCTTTGATGCTGCAGTCTACATGAGAAAAGCAATGATAATGCAAATACCTTAGCAAAAGCTTGTTCTTCCACAAGATTTCTAATCGATCATTCGTATTTATAGAGTCTCATTAAGAAAGCTGCAACAATTTTAAGTGTTCTATGCATCTTCAGAAAATAATGAGTCAACACATGTGAAATGTATGGTTTTAGGAAAAGAGGGATATCGGCGATATAGATTACATCATCACTGCTTATCAGCATAGCTTTTCACCCCCTTTCAAACTGGACCTATCAGATCAACAGGTTGATAACCGACAAACATATGCATATGAGCGCGTTATATTCTATGTGATCTAAAAAAAGGAAGGAAATCAAAAAGCTACAAGCAGGAAATGTTGAAACGGCAGAGCAATTCGAAAGACATGTCGATTCGGCCAAAAGCGCATCGCAATCAGCACTTCATAACAAATAGTCAGAATACACCTCACTGCCATCAACGTCAGTAGTAAATTTTTCACACTCTTCCAACAGAATTTCATTCAATAGTAGGTGCGGTCAGATGCTGAAGCGAGAAGAATGGGCGGATGAGCTTCATAAGGAGAAGCTGAAGGTGGATATCGCGCAAGATGAATTGTCCGCATTGCAAACTGCGCGAAACTCGAAGCTACGTACTGTCGTGTATGTTCACTCAATCAATATGCGCAGACGTATTAGATATGACGCTTCAGCTCATAATCACAGTCTTTCATTCTTGCGTGACTCGATTACAAAACGTTCAATGAATATATTGCCCAAAACAAATCCAACGGCTGCCATTATCCCTCTTTTATGGTTTTATAAAAGAGAAGAACAAACGTATATATAGATTCTTATTCCTAAAGTTTCTCTAAAAGAAAAATAAATGAAGGTGTGAATTGAGTTGTTTTAAATTGTATATGTTTAAATAAAAAGCGAGTAAGACGCAATGAAATTTATATGAAGGTTTTTGAAATAGAGCAATAAACGATCCACCAGACGTGTAATTAGATAAGTCATACACAAATGGGTGAATGTAAACGCAATAATGAAGAGTCCAATATTAAAAAAATGGTAGAGGTCAAGAGGAAAATGTTGCTCTAGGAGGACAGAATAAAAAAGAATTTAGGGCGAAGGGAAGCCTATCGTGAGCCTAAACACAGAAGGAATAGACGACTGTTAGGAGACTAGATGTTAAGAATGCAAAAGGTAAAAGGAGCGAATAGATTACCTATAAGAACAAAAGGTACCACGTTTCGGCCCTTATCCGTTGACGTGCGCATCTGCGTTATGCGCGGGCCATCGTCAGAACGAAACGTTAGTATAAGCAGCTATACAGACGACTTAACTAAGAGTGGAGAGAAGAGTAGCAAGAAATGAAACGGAAAAAAGAACTCTTCAGGTAAAAATGAGTATGTGGAAAATGTGTAGTAAATTCATAGGTTGCACAAGATAGCCCTTTTCCATTTATAAAGGCTAGGTATACACTATATGCTGAGTTAAAAGCTCGTATATCTTAAATAATAAAGCGGAAAGAAATGATATCGACAGCATAGGTAATAATGTTTGGTAATCGATGAACCCAAGTGAACCCAAGTGTATATGTTGACGCAGTTGACCTCCCAGTGGTGGCATCAGCAGAGTAATATTTATTTGATCTATGTTTAATGCTAAGCCTATCGTAACAAATGAATGAAATTTAAAATTCGATAAAAGTTTATGAGGAAGGAATACTAACATGAAAATACTAGAATAAAATACTAATACTAATACATATAATTCACAGGATAAAATAAATATATGTAGTTACGCAAATGAATGCAGTATTGAGAGTCGTGCGGATTGAATGCGTAGAAAGACACTGTTGCAGGGTGCAAATATACTGTTAGGGAGCGGTAATCAATAAATCTTAGTATACATGGTCAAATTGTCAAATTGATTGTATTACGAAGTGCTAGCACAAGGAGAGCACTATTTGTTTAATGCTAGACTTGTGCGAACAACTCCATTATACAATTGTCTTTCAGAATTATACGAACGAAAAGACTTATGCAATATGAATGGTTAATAAGCGCAAAAAATTAAAGTCCATAAAAGATCTCGTTAGTCAAACTTTTGATATCCTGTCTATTAGGATAGACGAATTTATGCACTAATTCTGGTTTGCCAGTTAATGCTTTATACAAGTATTTTTCCACTAGATTCTGATGTCTTTGTCGTATGCAGTCTTGGTTAAGTAGGTGGATCCTCTAAGTAGAGCATATGCACTCTTTCGTGTATGCAAAAATGTTTATATGAACAACTTTGGTAATTTTTTTATTCATTTTTATGTGTTAGAGCGTGAAAGCATATTTTGTGGATTCGTTTAAGGTTGGTTAACATTAAAATGGAATTCTTTCCTCCTCTTATCAAAAGATCACTATTGAAGTTCTAAAATTCTAAAAAAAGTTCTAAAAAGTTGCTATTTATTATGCGTGAATATTTGTTCAGCTGATATGTTCGTTTACTGCGTTTACCAAACGCGTTTTAGCCAACGATTTCGAAAACAGTATAGGTTCAAAGGTGCTTTCAGTAAATGATGCGCTATCGAGAATATTATACTTCTCATAATTTGGTTTCATGACCTGTGCTTTAAAATCAACTATATTCTACGAACCGTGCTATGACCATTATTGAAAGAAAATCAAAATATCTGCAATCCTTTTATTGATTTGGTTCTTTTGCTTCCTAATAACAAAGCTCAATTTATATGTTCCCATATGAGAGGCGACGTTGACTACTTCTTTCAGCTGTCCTGGCTTTTGTGCTCTGATTCTGCCGATAAACAAGTCTTGTGATTAAGTGGACGTGGAAACTCGGCGAAATATTCGGAACTCATAAAAGAAATGAACAGCGGGTATCTCCTCTTGAAATGTCTCAGGTCAAAGCCTCGGATCCACGTCATCGTTGGGTAATCATTCGTTTTGTTGGATAACTGGTGGTCATAGGATAATAGTGATGACTTTTTCGCATAAACAATAAAAAGTGATGTATTTTAGTGCCTAAAGAACATCTAAAATGCATTTGAACTTCAAGATGAGTAAATTTCAGACTGGCAAGTAAATAAGGGTTCTTCCATTTCTGGTCTCTCAATTCTATGTAGCAGCTGATATTTCGCTGCAAATTATGAAGCTTTACGTACGTTGACGACGAGAAAAACTCAGAAGGAAATGCGGCAAATTCTTCGAAAAGAGGATTGAGAAGCGCTTTGCTCAAATATTTTTGACTGTACTTCGCGGCAACTAAAGCGCTAAATTTTTTCCGCTCTCCATATATGACATACTACCAGGATGTTCGGTAACCAAAGCTGCAAATAATGGATTATTTACAGCATTGTCATCTAATTCAGGATTTCAGTCAAAGCAAAAGAGAGGATCATCCTTGCGCTCAATTATCAAAGTTCATGAAAGTTGCTAGTGTTCATTGAATTATTCCAATTTTTAATTCCAACTTCAAGTTTGGATTGGCAAAGTTCATCTCTGCAACTTGAAAAAAAACGCTGAATTTTGAAGTCTCAATAACTCGATTCAATGGGTTATAGTGCGGTGGGGGGCTCTGTCAGCGTGAAAGTCAAAGGTCGTCTAATCATAGCGCTTTGTCACAGCATGTGAAGACCAGCAGGGGCCAGCTTCCCTATCATAGTTTTCTGCTTTTTCTTGTTTTGCAATGCAATGAATAAACCTGAAAGACGTTTCGAACATCAGATGAAGGTATTTCAATCCGTTAGAAGATAGCATTTAAATACAAAAACCTTAGCACTTCCAAATCGTGAATAAGGAAATGTTTTCTAGTACATAAGCCACGGAACACAGCAGGAATTATAGTCGACTCCAAACGGATCGTTCATCAGTTCAACAAGATTAGTTGCGCTAGTAGATACGTTTGATGAGGTATTAGATGCTTTTGAGGAGCGCATCCGTATAGTAATACGGATTGAATCCATATAATAATAGGGATCGAATAGTTCGCTGATGTCCATATCGAACTTTTTATCGCTTAATTTCTTAACAGTATCTTTAACGAATCGTTGTTTGGATCGAAAACTTTCTTTTCTTTTAAAGACCCCTGAACATTTTTAAATACTAAAAGATGGACTTGATATAAGTATGAATTATTTTTGAACGCAATGCAGTCCAGTAATTAATAAAATCCATTTCGTGGCTTCATATTACCAGCTCATAGACCAATGGCGCAACTGGTAAAATGATACGCTTCCTGCTGAAAGAGCCACATGAACGAGTGTTACATAAAGCTGCTTACAATACTAGAGCTAATGGTTTGCATCAGTCAACTTCGCTTAGAATGGTTCTGAGAAGATCAGATCTTCAAGTATCTAGATTTAGTGTTAAAACACTTGGCTTAGCAAAATACAGTCAAAAACTGTTACTTTATAACGATGCACAACGGTCGCACTATACATTTTGTTAAGCAGAAAGTGAGTTGTCATGAAAAGATCATAAAAAGCACTGAAGGAGATTCAAATCGGAACGTAAGCAAAAAAAAGACTAAAAAAACAACACATAAGATCCCTGCTCGCTCCGGAAAACTTCACACGTTTACTAGGTGCTAACGTAATTTCCAATTATCTCGTCATATAATTATTTGAAATTTGCTGACAACAAGAACAGTGAAACTCACTTCCGCACAGTAGCCTTTTTGATCGCTGAAAGATGGTTGCAACCTGCGAATTTATAAGGACAGCACTTTATGGGGATCAAGTTGAGTGCAGTAACGTGAATAAGGGGTAAACAAATACAAACGACCTTATAAAACACTTATGGATGCTCAGCGATGACCTCGGAATCGCATTCTTCTTAAGCATTGCTTAAAAGTAACTGAAATGGCTCTCCTCCAGCAACTGAATCCGACACAGGAACCAAGTGTTAAAATTTCTTTCACACTTGCAGCATTTCTTCGCCAGAAATCAGCGAGTGCAGCACCAGTCTTATAAGGCATATCAAAACCTCTTGCTTTTAATATTGTACGGCACTTTTTTACTCCTGTAATATTAGCCGCGTCGTCTAACGCAGGCGAGAACACAACCTGAAAGCGTTGATCATATTCTTATGTCATTATGGTGGAACGATATTGTTTTGGCTTAATGCTTTAATATTTACACCTGAAGCGCTATTTTATAGATGCACTGAAATGCAACTTGTTCAACAATTATTTGCCTAGCAGGCGAGGAAAATTGAATTTGTCATCTTTCAAACGATTTTATTTATTTTCACGATTGACTAGCCGAACGAAGACAAAAGTGAGGCGTTTTATAAAAGAAGTTCATATATCAACTCCTTCAATTCTGCTTTGAACATCGGTAAAAACACTATAACCATCAACAACTAATACTGTTATCAGGAAACAACCTCCATTCTCACGGCTTTCATTCAATGGAAAATAAACGAAAGCAGCCAACTTCAACTCGCGTTATTGTTTCATTTTTTTGGCAACAAATCGTTTCATCGTTTCGCCTCTAAGATATAAGCATTGAAAATTTACAGCCCACTTCATGCTTTCTTGTTCCCAGAAAACCTATCTTAAGCTGCGGCATGTTTCCGCTTCCACAGTGGCTGAAATCCAATCATTCGGAATTGCTGAAATTCACAATACGCTCATGAAACTATCGCTTACCACGCAACGTCCTCAATCAGCCCAAGTGTCGCCAATGTGGCCGACTGCGTGCTGTCAGAGCACTGCAGACAAGTGTTTTGCAGCCTGAGGCAACAACATTTCAACGTTTTTCATACTTGATGCAGTCATATAAGTAAACCACTAACGTGAATCAGTTGTCTCTGCTACGGCATAATGAAACTAGTTATCTAGAAATGAAATTTCTACCTCCTTATCCTTTCTCGAGAGACAAGCTTTCTGCACTAATATTTCATGCGCCTCCTATTAAGAAGCATTCCATTCGACCAGAGCTGCGCAAAATGAAGCATTCTTTCTGCCTTTAACATGGCATTTTAACATATCATGTGTACCGACGTGCCATCATCATTAGTAGGTTGGAGAAACCACGTAATATGCTAACGGCATGTGTACTTCTGATACTTTCAGTTATAAGTATTGTTGCGCTGTCACCTTTATAGTCGCTGTGTAAAATCACCATGCAAATTTCGAATAACCCTAATAGCTCTACGGCTTCTAAAAATCTGCATTTTTAAAACGCATCATGAAGTTAAGTCTATTTGTACATATAATTATGCCCGTGTCTGTATGTGTCCGTCTGAATGCTCCGTAATTTCACTTCGAAAATCACTGACGTATAAAGCATGGAACCGAGTGATGGCAATCATACTGCCCTGGATATGAACAATGCGCTCACGCTTGCAACTTCTTATACGCTTTGCATCAATAAGAAGAATTTTGCATAGAATGATGCAAGACCACAGATGGAAGCAATTTTGTGTTCGGATGTGAAAAATAGCATTTCACGACTTCCTTTTTGTTTGCCAAAGTATTGCATGCGGTTGCAGCACTACTGGCGCTTAGAGTAAATGCACATTGTGCGTAAACTCAGGATGTTTTACTGATCACTTCCTCGTATTTTTGGGAGAAAAATCATGTATGCATTTAATCTATTCGTAGAGTACTGACTGCTCGCAATGATTAACGAGCTCCGGTCCAACAGTTCTCAAGGCATTCTAGATATCCCGGCCATGCAGCACCTTAGCTTAAAATGCAACTCACAGAGACCAACACAACTAATTCATGGCTTTTCAAAACAGAAGCGAACTCGACGAATATTTCACTCGTTCGAAATACGTCGAAAGTTCATTCGATATCAAGAGACTACTGTATTTCAATCAAGACCAATGATATTGCAGCGTTCTATCGTGAAAAAATGAAACAAAGTAAAAGGAGATCGTAGGAATTTTTCTGTAATAATCGTCGTTAATACCGATGAATGCAGCTGCCCAAAAGAAGGTGAAGCTGGATGGTCTATCTACCGGACGTGTCGCTTCACTATTGGTTATCATACAATTCTTTATCACCCTACGAAAACTCATTAGTCTGATGGCAACGAAACTACACGGATTTGATAGCGTTAGTGATAACTCTTCTGCACTCAACGACGCAACAACAATCAATATAGGTCAAACATCACTAACAGTACACAATAAAATACAATCCTTTCGTTTTCAGCTCGATCACATGGTGACTAAACAGGCAACTGTGATTATTTGTAAACAGCAAGGAAGGGATGTGTGCTAGAGTTGGAGGATAGACAAATTTGCATCGGCTATTATTTATTACAGAATAAACCGTTGCTAGTTCGAAAATGCTGTGCAATGACCGCTTGAAGGATTCGCGGAGGAAATTTCTTCCGATCACCAACACCGCCGACCCCTTCCCTCCACTCCCCTCATGCATTCACTGCAGCGAACAAAAAGGCGAAAAAATATGCCAGTTCGGAGTTTGATGACATACATCCACGCAATCCTACTCAATCGACGGTACAAGTTGCGAAAAAAACGACGTACGCAAAAATGCGTCATAGTTTGAAGAGCCGACCAGTCGTAAAGGTTCTGTGCAAAATTCCGCGGTTTATTTTCCAACGTGTTTGGTTACAATTCGAATGGGTAAGTTGAAGATTAAATTATTTTAACGCTTCAGCCACATACATAACCCTCTTGAGACACCAACAAATCCGTTAGGAAATTAACACAGGATGTGTTGTATACTTCAGGGACGACAATAGGATGGACTAACAGATATGTTTGATAACCCAGGAGGGGCGCCTCATATGCCTGACAACTGAAAGGGAGTTGAAACTCGACTAGTTCTCAGCTTAGATCCCAATTTTTACAATGCGAAAGTGATGACTTCATGGGGTTCATGTTCAAATCCCAAAGAATGAAAAATTTCTCCGATCCCAATCAGTTGCAGCGACTGCCATGCAACGGCTGACATGTATTTCTGCTTCCGAGGAGGAATCACACCGACCGCAGGGCCATCCAGTACTCATAAGTCGTACCTTTGCAATCGATGAAAGAAATTTCATCACTTTGGTTTCATTCCGAGCCTGTCATACGATGATTCGTAGGCCCCATGATAATCACATCTAAAAAAATTCCCCTACCGCGCTGCTGAGATCCTGTACAATCGCAGCCGGATGCGCTCAGTTATGATACTCCCACCACTCCAAAACAATTGTACTTTGCTTTATTGCTCAAGAAATCACCTGCGTCGTAAGTTGTTTTTTCCTGACTCCAGCTGAATATTCACGAAAACCAATCACTCTAACTTTTAACGCAGCATACCTTCCACTCACAAAAAGCCTCTCTGCAGGCCAAAGTGTCACGAAGCACATACGTTCCTTGTGTCTACGCACTTCTCTTCTCGAATTAAGTGCGCTGCGGCAGCATGCAGCAGTTAGAGCGCTGCAATGACCCAACACCGTAACAAAGCAGTTGAGATTCGCAGTTCACTTTCTTCAACGTTTCAAAGCTTAAAGGAGCACTGCTTATTCGACTATATAATTCAAATAAAACATATGTTCCCTCTTCTTCGTACACCAGTGAGTCCAAGCTTCTAAGGACCACAAAAGCTCATTCATTATGCACCTTTGCATACCGTAATTCCCATAACACCGTTTGTGTAATGTCCTTCGAACATCTTGCTAATTTCACCACAAAATAAAACTAATTACCATTTGCGTTGAAATTTTATAATTCATTCTAAAGAATGAGAGCACTTATTCAGCACGGCAATGCTGCCTTTTATGTGAGCAAATTATTCAGCAGCAAACCATTTGACGGCAGAAAAACAAGCAGTAATCTTCATTCTTCGTTCCTTCCTCTCCTTTGTGAAGTGAAAATGCTTATTTATTTTTGTTTATTAGCAAACAATGAATAGTAGTACAGCATAAGAGCACAGGCGCTTCAGAGGCAGAAAAGGAAGGGTGGCCGCGAAAGAAAACATGAAACAATTCCTACAACATATCTACGAAACGGGTTATAATTCAAATTATGAGCACCACCTCATAACTGCAGCTGCCTCATGAACGGGGCGCTACTTTTGTGCCGTTGCAAAATCTATGGCACTGCGCTGAACAAAACACTCCAGGGCGAACGTAACTGCAACCAACCCTTCCTGTAACCCTCAAATGACACACATATGTGTTCCCTCTTAAACGTGGATTCGGCAGTTGGAAATAAAGTCAAATGAAATATTGCCTAACTACAACCAAAAGCAGAATGAAAATACAAGAACAGAGAAGATGACCATGTAGAGGCAAAGAGAACACTGCACCAATACGATTCCGCATCGAAGAATTTTTTGAAAAATTCGCACATGAGATAATGGCAAGATGTTCCTTTCCATTTCCTCGTATCTCTTAGCACACTTTTGCTACATATGGAAAAGGGGTTTCAGAAATCAGTCAAATCAGCCATCTCCAGACCGGAGACGCATCGTAATGCTGTGCACGAGCTCAGCTTCGTTCGCGGTTCGCAAATGGGCTGCCATCGTTAAATGCAATAGTGCCCATGCTGTCGCGTCCGTCAAATCGCTTCTTATATACATCTTCAGAAACCGGCGGAAGTGTGTAGTTATTCAATTTTCTCTTCGGCCAGGGGGTTTAACGGCACATGGGCTACACGTGCAAATTTCATTGATTTTCAGTTATCGGAGATGTGAGAGAGCATGAAGCTGAAGTCGAACTATATGTGTATTGGAAGAAGTTCAGGTTAAACAACGATTGGTAAATACATGAGGTAGGCGCAAAAGGATCGATGTGCAAATAGTTGTGGGAGAGAGGCGCTGTACTGAGAACTACCACCGTGTTATTTAGTTCCAGCGAAGGAATTCCATCATCTTTATTGAGTCGAAGCTGCGGTGGAGGTAAACACCATTTCACCTAGACCTCCATGCTTTGGAACGGTGCAGTTGTCCCACATAGCAAGCTGAATATTTGTCGCCTTCGGCTTTAGAGGTCGCTGCTGTGCCGTGGTGATGGGGGAACGACAGAAAGGTAACTGCTAGTTTTGCATGTGCGATCCATTCCTTTCTTCATTGTATAAAATACTTGAAAACAACCGATCTTCTGTATCCTCAGAAGTTGGCGCGTTTTCTGCTCGTGCTAAGTCCGCAGAAGACCAGCTGAGCACTCGCTTTCAGGATGGACGTTAATATGGCGAATAAGTATTACTACTGTCATGTCTGCCAACAGCAAGTCATCGCGCACAATGAAGTAAGCCTGTTTTCTTGTTCTATAGCTGGATTTTGCTACAAGAGATGGGGAAGCTGCTTTATACATAATATTGTTAGGAAAAAATAACATCTTACTTCTTCCATACGCCAGGGGCTTTTCATAAACTCTTTGCACCATGTCCCACTTCCACTGCAGTTGTGGTTTCTGCTCCTTCTCCTTATTCTTTGTTATCCTGGTCCAAAGAATATTTTTACAGGAAGGTGGATGCTCTCTGTGTGGTTGGAACTTCCTAGAAGAATTGCAAACGGAAGATCCTCAGGTGTTGGACCCAATGGTCCCAGTAAGTGTTTCGGTCTATCACTCGTAATTTCATCTGAAATGTGGAAAATTCATATCGCAGAAGTATTTCTGACCTAGGCTATGGAAACACCACTTTCGGAAATGTAAGCGCGAGATGAACGATGCCAAATATGAGATTAGTAAGCTAATTTCTTGTGAGGTTTGATTTGACGGGACTGGAGTTTCAGCTGTGAAGGTGATTGAAGAAAGCGAGTTCTCAGCTCAGATTAACAGTCAGTCCACATTGTACTTTCATGGGAAACGTGGCAGGAGGGGTGAAGAGGTTAAAGGAATTCAATATAGAAATCCTTGCCTACGTTTATTGTGAATGACCTCATACAGACGCGAGGAATACCGTATCGCAGGTAGTGCTCATCATCAGATGTTGCGCTTCTAGATGTTTATCACATCTTGCACGCACGATATTTGTGCTATTGATATTTTAATAAGGGGCAGAGGGAGACGGAAGGACTTGAAAAGGTTTTTAACGGCGTGTTAAAATACGACATTAGAGCGAAAAATGGATTCTTCCTTCCTCAACTTCAGTCGAAAATATTCGCGATGCAGAGGTCATGTCGTATTTCTAGCAACGTTCCTGTCACCTTGAAACGTTTTTTTAAAAGTTTTTTTCAGGGAGGGAAGATAGTGGGAGTTTGCCGCATCTATAGCTTTTTTTTTGAGTTGCCACATTGTGGGCTGCGTTTCGTGGTTATTATATTGTGTGTATACTAGCACAGGCCAGAGATGAAAAAGGGATGCACAATAAATTTTGTGGATTTACGAACCTAAGTAGCGGCATCTTGTCTCTCTCTCGAAGGACACTTCGGAGCAATATCAGTTCGAGCTTGGTAACTTCTCAAATGTGTTTCAGCTGCCGGAGAGCACGTCGGACGAGACAGAAGAGCGTACGGATTGGGAGGCGGAATTAGTGAGTGCAGGCATGGAACTGGCAGATGCACATTTTGAAGCCAGACAGGGTATAACAGCAGATAAGTACGTCATCTTAGTGTTTCTCAGCAAATTGGTCTTGGATTTATTGGCCCGACTATCAATCTCGTATAAATCTTGAAACGATCGCTACTGTTTCCATGATTTCGTTCGAGTTCCAAACTTGGGTACTTTTTAAGAATGGGTTCGGTTTTTTACAAACAACTCCCTTCCTTCCCCTCTACGCTTCTCCTCATGCCATTCTGCAACCTTGTAGGAATTTTCACAGCAGGAGTTTATGGTTGAAGTGCGGTGCAAGTTTCAGCATTTGGAATCAACCGCTGATGGGAGGCCTGTTGACAAACGACCAGTTTGATGCGTTGCTAGCAAATTTCTTGGAAGAGCTCGAAAGTGAAGTTATTTCAATTGATCCGGAGCTCCTCAACAATTTGCCAATGACGGTTATCGTGCAGACGGACGTAGACAGGTCTACAGCATGTGCGATATGCTTGAAATCGTTCATACCGGTAACTTTTAAAGCCAAGGATTCGGGCAGGTGTCCAGCCTCAAGGAGGAGTCCCATGCCTGCGTAAAGTGCAGAGGCTAAGCTCTTCCCACAAAAAAAAAACCTAGTAATCCTTCTATCAGTCGAAATTTCAGTAGTTTTTAGGCCCAGATGCAGAGTTTGTCAAGCGACTTGAGAGCAGAATACTAAGCACTTTTTGAATGCAGTTTTCTCAAATTTTTGTCTTACACATGCTACCGTGTTATTACAACTCGCACTGCCTATATCTCGATAAAACTCATTTCCGCTTGCAAACGGCATCGAAGTAAATACTGAGCCGAATTTAACTACATTCCAATGTTTTAGAAGTTGTGGTTCTAATTTCTCAGATTTTGTTTTTTGTGAATCGGAGCTCCATCTATCAAGGTTCCTCTTCCCTTGATGTACTTAGTCGCTTCGCTGCTGTGCACAAATTAGGATCCCATCTTAGTTAACGTTTCCTATCACGGTGCCTAAAATTGATCTGCGTGCCGCAGTTCGCTGCTGAAGTGCAAGCCGTGACCAGCTGGAAAGTTGAAGTTGAGACTGATTCTTCCGTGGTAATAAAAGCCAGGCAGCACCAAAGAAGGTCAGAAGATGCAGGGGAAGAGGGGAAAAAAGGAAGAGGAGAAGGAGGAGGAATTCTAACGAGATGATCCATCGCTGCAGATGGCGATCGGCTACCGCCGATGACTGCAAATCTACCACAGTGCCTTACGCCACGAAGCCATGCAACCTTCCTGGGCGTGAGGTTCCAGCGGCTCATAAACACGGCCAGCCGCCTTAGTATAATCACCAAAAGTGAAAGTAACTTTATTCTGCTGGTATTTTTGTAAAGCCTCCCACCACCTCAGAACTTTTATGCTTCCCTACATTCGACCCTGATCTACTAATGATATAAGCGCACCAGCGATCTTCTTGCAACGGACAATAGTTCTTTTTCGGAGGAATTACGAGTTTCAAAAATCTTTCTTTTCCAGGAAGAGAAAGTGGCAAGATTGGACTGCTCCCACTTTTTCATCGGAGCTGCATTACACGTTGGCTGCAAGAGCGGAATAGATGTCCTCTCTGCAGACAGCTTGTCGATGCAACTAAATGGCCAAGCATTGTGTGAAGCAGTGGGCGAGCTTTTCTCTTTTCGACACTGTGGATCAGTCTGCAGCAGTGCAGCCAAACGTTTGCTCGTCTTTCACTTCGAATAGGCCGTTTAAAGCGGAAGAAAAATGGAATAGAGGAGAGGGGGAGGGAAGAGCAGGAGCAGGAAGGGACTGATCAAGAGTTGGGAACTGGTTTCGAAATGCCCGTGCAAACGTTAAGCGAGCGCAAGTTCTAAGCCTGCAGGGAATTTGGCTAGTAGGAGTTCCACTGCAAAAAATAGTCATGCTAGATAATTTTTTATGGAATCGCTTCCGTCCTCTTATATTTTCCCATTTCCCCAGTGTTTTTACGGAGGTGGAGCAGAAAATATTGCTCGAGAAGAAGCGGAGGGAGTAATGAATGGCTTTTGCGCTTGGCAGCAAAGCCAAGCTTTTTTTTCGTAGCATTGGGTCACATACTTTGTTCAGTATTATAAAAACGCAGAACTCCTTGTGAGGTCTCTGAACTCAAGAAATCGCAATGTCTCTGAGAAAATATGAATGGACGCCAGGTGCCAAGATTGCTGTGGATACTTTCATGCATTAGTAAGGCTGTTTGTTCGTCACTTATTGAATATCATTTGCGATTGGGCAGTGAGATGTGCACAATATGAGCTGCTTACCGAACACAAAAGTCTACATTATTTGAGTGACGAACCGGTAACTGAACAGTTTTGTGGACAATATGAGCAAAAGTGTTGATGATTTAAAAATTATGAGGTAGAAAGGAAACATTTGATCACGTAAAAGAATGCAGCCTGAAGATGGCATCATTGCGGAGCACCCCTGTTCAGTGGCAATAAATGAGAGAATAGAGGCGTAAAACGCGATCATCTTCAAATATGAAATCCCCTACAGCACCTCGGCGAGTTGCAAAAGGTGGTCCTCATTCCTGTGAGGTCTCCCTTATCAGTTGGGAATACACCACCAACTGCAATCGAGCATGCACGTCGTAAGGGCGTTCTTGAACGGTACGAGGTATTTTTCAGTTGGCCCAGTTTTGTCGCCTCGAATCATGCCGAATTTTCGCCACGCCTGCACCATGCATTCCATCGACCTATTTTGAATTGATGTACGTTTCAGTGGTGGACACCCCACCTGTCTTTGAATATCTTAATAATCAGAAACGTCCCACCCGCCTAGCTTTTAATGTCTTCCGAGGTTTTCATTCCTTGATATTAAATTGTGTGTAACCGTTCGGAAATTTCTCGCCCGAATCTGTGTGGTAGTTTTCCTGATCTCGGCCGTCATAGGCATAAATATGAGTTATTTCGAAGATATGCCATGCACTTTCCAGTTCCGTCGTGGATACGTGAGGTGTGCTTCCTAATAATCTTGTCGTTGCACCAACGCTTTTAAGTTTTAAGTGTTGGCTGAGTCGTTTCGACTTCGATGCCACCGTGATGTTATATGTTGAACTGTAGTGTCGCCTCGATGTCGCGTCGTTGCCATTATTTCATCCTCACTGTTATTGTATTGCTCTTTGCTATTTGTTGTTGTCTTTGTTTTAGTACGTTGGAATAAAATAAAGTCGAAAAAGACGAGAATCCGCAAAAACGTGACACAAGCATACCTGAGCGTTGCAGGTAACTGAAAACGAGTTCGTTTTGTGTGACCAAAACTAGCAAAGAGGAATTCTCTTGATATAGAATGGTATTTAGATTTTGATTACTTAAGACACGATAACGAGCATAGCTTCTGTGTTCTATCATTTTGAGTCCTTCGCTACCGTGGCGCCCTCTTATTTATTCTTCCTGCTGTGATCGTGTTTGAAGTTTGTGTGCTTTTGCTCCATTCGCTGTGAAAGGGGCTTCGAGAAAAGTTACCGAGATGATAAGGTGAGATCATTGAGGGATCAGCTAGGACGGAGGTGGCATGGGTGTTCACCCATATCTAAATGACTTAGTCAACTTACATCACGTCACGTATAGAGGTAAGTGTTCGAATGTCGCTCCTGTGTCACAGATTGTAAATATTTCAACATTCATTCGCAGAAATGAAATGACAATTGTGAGCTAAAGGAATTGTGCGCCGTTTGCCCATACTATTAGTTTAAGGCTGCTAGTTTTTCAACCGAAACTTGCAAAAAATGCGAGAAACATTTTCAAGTATCATGAGGCTGTTTAAGAAACACGTGTTTCGGACAGGAAAGACTGATGAATTCAGCCACAGAACGGAAGCTCGACTGACGCTGCACACTTCTGCCCCTTGATGGTGAAGCTGCCTCCCACTGAGGACAGCTGCCACG
Source organism: Ascaris suum (assembly GCA_013433145.1). Classification (NCBI taxonomy): domain Eukaryota; kingdom Metazoa; phylum Nematoda; class Chromadorea; order Rhabditida; family Ascarididae; genus Ascaris; species Ascaris suum. The sequence goes on from CM024189.1 coordinate 45,274, forward strand.
TTCAACTTTCAACTGCCACCCATGTTGACTTGTGGAACACGTATCGGCAGGCGCACAGAGACATGCTCAAAAGCACATTACATGCCAAAACTGTGATTACGGATTGTTGCGACAGGGCAAACAAACTTCTATGTGAAAGGAATTCATAAGCGTCGCTATAAATAGTAGACAGAGGTCTAAAACGGTTACGATTACTTCGAACATATCTTCAATTTTAAGAGAACGGATGATAACGCATGAAAGACTCACTTCGACGCATAATAAAAGTAAATTTTATTGAGCCTATAACAGATTCTGTCATCTTTTGGTTTTGTTTCCAGAAGAGATTTTGCAGTTTTCCACACAGCGTCAATAACTCTTAAAAAGCAGTCCAGTGCTGTGATTACTGAGACTCTCAAAAATCCCGTCGCTGTTGACTGCCAGAAACAGTACGTCAGCAGCAGTGACCTTCCGGATACACTCACTCGTCTCGAACTCCTCGAACTCTTCAACATCTCCAAAACTGTTTCCCCCCCCCCTTTCCTATTCAAAAATAATCACGAAGCCAACTACAAAAGTTGAAAGTGAAATCTGTTTTCGTGCAAGTCATGGTTCGCGCAATACAGTGGTGTTCGAGACCTGCTCTACTGCTCTCGCATTTTCCACACCTAAGTGCATCAAACTAGGAATCTTTACCCTCTTCCCTCCCATCACCCCATCCTTTAATCCACGATGGAAGCGCTGAGACGGACCAAAGATTACCGTTAAGATATACTATCATTACAGTTCGCCATGTACGGCATCATCCAAAGAGATTAATAGAAGTAGAAGTTACAGAAGAAATCACGATCAACATTTGAATAAACGTCCTTCTCTTACTGGTGCTCCATCCTTCAGAATTATTCCTCTTGCAGCACCTCAACGACGTTCACACCATCTCGGCGCTGTCTCAGGAATCTCAGCGTGAATTGCTCGAGGTCGCACGACACTTTCATCTGCATTGCGACGATATCAGCCCCATCCTCCACGTGTCCATCTTTCGTCGACGCCTCATCCATATCAGAAAGGATGCATGGAATCGCCATCGCCACTTCCGTCCGAGTTACCTCAGGCTTGAAGCACGCTTGTCGATTAAAACAATGAAAAATCGAAAAGGAAAGAGCGTAAAGCAGTGGTGATCCAACCTCCTTCTTTACATGCAAATATTTGTTTCAGCAACGACGCGCGGATGAAAGATTCTATTTTCTGGCAAAGATATGACCGATATATATATATATATATATATATATATATATATATATATATATATATATATATATAGAGAGAGAGAGAGAGAGAGAGAGAGAGAGAGACGAAATGAAGTCGAGTATTACGATAAATTCACAAATGAGATTAATTTTATCTTATATATCCTTCAACGCAGCACCTTTTTTGAAGATCTCCTTATAGCGCCCACTCAATTCAAAATCGATGTCAACTAGTGGCACCACTTCCGTCTCATAATTTGTCCACTGCATCTAATGTGGACTGCATTTTTGTTGTTAACGAGAGACCGAATAAAACTGCTCATCATTTCTACAAGCGGTTCCTTCGAGGCAAGCAAAAAACCACGACAAATATGATTCCAGCCCCGCACAGACGTAATACAAATAGGCGTAAAGGTTAACTGAATCCAGCGTACAGACAATCGATCGCAGTAGTAGTGACGTTCAGAACAGCGTCCTGATTATTTATTAACTTACAGCCGACAAATTCTAAAGTAGATGTTAAAGAGCCTTTGGCTGGATTGTCTAGAGTGATCCGAAATCATCATGCAGTTTCAGTGTTGGATTGTTTTATCCGTACTGTTGCTGAATTTAGCATACTGTCGGTTGCTCCAGCAGTTTTCGCTCGGACCACCACAGAAAATGGTTATATCGCCAACTACCACTTCTTAAAAACATCCGAACCTGTCCCCCTCTGGGACGCATTTCTGATCTGTTCCCTGTTCGCTTCTCGCAAATTCATGGAACCATCGACTTTTACGTTTCTATGCGGTGAACCGGGCGAACTCGCTTTGTTTTTGCCATTCTCCTCTTCCCCTTTTTTTCGCTTTTCTCGATGTGGCTCTGCTTTATTGAAGACGTCTCGATGCCCTTCCGGTATCTCCACATTATTCCGAGAATGTGAGATGAGTTTTGTTTGAATGTGCTTGAAAGTTGTCTCAGGTTGAGAGTTGTCGTCAGTCCTTAAGCGTGACAATGACGGCGGCCTTGGTCTGTGTTCCAAGAATACAGCAATCCTGTATTTCGATGGCTTCACCTAGGTGATCGTTTGAAGCATCTCACCAAGGCTGCCTTCCGTCGCATCCTCTCACTTCTCCTGGACACTGCCGTTAACACCGTAACGGCCGGTCCATTAGAACATCCGCCGTGGTCCTTTTCATCAACATTTGACACCATATACTTCAAATCGATGGCAGATCTTCCAACCTGGAAGATATCGAATACTCCGAGAAAACTTTTAAAGGCCGAATTTCCAAAAAATCCTCAGGTGAAAGGCGCCTGATATCTGGAAACGTCCGCGTCACCGATGATGTTTGCTGGAAACGGCAGCTGAAAATATGAACCAATATACAGCATACCTGGCCGTCAATTGATTTCAGCTGTTTGCGGTCGACGACCTCATAGTTTCCGTAGTCAACGTAAAGGACCTCGACTCGATCTTCAACAATGTCCGTTATGACCGCACGGAACATCGCGCCGAACGCATTGCAGTAGCACACGCAGAGCGTGCCAGGCACCTAAGAATTATAAACACGAAAATTAAAAAACAGATAAATGCCATCCAGTTCCTTCAATCTTCAGCAGAGAGGCTGGCTCCACACTAGAATCCCTGCCTTCTCATAAACATTCGAATTCCGCACTGGACCGGCACAAGGCGACAATTAAACAGAACAGGGACGAAATAAGATTTCCCTCATAAGGCTGCTTTCTTATAGCAGCAGTCGAAACTACTCAAGATGAGTTGCACGGATAAGGAACGGGAGTTCGCAGTGTCACCAATAAATGATTCAAACTTTTCGTAGTGAGATCCGCTACTAGCTGTTATAATTTCGTCACTAGCGTCCTCTAAACGATTGTTTTCAGCAGGCTCCCGTTAGAACTTACACCTCTCAATCGGAACATATCTCTGAACCTACCACAGCACGGGTCCGACTTATCAGGTGGTAAGTTCGCCAGCATGGAATGTCAAGAACAAATGAGCACTGCGCATCCTGTGGCATATGTAACTGATAATGACCACCTGACAGCATGCCACAAGCATAACCATCCCTGCATCAATCGTCTAAACCCATGAAAATATGATCTGCTGCAACCGCACCATATGCCGCTATATGCTGCGTTAACAAAAGGAAAGTCGCAAAGATTACATTACTTCCTTGAAAAGAAAAGAAGTGGATACAGATCAAAGCTTCATTCACGGCTAGATCTGTTATCAGTATGCTACTGCAAGGCAGACGTGGGCAAAAGGAGGTACACATTAAAGGAAAAAAAGGACCTCGCATCGATGAAGAAAATTTTCTAGTAAAAAACTGTTGAGCGGGGATGAAAGAAAGGAACTCACTGCCGCTATCTCATCATCCCCTCCTCTTTTTTTTTTCATTTCCCACCTCAAGACAATATAAACTATGAACACTACAGTGAAAACTTGTTTCTAAATGGAATTTAGCCGTATCAGATCCCGACAGATCAACAAAAACATCGACCCCCTCGATAGAGCAATAAAGCAAGCATCGATGAAATATCAAAGGGTACCGTGTATATTGCATTCCCTTTTTTTAATATGGGGTGTAAATAACTCATTCTGCCTTGAAGAAAGTAAATTCGAACTGACCACCCGCTCATCAGGCAGATCTTTTTGTAGTTGAACGAAGTCCAGATATTGCTCTATAACTTGTAACTTCTCCTCGTTTTGGATTTGGACAAAGAACAACGGCCAATTTGTGTTGTCGTGGTCATCGTCGCTTCTCTTCACAATATATTCTCGTCCATGCTCCACTTCGACGTGCTTCATATAATGCTACAAAAAAAGAAAGGGTATGACTTTAAGAGCTTCCCTCCTCCTCCAATCTTCTCACTCTTAGTTCAAAATTTTTCTTCGAGCTCTTGCAAATAATTTTTCAGATGAGAACAAGTAGAGGCCTCATTTTGCTTATCAATGAGATTTACTGCTCTCCCCCAAAAAAGCACTCCTTCCCTCTACCAGTTGCGTCAGAGACGCAACCTTCTGCACCCACAAATCTCAAAAATCTCGAACATCCCAGCGGGTCGAACAGACGCTATCGCCTTTATCTGTCACACAAAAAACGCCCAATCAAACTGCAGTCGCACCGACGATCGCAGCTGGCGCGAAGGTCGACAAAATAAATCAAGTCACCAAATAAAAACAAATAGTACACTTACCACGAACTTGAGCGCCTTGACATGGTCGCCGGTATTAGAAACGGTCGTCGACGCAGAGTCACTGTTGACAGGGATCGAAACCTGAGTGCCCGCGAATAATGAGTCCGTACGTGTCTGAAATGAATCAGAAACTGAAATTCGTTTCTGGGACTGAATATAAAGAAATTCCACAAGTCAGAATTCGAGTACCTCTGAACAAATCTTTCACAGCAACGGTCTGAGCCTTCGAAACAATCATGTGTCTTCCTGGCACAGTGTTCACGTTTTCAGAGCAGAAATCAGCAAAGTAAACAAATGTGCGCTTAAAAGAATTGATACGAAAAGCAGAGTACGGATTTCACTCGTTAGCACTTTAGCGGGTTGGCGAGTGAAATATTTATCAGAAAAGAATCTGCTTCAAACACTACCCAAACCTGAGCTATAAAGTGCTTAGTTGAGGTAAGACGTTGCCGAGCATGGCTTCTCTATTCCCTCGTTCCCTCAGTGATGCATCACAACGCTACCTTTATCTCGCAACCATCAGCTCTGCATTCCTTCTCACTACCCGGGTGTTCCACTCCATTCGTTTCCTCACTGGACTCGTCCGATGTATAAAGCACGTTGCCATCTTTGTCGCGTGGACGTACATAATACAGTACTTCCTGAAACTTCTATATAAAATTCCATCCCTCCTAGGTCTGCACACTTCAGTTACATTTTAATCCGGAGTATTCACCAAAGTTCATATTGTTTTGTGGAATGAGATTGTTCAGCAACAACTTTCTGAAGACGCCGCGGGGACCGCAACACATTCTGAGGAGTTTCACCGGTACCTCCACTGGGTAATGATATGGAGGCTTGCTTCAAAAACTCGGTAGTAAGTCATGAGCTTGCCGCGCTATTACAGATTAACTCAGAGTGTTTAATGGGATTTGAAGCGCTGAGTGCACCGATTAACGCAATGCACCGTTTACCTCCAGTGGCACAAGAGAGTTTTATTTCTAAGTAATGCAGCAATCCACGGTATTGTAACAAAGTGACTTATTCATGAAGCTTAATGGAACTTGAGTTATTAGATAAACATCTATTATTGAATTGTCTCTAACCTCCGAGAAAAAGAACACGACATAAAGTTAATTTTCTCAACGTATGCAGCAAGTAAGAAGCGCTGCATAGGTATGTTGGGAGTGTATTTCGAATTTCTGCATTTCTTCAACTATTTTGCATCGCGAACAGCACATTATATTTTAACTTTTCTTTGCCTGTATGAAAAGAAAGCGATCCCAAACTTCCGGGCACAAGCAAATACATGCCCGGGAAGGCGTACACAAACAGAGACACACACAAGCACATGTGTGTAAACACTGTAGCGCCTATTTGCTTTCAACGATGTTTTTAAACGGCGTATTTATAAACTCAAGGATTTTCTTCCGTGGTCGAAGGAACAAACTAAAGAATTCCACATACTCGTCGCGACAACTGCCTCATTCTTGAGAACATGTGCACGAAACACAACACATACAACCGTCTTGAACGAACACTCACCTCACTGGGCTTTCTTGAAGTCATTGGTAAAGCCCGCAAACTAGCTTCCGGCGAAAGATCCAATAACGAAGGCTTAAAATAACAAACCTTTGTGAAAGTTCCACCTGTTTGATCTGATACACGGTCGCCTACTGCCTGCACTGCTTGCTCCGTTGCCTGTTTCACATTCGACGGACAATTATTGGCAAAATGTCCCTCTCCTTGGCAAATTGTGCATGATGCCCGGTTCAACGATCCTATGAGCAGAGCATTTCAAGCCGTCGTCCATTTTCACCAATAACAATTCAGGACAAAAATGTTGAATTACTCCTTCATTTATCCATTTTATCAATTCTTTAGACGATCAAGTTTTACTCGAAACAGTTTTTCCTAATCTCTTTTCGACCACCAACTTCCAAAATTCACAACAGCCTCAATCTTCTTCTATACACAACGAACAAAACGGGGAAAAAAAATAAGAAATTAACCTTGATATGTGTACGATCCGAAAGCATGGCGTCGGTTGTGATGTTCTTTCGACAAATGCTGATAAGCTGAATAATCTGGAGCTGAATTAAAACACTTCAAGAAATCGGCAAACTCATTACCACAAAAATTCCCCGCCCTATAGTTTGCAGAGAGGAACAGCTTTCAATACCAAACTATTTATTCGTTGTTACTCTTACAGTCCTCATGAGTTCGATACCTCATTATGAATAAAATCCATGTCAACTATCTCAATCATGATTTAATAGCAGCAGCGCTAAATTACTAGAACAAACCTTGCTGCGAATTTTGCGGTTGCAGCAAACACTGGAGATAAGCATGTTGCCAACGTTTGGCGCGATGGAGTGACTGAGGGCCACAATGTTATTAAGATGTATCTCAAACAGCTTTAATACACCATAAGGGATTTTATTTCGTTTTTTTTTCTTGCGCGATGCAATAAACTACATTTTGTGAAATACTGGAGCAAATATTTTCAACATCGTCAATATCTCAACGACATCTGGCTGGCATAACCATATACAGATACGACATAATCGTGCAGCCATCTTATAAGACTGCAGTGTTCTAATGGGAGCTGGATCATCAACAAGCACGAGACGGTCGTGTTCCTATGAATCTGGTAGCCCATCCCAATTGCACTAAAAATACTGCGCACTGAATTCGAACTCATCTGGTGCTACTTATTTTTCAGTTCACGTGTTGCATTGTAGTCTCTTGACCAAAGCAACTGTACGCGTGAAAATGCGACTCACTTTTATGGGTGCTGTGATTCGCAGTGACTCCATCAGTGTTGCTTTTTGTGGACGGGTTGGAGCTCTCATATTCGATCAGAAAATGTTTGGGCGGTTCGCCATATTCCGTGTGGAAGCCATAGCGTGAGACGTTCGTGCCTAGAAATCTTTTTTCGTTTGCTCATTTCATCGGTGAAATGCGTGTTGAAAGTGAATTATACCTCACAAAATATGCATTCGTAATGATCTGCCATACTGGTCACAAACTTAAGTGCTAATAAATGTGCGACTGCAGCAGCTCCATACGAGCAGAAGCAAGGAGGGCCTCGTTTATGAAACGTTACCATTCACATCGCATCAAGATCCTCAACCTTATGAGCTGCTGACGACGTGAATGAACGAAACCATTCAATTGGCCTTAGATCGTTCGAAGTCCTGCTAAGTTCGTAAAATGATGCAGCAAACATTTGAGAGAAAGTGATGCTAAATTCAACACCTTCTGGTAAGGATTTATTGTTAATGAGGGAGATGTTTTCGAGGTTCAATAACATACTGAGCTGTTAAATGTTATGTTGCGTTTGCCTTTCTGCCGCTTTTCCAAAGAAGGAATCAATAACAACATGAAAGACATGGAAAATGAAAAAAAAAAGATAACTGCAGACTGCAAAAGCCTCATGAACTCGTTATACATCCAAACGGAATAACAATGAAAACAACTAACGTCGCCTGTTTGTGATAGGAGAAGAGAGGTAGCCATATTCAGACGACGAATCTGAAGGTATCAGTGACGATCTCAATGGCATCCGATGAAAAGACGAGGTGTTGGTCACCGGCACCGCAGGCGATTGCACAGCTGATTGCCGACGCATGACCTCTTTCCCGTACGTCCTTGACGACTCCCGAAACTTTGGCTTACTTCGAACTTGCTTTGAAATAGCCGATTCCTGACAAACATCGCCAAGTTACATCAACATATGGCATGCTACTTCTCTTCTCCGGCCTTCCAACTGACATTATATTTTCGAAACATCTGCTCAATAAACAAAAACAGATGGGAGTCTATGTTTTAAGCGTTGTGGTACTTGCAAACGCATGCAGGCTATCCCAAAACAAGTGCGAGGCCACTGTAAGAAGCATGTGCTGCTCCGCCAATGATCAGTGTCCATCCTCATTTCACTCATTCAGAGCGACCAACTCCATTGAATTGCCGCTACCAGGTATCGGAAATCCAAAAAAAAAAGGAAAAAAAAAAGAAAAAACGAATTCGATACCGCTGTTCTATTATACGTCGAATTCAGAGACATCCTTTTCATATACAAATTTTTCTTTCCACCTTCTGTGAAACTCCTCAATTGCGCCACATTTGTAATTTATTGAAGGATAACGATAACTGCAGGTGCTTAATGTTGCCGAAAACCTTCACTAAATATGGCCTTCGTATACTCAATTGACAGTCCATTCAACGTGATAGCATCAAATTGTGCTTGGTTCAGCCTCCGTCAACGAAGAGAATTTTTTACTCACTATGTCGAAAATTTTTTCCTATCGATAACTGTGATCAAATCGATCGCGAAAGACTGCTCCACAATAGCAACTGTAACTATCGTATAAACAATACTGAAACGTTTCACTCAGTCGGGCGATTTTTGGGAGAACTTGGACCAAACCAAGAACGACAGGTAACGTTTGGAGAATAAAGATGATATTGACAAAATTCACAATAAATTTATTTCTTTGTTTTGGGTTTTGACGCGTTCATGTCATGCTCCAAACAACTATTCAAAATGCCCTCCTATATCTGCAAATGAGAAAAATAAAATTACAACGCACCGCTTGTTCACCAGCCAAATCCTGCGCCAAATCACTGCCAATGGCTGTCGCAAACGAGGCAAAACATGGCCCAAGACTCGTTGGTTGCACCATCAGTGCATTTCCTTCAGCGCACTGTGCATTGACGAATGCAGGCAGTGATGCGTTTAAGGCCGGAGCCATCACACTTTGCTGAGGCAACAGCCTGCAAACACGTTCCATCAACAACACAGGAATGCCCACCGTTTTTCAACAAAATCAACAATAGCTTATGCGGTTTAACTTAACCAAACGGACCATTATTCTTTTCCAGCTTTTTTGAGTGAACTCGAAGTGCGTTAAAAAACATCACCGAAAGGAAGTTGATATATATATATATATATATATATATATATATATATATATATATATATATATATATATATATATATATATATATATATATATATATATATATATATGCACACATATATACATGTACACATTAAGGCAAATCGAGGTTAAGGCATCATAGGCCACAGCTAATCCTCAGTTACATCACAGTTCACTGATCCTAAAACATTTGGTGGTGTAATCAGGGAAATTTAAATATGCGCAGTGTACCCACTTTCACCTGCACGCTGCCCGTTGAAAGAACCCTCTCGATTAGAGCGATGTAACGGTCGGGAATATCAAAGATTATTCCGCACAGCAGCAATCAGCATGCAGAACCTCGTGAGGAGAACAGAAACAAGTAAAGCATTTATCTGACGCATCTTAGACGTGCTAAGTGCACCGAGAGATACACCAGAAGCATGGCAGACGCAGTCCTATTACCAAACGAGGGAGAACAAGTGAAGATGTGCAAAATAAAAGGTAAGCGCTCAGGAAATTTAAAAGTGGAGGCTCAGCGCATTTCCCTTTACAATTAGAAGAAATAAAGTTCTCACAGCAATTGCGAATGGGCAGTTGCTTTCCGCATAGAAAAAGGATGGCGCATAGCCACCTTGGAGGGCACAGGCTCTTGATTTCTGTAATTTGAAACGACCTCGTCTAAGTGAGCGTCACTTGGACCCCCCAAAAACTAAGTTTACTTTCGATGCACGACCTTGTCGTTGCAACTTACAACAGCGACGGCCTGCTCCTTTGCCCCATAGGGTGTCCTAAAAACTAGAGAGAGAAAGTAAGCTCACTACTCTTCCCCGAAACAGCTTTCTATCAGCTCTGCGACCTTTTTTTCCAAGAATATTTCCTAAGAGCGAAACAAACTTATTTCGCAAGAGTGAAACAAACTGAATTCAACCCATGAAATTAGAAGCTCACATTTGCTGCATTCGTGCCAATGTTTCGTTGTCCTGTCCGGCGAAACTCCTAGCCACATAGTGGTTGAATTGCTGCAGCTCCTGATGCTGCAACTGCTGCTGCATATAAGCGCTGTTCAACTGAAGTGATGCGCCCAGTACTGGATAGGCCCCAACTCCCTGCAAAGTCAACTGTTTGTTTAATGCATAATCACGTCTTCATTCTTCTTCATCGTCGTTAAAGACGAAGAAATGCACATTTTCTCCACTCAAGCAAACTACCGCTGCTCTAGATAGAAGTAACACTGTGACGAACGGTCGTCATTAATGAACAAGATAGAGATGCCACTATAACAAAACAAGCAATCAACCGCCGCCAGCTAAACATGTACTTTTGCATTTGAAACATGTAAAAGGATCAGGAAGCGCATGAGAAATGAGAAAGCAGCGGTAATGAATAGAAACATTATGTATGCATAGCTTGAAGGATATAGGCCGCAATGATTGTCTAAGCTGGAGAGCCTGGACCCTTTCTCACTTCTTGTCACTGGCTGCCTTCAGCTTGCGAGCGCTCACGTCCACCAACAGCAATACTCAGCGATTCAGCTATTAGGTCTCTTCGTACATTCCCCCCCCCCCCCCCCCCCCTCCCTCTCTAACCGTATTCATCCCCACAGAGCAAATTATCCCAATGCCTAATTAAATTAGGAATGAGGATTCCTAATTTATGGACTCACTAACGCGGGGATACATTACACTGAGTGTTCCGTCAGCAAGCATATGATATACTGCATAAAACAAAAACAGTCGGATAAGAAGAGCTTGCGAAACCAACAACATTCGGCATCAAACTCGCAGTGATCGTGTCCAATTTGCGCGAAATGTCCGCAATTTGCAGTTGCATTGTCATCAACGCCACATCTCGCTCCCAGTCATTTCTGAAAAAATTACATGGATCTCATCTACTTCAGTTCTCCGAAGTGTGATTTCTTTAAAACTGGACTTCGCTCAATATTCGATACCAGAACCGTTCATCTTTGAAGGTGCTCTTATCCGTGAAGTGCGGCAACATCTCCACTGTCACGTATTGATACCGCGAATACGGTAAAAGAATAACAGATTCTTAAAGAGGGTGATTACAGGACAACATATGCAAATTTTGCACTAATAAAACGTAGTTGATAAATGCAAAACAAGCAGCAGGGGCTGCACTGCTCAGATGCCTATGAATATATTTCCCAAACACAAAACGGGAGCAGAAGTGAGCGCTGCGAAGTGCGGCGGAAATGGCTGAGTTAGAAAAAGTAAGTAAACTGCTGTTAGATAAAATTGACTTTGTGTGAAGTTCTTCTGAGGGATGTTTCATTTCATGCAATTTCTTCATAAAACATCTTGAATGAAAACAGGTTCGACGTCGATCTGCAGCATCTACATTTGTACATCAGTTACTTAACATTAACGGATGTGCTAATCAATCATCAACTACGCTCACTCACTAGCGGCGCTGCACCGCAAAAATCAACTACCGCTTACTCACCTGAACGACAAAAAAAATTAACGAGAAGCAAACCGCGCAGTCGGAAATAGACTCGACGAATTGAAAGCTAATAGAGGTGAGCAGAATTTATTGGTCAAATTACGGATGCATGACAAAGAGCACCGAATCCTTGTGTCCAGGGGCACACCGCTAAATAAGCCACTTTTTGTGCTTTTCAGTTACAGCCTTCATTGAGCTGATTTTTGTGGAATTCCAAAAAGAAATTCATAGAAACAAACACTACCTACTGGGACTCCAGCAAAGCTGTCCCTCCTCTCGTTCCTCCCCCCCCCCCCCCCTTGGTTGCATCCTTGTCCGCATCACCACTATGATCTACCTCATCAATAGCTGTGAGCGAAAAGTGGACAGACCGTTGAATGAAGCATTTCAGCTCTTACTACCTTCTGCACTACCACAGTCAAAACCGTCCCTCATAACTACATCTGATATCCCTTCAAAGCCGCACTGAGAAAACGTAGATGCGCCTTACTTGTTTGTTTCAAACAATTCGCGTTCCCTTTGCAGCGAGTCAGCCGTTTTGGCGAGGGTTTCCTCGGCTCTGCGTACATCTGCCCTCCTTCGCTCTACAATTCTCTTCCTTTCGTTGTTCACTATGGTCTCTGATCTCATGCCGTGCGCACGTGGTTTAACACTACGGCCTCGGTCACTTTCCGATGCAGCTGTGCTCGAACTGGGAGTGAATACCGTACCAAGGAAGCAACCATCTCCATCCTGAATTTAGAACATATATGTGGGGCTGCTCGGTGCTCGAGTTTTAAAGCAGAAGGTAGAAAGTGCGTTTATGCCACACGTTCTTGCGCGATAGCTTTTATGATGCCACACGATTGGGATGATGTCACACATACAACACGAAAAGACCTAGCAGTTTGAACAGTGACAGCCGACTCTTAAGCGTCAGCCACAGTCATTTAGCGGTAAAAAACACCGAGAGAACACTGCGCTGGCAAAGTACAAAGAATCCTCTAAGGTTAATGCATACAACTCTTGCATATTATTGCTTCTTCTAGCTTTAAGAGTTCTATCCACATAATTACATACAATGTTGTTGACTTCCTCTCGTTTCATATCAACACCGCACTCGCCCCTCACGACCATGCTGCCATACGGGCTTGACGAGCTTCATACACACATATATGCAGTACATATATATATATATATATATATATATATATATATATATATATATATATATATATATATATATATATATATATATATATATATAAGCGCTCTTAGACAGCATATTATATATATCAGTTATAAGGATTTTGATAATGCCACAGGTTGTCCACAGCCGCATCCTGAAAACGCAACATGTTCTTGCAGCCGCCCAGTGAGCTTCGTCGTGGCATCCAATATTGGATTTCGGGATAAACGAGATAGCATAAATGTCTTTCAAATCTTTTATTCCTTGGTGAACAATTACAAACACAGAGCAAATATGCCACCCCTCCCTCTCTCCTTCCCCCATCCCTCGCATTTCAAATAAATGTCCGCAATGTGAACAGTAATCGTGTTCAAAAACATTTTCGTCCAAGTTTCTCCCGGAAATTTTTTGCGCAGTGCTGTAAACACTCCCGATACCTCTAATGCTTAAGCGGCATGAGTAAATTACAGTAATCTTGAAGGAAACATCGAAATTAGTGGGATTCTCCCTCCCAACTGAAAGGCTGAGAAAAGGAAAGTAGAGACAGGTTAGCCGGGTGATGGCAACCCGAGCAATAACTCCAGCATTTTTAAAAATCAGCACTACTCAGTACTCAGTCATCCTGAGAACCTCAGTCGTCACAGTATCCTATGAATTTTAAGAGTGTCCAACCTTCGTTCACACTCACCAAGCAGATCTGTTAAATAAGAATGCCGCACCCTCATCAGTCTCCCAAATTTAAACGGATTAGGATCGCTGTGATGTATGCAGACACCACTCCAAAAATGCTCACTTATTACAACAGCGAATAAATCTACGAGAAACCTATCCACTGTGGTCTCTCAAAAAAGTCCTCATAAAGCACCCAACCAGACCTTGGCAGTTCGTCCAAATAACTGCTTACCAACTCAATGGCCCTCAACTGACATGCAGTAAGCACGAGGCATAAAACGTCTTACCTCTGCTACGAGGGCATCCCTCGTTTGAGCTGTTTCAGTACTGTCGTCAGCTCGCACATCGCAAAGTAATACTGGTGGGTAGGCATCTTCCACGCAAAGGAGTGGAATGGGCTCTGAATCGACAACAACACTGACTCTCAAAATTGTTACGGTGACGCCAAAAGTCGTATAAGGCAAGACAAAGAAATCGTGCCAAGAGGTAAAGATGCACCACCTATCCCTCCCTGATCAACATAATGAACACAGACACAGACTAGTGAGAATGCCGATAGACGCATGTGCATTGAATAATTACAGCCTGCATGGGGATGGAAATGTCTACATAGACATCCTCAGCACACCCTGTGTTAGGGCCGTTATGGTAGGGAAGCGTGTGGTACTATGGCTGCAACTGGTGTAAATACAAGTGCAGCATGAGACGAAGACAGCACTGGTTGAAAGAAACATCATTCCCCTAAGGATAGAACCACAAAAAATATCTCCAAGTCTGTGGCTTTCCAAGTAAACTTTTCCTTCACTAAAATAAAGAAAATGAGAAATTCTGCTAGCCATGAAAATGTCTGTACGACAAAGTCGCTAGGACTTAGAAAATATTTTTCTGAGTGAGCATCAGCTGAGATATAAATCACTACCAGTCCCCTTCTATACGCACCAGCCTTGCAAGCTTTATTCAGGCAACTGTTGCAACTAAGCCTGAACTGAGTTTTCTGCATGCTGAAAATCTACAAAAAACGACAACCACATACTGAATTTGCATATGATGAGGGAACCCTCACTGATCCGTCCCAGAGAGCGGGTACCAACATCAGTGGGTGGCACGGCCATGCAAATCACTAAAGGCGGTACGTCACATAAAGCAAGCGGTAGTTGAACGATATTATCACTCGTCACTGTCTTCACCATTCCGCTGTCCACGTCGAGTACCTCAAAGACACAAAAAAAGAAATACTTTCGCCCTTGCAAACCTTAAATCTCCTTTACAAGCAACTTGCAGTTTTTTAATGCTTCGTTTGCAAGAATACTTATCAGCATAAGGAATAAACAATCTTGGCGAACATAATGCGCCGAACACATTGGAAAGTTGCGTCTTTGAATGATTCCCATCGAGAGTTTCTTCATGATTTTTCATTGTGGTGCTGATTACGCAAACTTTTCTAATTTCCTCTCTCCTTTTTTTGTGGCGCATCGTTTTTTCTTCGAGCGATCTTTTATCGCGTCACTGCACAACAATTCTTGAAAACACGGTAACTGATCTTTTATCGCGGTAATGCTACTCCCCCTCCTCTACACAACTAAATAGTTCGAGAGAGACTGCGAATACTATGAAAAAAAAAAAATGCGTGCACTTTTGAAGCAAAGTGAACAGTGAATCCCTCACCGTGTAGCAGTCAGCAGCTTTCTCCTCCGTTACGACTCCTCGGAATGATTTCCCTTCCCCTTCGACTTGGGTCACAAGGTAAACAGACTCTGAAGTATAGCAACTAAATTATTTCATATTGCACACCAAAAGTTTACGCAGTACGAAACTGCATCTCAATTTCAAAACAGAAAAATTACAACTGTATATTAAAGTGCTTTTTCTGGCTCACAAGACATCGACGAGTTCTTCGACTTACTTTTTCCTATTAGTCGCACTAGCCAAAAATCACCCATCTGAAGCTCTAGAGATGCTGTTGCACCCAGTCGCGAATACCGATGGGCACCCACTACATGCAGGACTGGCGCTGCACTGTGTGACTGATGCAGAAAAAAATGTGTTTTACTCAGAAAAATTTCTCAGCTGATCGCCTCCCACTCATCCACGACCCCCATTTCCCGTAACTCCCACTAAAAAAATTTCTTCCATTACAACTCGGATACCTCTTGTTATTTGCAGATTTGATTGAATTTTTGCACTTCAAAAACCATGTGAACGAGCGGCTGCACGGTTTTCGTCTACAGCATCTTGATAACCACCCACCCACCCACCTATGGTCGGATGCGGTTTTGAGGAATTAATGAACATGAATCATCGAGTACATCCAAGAAGACTCCAAGTAGCATCGCTTAGTTGTGCATCCACAAGAACTCTATCTAAAACCTTCCCTGTGCGATTCATAACCTTTGTATTCTTTATTTATTGCAATAGTAATAAATGTCATTTCCAAAAATGTGCCTCTTTTCCGTCTCTGATCAGATAAAACATTAGTTAATTAACTTTAAAAACGTTTACTAGCTAGTGACTCTGTGGTACAAGAATTCTGACATTTTCTCGAAACAGTTTTCTGAGAAACATAAAATAACGGCTTCTTAAAAAAAGTGTGCAAACGGTCTTCAAGGAAAAAACAACCGCTTTCTCGTTCGTTCCGTTAGTAGCAAATATGGATTTACAGCTGATCTGTTATGGAATGTACAACTGTCCTATAAAACAAAAATTTCTAGACGTCGATCTGCAAGTGCATTTAGCGTGATTCTCGCATTCCTTTTTATCCGAATGACTGCTTTAAACCTCACACTGACCTAAAAGTGTTTAGATGTACGAGAAAGTTCCTCATCAGGGGTTCCGATATAAGCAGACCTTGAAAAAGGACGAGCATGAAGAACTAAAAACTATGACCACCTACCCCTCTCATTCCCCTTTTGAACGTCACCGGCCATTTATACAGCAATGCTTGATGCCCGTCCAGGAATGGCTTACCGATGACGAGGAAAAACTACTTACTTGCTCGAAGCCGATTAACATCATCATCTGGCAAAGGATTTGAGCTTATTCAACACGAAAACTCCGCCTTAAAGTGGTACTGTTTTAAAACCATCACCTCGTGCCGAAAGAGTGAGCCGGATTTCACTGTGCTGGTATTTTAATGTTTCTTCTCTGCTTCTGTCGTTTAAAACGATACTTGCAATCGGTTAGCAAGCATACACTCATATATTCAAACTACTGAGCATGCAAACGATATAACGGCTGCATTTTCCACAACGATAACAGAGTACAGATCTCGACGTGCAACAAGGAGCATGGCTGCTGCTACCCCACTCTGTGTGGCTCCTTTCAAACAAATAAAAAATGGCGAATCTTAATTTTTTATAGGCACCGGCAGCATCCATCAACCACCACCTACAACAAAATTTTTGGACAAAATTTAAGAGAGATGGCATCCCAGGGAAAAAACTTTGGGAATCACACTTCCTCTTCAGCTGGAAATAATATTACGTCAATAAATCAAGGACGATATGTTCGTGTTGAACACGCCCTCCCTCAGTTTAGAGCAACATCCACATGCGTGGATCGCATGAATTCAGCATTAGTGACGGGCCGAGAGCCCAAAACGGCGCAACCGATTCCACAACATCAATCAAGTTGAATAATTTTTCTCACGGCTTGTAACATAAGAAGAGGAAACAGGGCAGTTGAATAAGCCTGAGCGAAAGAATGCAACATACTCTTAGCGTAAAAAGCATTACAAGATTATTCATCAACTACTATCAACGTGTTACCTGGGATGCATCGGACATGCTGAATTCACAACGCAATTTCTGTAGGGTCCGAAAGTTTGATTCTCGTAGAACTATGAGGAAATGGCGGTATCCGAAAAAACTTCGGGTGTACAACAAACTCTCGCAGCATGTTTTCTACCTTGATGTGACGCCATCCCTTGTCTCTTTTAAGTGACGAGACCCTCGACCTTTTTACTCAAGACGACTGAGCGTCGATCTCGTACAGACGGTTAGTGGATGAGAACTTCCTATTGTTTACACTTGCTGGGCCGGATATGAACAACACACGGATATTTTCGGGAAGCTACTGACCTCAAAAACGCTTTTTTGGAAAAATTGCGATCGCCACTCAAGGGATAAAGTCGCTGTTTTTACATTTAACGAAGTGATGATGTGCTTCGCTTAGAACTTTAGAATTAACGAAAATAAAAACAACTACTATCGTGCATTCGTCTGGATTCGAAATGCAGCTTTCTTCATCACGGTTAGGGATGTGCTTCGCTGTTGTGCTGCAGCTAGATCGTATTTTTTCTTCATCGGTGTTCCAATACTGATATGTAACTCACGCAGCTAACATTCTTTTTAAGAATGCTTCTCACACAGTGTTGGTAGAGAGTGTTCGAAATGCGCCCACACATAGCAGACTTATCTTCGAGAACGAACAATAAAAACACAGCTGCAATAAATGAACCGGAAGCCTTACTTGAAGTGATACTGGCTGGTCTCTCGCGTGCTTCCTTCGTGGCATCCAGCAGGCTGAATGCCTTGAGAAGTTCATTGCGATACCCGGATGCGCAAAGTGGAGAGACATACATACGAGATGCGTAAACATCGACGTGCTGCACTCGGGCCTTGAACTCTTCGTATAACGGTACGCTCATCTCAACCACGCGGTCTCGCATACGAGCTACCAAACTCACTGAAAATTATTATCTATGGCGTACTTTTACGAATTTCCACCAAAATATGCTCCACGTGTTTGAAAAAAAAGAGTTCAAGAGAAGGATATTTGGGGAACACAAGATGAATGAGCTGATATGATGTTAGGAAACGGTAACGCTCCTAGCAGCAATTAAGATTGTGTGCTTGCCGCAACTCAACAATTAAGTCCTGCTTCCGCGAGGTTCTACATGGTACATTAATGCTGTCCAATAAAGACCGCCAAATAATTAAAAAGAATACAATCAGACGACTTGCAGGATCACAGCTGTGATAAAGTAGCACCATATCAGGACGACATTTCTGCCACATTCGCAGCCAGATGGCCACATTGTATGGCGTGAGTGCGCACGCTCGTCGAATCAGTTTATCGAACCATAAGGGTTTAGTTGGGTTTAATTAAGTGTGACAGAGACATGTTTCAGACAGCGTTTATGCTAAATGGTGAATTCCGACGAATACAGAGAGATTCGAGAAAAGTTGATCCGACTCATTAATACCTCCTCTCAGACATTGGACGATCTCTGCATAGCGTCTTTTTGGAATCCACGCGTGCCCCACACACTTCATATAAAGCTTCATATAAATCACACTGGCAGTAGTCTACTTGCCCTTAACTATTTTGGCTTCTCGGTAATGATGGCCTCACCTGAACTCCCCGTTTAGATGACCAGCGAGGATCCGGAAGAAATCTATGAATGGGTAGGTCCTGTTAAGAGTGTGTTGTTCAACAATTCAAAGAAGGGATTGTTCTTCACGGGAAGGGAAGATCGTAACCAGTGGATGTTGTCTGCACAGGGAACTGAAGAAAGGACCATAATTAAAGATATGAAATACCCTTCAGCTAGCCTGATCAATAGCTTTAAAAATATCATAAACGAAAACGATGAGAGAAAAAACCAAAGCGAAAGGAACAAATTTCCAGTGGCGGCCTGTTTACTACTTGTAGCCTCAAAAAAAAAAAAAAAAAAAAAAACGACATCACGAGCAATAAAGGAAGAGACCTTGAAAGACACAAACCTAAAAATAACAGCCTAATTCTACTCTAAGCAACAGAATTGTCTGCGTACTCGAAGTGAAAGGAAGCAAATTGCATGCAACAAATCGAAAAGTTTCGAAGGAAAAGTCACACTGTGTGAACTCATGCCTGATAAGCGTTACAACAACTTCTATCACTTCTTGCTTGCACAAAATAACGTCGCAAACCCCCAAAATTTCCACTCTTGTGCACAATAATTTCCATCGTTCAGCTCTTGCAAGAGCCATACAATCAGAATGAACTAAAACTCACGATGAAAAGCAGAAGTGAACAGATGGATCATTGACTGTAGTAATTTTGAAAGCGTAATTTTTGAAAGCGCATATCGCAAAACTTCTGCTGAATGGGACTATTTTCGCAAAACTCTGCTGAATGGGACTGTACCAGAAAAATCCACATCAACTACCGCTGCACATTTGATAAAATATTACGAATGAAACAACTGCCGCCTGCAAAGATCAGATGCTGCAAAATGACGGCATAAGATCTGGCAATGAAGAAACACGTCTCAAGGGATGTGCGTTAGTTGCAAACTTATTGTGCACATCGATTAATTACTTCTCAGAATTGCAACATCTCATGTATGATCAAAAAAGGCTAAACATGAAAAACCGTATTGGAATAATGCCACAAATTAGTTTCCATAAATTGACTTTTCGTTTATGAATGCAAACCATCAGTTTTGAACCGTAATGTAAACTTACTGGCTAACTGTCACCTAGTTGCTTACGAGATTTGCCTGAACTCACTGCGTTGTATAAATTGCCTCAGCAGTCCACCAAGAAACTAGGCGTGTTCAAAAATTTCCCTCCACTTCACTATTTAAGTTCGTGAAGTGAACCATCAAAGCTTCAAACACCTACGTCTATGGCTGCGATCAAAACTTCACTCGGTGCCCTTACAATGCTCACATGTTTCATCATGGGAGACCTTTTCAATGTGTTAGAAATTGTAAATTTTTGAACTCAGGAATTGTCTTTGTAACTATCGCTTTATGTCTCGAAACGACTTTCATGAATATTACCTCAACTGCTAACTGCTGGGTTTGAGGAACGTGGACTTTCCTCCTTATCATGCGAGGAAAGCAACGTTGCAAGTAGTTCGCTTCACATGTACATACATATATAAAAGCGTGCTCACCACGAGAATCCTGACACCATTGGTCTGACTGAGAGATCCATAGCGCCTTCTCCATAGACAATTTCATGAGGTCATTGCCCTTAGGCGGCGAAGTCGTGCCCATGGTCAAAATCGCGTCCAAGAGAGAATAATGACTTCTGAAAGAACAAGAAAAAAACATAAGAACGATGGAAATATTTAACAACGGTCGGACTAACAGAATCACGCCGACAGTGGTGCTCGAAGAACGGAAGAGAGCGGACGTCTGTGTGCCAGCTATATCGCAAAAAATTTGACCGATGGATAACGTTAATGCGCACAATAGCTGTTATTTAAAATGAGGTGAGTTTCCAGCACTTGCAACATACCACACGCATAGAAACTGCCCAGAATAATCGGAAAGAAGTTGTAGTAGACATAAGACAGGAAATACGGAAATGCAAAAGAAATCCTGCGCTAAGGCATGAGACCATCCTTCATGCTCCCTGTTGCCGGAAGCCGAACACTCCAGAACTCAACAACTTGCTGATCAGCAAGGCGTGGACGACAAGAAACAGCACAGTGAGTCTTGAATACACAATGTTCACAAAAGGTTTTCAAACGCGCCCAAACTGGTTCATCATCGTGACTCTGATGTTGTTTTTCAGCGTATATGTGCGTATACCGATGCAAAGTTCGAACCCGCGAGTCGTAATCTTTTTTAGGAGCTGGGGAAAAGATTTTTCAGAAAGTGGTAGGTCTTCTAGCCTTCCTTATGCGCAGATCGATGGCGTCCGTGTTGCTCTCACAAGGTACACCACGCTCAACCTAGAAGTAGCATTGCGGTTGAGCCGGTTGCGGATATCGATAACACGGTAGCTAATGTACAGTGGGCATGCATTTCTGTTTGTTGGGAAGAAGAGGCAGGCTACTTTAACCTGCGTCCATATGCAGCAAAAATCGTGCGGCAATAAGAGCCAATTTTTCGACTATGCTGTGGGTGTACGTCGGAATCAAGCAAAAAAGCATGTCACACGACACAGCCGGCGTGATCCTGCAGTACGAAAGGAGCTCCGGTTTGGTGAAACATGCGACCCAAAAGAAATACTAAGAAGGAAGCAAATCATAGGGTTGCTAATTGCATAATTAACGTCTGCGAATGAGCCCCGCGAATTCGTTTGCTTATTTCCTAAGATTAGGGGCAACTGTTTCTTAATGGTGCCAATAGCCCGTTATTGTTTTAGTTTCTGCACCCTCTCAACAGCAGTGAGATGCTCAGCGAATGCAAAAATTCAGTGAATTCATCAGTTCAAAACCAAACCGTTTTAGAAAATTAAATCAAAAGCAATAGGGTGCTTTAAACCACAAAATTAACTCCAAGTTTCAATTTAATGAAGAGTCGACGTAACTGACGCTAGAGAATCGCAAATGGAGTCTTGTCTCTTGGTGTGAGAGTGCAACACTAGAAACGAATTCTGCACAAAATAACAGCATCAACTTCAACACTCAACTGCTTCTATTAACGCTGAACCACCTTTACAGTAAACTAAGCATAAAAGACGAGCGTAAGAGACGCACGAACACTGCTAGAGACGCTAAGCACACCAGCCGCAAACAGCGAACCGAGCCGAAGTGGTCCCCCTCCACAAGCGTACGCTGCGCTACCGTCACCTCCACTTTGTGTGAGAGATGCATTACTGTGTCACGAAAAGCGTTGATTTCTCAAGAAAACATGCAATTTTCTCTGAAGGGGTCGTCTTCGAACGTCAAATCGTGCAATCGTTTCAAGTTTCAGCTGAATTGAGGCACTGCATGTACCTCTTGTTATATCGAGCTTATATGCAATTTTGGCCATTTGTTCTCCTCGGAAGGGAAACTGTAAACAGCTCCAAACAGCAGGGCATATAAGAGCTCTAAAATACGTCACTAATCACTTGCAAACACGACCTCACAACATTGAACGAAAAGCGCAAACAAGGAATGACAACTGCACACCGACGCTACTCAGATGGCTGTGACCGTTGGTGCTCTCCTACCAGGAAAAGCGTGCGCAAGCACAACGCTGCTTAGTGCCGAATTGCCTGGAGGAATGGCCGAAGATAGAGTGGGAAGAGCGGCAGCGTGCTGCTGTATATTATGCCGCACATATACCAAGCACGTTGTTCTTGGTTGTTGCTATATATTTCAGCTCAAACACGTTGCGCTGCAAGCTTATAGCGACGTGTAATACTCGATGTTATCATCCTCTTAAGACGGTGATAACGAAATTAAATGACTACGACCTCGACTTTGCTGATTTTCTTCCGGCGCAAGCTGACAGATCATCTATCGAGTGGAGGAGGACAGTCTAGGCAGGAAACAGATGTGATACTAATGAGTGGTTTGGAAGCATGCGGCTGGAATGCGTATATCATTCTCATACACGTCCGCATCACGAACTTTTCTCCTCGTCACCCGCCAAAAGCGCCGCAAACTGCGTCCGCCTGATTAGTGTCAAAAAAGTCAAGTCGGTTGTGGCAGCCCCTACACAATACCCATCCAGGAAGTCAACGCACTTCAACGAATAAGCTGTACAAAAGCGTTTAGCGGGAGTGTTTAGCTACAGAAACCATGCATGGAGGGCGCAAGGTGGAGGGTCCCGCCCTGATGCGTACGCCTACTTCCAGAGTTATATGAATGAGGCAGTGCGACAAGATAATCGTGCTCACAGATCATCAGAAAATACTTCCACTCATCCTTCACCGTCGCCATATTAATAAAAACATGCAATGCAGTAGATAAAGTTATGTGCTTGTACTGCGCAAAGGAGTCATTGCAGCTTCTCTTGAAAATGCAAAAGTGCCGCAGCTCTCTACCAGTAAAAGAGTGGTACTGCATCCACTTTTCACCCCCTCTCTCTTCCCCCTTCCCCCCCCCCCCAGATACGCTGAAAATAGAAAATACATGTAACGGTCCTCAGGGAATTGTGCCACCAACGAAATCCACCTCAAAAACTACCAAAAAACCCTCATGCGCCAGTCAAAAGACCAAATAATTCAAGGAACGCGATGACTGATTGTGACAGATAGGAATGGATGCGGAAAAAAAAAACAGACTACTGAAAAATGCACAGATGGATATCGTGAGCTAGCGAACATGAAGAAATTGAAAGAGCAGCAGCTGACGGAAGTTAATGTAAGCAGTTAAAGGCGAGAGTTGGGTTCCTGCTTGTTCTTCCTTTTCCCGCCTCAAAATGCAGCTAATGATGCTCCGGAGTTGTTTTCAAACTACTCTGTAGTGACTTTAAAGAATGATTAAAGATATAGGTTGGTATCCTTATCGGTTAATTCTAGTTTGTTGGTTGAAGGTTTATACAAATATCCTATATTATATTAAAGCTGAAACCTAAATGCCTATATATATATATATATTATATATATATATATATATATATATATATATATATATATATATATATATATATATATATATATATATATATATATATATATATATATATATATATATATATATATATATATATATATATATATATATATATATATATATATATATATATTATATATATATATATATATATATATATATATATTTACGAATATAAATGAATACATGCATATATGTACATATCTATAAATATTTGACGTCGTTATGAAACACCCATTGCAGCGATCCTAGAAGGAACTGCTGGTTTCGGTAGAGCAACAAATTTTTGAATATACGGTTGTATTTTTCCCCATAGAAAAGCGAGCTAACACAAATAAAATACAACTGAAAGTTTTGTAAATCGAAAAGGCGTGATCAACCTGAACGGCTAAATATGGAGAAGTCGATGTAAGAACTTGTTAGAGAATTTTCAAAACCCTCTACATTGAGATGTACGACCTTATAAACTAATTAAACCTCTATGTAAACAATAATTTATTTCTTTATTGGCAATTAAGCAAGAAATTGCTTCCTTATAATTTTTTCCAATACGTTTATGTCGTAATGCGCATTATATGAGGTGTCAATAATGAAATAAAATAAAATAAAAATCATACGTAGAAATTAAACTAAAAGATATTGTGGGCACCTGCATTGTAGCAAAGAAAATTAATAGTTGTGGAAAGTCAATACTGCGATGGTGAAAATACAGCAATGTATTTATGTTCTAGGTAGATATATCTATGTTCACAATGCAATGCCTCCATTAAGTAAACCACTTTTTTATGCGATTATAGAGTTTTATAGACCGAAAAAAATGATTCTTATGAATAAAAGATTGAGTATAGGAATTAAAGATTATATAAAATTTTATTATCAAGTTATACATATACTAAATATCAAGGTAAATGAAACTAGAAATTAATGTTAGTTTGTCGATTGAAATTCCATGTAGACATTTCTGTTTTCAATACGGCTGAAACCAATATATTTATAATTATATGGGGCTGAAACCAGTATCCTTATTCATGCAAATAACATGTAAGGTTCTATAGGCTAAAAGCACTTGTATAATGCAAATGAATGACTAAGTGTGTGAACGAGAGTTCGTGTATGATTTCATTAATGCAGCTTTTGATATCCTATGTATTAGGTTAAACGAACTCATAGGTTATCTCTAATTCGCTTATCACAGCTTTCTGCTGGAATAGTAATAAGATCCGTATAGTTTTTGTCCTTATGTCCTTGTCTTTTACCTTATAGTTATTAAGAAGTTTCCTATATGGTCGTTATTGATGAAGTCCATATTAAGTGAACATCCTTTATTAAGCCTATAAATCTGCGAGTTTAGTCTCTTCATGTGACAATATAGTCCAACTGAGTATATTTATTTACCGAGAAACAATTTATCTCCTTTATCATAAATGTTGGAGAGGACGGAAAGAGCGTTAAAACAAGTACGTTAAAACGTGATATCTAACTTACTTTTACATCGTTATAGACAATGTGAGATCGGCAATATCAGGACTAGCATTTCTTCCCATAGCTACTCCTCTAGTTTGCCTAAAGATGAAGCCGGCCAAAGTAATATAGTTTTCGTTAACGATAAACTTAATTATCTCCATGATTTGTGCCCTCAGCAAGGCAACGGAATACCTGTGTTAAATTCATAATTACTGTGTAAAAACAAAGTATTTTTGCCATATATTTTTAATCAAGCTGTTTTGGAGTTAATTAAACATACGTCTATCATATATTCTAGAGCTTTAATGATAGCTGAACGGGGTAGTGCCGCTAACAGTGTGGAGAAATCAGTGGTTAGAACCGTTTTTGCACGTTTATTATGCTTATTAATTAGATCGAAAACGTCGGTAAGAGTTCTGCAGACTGTAGTAAAAATTCGCGCCGGTTCTTTGACATGCTGTATTGCAGTAATTATGTAGATGGCTCTTAAGAAATCGTAAAATGCGATGTATCATATAAAAGAGTCGTTTAAGCGAACTTTTGCTGGCTTCTGCTATATACCTAAATTTATAGGGATTTTTATGCAACTCAGCTATAGTATTCTATTGTCCTCCTTGACTTGAAAAAAAGTACCTTTCTGGGAATTTACAGTACGAATTAATAATGTCTTGTGTTTTTTTTTGCTTCCAACATATTCGTAATAAGCTTCATCGCCAGCGATGGTGTCACTTGCATTTCCAATTCCTTGCATAAACTTTCGATGTAAGGATTTTTATATATGAATGTGAAGTTCTTAGCTGGTTTATTCGCAGATACAATAATAAATGTAGATTGCATACTAGCAAGTCGTTTGTTATTTCTAAAGTTTATACTCTTGTGTGTGGTGAGCTCCCCTTCATGAAACTCCTTGGCAAAAAATTCTCTTAATGTCGTCAGTTGTCAGTCATCGGAAAGTTTTGAAACGATCTG
The DNA here is from genome assembly GCA_013433145.1 of Ascaris suum. Classification (NCBI taxonomy): domain Eukaryota; kingdom Metazoa; phylum Nematoda; class Chromadorea; order Rhabditida; family Ascarididae; genus Ascaris; species Ascaris suum. Next base: position 71,607 of record CM024189.1, read on the forward strand.
TACTGATATGTTCGGTTCGAGTGATTTGGGCAATTAAATTATTCAAAAATTTGCTCGGCATCCTTGTGATACAAAGAGGGCGTTTGTTCCTGACAGGTCTAAATTTAGCATGTCTTTTAAAACTATAACACAAAGAAACGACGCTTAAAACAAAGAAAACACACAAGGAAAGAAAACAAACGTTGCGTTTGCGAGTATGGTGTAATCTGCTCGACGTTTTTGACCGTAAAATGCAGTTTAACCAGAGTGCTATTGAAAAATAAAGTTGTTGACTGTTGGTATACTAGTATTTAGGAACAGGCTGTCTTCGTTGTGTTGAGCGCGGTGTTCCTCATCAATCAAAATAAAGCAGTCGAAAACACATTTCTTCAAACCCATTCTTTCGACGGATTTATTACGATCAATGAAAAAAGAAAGGAGAAAAGATGTATGTGCTCCGGAGAATACCGTGATAAATGCCAACCAACACAAGTGCTCCATCAAGCTACGTGGTACGACTGCCACCTTTGCAGGTAACAATGTACTAAGGTGCGTACTGTTGGTGTAAGTGGTCTTGCTTTTCACTGGACGCTGCTGTGTTCCTTTTTTACTCGAGAAAACATCCAAAACCGCAAATAGTATTCTTTATGCCTCGCAGCGCAGAGACCTCGAACGTTACTATAAGTCTCTTATTGCATACCGTCGACCTGTTGTAGCTGAACCTTCAGTTACACTGCCGCAGGTCTTTCTTGACCTCTCTAAATGCGACCTCTTCTAGAACACTTAACCCCACGTGTTATCCTTATTCACGTTTTTCACGCTGCATTGCTTGGAGTTGATGAGAAGCCTTCTACGCCCATTGTGTTTGCTAAACGTCTACTCTAGCACCTATCCACCCGATCTTGTTGCTTGTCTGGAAATCTCTCACTTGCAGCTACTAAAATATCGCAGGTCTAAGTTCAAACTGATCCTTTGTTCCAAGGTAATGCGTGACTTTTCTGACATCCCAATTTCAGGCATCGTTGAGAGAGTTCGTGGACGTGATCGACAAGGACACAAGTTTCAGCTGGCCAAGAAACGTGTGCTACGAACGATGCTTTGAATGGCCTTCATTATTGTATTCCACGCATGTCGAATATTCTGCGTGATATAATACCGTAGAAACAGGTGGTGCAAGGTAAGACGTAAAAAGTAGTTTTGACATCCCTCATCCTCACTACACATATTGTGTTTTAAAAGCCTCCATTGCCTCCTTTCTCGCAATGGTCGTTTCGCGCCCTCGCCATATGCTTTTCGTTCTGATTTCCTTGCGCACATTGTGCATTACTCATCGAGCGTGTATCTCTTCATCCCCGATTCTCTAACTGCCTCTCTTTGAGTGCTCTAGGCCTTATATACGTACTTATGTGTATTTCCCTCTACGCAACCTTGAACAGAAGCACAAGTAACAGATGTTGCCATGTAGCTGCTCGTGGGCATACAGGTGTTGGCGTCCTGACCGATCAAACTGCAAAAGCACTCTGCACTTTCACAAACAGTCTTTCCACGTTTTCACTCGTATTTGCTCGTTTGGACTAATGCAGCTAAAAAGCGATATTTCTGCTGGTTTTTAGCTGCAGTGGAGAAAAAAACATTGATTTCAAATTACGGAGCCGTCCATGCTACAGCGAGGCGATAAGCGCCAATATGGCTTGTTTTCAGTTCTTTTTATAGGTGTGAAGTGTTGTTGTCGCGGTGTCGTTGGATGAAAGGGTTCATTTTTAAAAGTGGGTGGGGGGGTTTTTTTTTGGTGATCCCACCGGAACATATAAACTCGGGGACTTGAAGGTAGACTTTTTGATCATTACGCTTCGCAAATTATATGGAAGCGCACCATAGGTCTTCGAAGGTGCTGAATGACTTGCAAATACCAACGAAGCTAAGCAAAAGTAAGCAATAACTGTAAAAGGGCTTCACGCAGCTTGGATGGGATTCAAGTTGCACACAACTTTTTTTCGACGTTTTTGTGTATGATTCATTTCACCTAGTTGCCATATTTTTGGCAGTTCTGAAGTTCCTGAAATCAACCAAAGTTGGTGAAAACACTTTCATAGCGTTTAAGCACTGTGGAGATCACCAAACTCAGAGAATTGAGGCGTCCCAAAGTTTGTAACACTCAGTTTGCCCAAAAATGGATGCGTTACTGTAATCGATTGTCGTACTCTTATCTGACACATTTCAGTGCTGACATAACCACACCGCAAGATTGTGCAAGATTTCAAGATTGCCCTTTGGTGCACCGCGATGTAATTTGGTTTATTGATGTCTGGTACATGCAGGCGCCAAGTGTAAGGGTTGCTTTCTCTGAGGAGAGGGCGAGGGAGGGAGGGGGGGGGGGGTGAGCGATGTGTGTTATTTGAAAATCATGAAGAGTTGCCTTAGGTGTTTCCGCCATATGAATGGCGGTGTCACTGATGCTTGCTTTTTAAACAGTAGATCTGACAAGGAAATATAAGCGGTAAATAATTGAACATATCCTTTTTACAGAGGATCACAGAAATCCCAAAAAAAATCCCAAAAAACCTTCAAAGATCGGTTGAAAATTTCAAAGGTTGTTTCTGTTGGATGGTTTTCGGACTCTTGAAGGTTGTTTCATCTCGGTTGGTTCGACAATGATGGATTGCAGTTTGTTCAGTTCGACGGGTGATCGAGTTTATTATTTTTCGATCGAGTTTATTATTTTTCGAAATGCGGTGAGGAAAGGTTAACGGAAAACTCCCAGACGTGAGGAAAGGTTATACCTAGGAACTCCCAGACGCTTGTACTGCATAAAATCGGTGACATCTTTCTTGTGTCCACTTTCGAATTTTCAGGTGTTGGTAACACTATGAATAAGGCGGCAAGAGCCGCGGCTAACTTCTTCGCGCCAGACGATGATGATGCCACTTCTTCAGTTATATTTGCTTTCTATTCACCTGACAGGTGTAGATGAAAGGGAGGGATGGCGAATGTTTGGTATGCAAGGCTGCTGATTGAAATTTTCTGCTCAGTCAGGCTAAGAGGAAGAGATTTTTACGAGTTTCAGTAATAAAGTGAGTGATGCTGAAGCCGAAGATCATCGAAGAGGAGAATAGTGCACGAATTCTTTGCTTTCAGACAATTGGGTTCGAAGGTGTGCTTACGTTTGATTACCTAGAAGCATAAGAATACATGCCTCTCGAGCCCAAAACGACAGTGCTTTGCACTCTTAAAGGAGGGCATGAGTGATGTAGGTTATGGCGATTTCTGTAATTTTGCTCCTTGACGAGGTGCCTTTACCGGCTAAATAAGCATATCGATTATGCTGTAAATATGCTCCATGCTCAAGTCGGACATGCAGATATATTATTTTCGTTGTAGCTGCACTGAATTTGCGCCTCCAACAATAGGTCGGAAACTTTCGTGGAAATACCTTTGTTGAATCCGTTAAACAAGGCTACCGTTGGGCACAAGACGATATCTGTTTGAGCAGTACGCTGAAATTGCGTTTGCTTTCGCTAAATTTATACGATTGTTCATGCTCATAATCGCGAGAAAGGTAATGAACAGTCGGTAAAGCTAACGGTCGGCACTCGGCAAAACCGCTTTCCCTTTTTTCTCTGCTACTTGCACTGCACAGTCAACAAACCCGCATCATGAGAAAAAATGAGGGGGGATTTTATATGAAATGAACTGGGTCATCAAAAAATATTTTTCAGCAGTTATTTTGCAGCTTCTGACAACCGAGATGGCTACCAGCCTTTGCTTGGTGGTCTTCCGCTGCCAGAAGTGATCATAAGCACCTGTTTGGTAGCCTCGAGCAACGGAAGGACGGCTTCTTTAGCCTTGTATGGTATCATGATGGCGGCAGATATCGCCTGAGATTTGTGTGCGGGCGCGCCATATGTAAAAACTGGTAGTTTTGAGAAGCAGTGACAAGGCAGTGCGCTTACTTAATCTTCGGCTTGCTCGCTGTTGGGTTCTTAGCTAGCGGCTTCTAAAAAGTCGAAAGTCTTGAGCTGATTTCACACTGTCTTTATGGATTACTGACTAGCTTGGTTCACCAAACTTTTCGCAACAGGTGTTGGAGGTGTTAGTGGTTATAATTTCTAACCGAAATCAGCAACATTTAAAATAAAGCTCGATTCCTTTCGTTTGCTTTATTCTGACATTTCGACATCCGTTTCCTTCGTTCCCCTCAAAAACGATATTCTCTTGGATAAGGTTTAGGCGGTTTTATATGGGCTTGGTGGAATAGTTGCTGTCATAAGAAAATTCTGGTAAAAATTGTGCACAGTGAATGCAATGCATGAATCACCTCACTTGTTTGTGGATAGAGACATATTTTTATAGCACATCGATTAGCGAAAATTCAACGTTTGCATCTCCGTTGTGCCTGTTTTTGAAATCTATTCGTCCTATGTATGCCACACTGTCACTCCTCCTTCCTAGACAAACGACAGGAGAAAGTTTTGCTAGTCGGCACAAATTTCCAGCCGACATTCATAACCTGACAAGTTTTCTATAGTTTAACTTCATTTCGAAGCTCTTGAAAACTAATTTATGGTTGTCGAAGATGCCAAAACCGATCGCAAAAGCGTCAGAGCGCTCGTTTATTTGCATGCAAAATCTTGTAAAGTGCCGCCGCACTTAATACTGTGAAAAATTAAGAACGATTTGGGGTAAGTTTTAGAAGCACTTCCATCGCTTACATGAACGTCGGTTGTTTAATTCGCTAGCTGTGGGCATTTTGATGTGGATCGGCGATGTCTCAAAAAATTTTCGCCACCTTACGTCCAAAACGTTATAGTGCATTTCGTTTGCCTTTAATGTTTACCGCTTGTCTCGCTTACGTTACATCAAAAATTTTCTCATTTCATTCTGTGTTAAATAGCCCTCGGCCCATGTCCATGGGACAGAGAAGTTTCCTTATTCATGCACTCGCACTCACCTTATCTACAGAACCTCTCCCTCGCGTCGTCACCTTTAACTTCCAAACTTTCATTTCTCTTTGCTTATTAAACAAGAAATATCCTATTCGTCGTGCTCAACTAGCCGTAGAAATCATGAGAACACATCACGATAAGGACACTATCTGTTCACGGCCTTCAGATGGCAGCATGTTTCCTTAAGCTGTCTTGGAGTTCTGTTCGGAGGATAAAGCAATTTTCCTTGTAGAAGGGCCTGCGAGACGCTTGGGAGTAATATGCGGGACGGTTTAGTTACTAATTGACATGATAGATGCGGTGCAGTTTTATTGGCATTGAATGTTTTATCTTGTGATGGTGGTAAGCTGCGCTGCATTTATCATTGATGAGAATATGGTCAACTCACAGAAATCTTCCTGAAATTTTTTCGGGTATCTAGTTCAGGTTTACTTACATTTAAATTACATTGCATAAACTTTTTCGCTGCCGATATCCTTAGGCCCAGAAATAGTAAGAGGCTGTTTTTTGTATGTCTCTCCTCCTCTCTCCATCCACCCCATCATCATCTACGCCTGATAGCTGCTCTGCGTTATTTTCTACCTCAGTTCTGCTGATGGCTTTAGGAGAGGGCTTAACAAGCAACGATTCTTTCTCAAGGAACTTTCTTGTTTCAACCGACTTATCGGATGAGGAGAATCGGAAGGCAGTTGAGAAGTATCGGTCACATATTAAATCGATGTTATGCTGTGGAGAGGGCGAGGCGATTGTTGAGCTTGGCGTCTCGATCGACGATGATACACAAAAAGGTATCCTCTTTGGTTGCACATCTCTTCTCTAAGCTATGTTTCGCATAAGTTTTAATTCCCGTTGTTGACAAGAGGCGCAATATCCAGAAAGCGAGGTAAACCGTGGTAATAATGGGAGGAGGAGATGGTTGCAACTTTATTTCATGTATCATTCCTAACAAATTGATCTTTGAATTTTTTTTCCGTTATGTGTGCGAAAATCTGTTATGAATTTATGCGGCCGAAGACGCGTATTCTTTAAGTGGTATTGTGTAAAATTCTCTTTTTTTTAAAGTGATGCAGGTGTGTAACTGAATAAGTGAGGAGAAAGAGAGCATCACCTGGTGCCGGTAGTACCGGGTGATGCTTGGTCGCGGTAGGGGGAGGGGGAGGAAAACGTAATGTAAAGCCTCGGATTCCCGCCCTATATGCTGTAGGTTGAATTTGCTCTAGTATCATCGAAGTGATCAGTTCTTGCTGCTAACTGTCAACAGTAAACGTAGTTTTTTTGCGTGCTATATGGAAATCCCAAGATCTAAGAGGATTATGTCGGAAACCCGTGCAGAATGAAACGAGGCAACTCAATAATGTGCAAAAGATCTGATAGATAGTTGACATCATAAATGAGCATCCTCATACACTGAAGCTATAGGTAAGTTCCTATATAGATATCTGAGGTTCCAGATTGTTGCGTGATGCTAGCGATGTCGTTTGGCCAGAAAACAAATAATCATCTCTTAGCAGCACTGGACTTTTAGCTAAGAATATGCCACAAACTGCTTCGTTGTTCTTGAAGCCTCAAGAGGTTTGCAGCACCACATGCTAAACTGATCAAGCTTTAGCTTTATTCCCAATGAGCCAGTCTTCTTGAACAATGTGCTGAAAGGTTGGAAAGCGTTTTCACTCAAATTGCGCTTCAGTATCTTTTTTTGTGATGTAGTGCAACTTGATCTGAAGTAGGTGTCGAGGATGCAGCAAGATCATCACGTTTTATCCTCAAAGAACGTAATATTGTTTTGTCCTTTTCATTTTTTTCACTTGCGTTTGTACTTGACCGTAATCGTTTGAGTGCACCAGTTTGTACTTGACCGTAATCACTGTGTACGATGCACAGATTTTGGGGCCGTAAGGTGGTTGTGCTGCCCAGATTTTTTTTTTTTTGTGGAGGGGGGAATTCTTATACTTAGAAGTAATTATTTTTAGGTAGAATGGATATATGTTTGGTCGATGTACTGTTGCAGAGTATTGCAGTGGCTAACAATTCAAAACTATCTTCGCACCACAGCATACATTTACACATCATCTCAAGCTGTCGCATGCAAAATTTTAGCCGCAGAAGTTAAAGGATGAAAGCAGTGATTTAGAGATATTTCTGTGATCACAGTTTTCTATTCCATTACCATGGTTCAAGATCAGGCAAGCTTCCTAGTTACGAGGATCACCTTGAAGCGATTACGAGCCTATGATTTCGGACACTTTCTAGCATGATTGTCGAATGAACATGATGCATCTTGGATGACTCAGCCACCTCAGAGGTAGTTCCTTTCGACGCTAATACTTGACACACTCTGGGATACATGCCGGCAAGGATGAAACATGCGTCATGCGATGCGTAGTTTAGACAACTTTCAGCATCATAAAGGAGCTGTTTTCTTTAACCTGGCGAATCTTTTATGCATTTTCGGCCATCAGACAATCTGGGCTACAGGCGATAATTTTCGTTTGTTGCTTTCGTGGCTTCCTCACGTATCATCTAACATAAAAAGGCGAAGGTATCATGCGCAAGGGAAGAGTGAAATAGGCACATAGCACTGTCTAAAGAAAGGGCAACCTCGTTGATAATCGACGTCCCAAGCACCTACCAAACCAAGTTTTGCGCTTAGCGCCTTAATTAAACCGCTTTTATCAGTTTCAGAGGAATTTGTGTAAGGAAATGCTTTTCCACATGATTCTGTCGTAAAATGGAGAACTCAGGGTCGTAAGTGTAGGTTGCGACGCCTTAAATTTGTGACTTTAATGTGTTTTATCTGGCGAGTAGTAGGAGCTTTATCGACCGGACTTGACGGACAAACAGCATGAGGACGAAGGTCGAGTGACATATCGAGAGGCCAGTTCAAATCTTCAGCTTCCATGATAATTGCATGTCCTACAAATATCCACTTGTGCTCCGTATGCTTTGCATATAGTTACTTTCAAAATGACTACAGCATCATTCCGGCATACTATTGCAGGTGAATGTTTTTACTTTTCATCCGGCGCTTATTTACGTCTTGTTTAGTCTGTCTTTCGCTTCTGTTTCAGGCCTCTCCAAGGAAGAGCTGCAGATTGCCGAGGAAAGACACAAGCAGCTGATGAAGCAATCGAACATTTCGTCTTCACATCTTGTAACAAAACGTTGCGGCGATCTCTATACGAGCTTTCATCTTATTCGGGACAATGTTGACGCCGATGATTTTATTGAGGTATGTTGCGATGTTTTAATTGAACTCAGCAAAGACCTTCTGCCTTAAAGATTAGATAGCGTTTGCAACTGACTAGATGTACTGACGCACATTTCTTTACAACTTTGTTATGTGTCTGTGTATATACAGCAGGTACAGTGGCATCAGTTTCAACTGGTCAGTCTATGTTGCTTCATTTTAATAACTAACTAAAAGGGAAGAAGCGATATTGTTGTCGTAAGGTATCGGCTCCTTCACGCGTGCAGTTTAAACTAATGCGTTGGCAAACCAATAAGCTCCTGTTTTTGGACGATAATACAGGTAGAACGTTTCAAACGTCACCGAATCATGGCCCACTTGTCCTGCTTGTAGCGACATATCTGCGTTACATAGGATTTATAAGCTGAACACGTCGTCCCCCGAAATATCCTCCCATAGTTGTCTCATGCTTGCGCCCAACTCATGCACCGACGGTTTGCTGCAAACTACAATCTTTACATCGTTTCAGTCGCTTCCAGCGCGATTCGAATCCAGAGTTTAAGTGGCCTTTGCGTTTGCCTTACACATTTACTTTGAAATCACACCTTGGACGTCCCATAGATGTATTCGGGTCTCAATGTCTTGCCTGAAGACAGAAACACGAATTGTCAACTGGCAGAGGTGCGGATTGAACAAACATTCGCGTGTTATTAGTGAATTAGCGTTGGTCGAAGATACCTTTCGATTGGTACATGAGGCCGATGCACGCGACGCGAACACTACCCAGACCATTGTGTATGGTACCCCTTTTTTAATGGTCGCACTACTTGCCTTCTCGAAATATCCTCGGTGTGCTTGGCGTCTAGCGTACTTTTTTCCGACGCGAATGAATCAATCAGTATTTGTTTTTTCGATAATTATTATATTTATTGTCGTCTTTGAGGTTCATTCATACGTTCGTTGGCAAAGATGATGCTGGCACCTTCCTACCGTTTGCAGATACGAGTGCTTTCTTTGTTGTAATACACCTACATGGTTCAACTCTGCTAAACGGCCTTCATCATGCGTTCATCTGGTCTAAAAAAACTCCTGCACTTCACCATCATTTGCGTTGAAATTTCAGCTGCTACATTTTTCCATGTCTCCTCGAAGAAAGGACGGATCATCCTTGCTTCACGCTCAGTACCTCTTCTCTTTGGCAACGCTCCAGCCGCAACTTCCGTAGTTCCTAACTTGCGTACATGACTTGTGGTATTTGTGGCAGACGGTGAACCAGTCCTGTTGGCGACCGAACAGTTTGTGAAACCGTTGTATTTCTCATAATCTTTTCGTTGGAGTCACAGCTTCCACCTGATTCATTTCGAGGAACGTCAAGTTCGCTGTTACAACGCTGCGTTACTTGTGTTGATGCAGAGTACATAAAAGAAAGCAGAAACAAGAAGTTATATTTGAAGAGAGGAATGCGCAAAAATAAATAGAGAAGCGTACCAAAGGAGTTGACACGCTATGCGCTTTTGCATCCCAACCATCTGATCAATCAATAATAATATGCGAAACAATGGTTTCATATCTGAGCTGACTCGACGGCCTCTGCGAACTGTGGATGCAAGATTCGCTTTTCTCTATCCAACTGATGGGAAGTGAAAATCATGCGAGGAAAAATATAGATAAATTTTTGATGTCTAAGTGGTCACTCACATTTTTTTTCGTTTTTGATGGGTCATCGTGAATTACAGTATGGGAGAACGATCGTTTGTTGTGCAGTGCAGTCCCCAAATTTCGTAACCATGACTTCAACGGCTGAAGAGTTGAAACTCTCGGAGTGACGCACACACATAAGTACGCGCGGATACGGCACTTGCCTTTCCAAAGCTAATTTGAAAAGAAAGACGCATAACCGCTTAAAGTGCCGTGCCACTATCCTCACGACGTGGACCCATCATTTCATGTGATTCAGTTTATCGGAATAATGTATCCCATATGGTTTAATCTTTATTCTCATCACTGTGTGTAGGTTTGCTGTTTTTACCGGTGGATCGGAACAACGACACTAAGGTTTGCATTTGTAGTCTGAGCGATATATTCGTTTGTTAAACGCATTTTCGTCTACGTTTAATGCGATCGCTGAATTTTTAATTCAAGTTTTGTTGCATAAGGAGTTGTTATTGGTGAAAATAGGGCAATGTTTTGCGGGTCCTCAAGGTGTTCAGAACCTTAGGATTTTCTTTATTATTCACTGCCGTGGAGCCGCTGTCGTTACCTTGGTTGTGATCCACTTTATTGAGATTATGTAACCCAAATGGTTTAATCTTTACTACCATCACTTGCAAATCACTCCAATTCTTCTGCGTTGTTTCTCCATTTCTGCATGCAGTATTCATATTTATTTGTTCCCCGTCACGCAGAAGAGTCACACATGCCCTACTCAAGTAACTACACAACGTTGCAGTTTCTATTTTCATTTATTTTTATTTTCAGAATGCACTGTTTTGAAATGATGTTGAATGAATCAAATGAATATGGATTTGCACATTTTCGAAAAGTAAACAACTGAAAATTGACGCACCAACGGCACATGCGAGGAAACTCATCAAAATGAGGAATATATGACATTCCTTTATTCACCGCTTATAATTGAGCATTTGAGAAGAAGGACGAACCCAATATGAAGCTCGTAACGAATATGATTAAGCAGGTGAATGCCCTCCTTAATCATAGTTCGTTATAATCAAAAAGCGCGCTGTGTGCATGACCGTTAAAATAACTCGAAGGTTCCTATGAACTCCCTATCCGTTCCTGAAAACAGAAAACGCTGGAATAACGTGTTCCCATGAGGAGGGAACCAGCGTCATTTACCACTAACATAATACCTTGGGGCCTGACATTACCGCTAAAAACGCATGCACCCCTGCTTGAGAAGCAGGATTTCGAAGCTGCATCGCGCATTCATCTCTTTGCTAGCACCTAATATGCGATAAGCATTTTTCAGGTGCGTGTTGCGGTGGTTGGCAACGTCGATGCTGGCAAATCCACGCTTCTTGGCGTTTTAACGCACAGTGCTCTAGATGACGGCAGAGGTCAGGCTCGGCGGAAACTTTTCAGGTGAGCAGATTAATTGCCTTTTTGACTGTTAACCTCGAAAGCATCTCCCTTCGTTTCGCAGCGTTCCTTACACATATTCTTTTACTTCAGGAATACGAAATGAAGTCTTCAGGAATTTCGTTTAGCGTTTAAAAATGAAAGTGAAGAGCATTAGTGCTGCTAATTATGGCTACGCGAAGTCTTGCAAGTAGCAGATTACTCATGTAAAATAACCTTTCTTTCGAGTCTCTAGCGTCTGAGCTTCTTTATCCCTGCTTTCCTTACTTTCTGTCGACATTTGAACCCTCTCAAACTCCCCACCGAGGTAATGATTGCTATTCTGAGGGTGCGACTAAATAGTGCATAAATAGCTATAGTTTATAATTACCTTATAGCGCTAATTTTCTTGAAATTCTGCTTACATAGTTTTCAAGATAACTCTTCCCATCGTAGCTGCAGCGTTTTATATAACTGTATGTGTGCGCGGCATTGCCGATGAACGAAAGGCGTCACATTGCAACATGATTGTACGACCTTGTCTTTTTGATATTCATTCTTATGGGGTAGGTTCGGTGCAGCTTCCTTACGACCGGCACATCTTAAACGAGTTTTACTCAAAAATTTTTTACGTCTTCCGTCTATTCCACCGTATGGTTCGAATTTTATGTATTTGGGCGTTAATTAGGCGATTTCAACTTGCCGAAGGAGAGGTCGATGGATTTGACGATTTTCAGATTAGTCTTTTAGCTGTTCTTCTGTCTTCTTATTGTTATCCAGTCGACGAGTCGAAAGACTTTAAGATCAATCCTGAGTCACAGAGGTGTACGTAGAAACGCGACAGGGGGGTTGCAGGTCGACGATTGTTTGCGCATATTTTTGTGCAGTTCGCTGAGCTGTTTACATCTGTCTTTGTCTACATATTACAGAAGATCGTAATTCTTTATAAAAACACATCTCTTTCGTCACTTACCATGTAATTTTGAGCATTAGTCGTCTGTCAATGTTGAACACATTTTTGAGAAATGCGGAGCTTAGTTGGACATCCTGTGGGTAATCGCCAGGCCCGTGCAAAGTACGAGTGCTATGTTTTTCCGCATTCATGAACACGGTCAAAAATATTAGCTTATTCTTCGTCTTCAGTTTCTTCAACTCATTCATTAGCTATCGCAACCTACTCTTTGCGTCTAAATCACCAAAATCACTTTATTAGCTCTCACAGCTCTTTCTTTTGTCAAGGTCAGATTCAGGTGACGCAACGACTTTTTCTACTATAGCTGAGAATGAGTGCATGATTAACCACTGTATTTGTTTTGAAGGATTTTAGACAGCGCATTCAGGCCAGTTTGCAAGGCACATTTCATGGTGTGTGAATTAAAACGTATGGTTTCGATTCGTGAAGATGAGGTGTCGTGTTGAACCGTTTGATTTCTGTAGACAGATAGAAGCAAATCGTTTAGGTATTCATTTCACTGCTTGCTCATCATTTTCTTTATTAACGTTGAAAATCACTTCCCGTTCGCTCACAGTTATCCCACTATATGTCTCTTGTAAGCTCTTGATGCACAGTATCCTTACTTTGCGTTTGTTATGCGATCGTTGCAGTTGATCAGTCTGTCGACAGCATGGCAGTTGGTCCAAACATTGGTTCAATAGTAACAGTTGCGTTCGATCTTTATATATCACGAGCCTCACTCTTATTTTATAAGATAGGTTGGTAGAGATTGATAGAAAGATTTTCTTTGATGAGCTTCCTTTAAAGATAATCCATAGTTGCGTGTTGTTTGTTGCGTTTTTTTTAAAGGTTAGAGCTATTTTGTTGCTTCACGTTCGCTACGGTTTCGGCACACCTACCCTTTTTCATAACAATTTTCTTCCTGCTTAGCGTTATCAATTTCACAGCCAAATTTTTCGCGATTTCGTCCTAGTTTTCCGCACTTCGCGTTCATTGCCGACTGCATTCATTGGCTGGACGTGATCAACGGGCATCAAATGTCGTTATGTCGACTATATTGGAAAGGGCGTGTATGAAAACGAAGGAGCATTTATCACCAAGTGGTGCTATACTCTTCATGATCGTTAGTTAGCGCTGCATTAAGGGACTTGTTTTGTAATAGGCTTAAATTCCCCACAGAGTTACCCGTCGGGAACAAACAGTTGAAGCGTCACACACTTTTGGAAGTTCAGTTGGGGAATGTTTGAACTTTGATCTGAACCAAAAGGCACCAACTCGAACTGGTTACAAGCAGTCCATCAGCTAATATCGAACCACGAAATAGGTAGAAACTACAAACTGGCCAGTCGATCACTTCCGCGGTAATCAATCTTGGTAGACTATGAAGGTTCGGAAATGTGTCCACCTCGTCTTTCGCTATTGCATGCAAATGGATCGCGCAAATGTTGTGAAGGCTATGCGGCGTTTCTGCTTAGCACATTGCATTGTCCATAGTTGACTTTCATATTTGAGATTTCGTTCGGCAAATTACCTGCCGATAACTCCTCGATTTGCTTCTTGTACCCATTTCTGCATTAAGTGGTCGACAGAGTTGGAAAATAACGCACAGTTTAAAATCTCTGACTTTTATAATTTATTCATCCTTCGTCGCGGCTAACAATAACACTGGATATTTTCCCACTATATTCGTGCGTTGACTGTTTTTTTTTTTTTTTTTGTAGTTGGGATCCGTTTTCGATTCTTCGTCTGCTACATAATGCTGCTGCAGTGGAAAGGTAGAGGGAGAGAGAGGAGCAGTGCTTTTGAAGGAAGGGGCTATTAGAAGCATTTGAATAAGGAAAGGAAATACGAACAACAACCCACTGCCAGTGTCGCGTAGAAAGTAACTGCTAGTTTGCCGTAAATTTAGTCGTCCCCTACAAAGCAGAAAACTGTTTGGAGCCACCCAACTATATACAGCAGCTCCAAGCGTTAGAGGTTTACATTTAACTTTGCGAAATGTGTGAGGAAAAGTATCATTACACGGCTGGCCCTCCTAACAGTACTTTAAATGAAGCGCAAGAAGCTTTGAAAAATTAGTCCTGCAGCTGTTGCGTGTCGCGAGGGATCAAACAGTCATTTTTCGGCTAGCTTGACACATTACTTGATGAGGGCAGTGTTGTCACCTCTCCTCTGAGTAGCTTCGTATGTCGTCCAAAAATTTGCAAACTCGCAGATTTTTCAAACTTCTTGAAACTCCGCACTACCCTAGTATTTACTGAACGCTGTATCAAGTCAGCACTTGTAGAGGTAGGTCTTATTGTCTTTATGTAGCGGAGTACACATCTTTGCTCATTCCTACGAGCATTTTTCTTCTGGAACACTGCTCACTTCATCTGATTTCATCAAAATATTCTCTTTTTTATCCTGTGCAGCGTTCCTCCTGTTGTTTTCATCTAATCATCGAAACATTTCTCATTCGTCAGTTTTGCTCTCTTGAAGCGCATTTGTGTGCAACCAACTTCACCAGCAAATGAGTGCTGAAGCAAGCGTGGCATCACGTCGAAGTAGTTGCTCTGCTTTGCTGTCTCGAGTGACAACTGCTGCTTTCGTCTCTAGTTCCATTGAAATCATCTAAGGTATGTATCAAGAGTTTCTTGTTCCAAAAATCTGAAGACGTCGAGGTTACCTCTGCTGAAACGTAATACGTGCCTTATCTTGGGGAAGCCTTAGTCGGTCTCAGTTGGCCTAATCTGGGGGTTCATTGAGGCGGCTTCCCTGTTATGTTGAAGAGGTCTGCATACGAACTCATCTGACGATTTCTGCCCAAAACAACATGTGATCTCGTTCGGTGTCTTTTAATTGGTTTTGTTCAGGCGATGATTTTCAACTGTCTGTACTTTTCAGACATAAGCATGAGTTCGAATCTGGTCGGACGTCTTCTGTGGGAATGATATTCTCGGATTCAGTATGGATGGGCAGATTGTCAACAAGCCGGACGTACATAGCGGTAACTTGGATTGGGTCAGCATATGCCGTGATTCAGCAAAGGTATTTCTCAAACGTTTTCGAGAAACGCCAGGTGCATGCAAGCGCATTGTTTGATGATACCTTGCTTAGTTTCTTGTGTTGACTTGCATTTCTCCCTTTACTAACTTTTCGTCTACGTCTACGGAACTTTCGTCCGTATACTCCTTGTTGATGTTTAAGAATTTATCCACGCTCAAATTCTTTAACGTCGCGTTCTCCTCATGTCATCATACGACAGTTGTTGATACCCACCTCACCGATCTGTACCACATTTCACATATGCTCATGTGCCACCATGTGTGCCAGCCGGAAGTGATTTCCTACGAGAAGCCACAAGGTATGAGGTAGCCTGTAAATCTACTTGCTGAGGTAGATGGGACATGAATTTGTGCAGCCAGTTTCAAGTCACCCATAACTGTCTTAATATAGCTGTTGTTTACTTGAAAAACTGTTTGATTTAAAAAGTGGATAACAACTTGTCATCTGATGTATTCCATTGTGTGCGATGGATGAGCGCATAGGCATTCTTGTCGTTTTTGTGCGCAGAGTTGGAGTTGGAACAGTTCATAAGCAGAGAGCAGATAGTTTGATGGATAACGGCGTTGCTGCCATTATTTTTACTTATAAGGAGAGAATACTGCAACTTAGCTTGAGAGAAATACGATTAAAAATCGCATCTTATAGTAGATTTGGTGAGTGAGGGAAAGTATAAACTGAAATAGTGCTGTTTACAGATCTCTGGAAATATTCTATAAACTAATGTGTTACAAAATTCTGATAAGAAGGCCTGGACAAGGAGCTGCAAGCGAACAGATCAACTTGTCAAGCTTTATGTAGTTTTTATTGTTAGTTACTAGTGCGTGGTTATATTAGTAGAAAATTCAAATCGCTTTGTACTTATTGGATCGTTGTTTTTGACAGTTCAGGTGATCACGTTCATCGATCTTGCGGGTCACGAGAAATATTTGAAAACGACGATATTCGGAATGACCGGTCACGCTCCAGATTATACTATGCTGATGGTCCGTCCTTTCTAGTTTCCACTTAGCTGTTCAGCATGTTAAGAGTACGCATAAATCGACTTCTTCGGAGCGTTTTATGCGCAGAATGCATCAATAGGTTCATACTTTTTCACATACGTGAACGTGGCAGTTCTTTTGTTTTCGCGGAAATGTGCTTTGACTGAAACATTGGTTAACCATCAAAATTGCACAAGTTTTGAAATCTGTTGTGAAAGGCTTTTGAAATTTTAAGCAGCATTTACAGACATTCGTTGCTGAATAGAGAAAGTTACACTCATATGGTCAGAACCCACCGAAGTTCCCTTTTTGAACAGCTTTTTTTCTTTTTTGCGGTTGTTGTCAAGAGCTGCTTTGTTTAGCGAATCTTGTGTTCGTAAATTTCCGTGGTTTTTATCCACAATTCCACCATCTTAATCATGGGTTTTTATGTGATAGCAAAAGAGTGGCAAAGGTTTTTCAGCAAAATTATTTCAGCGCAGTTGTTCTTCTGCAAGGTTCAGTTGAATGAAATCTTTCGATTTTGAGAGGTTTCAAGGTTTAAAAATTGGTTGAAACAACAGGGTTCAAAAATCGTGTACATCATACTTTGGAAATCATCTTTCAGTTTGTTGTAGATGTTGTTCTTGAATTACGAGGTCCATATGAATGAACCGTTTATCTGCGAACGAAGTTTTTCCTCTTTTTGACTTTGCATTTATCGTACTCCCACATTGAAACGAACTCATGGGCATTTCTTATGCGTCGTTGTAATTTAACGGTCTAGAAAAACATGCTGTCAGGTGCTTTGAAAAGTTTAACAAATTCAGAATATTTGCTCAAGAAAGAGAATGGTAGTGAAAGAGTATACACAGTGTTGTTCTTGATTTCTAAAATGCCATCTGTATGTTTTTCAGGTTGGCTCAAATGCCGGCATTATCGGGATGACAAAGGAGCATCTATCGCTTGCTCTTTCCCTGAGCGTGCCGGTGTTTGTTGTGGTCACGAAAATAGACATGTGTCCAGATCAGGTGCTTTAACTGTTCATGTTCACGTGGTGATTTGCTATAGCATTTGCTCCGGAGAGATTGTGGCGTTTCCATGTCATTGATAGTGCTTGCAAGTCGTGACTTCTTGTAGGCTAAAAGAGACCACTTTTTCTGAATATTAAACACTGTGCGGGAATTTGTTAGGTTGTCAGAAATAACGCATTCATCTTTTTTTGGTTTTTTGACCGCTTTGTTTTTAGTTTTCGTGTTCAATGTTTTTATTATCAGTCGGAAGCTGAAAATGCGAAGAGCTGTGCAATCTATGCTTGTATTGTAATCAGTTTTTGATTGATTCTTGAACGCAGAGTGGATGGGGGAGCATGGGCGATCGGGTTTGTTTGTCGCAGTTCTATACGGAGACGTTATTGCAGGTTTTGGCCGAAACACTCAGAAACCTTGATCGCCTAATGAAGAGCCCGGGTGTACGAAAGCTACCTCTTCCGATGAGGTCAATGGATGACGTCGTACAAGCTGCGCTTCATTTCGCCGTGGCAGGTGTGATTTCCTTTAACGATTACGTTGATGTTCGCGTGCGATGCAAGCACACACAGCGTTGCCATGTGAAATGTTACTGCGATAAAAGTATCGCTGTTGTAGGTCACTGTTTTGCGAGACGGACGCTCGAATGCTAATCACCTTTCAAGTGCGAGTGGCGTACTGATTGGATGAGCTGCACGTACTTCTGCGTTGCTGTGAATAGGCGCAATGTTTCAACTTACATATTATAATATAGTAACTTGTGAAGTCACAGTAGCGCATGGAGTATGTCGTTCTAGTAGCATTTTCGGCATATTCATTAGAACAATTCCTCTTATGTTTCATTCAGCGCAGCTGGCAACTACTATTTTCTTTGATCACTGCAGACCACAACTAATGCGAAAGTGATTATTGTTGTGGTTGCAAAAGAATAATTTTAGCTTCACAAATGAGGTCTTGGGTATGGCGGGCGACGATCTGACACCCTCGTTGAAAGTTTATGAAAGTTTCCTGATCGAGAAAATTGCTCACAAGTTGTTTATCTTGTTGTAGGCATAATTCCGTTGTGATCTTAATTGCATTATGTTGGCTTTCATTTCCGAACTACTAAACTCACAGTTCTACTAAGCTCATTAACTAATAAGTTTTAAAGGTTTTCCCGGACGAAGTTTCGAACAAACGCATAGTGGAAGAGGGATTAAACTCTTTGTTTTACAGTGACAACGAGCAAATGATGCGCTAAAACGCAGACTGTAGAGCTTTAAAGCGAACGCGATATTTCTGTGAAATATTTTTCGACTTTTTTCAGGTTCAGTGGTAACAGAATGGGAGTCCTTACTTTTGGCCACTTTTCTTAGAATTAACGGCTAATGTGATCACTCTAGGTGTGCTCAGAGGGAAAATTTGTATAATTTTTGGCTTTCGACAACTTAGAATGCTTTAGGCATGTTTTAGGTATTGGATGGAGCAGAAGGGGCATACGTTGGATGGATATGCTTTTTGTAGAACAGTAGTGAAGTGATGAGCAGTGTGGAGTGGGAGAAGCAGGCAAATTATTTGCACACGTTAGCACTTCACGCTAGATTATGTAGACATTGTTGATTCACGCAGTTATCGTTGGGAGATCGGGAGGTTAGACCCTTAGTTCTTTTGGCTTTTTGCTGTTTTCTCGTTTGTCAGTGTATTCACTTCAGAGGTTTTTTTTTTTGCAGATTGTGTCCAATTTTTCAAGTGTCGAACGTTGTGGGCACAAACTTAGATCTTCTCAAGGCGTTTCTCAATCTTATCCCATTGCGACGCTCCCTGTCTCTTGATAGTCCAGCTGAATTCCAAGTTGACGACGTATACTGGGTTGACGGTGTCGGCACCGTTGTCTCAGGCACATGCTTGGCTGGTCAGCTGTCTTTTACTTCTTTGTCTGTCCTTAGTAGCTGCTTCATTGGCCCCCCCCCCCCCCCCCCATTGTAGTCTTTACGTAGCCAAATGTTGGCAGCCATTCAAACTAATCAGATTTTGGATTTTCCACTTCTTAAGGTATATTGCAGATTGTGATGAATTTTGTTTTGCGAACGATGTTAGAATAGCTTCATGTAGAACTTCACTGACTGCGAAACCGAATGCCACAACAGGGAAACGTTTTTATAATATGTGAGGAGCCAGTACTCGGGTACAATATAATTGTTTCGTCAGGCAGACGTTAGAAAGATGTCACACTGCAGGCCACTTGCAACTAAAGAAGCCTGCGCTGGGCAAGAATACGCATTTGAGATGATATCGGATCGCTGAGAACGAGCTGTGTCGTGAGAAGTGTGAATGCTTTCAGTCAGTTATGTTTTCAGCAAATAAGCAATGTTTGTTGAGGTACGATTGCTTTGAACGATACGATGATGATTGGACCAAATGCAAGCGGTGAGTTCGTACCCATCCCCATCAAATCGATTCATCGTAAGCGAATGCCTGTGTCGAAGATTCGATGTGGACAGACAGCATCATTTGCAATCAGGTTGATGCTTGTTATGCGCATATGATATCGTTTTCTCTTTCACCGGTAATAAAAGCTGGATGCTGTATTACGAGCACTTGTGAAATGTTAGTTAGTGATACGAACAAGATGAAGCTGTTAAATTGCTTTTTTATATGTCAACTTGTCGCTAAATCTAGCCGAGCTGTCGTCGAAATGTGGCCTCCAGCGGTCACATTCGTACAACGGTGAAATCTGATGCATGGAAAATAGATACATTTGTAGAATGTTATTGCTGTAATGGCGTAGTTTTAGTGGCTGCAGTTTAGGATGCAAATTCCTAGCATTTGGCAGGATGGTACGATTTTTTATAATCGAGGTAGGCGATCCGACAGGACATCTACGGATTAATTCGGCTGTTTCTAAGTCGTTAGCTCTAACTACAACTTCTGGGATTCAAATTCCTCGCTGCTATTTCTTGTGCGTTCGGTATCTCTCGTTCGGGCTGCCAAAAATTTATTGCCTCATCCTTTTTCACCACACAGCAACAGATGTGGGCTTGAGGGGCAGCGGAGGAGGGGGTAAACAGTAGTGGATTCCATTTATGGTTTATGAGACTCGACAGTCGCGTTCATTTGTGATCTTTTCAGGAAGTTCAATAAGAAAGAGGTTCGCAAGGGGATGGTACTCGTATCTCCGTTATTGAAACCGCGCGCTTCGCTGCAGTTCGATGCAGAGGTGCTCGTTCTTCACCATCCAACGACGATAGCAAGAAACTACCAGGCAATGGGTGAGAAATTTTATTTTTTGTTGTTGCGCTTTTCTTCTTTGCAAAAGGTTTGTTGAGTGCTCCTTCTGTGACGCATACGAACGTCGTCACAATCGATGGTCAGCCTCCTACAGGATTATTCGTCTATATCATCGCCACAGTTGGGAGAAATTTTGTTTTGAATAACTGTTATCTTTCCTTTCCATGGCCGTTGGTGAATGTTCGCTGTACTTCATTTACAGACAGTTTCTAGATCTGAAAGGGATGTCGCCATTTGGAGTTCTTTTTTCTCCGTCGGAAGCAATCGTGCAGTCTGTTACTGACTAGAACAGTGTGGAAAAGCAGGTGACGGAAGGCGTGAAGGCATGCCGTTTTCCGTTTCTAGTTATTTTTTACCGATTGCCGATGAAGTAGCATTGCAATGCGTGGGTTGCTGCCAGATGCGTTTTCAAGCATTGTGATAAACTTTCTTTCCGTAATCTTCGTTACACTGTTGAAAAATGATAGCGCTTGTGCGTAGTGGGTTTCGTAACGATATAACTCTGGCTGTGGAGGTTATAGTTTATGGTGCTCGTTGTTTTTTATGAGGTTTTTTGTAAGGTGGTATTGACGGTTTGTTTTTGTATTAACAAACCAGCTTCCAAACTACTCTGTTCAAGGATATTGCGTATAACAACTTATCTTTGAGAATTTGTTGGGCCGAAATACCCGCTTGGATGTTGTGCGCTTGTATGGTGGTTGCGGTGTTATGTCCGACCCGCCGGAAATCGCTGCAAAGGTCAGCTGGTGGTCGTCTGTACTTATAAAGCGTCTTGCTCCGCTTTCGTAGTAGAGAAGTGTGAAGCTTTCGTGGAAACAAGCGTAACAGTGTGATTTTAGAACACAGGGGAAAGGGGAAGCGGGTTGTCTCAAGCACTGTGAGCATCGTGAGGAGCTCAGATCTTGACAACGTCCGATATGCATTTAGGCTCGTGGGGGCGTTCTGTTTGCGATTCTGCTTGCACCTTTCGTCCTCCTAAGTATAAATGGAAATACGAGGAACTTTGCATTCATTCTTCTGCGCAGAGCAGAGAAAGGCATGAACCGACGGGGATTTCTTTTCTAAGTGGAATTTGTTGCGTAGTGGTGAGTATCTTGCCATCATTGAGCTACTGATGGCCTCTGTTTCTCTAGAAAGTTCTGAAAGTATCCACGTTCCAGACCTCACAACTTGTTACCGGCGGAACTTTTCCCTTCGAATGCTCTCTGTCGACACGGAATTTTTAACTTGTGCCACTTCTGAAACTTCTGAGACTTTTATTGCGCACCCACTTTTTACCGCAGTAACGTTATTGAAGATCCGGTAACTTTTTTTCCGGCTTGTGCTTTTTTTCCCTCAAATGCTCTCAGCCGATGTATTTTAATTATTCCTTTTTGGTCAGTATGATTAAGCCAGACGGATAAGTTCCTACGATGCACTTTCTATTCTACTCTAGATTGCTAGTTTTTCTCGATTTATAATTATTTTTTGTTCAGTTCGTTCAGTCGCGATCACAAAGTTATTGTTTTGATTAACAGAACGTGCACATGTTGTGTGAGCGTCAGGTAGGTGAGTAAAAGCTTACGTCATGAAAGTGTGCTGCAGTAATCGAGGTGTCACCTCGTCACATGGCAGTAATGTTGCCATCATCGAATTTATGCCTTCACCAGTGCGCAGATCTCCTATTTTCCGCTATGAAAGCCAGCCACTTGACTTTGAACTCGTCGTTTTGGGAACTACTGATATTTCCCCTTAAGAAAATATTGTGATCGAAGGCTCGTTTACATTCATTATATCAAATGTGGTGAAATTTGCACATTAGTTACTGCGATCAACACGGCCCTGCTTAATGCGCGGGTAAGGAAACGTTGGAAGATTAGAAGAATTCGAAAAGTCGTTGCCAAATTCCCTCGGGATTTTCAGCACGTGATTGCTCTGAATGGTTCTTTAAAAACACAGAATTTTTAGTCTCATCGATGGTTTTAGCATAGCTGCTGCATTGGAAATATATGAGCTTGATTTATATTTTTGTAAGTACATATTAAATACTCAACAAGAGAAACATATTGTGATGCCCTAACGTATTCATCTTTTCTATCCTTTATTTCTTTCTGGATTTCTTTTTTTTACAGGAACCTTCTACTTCACTTCGTAAAACGGATATCCACATATGATGTGGTCGGTTCATAGACCGGCTTTTTATTATTTATTTGCAGTGCATGTGGCATCAATCAGACAAACAGCGACGATTATACAGATGACGAAGGAAGTATTGCGTACAGGTGATCGTGACCTGGTCACGTTCAGGTTTATCAGAAACCCAGAGTATATCAGAGTTGGCTCGAGAATGGTATTTCGCGAGGGGAGGACGAAAGCAGTTGGAACAGTAACCAAGGTGTATCCACATATGCCAGCCGGTGCGACGAAGCAGAATCGATCAAAACATGCTAAGCAAAAAGGTTGCTGTTTGATGTTGCGTTTGCGGTGCTGTTGTTTTGCCTCACACGGTAGTTTTGAGGAATTTAGCCGTGCACGCCCGCAGTTCGTCGTTCATTTCTCGTATGCAAATGAGACGGGTAGCAGTTATTTTGAGAGAGGCGTTGTTGCGGCACTGTATTTTTTCTCATTTGGTGCTGAGTAGGAGGGGAATCACTAGTAGCATCCTCAAAAAGAGCTCTAGAAGCGCCCAAGTTTTGAAGAAAATTCTAAGAAGTTTGTCTGTGAATTGAACATCGCTTTCGAATGCGATGGCAATGCAAGGCTTCAGGAATGATGCTACCATGTTCGCAGATTAGTGGAAATTTTCCTCCTTAGAACTATTGCGGGTGAGCGTATTGAGGTTGTGCGCGAGTGGGCAAGCTATCCCCAAACATTTGGATTGGCGAAAGAATTTGTGATTTATTGGCGTATAGGCAGTTTGTTTCAGAGTTGCTACTCTTCAGTTGGTGCCGGCAATTTCTGTACTCGAGCTTGCTAGGTACGATGATATATGTATTTGATAATGTTTGCAGTTCTGTATGTCAGTATCATTGGCGCGTTCACTTTTAGATGGGCACCATTCAAAGCAAACCTACGCGAGTATCGAGAAGGAGCGCAATGCCAGCGGTCATTAAACCGTTACATTTCTGCCGAATTCCTTCTTTGCAATACGTCTCTCGATTTAACCGTCGTTGTGTTCGCCGCGTTTCGCTGTTCGTTTTAAGTCATTTAAGCAGTAAAAAGAGTTCATTGAATGTTCTAATCAACTAATGCATCAATCAATATCTTCCCACTTCCTTTCTTCACCCGACAGGAGTAGTTCTTCAGTAATAAAATTGATCGGGAGGTTTCGTTACTCCAACATGATGGAACCTGCCTGTCAAAATTTTCATTCATTTATTTTTCGAGGCCGCTTGTGGAGGGAGGGGGAGGGGGAGGGGGGGAGACGGTGTGGTTGATCGAAGCAGCGCTAATTGTTATAGAATTTTGATCTTCCACCCGTGTGTGCCTCCACTACACCCTCATTAGTGGTATGAAGGTCAGTGATATAGTGGGCTATTGGGGCTACAAGGCAACAGGGGAGGCATTTGGCAGAAGCAGAATGGATCCACAGATAAACAGAGCAACGTCAAGGATGTGCATCTAAGCGTGAGGCTTGCTTCGGCTACTCAGTTTTTGCATGAATCTGTCTCTGAGCCATGACGTCCAGTTCGAATAATACGCGTCCATTTCTTTGCTCATGTTTCTTTCTCCTCTCTGAAAGAAAGTAATTGCTGTCCGCTTGACATTCACGTTCCACTATTTACCTCTTTTGCTTTTTAGCTTACCAACATCTTCAGTCTGGGTCAATTCTAGTCTCTCTCTTAACCGGGCCATAGTTTACTCATTTGTATATTTCCCCCGGTGAATTCCTCTCTCTACCGTGGACGATATGTAGGGCAGGTCTCGAAGAAGGTCGCAATCGAGCTTGCCGACACTCTTAGGTGTCCTGCATTCATTCATGTCGTTCTTTGCACGGCTGTATGTTTTCCATCTTATTCTTGTTGAAAAGCTACCACTCTTGATTTTGCCTATGTAAACAGAGGGAAATAAGAAGAGATGAGTTCACTAGAATTCCCTTATGTGGTTGATGCGTTTGGCGTTTATTTAGGTGTGGTGTGAAAACTTTCGAGGCCAGGAAAACATTCCATCGCGAAACTAGAGGTGAAGAGCTTGGCGGTGTTATAGATGTCGAACTGAATTGTGGGTGCATAAGTTTTCCATCGAGCGCCTTCCCTGTTTCTTAAGTCACTGCGTGGCGTAGTAATTGTTGAACAGCGTTTACGTAGCTATAAGAATATACAAGGCTGCAAGCTTAGGTGATTGCAGCAGGGAAGCTTTGTTCAATCTTCAGCACCTACGTTGCAGATCATCACATGAATGGGACGGATTGATTGCCCGTTCCTATAGCTATGGAGTGCAGTCTGACGATAGAGCTGAGGAAGGAGGGGAGATGCGACTAAATTTTATCCCTTTTGCAGGAGCGGAAAATCCCGACTTTCACTAGTACTAGCTCTGGTATTTACGCACTTCTGGGTACTCAGACCAAGCCTGCACTGGTCATCTTGTGTAGTGTATGCACTAAATTCCTTAACTTCGCTCATCGCTCACCTCTACCCCATATTCCGCTTACTCTTCCGAGAGTCGCTTGCTGTGCGTTCCGCTTAGTTTCATAGTTTACCAGAAAATAATGGAAGTAAGAGATAGTGCCTTCGTGTTTTAATTTACCATTTGCTTACGCAGATTCACAACAAATCGTTTCTGTTTAACGCAGAGCGGTGTGAAATGTATGCAATTTTTTCATGTTCAGGTATCTGTAAGTCCATAAATCCTTTCACAGTTGATGGATCGGCGTGGTTACTGAGCTGTTTGGTGAGCTTGTGGTGCGCATTTCACGTGCAGAATTTTCTGGCACCATCATCATTCATTCTCGGGTTGTAACTGCGGGATAGACAGGAAGACATGCATACAAAACGCGCACGCACATCTCTCATTCGCTGTATCTTCATAGTTGGGTTAAAGTTGTCAGTAGGGTAGGGCGTTGGGTTCGAGGTGGCCGTAAGGAAGCGGTTGTGCTGTGATCTTCAGAACATGCATATCATTGACTTAGCCATTTTTTTCTTCGAATGCCATTTTTGTATATCCTTCATGTAAAGAAATCCTTCGAAGAATCTGAAACCTTATGAAACATCCCAGGGAAGAAACCTTTGACAGTATGGAGTGGAAGGTAAACAACAGCTTGCTCTAAAGGGATTCTGTTTAGCTTGTTTCGGTGCTGCAATCCGCGCGCGAGCTTCTTGTATGGATCGAGAACGCTGCTTGGCATTTCTTCTGACATTCTCTAGTGAACGGCGCCAGTAGCAACTACTGTGATGTGACCCTCGAAGTAAGGAGCATAAATTCACTTCGCAGCCGATTCTGGTTTCTACCTTTTCCCTAGAAGAGAGACTACAGCAGGGACTCGATTCCACTTTCTTTCTGCCGTGAGCAATATTCGACCCCTTTTTTGAAGTCATTTTATTTTGCCGAGTCGCCTTTATCGCTAAACAAACCAGTTTTGTGTTACCTGAAGAGGTTCTTCATCTTCGGAATTGAAAACCACACGGCGATTCTCTAATAAACATCACGGCGAAGGTCCGAAAAATTTAGAGGATAGGTGATTCAAAAGTACTCTATTTATCTGCAAATAAAACACTGAACATAAAAAGAAGGTATTGTTCGTTCCAGATCTTGACTTCTTTCAAGAGCGTATCCTTCTTTGGGACGAAACATCCATAGATTTTTCCTTTGCTTTTTTTGAGCTTGCTTGCAACGAGATCTAAAAAGCTCCGTTAGCAGACACCGGAATGCGTGACACAAATCGCTGAGAACTCATGGCATCAAGAAAGGACACGACGGCGCACAGTTAGGTTATTTTACAGTCGTTTTCTTGGTCGCTTGTTCCTTCAACAGCGCGGTTCCCGTGCGCTCTCACTCTCAGTGACAGATGCTTCGTTCTGCGAATGAGACTGTTTGAACGCTGTAGTGATGTCATTTCCTCGTCATTCGTGTGTCGCTCAAGTGGTAGCTTCTTTTCACACGCACCTTTAACCTGCAATCCACCAATGCAGTTTTTCGATTCTGGTGGACTGAATTCATGGAATGTCATGCAAAGTGTAAAGATGCCCAAATGTTCCAGCTTTCCGAAGCTACTGACCTTGTCCAGCTCGCTATATGCGCGTATTCATAGGCCGAGGCGGTTACCTAGTGGCCAGCTACGCTGGTTGGAAATGCAGCTGTTTTAGGTGATGAGTACACAGATGCACGCGTGGCAGAAATTTTTTCTTTCTTTAGTTGGTCAGACGGTATATAAAGTCACCGTTCTTCATTCTTCATGTATATTTCAGCGGTGCCAGCACTGACTTGTTTTGCTACCTTATAAACTATAGCACTTTTCACAGCGGATCTTGTAAGAGGAGTCTTTTAACGTTCAGCTCCACAAAAATCACCCATAACTGAGGCTATAGAACGTCAAGCGACTAACCCTTAGTGAGCGATTTCGTTTCAGCTCCATATCAGGCATCGGCGTAACAAGTGAAGAAGAAGACGGCCAAGAAAGTTGACACTTACTATCCAGTGGGTCCTGGTCACTACCATGAGTGGAGCTCTCCAAACCTCCGGCATGCACCTGGTAGCAAATGAAATTTTCTAAGGAGGTGATTTGGAACATAATAATTTTTTTACCTTGATATACTACTGTCTTCGCAGATGACATGTGGTTGTTACTGCACTTCTAGAACCTGTGCATTGGGATTGCCCCTCTAGTTTTTAGAGGATTGGAAATTAGCGTCGTCAAATAGCATACGAAGCAGCCAATCATACAGAGAAAATAAGTAACGTTCGTTGTACGCCATGCCGTCCACTCACTTCTTCCTCGTCGAAGCGCTGCCTAGGACAGTGGCTTACCTAGTGGAACTTGGAACTTCGTTCGCATAAAGTATGGCAGCAGAAGGGTTGCCCACTGTCCCTTCATTACGACCCATCTGTAGGATGCGCGGGGGACACAATTGGCGGACAGTCATTTGAAACCGCGGACCTGTAGACAGTTGATGGGCCGTGGCCAGTTCCTCCACGCGGGGGAGCGGATAGTGGAGGGCGGAGAAACTGGTATGCCTCTCCATACCCCATCAGCCTAAGATATCGCCGGCCTCCGTACACACTTTGGTTCAAAGTGAAACAGTTGGCTTTGTCCAACTTAGATGTCGGATTTCAAACTGCTGAGATCGCCGCAAGGAAATGCAGTCCGGCCATCAACTAAGCTCACCTATGTTTAAGCGGCAGTCATCATATGCAGTAACATATGAAAGCTACTGTGTACCGCGAGTTGCAACGCAAGTTGTTTTCTGCGAGGAGTGGTGCAAAAAATTGCAGTAAATTATTGCTGACGGGACTACCATTTGTAATGCATGGCTTCATGCTCTCGGGCGCATAGTTTTGATGCCCTGTGAGAGTTCATTTTAACCGTTCATCAGGGTATAAATACAGCCACTCACTAATCCGCAAAGCGAGATAACATTCGATTTTTCGAGCGATCGTTTACAGTAAACTCCAAATTGAAAAAAAAAAAGTAGACCGCATTATGATGGAAGGGATGACTCATAAGCCTCCACTTAGTATGTGCCTTCGTAAACAAGCGTTTCTGACAACGCACTATGGCGAGAAGCTCAGACTGCGTCGTAAGGGGCTTCGTACTTGGCCTACGCAGGTGCGTTTTAGAGGTATGTGCGATATCAATTTTAGATGGCGGATTGAACCTTTGAATCCAGAGGGTAGAAAAAAAATCATCTTCGTTATTTTGAAGAAGGCGTGATGGGGTGGGCAGATGGACAACAGCAAAGCTAAGTTTCCATCCCAAAAGTGGTTTTCTTAGCTCACCACCACCTCGATGTTCCGTATCTGCTTGATAACGCACGTGGTTACACTGCGTATGGATGGCTACGAAGGATCTCTTTCCGCACTTTCCATCGTACTACGTTCTAATGATGTTTGCCGCAAGAAAACACACCAAAGACCACCCAACACTCAATATTTAAACCGGTCCCGCACTCTTCATCAATACCAGGAACACCTTACCCAAATGTTTGTAACAGCTCTTTAATTTTAAGAACTAACCGCACCACCGTCTTTCTTCCTGCTCCTACCCGTTTCGGTTGAAACAAATGAGACTACTATCAGATCCCACCGTAGGTACCCTTCACATCAACGTATAATCATTCGCATGGTACCAATTCAACGACAGGCGCCGTTTCCGCATCCAGTGCTTCGCGGGAAATCCAGTTTTCATTTTACAGACCCTTGGGAATCGGAAATTTTTGACTGGAATCGTTCCGGCGGTGCGGTGGGAAACCGTGCGAATTAGAAATCACTGTAAATGGCTGCGCCGCGATCGGGAAGCAAAGCTCGGATCCCACTGAATACCTCCGTAAAGAACGAGATAAAATGCAGCGAAAGTGCGAAATGGCTTGTTGTATGTGGATGGCATGATAGCAACGTCGCAGCATATGAATCATAACCAGGGCTTATATGTAATGACAATAACTTGTACTGCTGTTAAAATTCGCGCTTATTACAGAAACGAGATTCCATTTTTCCGACGTAGTTTTGCCGACAAAAGTACCAAAGAGGAAGGGCCAATCGACGTGGGTGCTGATTTGAGATGTGATGCCGGCTTTTATGCAACGACATGTTGCGTGATGGCGTTGAATTGCGGTTCAATGCGTTGAGTTGCGCTTAACTGTACTTCTAATGCATGGAAAAGTGATGCGACAGGTAATTCTAATTGAAATTGGCGTTGAACATCCATTGGCAAACGACACGAGTACGAAGCACACTGCTGCCCAAAAGGACGACAATGAGCTCGCCGATTCACGCTATGTGGGCAACACCAACGAGTTGAGGGTTCGGTATGCTACGCGTTGGTGCTGCTGTCAGGACTGATGGTTACCGCATCAGTGCAGCCGGTTATCTCCTTACGGTTTGTCAACTTGGATAGAAGAAGTTATGGATGTTCCCTGTTGGACAAATTGAGTTCTCAGGGGTCTTCTGCAGTCTGCTAGTTTGCATTCTGAATACTTCTAGCATAAGGGGCACAGACAAAGTACGATCAATGCAGCCGCTCTATTTTTCGTCCGTCGGTTGATCAAACAGGTGTTCTTAGAGCAATAAAAAATTACACCGGCGGGTCCTTGTAGAACTTAGCCTGAACCTATTTGGAAGCTGGTGACAAAAAAAGCTATCAAGCAGGCCGTATTTTAATTCTACTCGCCTAATGATCGCTCGACTGTGATTTAGTAGAAGCGTATGCAGATGGTCCCTCTTGAATTGGTATTTTAAGTTTAAAGATAAAGCATACCTTGATGTGTGAAAAGTCACTAAGCTCCAGAAGGCTTTTAAATATGGAAGCAACATTCTGAGCAGTTTTTGCTGACGCTTCGACGTATCGTACGTTTGCATTCAGCCGCGACGTCCATGCAGTTGCTGTGGCCTCGTAAATCTGTAGTGATGATGTGATGATTGCTTGTGTCTCAATCTTCAGTTAAAGGTGACTCATCTCCTCCTTACATCGCCCTTCAGATTCGCATCTGGTGTCATTGAGGTGACTTGCTTTAATATGAAATTGGTGTAATCGGAGGTGGGAGTCAAAATCACGCTAGCAGTTCCCTCGAACGTTGGACCGGTGGACTTCTGGGGCGAAATTCCACTTGATAACATTTACTTTGAACTTTTGCGCCTATTCAGAATGGCGATAATTTTGAGGACTGGATAGAGCAATTCTTTGGTGAGATAAATTGATTCCTTTGCTGCGTGAAACTGATTTATGACAGAACGTTTTTTCATTTCCTGATCCTTTCTTTCTCTACAAACCTGAGCACGAGCCTGCCAACTTTGGAACTCTTGGCACGGTGTTATAATGTAAATGAGTGCTAAGCAAATAAATCGGACATTTGGCAACACCTAACATGCAAGAATTACTCAACGTAGAAACCCTTGACTGCTTGTAATGCAGTTCAGATAACGAAACACGTGACAGGCATTTCCTTTACCAATATATGACCCAAAATTGCCCATTAAAGCCTTGTAATGCAAGGTGCTAGAGTGAATCGCAGATATGGGCACATATTTCTTGCACTCGCAGGTGCATTTAACGCCAGGCACGTAACAAGCGCACTTTTAGCGCAAGGTGCACGCAAGAGAACAAATGCGAGTCTGCTGGAGGAGAGTCTTTTAAGACAGCCATCTGCGCCTTCTCGGAAAGGAAGTTTTTTCCATGACTATAAGAATCTTTGACCCTCGTAAAAAAATGCAGCTAAGTTTGCAATTCGCATCGAGCGCTAAAGACGAGCTGTGTTTGTGAGCAAAAAGAGCTGTGAGAACAGAGAGTGGCAGTATGGGAATCTGCTTCTTGAGTGTTTCAGCACTAAGGAGACCTTCCATAGTGGAAATGTCTCGTTCTTAAGATGTTCTTTGAGCACATCCATGTCGGCAGCACTCTTTGGCGCAAGTGTCGGGAGTAAATTTATCCTATAGCTTTAGTGTTGCTGGTAAAATAAGTCACGAGGAGCAACTTTTTGGGGTAGGGACGCTAACGGCATATAGACCCTCTGATACAAACGCCTCTCGGTGCAAGCGTTTTCAGTGACAACGCCCCTGCTGCAGTTGGCCTGGGCACAAGTGCCTGGAGGAATAAATATGTAAACATCACCGCGTTCGTATCGCATTACGCCTAAAAAATACTGTAAAATATGCGAATGCCGCTTCACGAAACGATGGCTAGGACATAGTGATGTAGTAGATTTTGTTATCAAATGTGTAGTACTCTCTGAAATAGCAACGGTGCTTCAGAAAGTAAGAACGTAGTGATAATATCAACAAGGAGGTAGGGTTAGAGAAAAAAAATTAATTTTATGGAAGAAAAATAAAATTAGACAGCAATAAATCAAATCGAAAATGACCGTAACTTAATGGGGAAGAAATTGCTCAATGAGAAAATCACTTACATAGAGAAGGGTAGAGAAGTATATAAAAGGAAAAAAAAGTTTTGACTAAAATGGTGACCTTCTTCGACGATAAATCGCTTTTGTTACCAACAATAACAATCGGTAGTTGGCGGATGTCTGTCCTCCTTTCACATAATTCAGTCCACAGCTCACTCATCTAAAAGTAAACCCATGAGAATGTATAAATTTCCATTAGCACAAACGTCATTCTCACTGTTTCGTGAAACATTAACAAGAATTTCACTAAGACAATCTTCCTTCCTTTGTCTTATGGATTTGCTGAATGAACCAAACAATCTTAAGACGTGCACAATCATGCATTGAGAAAGAACACTATGCTGCTTGAAATGAATCTCTTAACTTTTGGAGGAGAAGAAAATATTCTTTGAACGATACTCCGGAAATCACATTAAAAAATTTCCTTCGACATCATACTGTTTCCTTTAGTTAAAAAACATGTTTTCCCGATTTAAGTATCTCACATTTACATTCAACAATAATTCTTGCTCACTTAGCACCAAAGCAGTTACCTCTTTGAAACTTTGTATATCGTCGACGGCGAAAACGAGCATAAAACTATCTGCGGAAGCGACGGCAAGCTTTCGCATGTCAGGGAAGTTGAAATTCGTATCGAGTATTTCCAACGATAACTGCGTTCCCTTGAAACATATAATATAGTACAAATTTAACAAGAACAAGATGCTATCACAGCGCCAGCCTTCTACCTTCCAAATAACACTTCATAGTGTGACCGCTGGGTTCTTTCTGTGCATTCAAGGATTTATGCGCTGTAATTAGAAGCAATAAAATTTTCGATAAAGAAGCGAGTGTCGAAGGCAGAAAGCCGCGTTTCTAGTAATGCAGTCTGCACTGTCAAGAAGGAATCTCCGAATTTTTTTCAGTCGCATGTCATTTCTCAGAGATCGGGGAAAGTAGCACAGTTTTTACAGCTACACAGTTAAGTGCAAACGAAGCACTTCAGTCCAAATCGTGTCCAGTCCACTCGCTTAAGCCGCGAGTAGCATGAACGTTTTCACTTGTATTTTGGCGCTGGAAAAATGAGCTACGAGAATATTTGAGCGTCATTTGCACCGGCGCTGGCAGGTGGACTGGAATTTGCGACCTCTAACCTAGAAGGACAGAGTTATCCAGAAACTTTCAGAGAAGCCATGGTTCTCAGAAATTTCTTTCTTGTGCAACTCTCATGTTAGGAAAGAATGCAAGAATTACTCACCTTGAGGAAAGACAGGCAAGCAGGAGAAGACTGCCCCAGAAGACGAAACATGTGCACTGAAGGTCTAAAATGCTGTTTCAGCAGATTTTGGATTTCACATAGCCTTGTCTTGTTTTTTCAAGAAGCAGGCAGACACTGGGAAAATCGTAAACAACGAACGACTCGAAGATAGCAAGGATTTGGACGGGTAATGTGCAGTCAACGCCTTTCTACTGAAATATACATGAAAGTGATCTTTCGAAGGAACTAGGTCGTAAGGATATTTAACATCCTTGTCATTCAAACTTTATCAGCATCGCCTTCGATGAAGCTAAAGTTCTCGTATCCTGAGAACGACGTCTATCCAATATCGGCTTAGTGTTCAAAGGAACAAGTCAGTGACGTTCCAAGGAACTTCAGCAGCGATGCATTAACGGAATTCCCGCTGCGATTTACATTTGAGAATATTTGCTTCACCGTTCTCGGACTGTACTAAATGGCTTAAGATCAGAAAGAAGTGTTTCTTTGGAATATGGAAAATTACAATGAGGAGTGACAAGAAAAGTTGAAATAAAATTACTCTTGACTGCACAAATACCTCCAAAATTAAAAAAAAAACTTGCTCCACAATCGAATAGAGTCTGGAGAAACAAATTCACTTAGAGAACGTTACGGCTGGAACGCAACTTTGCATATCCTAATCTGAAAATGTGCCCAGGCAACCAGCCCCATTAACCGAATGGGCATCCTTTCCTTTCTTGAACAACTGCCAAACTTATGCTGAGGTGATGTGAAATTCCTTTTGAGTGATGCTGCCGTTGTTAACGCCAAGTGATTCCTTCTGCTTTGACGTATAAGCTCTTCACTGAAAGGTTTACTAAGCAAGCCTTAACACAGAACTGTTATATTTCGCGTTGGATGCTATCGCTAATTCCACACACCGAGCTAATGTTGCTGCTTTTCTTCATAGGTCCTCAATTTATTCACTGCTGCACATCAGCGCTGGCACGCCCCGAGGCTCAGGATGAGCTTAACTGGAGGAGTTGTGACCTTGAAAGTTGTGGAGCCGCATGAATTCTCAATAAGATCTCAAAGCTAAAGGCGTCCCAAGGACCTCACAAAGGTGCCGAGCACCGCCTCGCCCCACTGTCGAGACGTTTCTGGGATATTCAGAAACCCGGGCGACCGAGGCTACTCGAAGTTCGAGCACGCCGAGAATTTTTTTCTTCGAAGTTCGCTGTTAGTACCCAGCATTTATAACACTACAAATCAGGTCCTCCGTCACCTTACGAAGATTGGTACAGGTCTTTAAGAAAACACGTTCTTATCAATGATTCGCCAGTTGCTCGTGTGCGTTCACCCAGGCTTCGCCTTCTTCCTAATGATTACCCACTTTCACTTATTTCCTGCAAGTTATTTGGCCTTTGCTCGATCAGCAGCCCAGCGAAATCTCGAATCATCTGCCCTTACTTTTGCGACAAAGAAAGTTGCTAAACCTCTTTCGGTTCCTTCTTGTTTAATTTCTCTTGCAGCAGAAAGCAACATTCCTTATGATGAAATTTTTAAAAAGCATTGACTGCCTTTAACAAATGACATTCTGCGTTTACTGCTGTCATATCCACTCGTAAATATTTCATGCTTCGGTGGTGCTTTGTTGCAGCTGTTAATGTGAGGTTTACTTTAGGCAACGAGTTTCGTATCATATCACCACTAGTCGAAAACCTAATGCTGCCTCACTGAAAAAGTTGTTGCCAGATGTCGCGCTTTGAATATATCCTTCGTTCTAAAGATTGTTCGAAATCAATGGCGCTCTAAATTACCTTTAAGTTCGTTTTTTTTTTTTGGGTGGGAAGTTGTCAACGACTTGCTTCACTTTCAGATTTTTAAATCACGTTTCCTAGTGATAAGCCCTTCTTGGAATCGAATTGCTAATAGCAGTTCCACTCCAAAATGAAACGCACCACCTTTGATGCTTCTCATTGTTTTTCCTTACTAACTGTCAGCAAAATAAGCTTTTTACATAATCTAATTGTTTTTCCTTGTAAGGCGTTCCAGCATTACAATGTTGTTCCAGTATTTTGCTGAATGAAGGGGAACGAGGATGAATGAAGCCTCCTAAAACCAATACGTCCATAAGAAGGTCAGACTACGACGAAAAGACAGTGACTTGATATCTCTTGATTTTAGCATGTTTCCCAATTCGCTGCTTCTCTACCACAAATTAGATCAAATGCAAATTTTGCTTCAGCAGCAGAATAAATAACTCGTTCTCGTCAACGAAATTTGGCACTCGACCAAAAATATCACCTCGTTCTACGGTACCTCCGAGAGGTAGGCCAGCCCTCCATTCTGGCTGTGTGAGTGCCTCGAAGATTTTCAAGGAAACATCATAGCTATAACTTACAACAGAAGGCTTTGCCATCAAAACGTTTCTTTTTCTGTCAAAATCAGCAACTAAGACACCTCTCTGCTCTCGATTTCTGGGAAATTCCTGTTTGTCCGGTGCAAGAAGTTTTCGCGCAATGTGTTGCGACTAAAAGAAGCCACCAATTACGGTCGCCACACTGGCTAGTATTGGCCAATGTTTTCAGTTTCCGCATTCTCTCCTCTTCTCTTTCCCACTTGAGTTTTATTACACCTAATAATTTTCAAAAAATCGTTCATAAATATATCGAGCCTTGTGTCACGCTTATGCAGGTGTGTGAAAGGTGGGGAGGAAGTTGTTTGCAACTTATTAGACCAATTTTTCTGGAATTTAAGTTAATGGTGGATTATACAGATACAGTGATCCGCTGCCACGTTCGTTGATGGTGATTAGTGCGCTTTCTGCAGTGAGAAGGAAGCGATTATTGGTTGTTCAGAATTAGTCATTGTCACAAGTCTTCCTCAAAATTTATGAGCGCTTTAAGAACGTCGATCTTTCCACAAAAATTCGCTAATGTTTTCTTTGAATGGAACCTTTTTTATGGACAATTGTCGGAATTAAAAGGTCGTCCGATCCTCATCGAGGAAATGAAGTAAAATGTAGCTTTAGTGCCTATGCGAGCTGTATATTGAGATTTAAATACAAAGGGCTTTCTAACACAACAGTCCGTTAGGGAAATAGTTGCATTATATCAACACAACGACATGCGTTCTTCATCATTTTTCTGTGTTTCAGCTCAAGCCATGTCCGGCGTTGTAAGTCATGTTAAAGTCATATATAATTTGCACCTGCGTCGTTCCTGACTTATAGCTAAAAAATAAATGAACGATGCCTGAGTCAGGAATGTTAAATAAGTCGCATATCACTTCATCGTCCATGTAGAATCATCAAATATGGCGGTGACTCACACTTTTCCGCCTTGGGTGCTGCAGATGGTATTAATGGCATGGTGGACTAGCGGTGTGATGCAGTCGATAAACAGGCTGCTAAGCTTTTGAAGACTGACTTAAGAATATGATCCAATAAGGATCGGATTGCTGCAGCCAGTTGTTAACATTGACGGCAATGAAACTTAGATCTGCGAAGTGTTTTTCCTGTCCTGAGGAAGAGCAGTAGAAAAATAGCATATCAACCTACAGAGTTCAGGCTCTCCTCGTGTATTTCACTGTGTGATAAGTAGATACTCTAGAAAGCTTATTTTAAAGGATTCATAGCATTGCTCCAATACTCTTTCTGAGACAATTCCAACCTGTATCTTGAAGTTTCGCGAATGCAGGTCTTCGATGGTCTCCTTATATTTATCGGAAAACTCTTCATAGAAAAATCTTCGAATAATCGACGTCTTGCCCACCTTTGCCGATCCCAGAACAATCAGTCGATATGTCTTCGCTGGCATTACGCTGAAAGAGTGTTTGCAAAAAGGTTGAATTTTCCTTGGGTACTCCACAAAACCAGACGCGTTCAGGCATATTTGAAACGACGGCGTAGATGAGAACATGAGACAGTCGACAACGTAACATGAAATTTATGTAACAGATTAGTTACTGTGATACTTCCGACAGTTGCAACGTATGCTGCGAAGTCACTGGAAAACAAATCAACTCGCGCGCTCTAATCATTAAACGGTCTTTGGACAGAACGACGGCGGAAGTTGACGATAAGGCGACGTTGCAAAACTTTTTTTTGAAGATCGTATTAGGTAATGCAAATCGCAACTGTTGATGCAATTGTGATACATATGAGAAGAAGAATCTGTTTAGTTTTAATGAACTTTGGAGGTGAATTTTGCTTTTATGTGCTTTTTTGCCTGACAAACAAAATATCCTGCGAATGCAATTGCTGTCTGCCTGTTTCAGTGTCAGATCCAGCGTAGTAATTCCAATAATATTTGTAAACTGGGCTCCGAGTCCGCTTTATGACCCTTAGTGAAGCTATTATGTTTGAGTTCCTCTAGTGATGAAGCTTTACCTGCTCCTGCAGCTGTTCGGTCCTTGATAAAAGGTACCTTCTCTGGTATCACATCACGATCCCTCTCTTTGCTTTATCAAAGGTTCCTAAATTCCAAAAGTTTTGCTGCAAAAGTAGTGAAACTTGGATCTGAGGAAATAAATGAAAAAATGATTTCGTTTACGAAGTTTGCTTAGGGATCTCTGACGGAATTTCAGAACCTCATAACTTTTGCCGTAGTGCAGTTCCTTCCATGAACTTTATTTTTTTGCAACGAAAACCGCAAAACTTTGTCCTATTTCTCCTAGGACAGTAGGAAAGGCTTTCTTTCAACAGTTCCACAGGGGTCGCAAAAGTTTTTTTTTTTTTTTTAACGAAGTTTTAAAATTTTACGCTAGCGATCACAGTTAAAGCTCTAAGCGACCACAATGAAACCGCTAAGCCGTCCCATGGTCGACGCCGGACGTTAGGTTGATTCCATAGAAAGGTACATATGAGAGCTTTCGTTGAACTCAAACGACTAGCACATGAAAAAGCATCTCCTTATGCTACTAGCTCTTATATTATGCATGAAACACGTTAGCAGCACATATCCTACTTGGACTGTCTTGCAATGTTTCAGCGCAGTGAAGTTTTTCTTCTGAATATTCCAGGTCTTGGGAAAACCCTAAGGGGTCAACT
Organism: Ascaris suum; assembly: GCA_013433145.1. NCBI lineage: Eukaryota > Metazoa > Nematoda > Chromadorea > Rhabditida > Ascarididae > Ascaris > Ascaris suum. Next base: position 109,350 of record CM024189.1, read on the forward strand.
AGTCTTCCATTCTCTACGGAGTTACATGAGGAGTATTGTACTGAGCGAGGCCTAACAACTCAGTACAAAGGAAACGACTACGAAGGAGAGGAGTTAGGCGCAGAAAACTCGACGCTGAGTGGTGCTAGAAGCACTAACAGCCTGCAGGTAGCGGTAGTAGTATTCGACAGTGGCAGCAGGCAGCAGAAGTATATTACCAGTAGCAAGTAGTAAAATTCCAGATTTAAGAGGAGAGATTAATAGTGAGTGTTGCAGGTTGCATAGCATTGAAAATTTGATGCAGTAGCAACATTACTAACCGCAGTATAAGCATTTCTAAGATATAGCTATGGAGTTATGCTAGCTGCTGAGTATCGCTAATGCTAGCTGACTGTTAAATGCTGAGAACTGTTAACGGCGATTGACGGTGAGCAGCGCTGATAATCGTAAGTGGTGCTTATGGCGGTAAGAAGCAACACTATTCGTTGAGAAAGTGATATCAAATCAAACAGTGATACTGACAATAGTAATAAGTAACACTGCAATTAGAGTAACAAAAGCAATATTAATTATTATTCGGGCTAAATGAAACCACTGAAGCCCAAATGATTTCACTTAGACTGAAGCGAAAAAAATAAGAGCGGTATAGCCCTGTCAACACGAATCAAAAATGTGATCTGATCGTTTCGATTGTAAATTGGAAACCACTCTATTTTCTTCTTGTTTTGACACTGGAAATCGAACGCCAAATAAGGCAGACAGAGAGAGGGAGAGAGAGATGCAAAGAAATGGGCGGAGACAAATATAAATGAAGATCATGTAAATCGGATCAACATAGTGATTTGATCATAATCTAAAAAGTTCGCAGATTTCTTTTCTTGTGTTTAAAGAGCAAATGATGGCAGATTCTCATGAGTTTTCGCTCAATAATAGCAGTCGACTATGTGCTACGAACGTAGTATTCGGTCCCTGGGAGCCCAGTGCACAGAACGAATAGTGGGATCTTAATAACCCTGCACGGTAACCCCTCCCCCCTCTCGCACCTCAGCGACCATGAAGTAGCTAAAAATTAAATCCCTCTGAGTTTGAGTTTTGAGAGGAGCATTTCATGCAGCCGAAACAACACATCTTGTCGGCAATTCATCAGCCCCTCCTTATTCAGTCTGAGCACATTAGAAAATTCCCATCTTCAGCCTCTTGCCGAAGAAGTCACGCCTACGTCTGTGTTAAATCACCGTCTAATAAGTTTAACATGAAGACATCATAGGTCATATAATTTATTGTAAAGACCAACATGTCGCATCACCTGCTCGCGAACGAGCTAATTAATCCTGTGTAGCTTTTTGCCCACCTTATCTGCACCTTCTCAATCACTTCAACCACAGATGACTGAACTGCTCTTCTAGATCAGAAATGCAAACATAGGTGGTGCATGGCGACTGCACGAAAGCTTTTGATGTCGTATGTCTCAGGAAACCTCAGCATAAAATGGAAACGAGATCACTACTAAAATCGACAGAATCATCGCTTTTTGTCGTTCATTCAGAGCGAACATAGCCAACTCTTGACCTAACCTGTAATTGCAAGCGCTGTTCTTCAAGTAGGCGTTGTGGATCTGTGCTCTTCCTGGTCTGTGTATATGATGTGCTCGAGAATTTGTTGAAGGTGCGCAAGTTATTCGAAAATGATTTGAAAACTTCGACTCTTGAGGGAACGCGCTACCGATTTTTGGGCCCTTTAGAGATTGATATCAGCGGATTTTCTCGTTGCTCAAAGTTGTGGCAGCTGAAGATTTGAACGTCGCGCACTTCATGTAAACTTTCACTGAGAGTGCTTTTTGAGAACTAATAGTGCGCCTCTAGCCTCAATAATGAGGCTATTCGTGATCTTGATGTTAAACCACTCCAAACCTGCAAAAAAAAGTCGCCTTATCCGGACATCGCTGTTAAATCTCTCAAGTTTGCACAATTTTACGTGCATTCCGACATAAGCATACCCCAGGGTAAAAGTAGTGCGTTTCTCTCCACTTACGTAATACTACACACACGTATGTTCACCCCATCTTTTTCGATCTTGAGCCTCTAAAGTATCGAAGGTTCGCGATCGATTTGGTCTTATGCTGAAAGACTGTAAGCATTTGGTCTTTTTTAAAGAAAGGTGAGTGCCGAATCCACCGTTTCAACTTGTACGGGAAACACTGGTTTTCTACGACTATCCCATTGGTATCACTGGTATGTGGATCATTCTCTATGAAAACGCCACTGAAGTGCAAAACGTTTCCGCATTTATAAGGTGAGTTGGTTGTGTCAGTTTGCCAAGCATTGTGTATTCGATTTATTGATGGAATATTATTCATCTGCGCTGTTTTTTTAAACAAATAAATAAATAAATAAATAAATAAATAAATAAATAAATAAATAAATATATATATATATATATATATATATATATATATATATATATATATATATATATATATATATATATATATATATATATATATATATATATATATATATATATATATATATATATATATATATATATGTAATATCGAAGACTGCTATCTTTGTCTCTGTTGGGTTACACTACGTTCTTCAATAGCTTAACAAATGAATCCGAGTTTATTTTACCCGATTTCGCTATTTTGTAGGTCTTTCTATCTTCTAACCTAATAAATACTTTTGGACTCGCGGCCAGGCTCCACGCACCCCTTATCGCGAAGCTCTTATGCACACCTTGGACCCCAACCTCACATTCTAGAATATTGAGCTGGAATTGTGCGAGTGAGCACTAGTTTCCCGGATTATATTTGTTGAGTAGGGAAATAAAGAAGATCAGTTATCTATAAGAGGAGCATTCGAATGATGTAACAAACCACTTTCATTTGTTGGTGAAACAAAAAATTTTTTTCGCTTTGTAGTCACCACAAATGAGGAATAATAACAATGATGGAATCGGTCTCGTGACAATCGATTACGAGAAAGCCTCCCATCTGAGCCATTAATAATAAACGCGCCGTCGGCGATAAAACAAGCGACGACATCAAGCCTCATTTGCAAGCCAGTCGCAAAATGCAAAGTACGTCGATCACATTTCCAACGCCCATATGTGCATTCTCTGAAAGCGTGTTCACGAACATGTCATAACGGCTTCTTGGACCAATGAAAGCACTCCTTCTGGTACTTGCCGTTTCGACTGCACATCCGGAATTATGTGGTATGTGGGAATGTTATGGAACAACGGTCGAAGTTGACCAGCAGCGCCGGAACAGAATGAAGCAAAACAGAGATAAAACACTCCTCACAAGGGTCTGCGACATATGCAGATTGTAAAATGAACTGAAGGAAAAAAAAGAATATCTGACCAAGCATAATTAATCTGACCAAGAAAAAATGATCTCCTGTCAAAAACATTATAGATTATCTTAGTGCAACTATAAGGACAAATTACCACCTTGCCGAGGTTAAAACAGCCTTCACTAAAATTTATGACGCAACGCTCTTAGACGCCTGTACGTGGTTTTTGCAAACTGTCTCGAAAGCGCAGTTTAACTGCGTTATCGTTGAACGCATTCATTTGTGCGCGAAAAAGCTTCAGCAGTGAAACTTAATAAGTGCGTTCTAGGCTATGCCTCCAGCCAATTTTTACCATCTTCCAGTTGGCGAGCAATTAGGAGGAAAGGTCAGCTCCATTTTTTGTGACACTTGGAGAATCCCTGCCGTGTCCTCATGACAGAGGCAAAAAAAATTTTTTTTTGTGGTGCAGATCTGCTTCCTCGAGCATTTTGGGTCTAGAAATGGTACAGGAATGGACTGAGCTACAATATTCTATAATTGCCAGTAATGTGGAAGAAATATTGGGTAATTTTTTAGTAGATTCCAAAACAACAAAGGGAAACGAGAGACAGTAGCACAGTGTACCTTGATATAGTTGAAGCAAAAGCAGCAGCTACGTTGACCAACTCTGTGCAGGGATAGCTCTCAATGTACAGTCACCAGAACTTACCTGCAAGCTTTCTTCATAGGTGATGCACAGATGGCCTAGTATCATGTCCTAGCTTCTCTTGCATACTTTTGCACATTTGCAAAGAGGGAACGAATTATTGCAACGTCTGTTTAGGAGCATGCATGTGTGTATTTCTTCTCCCTGATGGTTCGAGCTCGGAAAGCCAATTAATTTATGGGTACGATCTGTGCTACAGTCTAATCCGTTGTGCCATTCTTCGCTACTATCTATGAAATTACTTTGGAGTTACAGGTATTTAAAAGTGGTAAAAAATTGGAACGCATTTTATGTACAAACGTAGAATAAGATGACGCATAGACAGCACCAGTCACTCTGCTGCAACTCTTCAGATACTGCATAAAGAATGACTGCTATTTTTCGCTCTATCCGATTTTCACCTTCTTCTTTGTCTCATTTTCCATCAAGTATTTTCCTCGCCGACTGTTTATGTTACATTTTGATTTTATTTTCTCATACGAATGAATGCCAAGCAAATAAATGAAATATTTAGCAGCGCTTCGCAGTACTTGGAAGAATAACTCAACGCAGAAACTTTTGGCTGCTTGCACTGCAGTTCAGATAACGAAACACGTGACAGGCATTTCCTTTACCAATATATGACCCAAAATTGCCCATTAAAGCCTTGTAATGCAAGGTGCTAGAGTGAATCGCAGATATGGGCACATATTTCTTGCACTCGCAGGTGCATTTAACGCCAGGCACGTAACAAGCGCACTTTTAGCGCAAGGTGCACGCAAGAGAACAAATGCGAGTCTGCTGGAGGAGAGTCTTTTAAGACAGCCATCTGCGCCTTCTCGGAAAGGAAGTTTTTTCCATGACTATAAGAATCTTTGACCCTCGTAAAAAAATGCAGCTAAGTTTGCAATTCGCATCGAGCGCTAAAGACGAGCTGTGTTTGTGAGCAAAAAGAGCTGTGAGAACAGAGAGTGGCAGTATGGGAATCTGCTTCTTGAGTGCTGCAGCAATAAATAAATGTTCCATAGCATAAGTGTCCAATTTTATAAATCCTTCAGACGCATGAGTGCAGAATGAAAATATCCAGTAGAATAAGTGCCCGTAACACAAAAGCTGCCGCTTGGTGCATAGGTTTTCACTGACACCTCCCATGGCACAAACACCTTACCGTGCAGGTATCATGTGACGCACGGACCGAGCAATGTAGACAGCGGCTAGCAAAAGGCAGTAAAGTAAGTAGGTGGATGCTGTGAAGAGTAAGCACTATCACCTTAGGAAGAAACATAGGTGACAAGATTACTAATGAATAGTGCATGCTGAAAAGATAAATTATGAACATATGTGGGCATAAATGAAAATAGCCATTAAAAAAACCTAAAAATCAAATGTAGCAAGCCTTACTTTATGGAAGAGATCACAAAGCGAGCGGATAGTGAAAAAATTTCTGAATTAAGTCAACTTTTAGCAGACTGTGGGTTGTGAAAATTTCCCATGAAAATGTATGGTAAATTGTAGCGTATACAGGAAATCTAAAATTGCAATGCGTTATGAATGATTAGTCTGGAGAGTAGAGACAAATGTGAATACATAAAGAAATGAGGAGCTAATTTGAGTATTGGTGGGAAAATGTAGGTGAATGAGATTATTGTGAATATGCAACGGCTGGATGAAATTATCAAATGAACAGCAAATGCGACTTCACTAAATTAGCAACGATAGTGGGAAAATGTTATATACGCATACTGGGGGAATAAGGATTGCTGTAAATCACCGACAACAATCACAAAGAGGATTACATTTTTGTTTCAGTGTTCAATCAATGAAATAAAAGGCGGAGTCTTCTATAAAGTGTGTCCAGTGTAATGCGGTCACTTGTTGCTGCGCCGTCACAGCAGTGAACATATTAATTTACATGTATTGATGTCACCGTCCTGTGATGAAAACCGATACAGAACCGACCTTATTTATACCACCCTCTACACCAACAATTGAAAGCACATCAACACTTCATAAAATATGGTTTTCGGTTACAACAAGGAGCAAACGAAAAGAATGCTCACGTGTTCCTAGAAGGACATGCAACAACTGACATAGGATCAGCGACTGAATGCCTTCTGTTCGTTTTATATCAAATTCGAGAATAAGGAACTTCAGATCATTGAGCAGCGATCGAGTTGTATCCATTTCTGGTACAATGCTATGTGTCTGTTCACATGCAAACATGGGAACCCATTCGCTATTCGCACAAGAAAATGAATAGAAACAGAAAACGGTCAGTGAGCAGCGAAGCGTGTCGGCACAAAGAAAGTTGTGGTAAGGAAATCAGTGGAAACGTAGAATTACACATTCTACGGTGTAAAGTAACTCTAAATTAAAATATTATGCATGAGAAATTAAGTGAAAACATGGAACGTTTGCTATCAAAATTATAAGACAGAGTTTTTTTGTGATTATGATGAATAATAGGAACAACAGTATTGGAACGTCATTCGATTTCGACATTCGGCAATTCGGCTACCACCCCTTAGCCATTTACCGGCACGTTCTCAGTCATTCACGCATAAAATATTTGTAGGCTGCACATCTCTTTATGGCCTCCATCAGTTATGCCCATATAAATTTATGGCAAATCTTTTGGTGCACTGCAATCCGCTAAGAATCGGATTTTAGCATGTGCCTTCCCCTCTTAGCATGTGCGCCGAGTCGTGCAGAGGTGTGCATAACCTAGTAAGTTCATATTTCTCTCCAAATGCACCCTCATTCTCAATTGACACTTTGTTTGTGCGCTTTAACGGTGATATCAAATCTGCAGATATAACTTTTTAAATGAGCGCAAACGATTTCCCTTGTATGAAAACTTCTTATTGAACGTCATATGATGGACTTACTGGACGTTATATAATGGATTCATGATGCGTATGTGTTGGTGTAGCGAGAAATCGCGTATTATGCCATTCTCACTTATGCGCCTCAGGACCATAATTTCGTGGTCTACAAAAGCAGTTTATCATGCAGATAAGCAGCATCTTTTGCCTCTTCACAAACGATCTCCGGATTTTCTTGGCCAAAAGTTCTCTTCTCACAAAGATGTTGTTATCGATTCCTCTCCTCACATTCAATATAAGCGCATCTACCTATTTTGGGTTAGAAAGCCTCGGTAATTAACTTTTTGTGCAGAACTTCCCATTACAATTGTTTGCGAAATTCGCAAAGTTGCTGTCATAATAAATGTGGATTTCATCTTCAATCCACATCTGAACGGCATTCCCTAGTATATCAATTGCCTGACGAATTTTATCCTAAGCGTTCATACTTCCAGAGCTTCTAACAGGGAGAAGCGGACTCCTTGTAACAGAAATTAGTAGAGTGTGAAGAGCGGTAAATTTTAAATACAAGGTTGCCGAGACTTCAAAGCGACAAGTTTGAAAACATTCAATTCCATACAAGAGTTCTCGCATGTGAAAATACACATACGAAACATCCATAAGCGTAATCACTTCGCTCTCTCTGCTTTTCACTCATAGATAAATTTTTATTACGTATTTCATGCCTCCAATTTTTTACGATTCGTCAACCAAAAAGGTCATCTATTAGCGTCGCATTCAACATCTCAGCCAGCGGAAGCGAACGAGGAATCTCACCTGTAGCAAACTAAGCCGATTCTTCCAGAATCGAATCGCTGATAGGGTAGACTTTGGCAGCTACTGTTTTTAGAGAATAAATAATTAAACCGTTCATTGCAAGCAGTCTTCGAAGTGAGCCGCATACAAATAATGAGTGTCACTGTGAAACACAAGGGCAAACAATTTTTCAAGTGTTGGGAGAGTGCTAAAAAAAACTAGAATTTAGAAAGCGGTTTCTAAATTATTTTCAGCGGATGAAGCAAGCGAAAAATGATCATGATAAGGCGAGTAAGGCAACCAAAAGACTTTAAATTTGGATGGGTGGGAATTCCGCGTGACTCCAAGGCTAAATTAAGCCAGGCGAACTGAACAATGAGTTAACTGAGCTAATCCAAACATAAAGTTTCGAATAAGCTAAGCGGTGCTGGCCTGAAATTTGCAACATAAAGAAGCTCTCAGAAAAAAAAAAAACTGTCTGTCAGCAAATTCCATCGATTTACGCAGTGATTCCTAAATGTTCCCAAGGGAAGGGTGGGACGGAAGAGGGAAACGAGAGAGAACTCACTCCCACTCCTTTCCTATTTCAGTTCCGCTGCTCTGTTTCGAACATAGTGGTGCTTACGGACATAATTCAAGCCAGTACATTAGCAAAACTCGTTTTGGCGGGGAAGTTAAACACGACTTTAAACTGGTCGTGTTGCTTAGATGAGCAAACTACAGACAAGCTGCACTCTAAATGTCACATAAAATACTCTGTTTGAGAATAAGTAGAAGTGCTGTCCGCAGAGAAGAATTAAAGCCGTGACCTCAGGTTTTCGTGGTGGCACTCCTGTTATTGGAGCACTTCAACGGACCTACAACAAGCACTAAAACTAAAGTTAGCTTTCCCAGCCGAATAAACTGATCAATATTATGAGGGTTACGTAAAAGGAGATGACTCATAGTGATCAATCAACATTTCTCGCGTACATTTTCATCAACTTTCCGTTAAACGTCAATCTCTGAATAGAACCAACCTTGTGTCCCAACAAAATATAATAAATATAATATATGGTCCCAAAATGTTTTGTACTTCATTGATCTAATAATGTAAAATATAGCAAGATATAAGTGATCAAGTCGTAGATACGTTGCCAAAGAAAATTTAAGAACGAGATTGTAAAGAAATGTGCAGGAAATGTTATTGGCTGTACCGCTGCGAAGGGTCGCAATTCGCAGTTCTCGTCAATGGGAACGCAAGCATATGCTTTTAAAGTATTTCTTCCTTTACGGCACAGAAGTCCCTATCTGTCTGTTTGCCAAGGGAAGCCTTTTTTTTCAGTTGGTGTCATTAAGCTTTGAAACAGTTATCCGGAATCAGTGGTAACTCTCGCAAGTTTATCTATCCTGTCTCTCTAAAGAAAATGGCTCAACTTTTATGACACTGTATTTCACTGGGGCACTTTTATCATGTTCACTGCTGTATCTTCCTATATTTTCCGTCTAACATATAGTTTTAGTTTTATTTTAGCATCATAACATGTTGAGCAAATAAAGACTGTATGATTTGTGATTCAACGAGAGCTATGTGCTTGCTTTCTTGTTTGGTTTATTCGAGAAGCGCTTCGTTCTAGGAGGGATTTCTATTCTTCACTTCTCTGCTTGATCAGTTTTACGGCTTTTTATGTGGACGTTTTTGTAGTTGTTTCTCTTTAGGGCGTTAACAGCGCATATTACAGTATACGGTTGTGACGATTTTAAGCGAGTAACTGGAGGAACTGATGAAAATAAGTGCATTCAACGGAGCATTTCTAATCGAAAGAGGGGTTGTACACAAGACTGAGCATATTTTACGCTATCAACAGAGTGCTTCTATCTGACTGAAGCTATATTCAAAAAATATCTCAGTCAAAACACAACCATAAGCGAGGCAAGTCGAAAAACTCAACAAGTGCATTGCCACGACGACTGTTTTTTGAAATTCTACCTGTGGCATGTTGACTGAGTAAAACAATGGACGCTCCATTACACGGCCGTTGTTCTCCTTCAGAAAGTGTAGTGTTCGAAGGCATCTTTTCTAATTTTCAAATTTCGGTTTGAGGTCGATGAAAAAAGCACACACGTGCAAGTCATGGCAGCGCAAACTTAGGAGATGGGAAATTGTTCCGCGAAAGCGTGAACGCACAACTTCAAAATGGCTAGAAAAGCGGAATCTGAAATGTCAGCGTCGAAAGACGTTCTTCGATGATTCCCTCTTCGCCGTTGAGAGTTGTTCATTTTTCACTGTTGAGGTATTGATGGTTGATAATGCCAAAATGCATATTGCGCTAATGCTTTTGATACGGTCCTACATCTTTTAAAGCTGCAAAAGTTTCTTGATCATGTGTTGCAAGCGAAGCTGCTCATTGCGGCGTATCCAGCAGTGGAACTTCGCACTCTGACGATGTGTTGTTCTCATGTTTTAGAAATCGTGAACTGATGCCCTCATTTTCTCATTTACCTTCCACACCATGGCATGATTCCTCAACTGAGAGTAGTTCCCGGAGAACAGTCTGTTCAATGAATTCGCTTTCATAACTCCGATGAGAAATTTTAACAACGGGCTCTTTAAATATTTCATGGGATGCTTTGAGGTAAGTAAAACTTAATGAATAATGTGCAATAAGTGATAGAGATTTGTATTGCTGTGTTTTGAATGTTGTGGAATGAACGTGTTGGCAAAACTCATCAGAATCCTCTTTCCCATGTGTTTCCCCGAATATGTATCATTTTTAGGAGGTGACGCATTGTTCATCATAATCGACCCTATCAGGAATATGAGCCTCATTTTGAAAACATGAAAGCTGTGAAAAGAATATATATGATGAATGCTCGGGCAGTAGAGCAATTTAAAGAAAATGATTTACAGCAGCGATTGGTCACTGTCGAATCAAAAGAACTGCAAGTGTCAGCTTATAAGTTTTGAGTTGGTGAGATGAGAGAATGTGCAGCAGAATGAAAGCCAATTTGCTATCTTCGTTGCTTAGTGCTAGGCTTCCTAATCTGCTCTGCTAGACTAGTCTTTCATAGGCTTGTCGCTCGCAAACGCACCTGTTATCAGAATAAACACCTAGCTAATAAACCGAATGCAATGTCTGTGATGTACTTCAATTTTGGGTGAGACTGATAATATATTCCTCTCTCAGTGGACCGATCTTTCTAAAAAGACCTCTTCTGTTGTTTAAACGTTTTTGAGAATAAAGCAGCCACCTCAGTGTAACCCTTGCCTCAACAATCCTCCTGTTAAGGAAACTTGAAAAAAATAGCTTGTTTCCACACTTCACGAACGTTGTTGTGCAGTAACTGCATAAAGATTTCAAAGTAGATTCGTCGCTCACTAGGTGCTAGGCATAGAAGACATCGAAAACCTGGTGCTTCAGATAGAAGAGTTTGATTTCTCACAACAGTTTAATAGTCGCAGCAAGTACCGGTGGAAACGATAAAATTTCGTCACGTTACGACCAAGTTCCAATGTCTCAAAAATTCAGAAACCTCTTTCTCTAAGGTGGTGATGGATAAAAGAGAGATCTGATGAGTGGGACTGAAGTCGAAGTTTGCCTTGTTGAGCTTCTGAGGTGTGACTTTTGAACGGTGCAGGAGCACGTTCTAGATCAGGAGTACTGGCAGATTTCGACTCGCCACTGACGACAACATTTTCGCTAAATTTTGAACAATAGCATCGAAGTGCAGAAAAAGTACTAGATGTGCATCGAGGGTATTATTGAAAAATGGACGATTTCGCCAACCATGGATAGTTGAAAACAGCCGATATTCTTATACGACACCGCGTTAGCACTCATTTCAATGGAGAAGCTTTAGAAGATAAACAAAGCGGACTCTTACTTTCTTCGTCATCCACCAACTCAAACGTTTTCTCTCCTTTCATTATCCAATTCACTTCTTACGTTTCTCAGAGAAACACCTTTTCGAAAAAAAGATCCAATCGGAACTTGTGGAATACGGCAAAAGACGTTGTCGCCACGGCATGGCTTTAATATCATCATACTTTACAGGTCCCCGAAGGCGACGAACGACAGCATAATAATAGTTACGCTGATAAAACAGTTGAAAGCAGCTATAAACAAGAAGCAAGAAATTTTGTTTTGCTCGACAAAATATAAGCCCTTTTCCTCGTAGAGGTTCTTACAGCCAAGAACCTCTTCAGATGCCCAATTAAAGAACGCGAAACTCCGCAAGCCTATTATGCCTATAACTTTCGCTTGAACGTCCGTTTGAGTATAAAGCGAAGTGAAAAAAGGAAGGCACAAACAGCACAGTTCCTTCTCGTCTCCCTGCCCTCATCTGCCCAGCGGATAGAACCCACTTGTGAAGATGCCGCTTGCTCTGGCGTTGTGAAAAACGATGAGCACTGGGTTCTACAAAATGAGTAGAGCTGATTGATTTATATAATTCTAAAAACCCATGGGCCTTCGTTTTGCGTCTCCGAAAGATTTTGTTTTGCTTCTCCAAAAGATATAAAGTTTAGATTCCTGACTTAGCTATTGATGCCTGCTACCGTAGCGTTTAACTGTTTTTTCGCCCTCATTGGTATTACAGAGATTTTAAGCCATTTGTGCTTTTTCTCACCTTGCCAATCCCTTTTCCTGACTCCTATGGAAAGTGGTAGTCCAATAGATGAAAGTAGAGTAATTGCCGTTCCAATAGTGCTGCTCGGTATTGCCTTCCTTTACCGTATGAGCTACATTTTAAGCTCCATTTTATTCATCGGAGTACAACCTTGTTGCTCAGTCTCTACCGATGCTACCCTCTTCGCTATGCCATAAGGTATGTCTATGCTTGACGTGCTTTACCTGTATGTTTTCACTTTGGTGATAAGTGAATAAATGTGCGAATGTGAAACAAATAAAGCACTGTGTTTTATAAATTGTTTGCGGCTTGCGAAAACTTTTGCAAACAACCAACTCCATTCAGTGAAATGATTTTCTCGAATAAACCTGTTCCCGTGTCCTGTAACTCATGATCTCTGTCTTGATCTCAGAGACTTTTTTCGAACTGATGAGGTATATAGTACTCTCATTTATAAAAATTTGGAACGTTTGAAATGCATCCGCGTTCAAAGACGGGGGAACTGTGATGACAAGCGTAGAAAATGCGAACAGACATCTTACTCCTATAATATGAGGTTGCAAATCCTCATTAACCATGAAATATATTCTGTGCTGTTTTAGTGTCGTTGACAAGAACGTAGCATCAACGTTTATGAGGACGATATATCAAAATAGGAATCTTTGGGTCACTAACCATCGAGAGGATATCGAGACATATGTGTCGCAAATTTTAGTCCAGTGATTTGTGTAGTTGTAAAAGCAAAGAAAACAAATTATCTGGGATTGGAGTTGCAGCCGCTAACAAAGCCCATTTGATTCGTTTGTTTTTTCGAGGTTTGCAGCCAGCTAAGCAAATTCATCTAAATTCTTTCGAAAAAAAATGCGCTGTTGCGTCCTATTTAAAACAGCAAGCGTCAAGTTCAATTTAAGTAAATTAATCAGTAAATTAATCGGAATGAGGCAATGGACGCAAGCATCAGCAAAACACAAAGATAGAATGTATGCTTCCAAAGCAAACTTCACAGCATTTTGATTAACGCTCAATCCGAGTGCTCGGAGTATTGCATAGCAACGGCGAAGATTTAGCTCTCCAATAAGTGCGATCCATATCAATATTAATTCACGCGAAAAGATGTTAATATTTGTGGTGCACGAACCTCCCAATATTTTCTCATCCTCTAAAAGCAGTTTCCGCTCCAAACGTAACACAGCACATATATGCGGAATGAAATCGGGCTAAAAATAATTCACAAGATTAAAGATGAAAGGCTATTAGGGTGAAAATAACAGTCTCGGTAAGTAAACGCTTGAAAAAGTTTGCATGAAATTCAGTGCCCATAAGAAAGCAGAGTTTCATCCGAAGTGAAAAAAAATGAAAACGTTCAATTCCGAAGAAATGCATATGAAAGACGTTAGAACTCGAAACATATATGCGCTGTGTTATTTAGATATTGGAGCTTGGGGTTGAGTGTTGGAGCTGAAACAGATATTCACAAAACACATAGAAAGGGACAGCGGCTTTCCTGTCAAGCTTCTCAGACTCATTCGTCTTTAAAGTTGAAACAAAAGATAACACAAAAGATAGTAGCAAACAGTCCAACCGAATTAGGCCCGTGCAGGCATTTTGCAAAGGACTCGTTTTATGCGTCCCAGCTAATCTGCATTTGCGAAGCGCGTTGAGGCGACATCATGTCCGTGTGCATGTGTTCTCCACAGTTTTCCACATACCTTCCTTACTTCGTGTGCGCGTGCATGGGTTCAGGACGTCGAAACAATTTTCAACAATGCACGTGGGAAGATCATAGATCAGTGTGAAAAATGGCACAGTGTCCGTCTCTCCGGTTGCGTGCAGTGGCTATAACTGCTAAATTAACAACTGTAGATTCGGTTTTTCTTAATCTGGAACTACCGCGTGCACGGAAAGACACAATTACAAACCAAGAATTGCCCTACCACGCAAGAGGAAAATCCTTGACTTTCGTTGCACAGAATGGGGACCCGTTCTGGTCTGGTCATCAATTTCCCTGTTTTATTTCACAAAGGTTAAACAACGAAACCTTTGTGCGAGCAAAAAATTGAATTTCTCTTGTGCAGGCGTGTGCTATAACTGTTTTAGCAGAGGAGGAACAAAGTCCAGGTATTTTTTTGCGTTGATACTTACACCATGATTGTTTAGTTGCCGATGAAGCAAAATTTTGATACTTTCTCTTACAGACAGCTGTGCCGTGACTGTTTTACTTATTTGCAGGCAATAACCTAATTTTTTCCACCCGGGTAAGTTCCTCATGGCCGCTTTATTCCTGAATGAGTAAAAATTTAATTCTTTCCCATGCGGACAGCTACACTCTGATGAAGTTGGTTCTTCGTGAACAGAATCTGGTACTTTTTCGCACTGACAAATGCATCGTGACTATGCTTGTTTCCGTGGAAAAAAATTATCGTTATTTCTTCCTGCGGACTGTAAGCGAATTTCTCAACCGTTTCCGTTCTGGTTTGATTCATATCCATTGTCCTTGCACTTGTCACTTGTCATGTCGTTGCAAAATAAAGTGTACACACAGTCTACCGTCTATTAATGTCACACAGCATCCATTATTATCTGCATCAGTAAGCCTTGCATTCAACTCAGACGTTTAGTTTATTTGCTTTACTTAATCAAAAAACGCTAATGTTCTAAGATAAAGCTCATAATTTATGAAAATACTGGTGGGGCACTTGTCCTCACAAGAAAAGTTGAAAATACCGCTTGAAAAGGGAGGAAACAAAGGAATAAAGTATAGAAGCAAATGCTTGGACAAGGCCGCGGAAGCGTGGCTGCAGACTTTTTTTTGTGCGATTAGCACCGCAGATTCCCGCTCCTATGGCCAAAGAATACGTATTTTTACGCTCCTAGACGGTCCACGGATTTCCTATCCCTGCTGTCGTATTGGTTTGTAAATGCGGAGCGCACGAGGAGAGCGACATTCTGCGCTACCATCATCTTAAAAGTTACGTATTGGTATAAAATGTGTTGTACCGATATCTCCCATGATGCCGTGTGTTTCCTAAACATAACCAAAGTTTGCTCTAACCCACTTCTTCGTCCTACCCAACGACTTTCATGTTTCCGCCGATGATCAAAAGATTCTATCACGGACGACGTCGAAACTAACCCAATCTGCTTGCGTTTGATCAACACCCCAAACTGGGAAAGTACACGCAAATACTTAGCAAAAAATTGATAAAAGTGAGAAATTCGTGCCACAGTATCCACTTTCCAACTTTTTCGTTCAAGAGTTGCGAAATCTCGACGTAGTTTACGCGCAGTAGCACGAGGATGCGCGACTCTGTAGTTTGTAACGTGTCGCAGCATTTAAATGTCTATAGCTCGTTTCGATGCAGAGAGTTCAGCATGACTGACGGGCATGAAGCCCAGTTCAACGAACATCCATGGCGAAATGTTTCCTAGCTTGTTCCATAGTTCTTGCTTCGGTATATCGCAAAGTGAATTGCCACGACGGCATAGGAGCAGGTCGAGTTGAAACTACCCTACAAGGGAAAGCGTATGCACAGATAAGACGTTAGCAAAGCACACTTCCCAAATGCGAACTTTCGAAGGCGCATAAGTCCTGAGTATACCAATACTGCTCAAGAAACGAGAATGACAGCAGGCAAAGTGACTCTAACAAATTCCAATTCCTATCACGTTTTGCAGGTCCATGTGGGGAGTCACTGTCTTCGTTCACGAATCTGTCAAACCGTCCTCACTGATCACCCCTTACAGCATCATACATTTGCTTAAGATGCAGTGCAGTCGAATTCAGGGCTCGTGAAAACAATCGAACTACACTCTGCGCATCAGAAATCAAAAAAATTCTTTCCAGTCACCAGAGACCTGAAACCGCACTCCACGTCGCTCACCCTAAAAAGTGAGTGCGATAATTACGTGTTTATCAGTACCCAATGAAAACACAACATGTCTCAAGTTTTTTATGGAAGGTGGTGGTGTGGTGTCTGATTTTCCTGTATTTTGCAACAAGCACTTTAGTTTTCTCAATATTAATGCTAGATCAGCTATTAAAGCCGTCTATGAACTTAACAACAAGACTTTCGGTAAGTGCTATTTTATTGCTATTTCTAAAACGCATCATAGAAACAATCTCATTGCCGCTTAATTTAATCTTCCCTCAAGTCCATTTTTGTTCATATTTTTCCCTTTTCGGAAGTTTGCAGCCATTCCTTCGTTGCTGAAGAAACCGCCTACTCATGAAAAGGTTATCCTCCGTTTATAAAGTTTTCAAAGTATCCGTCAGAGATGAGATAATATATGGTTTCACTTGGAAAGACTTTCTAGATTCTGGGCAGTTCAAATTCGTCATGATCCGCTCATATTATCGCAAGTTATTTCTTGTTGAGGTGATCGAGCGTCTATGTTAAATGTGAGAATTCTGACCGAAATCATCTGCATTAATTATGCAAAACTTTCTGATGTGGTCTTCCATGAAAAGCTGCTCTAGAAATTGGGAAAGTCTGGCACTGTCGGTTTTTTTTTTCGAGTTAGAGCATTTTTATGTAAATGAACTTTCAGGTGTGGATTGGAGATAGTTACTTCGCCCCACACCCATTTCATGGTGGAGTCTTGGTCTCTGTATCGTTCTTGTGAGCATTAACGATATATCCGGGAACACTGTGAGTAGCATCAGGCTCTTTGTTGATGACTTAAAAATTTATGGCTCGTTGAATGATCCTGCCTATAGCTTTCAAATTCTGCAGAAGGACCTTGATGCACTCATCATTTGGTCGAAAATATGGCAATTAAAAATCTACCATAAAAAATATCATGCAGCTCATATCAGTTTTCGATATAAATAGTTTCTCAGGCTAAGAGCTGAGGCTTTTTCTGCTGTAGATGATGTTCGTGACCTTGCCGTTTTAAACGATCCTGAACTTCACTGAAAGTTTTATTGTCCTGCTGCTGCTGGAAAGTTGTCAGGAAGTGCAAGATGTAATCTCCGCGCTAGAAAACACAGATATATTGTACGTTATCGAAGTATCTTCATTATCCACCACAGAACTGTTATGGAATATTGTGGTCATTATTTGGTTTCTGGTCTCAAACCATCAGGAATGCCCAGGAACGCTTCATCCTTATTGCTTCTCGCAGACACTGCTTAGCCTATAGAGCGCATCAAATTACGAGATCTTAAAGCGGGGACCGCTGGGATATTGTACGCTCAAGTCTAACTTCATTCTCTTTTAGAAAATTGTATGTAGCTTTTTGACATCTCGCTGTTAGAAGTAATTCAGTTTGCGTCTTCCTGTAGTCGACACGAGCACCAGTTTTAGCTTGCCAGATAGTGTTGCATTTCAAACAATGTTCAGCACAATTTGTCATTAGAATATAGAATCTGCTTTGCGCCGATGTCATTAGTGCTATCAGCTCTTTCCGCTTCTAAGCTTCGGCTGAGTCGTTTTGAACTTCATACTATTGCTGCTTTTGGGCAACGTGAATGCCTTTTCGCCCTGAGTGCTGCTTTGCGCATATTTTGATCTTCCTTGTTGTTCATGCTTACACAGTTTTTATGCGTATTCTCACCTGGAAACTTTGAAACAAATAAGCAGAATTGACTGCTTTTGTGGATTGCGATAGGAGGAATAAAGAACCAGTGTTTTTTAAGGGAACAAAATTAAGTACGAAGGTAAAACAAATTCGACTTATAGAAGTATAAAATTTTCAGAATTTGAGTTATACCACAGGTAACAGCTAATGTAAGGGCTGAATATTACGAACTTTATCTGAGGTTTTCTTGGGAATGGAAAGCTTTTGCACGTGTGTTCCAAAAGTTCATTTACAAAGATGAGCAAAGGTTCAGTGCATCGAAAACAGTTGGCTCGCAAAATTTTTATGTGGTTCGGAAGCTTTTCAAACGTTTCCATTCAGACGATAACGAACGGATGCCTCTGCAGCCTTTTAATTAGGTGAAATTGCTGTCTCTGACAGTGGGAAATATGCGACGTTTCTCGCTTGATGTGAACATTTATTTTCTCATAACTTCGAAAAGATTGCGGCGTATTTTCAAATATCGGCCATCATTTTTGTTGGCTTTCTTGCTGAAGCTATCGAAATGCCCATAGGCATTATGAAGGCCGAGAGGCGCGTCTTTAGAGAATAAAATTCTTGGAAGAAGCGTGAAAGCGCTATCATAAGCCGAAAACTTAGATGTATGAAAATTCAATCGGCCGCACTCCTGATGCGTATGTAACAGGTTGCAATTTGGACGGGTCTGCAACTCTGCGAAAACAGAAAACATCTCATCGATAGAACAGAATGAGCGGAATGTGCGAGAGTGAAGCGACGCCCACTGTGCGACACGATCACGCAAGAGGTCAGCGCAGCGATTGTACGCTCGAGATACGTGTGGCAAGGCACCACGCAAGGTGGGGGATAGGGGGGAAGGTAGACAACGTAAGAGGCGGTCCTCGCGGCCCTATTCGAACGCTCTCATTGCCGACATTTCTGTGTGCTGTCGCCATGTGGTCGTCACCACTGCTGCTCTCCTTAACAAGCGTTTTTGGCCTCTTAGGGCTAGCGCTCACAGCACTTGCATTAGCCACCGATTGTTGGACCGACTATCAGGTAAAAATAATTTATTTTTATTTCACATTCATAATTCCTACCTTTTAACGTATCGATGCCTAACAGGCATCAATGGCAGGCGATTAATTTTGATTCTGGTGTCGAAATTTTGTATTGAATAATTTGGTGTTTTCGCGATCTCATGTCCTCAGTGCAATTTCTCATAATCGGTCACCATAACAATTTGTGTGAGAAATTTGAGATTCTCTTGTTCGCTGCACTAATTGCATTTCTTCTCATTCTATTTAATGTCGCAAGAGAAAAGAGGCTAGATGCGCAGCCATTACTGTCGAGCGTAGTGAGAGAACAGCATAAAGTTCTTTAGGAAATCCTATGGAAAAATAAAAGAACGGCTAAAACACTCATGCCGGCATCAACGACGACATGGAAAACTTAGTTACTTCGTTTTCTAGCGCCACTTCAGAGCCTGACTGCATCCGTCACAGTGGGCCTGACCGCTGCAGTTTTGTATTTATGCGGTTGCAGGCTTCATATGACCACCATAATTTTAAGTTTCTTGTTATTTTCTATCAGATGTAAGCAAACACCACGGTGATATGACCCGCTCATCTGGTCTCTTCTGTCATCGTCTCTCGTACCGTTGCTGCCGTTCCATTCGCTGTACTTCACTGCTTTCCCGCTATTCTAACGTGATCTTTTGCGCTCCTCTTGTCGTCCGTACAGAATCCCGCTAATTTTACTACTTTTCTCTTGCCGTCGAAGTTTTTTTCTAAGGAGGGGAGAATAACGGGAACTTCCCTTCTTATCATTCTTTCTTCGAATATGTTCAAAAAGCTCTTCGTCACTTTTGTGCTGATATTTTTATAACACTATAGTTTAGCATATTCACTAAGCACAAACAACTTTGCAGTCAAGAGTAACAGTATGCTGCTTAATTCCATGGAAGCTGGCTTACTATTCATAGCTGGCTTCAAGCCGGCCATCGCCTTTATTCAAATGTATGCGTTCTGAGTATGAAAAACGCATAGCTGTTTTATTTGCATGTTTGGAAGCAACGATCCAGGGCGTGACGACTTTGGATCGTTAAATCACGTGAGGCAACGGTGAAAAGACCTGCGCTGTTAAGCTCACGAACTGAGATCCCGCAAACCCCAACCCTAGACTGGGAAGAAGTGCTTCACTTTACTTCTTGTTTATCTAATTTCTTTGAGTATTTTGAACTCTTCTTGATTTCTTTTTCACTGCAGTCTTTCTTTTTATGCACTTGTACAAGTGCGTCCACAAAGTGCACTGTGCTGGCGATGATCTTTGCATGTGATTCTGTACCCATCTGTCCAATAACTTCACCTGTGAGCCATAAAGCTACCGCAATGAAGTTCGGTAGATATGATTTACGCCTTAGGTTAGTGTCTTGCATTAAGTTTCCTCCCAGATGATGATCATCGCTTTGAACTGCAGACACTTGGTGTTGCTGTGAAACCAGTGCACTCATGTTTATTCTTCAGCCTGTCAGCGCTATAGCCAAGGAACAAATTTTTATTAAGTATTTTTGAACCGGTGGAGAGTTTAACAGACGCAGCGTCCACGGTCTTTAATGTTTATACAAGAGGCTGCTCTGAGAGGATGGAAGTAAAGAAATGGTGAGTACCAAAGATGCTGGTACGATGCGGAGTTTTCGCTGCTGCTCCAGTCGGATCGACTAAAGTCATTTGAAAATGACAAAAAAGTACCTAACAACATATTTTCATAGAAAAACGAATTTACCGAGAAAAACTTGTTTTCCGTCTCCGTTAAATGATCTGAAAAAAAAGCTTGGCACATTTTCCTACAAATAGTGCTGTTTTTGCAATCAACGCATAAGAATTTAGCTTTTTTTGCGCTTTCCTAACGATCCAAAATACCCATAAATGGATTTGATATCATGTTGACCCTGCTATAACTTAAAAGGAAGGTCTCCAGTTAGGATGAAAGTTTGGGAGACTATCAGTGATGTAGGTTATAGCCACTGAATTTCACCACCATATCTTTCCTGGCCTTTTCCTAGACGCACTGAAAAGTATGTACAGGTAACTGTGTGTAGATTCAAAGTCGCCATAATGTCCTTGTGGAGAAAAACCTCTGCGATGTACTTTCGCATTAGTTATACATTCGTTTTTTGTTGTTACGGTTGTTGGTTGCGCGCGATAATCTGACAAGTTTCATTGAGCAGGAAATAGCTCAAGCAAAAAGTGGATGGCTCGAATTGTATCCTGAGTGAAGTCAGGGTGTAGAATCAACTTACAAAACGCTAACACAAATGCAGTTGTTGATCTGCTGAATCGAATAACTTTATCAGGTGAATCGGCGAGAGATCATAAACGCAATGAATCGACAAACGGAGTTGAACATGCGTCTGAAAGACAACGTTGTCCACAACCCCCTCTACTTCTCGCGCAACTATGGCCTTTTTCTGGTGTGCTTCCCGGATGCGGTTCCTTCAGGTATTTGCTTATACCATGGAATTGTAAAGCCCACAATTTGTGTGCCTTCTGTCTTCCTTGATATTTATCTACGTATCAAATATCTTTTTGCGTTATCTGCTACTTGCGTGATCTCTTCTATAAGTAACGCAGTCCGTGATTGATTAAACTGCCTGATTCCACGAAAAGTTGCATCCGAAGAAGGTGATCATTTCTGCAAGCGTGCGGATGATTTGGGAAATCGATTATAGCTACGCATTATAGGTACAGCAACTGAACCTGAGGCAAACATGAAATCTAGAACTGCTGGAAAGCATGCATTTATGCGGACCAAATCCAAACATTTTGCAGCGTCCTGTCGATAAATCCAGTGTGTTATGTATATCGTTTCGAAAGCAGACTTTAATACCAAGCGAACTCCATAACATTCTCGGAATAGAGTGTACAATGTATAAATTCGTGCAAATGAATTTGCTGTTAAGTTACACTTTACTGCTTTATTTAACTAGCATGTTCCTCAGTAATACATCTCCCTATGAAAACGCGAAGTTCATGGGCCGGAAATTCTTCCATTTCTTTTGCTAATTTTTCGATAATTTAACTCGTTGCTTTTGCGTTATTTCCTCTTTTTTTTTTGATGAAGCTGTAGCAAATCGGATGTGAAAAAGCTGCAACATATACTGCATTCGTTAATTTGTGTTAAATAAAGATGAAAAAATTTCCTTAATTGTGTACATGACCTTGACAGTGGCTTATGTTAATTATAGTAGAATTTGTTTTTGAATCGACTTCACATTGCATTATTGAAAATTCCCCTGAAATTTATTCTTCCTTTTTTCAGTTAAAAGTACAAGATCAAACATGGAGAGTTCTCAACAATTGATAATTCAGAAGTCTTGCAACCTCTAATCCTTGAAGACGGTGCTGGATGAACTTTAACAAATGAACTGTGTACCCACTACTGAGTTTGGCACACCCCTATGCTACAGCAGACTTTCATGAGATGCGAAACGAATGCAGTACACGAGAAATGCAACTGCAACTAAATGATCGCAAACGTGTTGCAGAAATGCAATGACTTGTTGCAAACCATGCGCGTTTCGATAAATAAAAATGTCTATAAGTGAATAGTGAATTATTGCACGTAATTAATCTGCAAGAAAGATCACTTTTGGGAGCGATTTGCCCTAGATGAATGCTACTTGGGCAGGAGGGCACAACTCACCACGCCCTGCCAGTACAAATGAGCGGGAGAGGGCACTACAACAGCCATTACCGCTTGCGCTTTCGCATTTCGGCAAGTAGTCCAACCGCTTGCTCTAAAAGAGCGCAAATTGTGATAAGTGAACCCATGCGAATTTGAATGGTTCGCAATGTCGCAGCTACCGAGTTGGTTTTTGATTCGCATAGGACTCCAGGTGGAAGAAGTATCTTTTCGAAGTTTTATTGTGTCTTTAGGTGTCAGAGTTCACGCAAAAGGCGATGAAACATGACGAAATCGGAAATAGAAGGGTAGTCTATTGTCTTAGATTTAGTGTTCGGTGAGTTGAAATTGCTGGAAGAAGAGGCGAACGTCGTCACAGTGTTTTTACAAAGTCGTTAAAGTGGCTCTTTTAGCGTTCATATCTGCACGAATGAAATAACGAGTGCATTTAAAACAACGTTTTAAAATATGTCTTTGTTGAGTTCGATGTTAGCAGTGCTCACTGCTAATTTTTATATCTTCTTCAGACATTGGCAGCTTCTCAAAATTCGGTTCACCATGCATATGGAATGGCGACTATCACCCATCGGATATCGCTTTTGAGAAGTACAGCCGGCTGCAACTGTACCGCTATTATTCCATGTGGGGCGCAGCACTGCTGTATTTGCTTGGACTCACGGTGTTTGCTGCGTGCTCGGTTTTAGGCATGATCGGTTGTTGGCGACGGAGTACAAAATTTGTCCTGGCTACTGCCCTCTTCATGCTCTTCTCAGGTTTGGCGCTACGCTTCGTCTTTTTTCGGTATATTTCCTCTCTCCTTCAATCACACTGCTCACCTATGCAGTCAGTGCATCAGAAGAAATAAGCTGTTGTTTTTGATGACAAGGTAAGGAAGTTTTTTTTTGCCCGCCAGCACCTCGCTGAAACTTCAAGCTTTCGGCTTGCACAGTCTCTTATTTCTATGGGTGCAGGCAGAGGTAACAACATGGTGTACCTTCAGGGAACAACGCTCATCGCTGTCCAATAGCTTTTGTGTGATTTGGTTTTGAGCTTCTCACTAAATAGCTCTCCACAGCATCAGTTACATGAGCAGGTTTGATTAGCAAACGATGCAATTGCTGTAGTGACACGCAACCACTTGTGGTAGACCTCCTATCTGTTGAGGCCAATCATTTCGCAAGAGGTTTGTAGTAAAAATACAATATCGATAGTTAAGAGAGCTTTTAGGGGCATGGAATCAGCATGAATTTCACACATTTACTTACGGAGGATGCGGACTTTGTTTTCTCTAAAAACAGGGAGGACGCAGACGCCGCCTCAGTTTTACACCTTCTTTCCATTTCTTTTTCACTTCGCACTACAGAAGTTGAAAGGTTTGCAAATCCGAGTGATTGCAATGCTAATTACAGTATTCTTATTGCTCCGTTCTCTAATTTCACTAGTGGTCCCGTTAAAATCCATACACGCCTCCATATTAGAGTTCTGAAACGTCGAAAGCATTTCCAGTTTTTCTAAATCAGACTTTGTCTTGATGAACCTTGACTCCTACAACCTCTGAACGGTGCTTTACAGGATTGAATTTTCGAATTCCGCTCCACAATAAGACAAACGTGACAAGTACTGCATGTGGAGTTCCGCATTTCAAGCTGGAAATGGGGAATAGCGTCGAGCGTTACTTGCATAATAATTGCAACAGCAAAGATAGAGAATATTTAAAATGACAGGCTAAAAGCCTGATGAACGTTTCGCAGGATGCAAAAGTTTATTTCGGCGAGAAGTAGGCTGATTCCCTCCTAGCTGAGCGATTCGAGATATTTCAAAGAGTATTTTTTGTTGAAGCACCATTACTCGTCAATACTGCATTCATAGACTTGTTTCTAGAGTTGCTCATTTTTTGGGTAGTGCCTTCTGACTTTGGAATCTCTTTTTCGCAGTTTTTAACAACCTCGACTTCCCCTCCCTTCTTTTGCGCACAAATATGCCTGCATTAATATTATGACCTGAAATGCAATGGAAGTCTTATGTATTTTGTGAAAATATAATACATGCGAGGATGCCTATGATGCGGATGGTCGATCTTCGTTTCAAAATGCCACATTCAGGTTCAAGGGACCTTAAAGAACGAAACCGTAAGCATTAAGTACTTTCTGCTACATAGGACGTCTTTACAACTTAGCATTAGAATGGCGGTTATCGCTTTCTGGTCTTTTGAGGTGTATTTCATTATGCTCAAAGAGGCTTTTCCAAAACGCGGTTCTTAGAGAATAGGACGTACCGATTAGGAATACTTGACCAAGACACACTGCACGATTTCAAAACAGCGAACTGACTAAATAAAATAAATAACGACAAAAGCAAAGGTAGTTCATTTGTAAAACTGATGGAGAACTGGGAGATCCAAGTTTTCTTGCTAGATCTTAGCGATGATTTAAAAATCTCGACGGCGAATATCGAGTTACTGGTTCATTCGGGGCCCTGTGTCAGCCTGGAATGCTTGTGGCCACCCACTGAACGCATTAATGTTTCTAGCCATCTAATCCAAAAGGAGAAACACATGTTTGGGATGCCTAGTCCCTGTAACGTCGCTGGATGCCCGCGACTTCGCCTTTCCTGATGAATATTCTTTTCATTTAGTTTTTTTCCAGTTAGAAGTTTAGTGTAGAAAAAGTACGCTCATAAATTCGCTTGAATAGTGATAGTGTCACTTTACTCACTGAAACTTTCCTCGAAAAAGTTGAAGTGATATGCAAATTACCTCTGAGTTATTATGTCCGTAATCGAAATTTATATTGGAGGCAGCCAACTGCCGCTACCGGTACTGGTCACTTATTTATATCACATAATTAACAGGAAATGTTTTCATGAAGGATTTTGAGCAAATCCAATTTGCAGAACTTCCATGCCTCAGAGCCTCGAATCTTGCATATTCCTCATTTTGGATGACTCCCTAAAGTTTTCTCTGCTCGTTTTTCGTTTGACTCTCCTTGTCGTTGAAAATGATTTTCAATTCTCTTTTCACACCTAGAGTGCAGTTTTAATGGCTTGAGAATTGGTATTGATTGATTATGAAATGCACAAATTGCTACTAAACTTCATTAGTAAAGGTTTTCGAGTACGGAGATGCGGAATTCTTGAAAATGGCAAATTTTTACATCGTCGGCATCTGAAAGGCTTGAAGATCCGATGTCAAAATTCCTGCTTTTCAGAAACGCGATTTTCAATACATCGGTTCTTGGGGACCTTCCTAGTGAAGCTTGGGAACAGCGCCGGTTTACCAAACAATTTCCATAGTGGAGCATCCATCTATTGCTCCTCTTCACGCACGAGGGTGAAAGCGATATCACCCTTTTTCTCTCCCAGCATCTGGGGACCTGGCAATCTTTTCAGGTCAATTCATCCCTCACGTATTTGCGTGTATGTTTGTCTGTGTGTTCACAAGTTTCAGCTAGCGAGCCATCAACGTTAAATGCTAAAAGTCGTCTGCAACGGCGTACACACTAAGATTACCAGACCTGTATTATTTTCTTTCGGGTGTTATCTGTCTGTCTGAATTGCTCAGGCTTAAAAGTAGCGTAAAATATGCAAATAATTTATTTAACAATGACTGCGATTCAAAAGTCAACTTTCCGTCAGCATTCGTACAAGCGTTGATCGGATAAAGAAATAGGTGGAAATCTTTGCCAGGTGGCCCAACACGTTAGCTCATTTTGAAGATTCAATTATTCAAACGTCCACAGAAACGCAATCATGTTTTATTCGAGCCGATTGGAGTATAGTTCTGTTACAAAAGATTTGTTTTTTTTTTTCTCTAACCCAATGATTGCAAAATGAGAGGGGGCAGGCTAAATAGATGGTCTGACTGACGTAATATACATCTCAAACGGTTGTGAAACGTATCCAAATTTCAGGGGGAATTAAATGTCTACATAACAAAATTCAAGTCGGTGTACATAGAGGATCGTTCTATAGTATATATCAAAAAAATGAATTTCTTAGCTCTAGCTGTAGCAGTACCACATTGGAAACTAGGGGCAGATAGAAACACATGCGCAGATATGCGGAGACGTAATGTTGTCGAGGTGTGCGTTACAAAGGTACATTTAGAAAAAGCGTCAAAAGGCACAAAGATGCTGACTGCATCTTCGTCGTCATGTGTCCTCCATCTTTGTGTTGCAGTGTTTTCGTGGAAGTGGATATCAATAGCTAGCTGTAGCATGAAACGATCCTCTGATGCGGCTGTTCACTGTTTTCGAGCGAAATGGAATAATTTAGTACTTGTTGACCAATTATACCTCTTTTTCGCGTCCTTCTAGCGATTTTTCTTTTGAAAAAGCGGAAGTCGACTTTATAAGTCGCATGTTTTAGGAACTCCTACATGCACTACATAGTTTTATTAACTGTTCCATTTCGTTGTTTTGGGAGACAACGTTTAACAAATCAGTGATGTTATTTATCACTTCAAACTCTTATCACACTCCTCTCACGATCCCTGTGCACGCGTCTCAAAATATTGGAGATATCGTTTTCAGCCGGATACTTCCTTGTGCAGGAAAGTCCGTACTTTCGTAGCATCCCTTCTCCTAATATGATCTCTTTGTCGCTTCCCTGGGAATGTGCTGAAAAATTGTTCTAATCCTTCTCTACTGATAATAACAGATAGATATTTCGGGCAAGAGGTCGGGCAAGGGCAAAATTACGAGCCCCTCCATGAGAACCAAAGGTAAATAATTGGTGTCCGCCAACTTAGGTTTGTGGAGGTGTACTTGTTCTGGACTTGACTGATGCGAACTGAGTGCTACACACTGCACATCCTTTGCGTTCCACCAGGATTTTTGTTTTTAGTTCAGGTGGGCTGACGAGTAGAAGTGTTGGACTTCTCTCAGTGGTGCGAAAACCTGTACTTGGTACTGTTGGTAGCTCCATGCTTCTTTACACAAAGAGCACTTTAGGGCACCGTAAAGCTTTACCACAGCCCATAAATTAGAATTGTTTGCTTGCGTTTCCTCATCTTGTCCAGGCAGCCATCAATACAGCGTGCTGTCGAAGTACGGTATTGTTTGCATATTTAGCTACCAGCGAGAAGTGCGCTTAAGGCTGTCGTGATACTGTTCACTCTCATCAGATTGCAAGATATTTCAGTGATGTTTCTTGCTGGATCGATGGCTTGTTGGCATTTCGTTAACTACCTTGAGAGGCATGTTCTTGAAGTCAGCCCATTCTACAAATCATGGGAGTCGGTAAGAACAACTTTCAACTACAAAACCATAGCGATCCGTGGCCGATTGGTAAATGTGTCACTGTTGCGCAGAAGGCCTCTCTTTAATTCGTTCTTGACGGAAGTTCAGAAAATCTTAATTTTGCACATTTAATTCACTTGACGTCTGTTTACCGTTGGATTTTATCTGTTTATGTGTTTATCGTCTGTTTAAAATTTTAATTCCCCATGCACAGTGTTAGGAAACGTCTCGGCCGCTGTTTCTCACTTCGTTTTTAATGGTGTTTATCGTTTTGGGCTGTGATGATGAATTGAAAAAATCGAAAATTTCAGCAAATTATGCAACGCCCTCCACACTTATTCGGAAAACCTGCCCAAGGGTTTTGCGCGATTGTTATTAATACGCTATGTAATTTGCATATCGGACGTAGTCCTTTTGTTTTCATCTACCTGTTTTAACCGGAACGAGTAAAGCATCACCTGAAATCATCCGCAAAAAAATGCACCTAGGTGCTGTCACCGTATCCAGCAATTAAGTTGATTTAGGAAAAGTGAAGTGGTGATGCGGCGTCCTGGGTTTGAATCACCCAAAGCCATGAAAATACCAAGACTTGAACTTATTGGTGAGAGTGATTTTCTCCGTGGTTCAGATTCTCAAACAAACGACGCGGTTCAGCTATGGTTGGTCATACGTCATATCATGGGTCGGCATCGGGTTCATATTGCTGGCGTGCACTTTCATGCTGCTCTCCTACAAAAAAATCAAGGTATGTTTCTGCGACCTATTACGAAATAGCAGTGCGTTCTGTCTTTTGGAAGCAGTCAAAAAGGAGCACCTGCTCCAAAAATATGACGTCATTGTGTTTAATGCACTGCTGGCTCGTCCTATAATTCTTTTCACTCTTTTTTCGATATTTCCACAGCGACTAGTCCTTTTTTTTTCTCACGAAATGAACGACGCAATCATGAGGAGAGAGCAGGTCAGTCAGCATAGTTTCATTCACTTGAGGACAGATTTCTGTTCAGAAACTACCTGGAGAACGGTATCTGGTTTCAGCAAACGAATTAGTGTGCACACATTACTTTCCAAGGCAGGCTTTCCTTCACTTTCCAGTATTTGTTGTAGCGAAAAGAGCCGCTCTTCCATGAAAACTTCCGAGAAAAGAGTAGAGATTAATAGTGATGTTCGGCCTATGAACTCTTGCACCAAACTGTAGGAGGCAAAGCAACTGTTCATTGATATATCGATATCGAAAAAAAAATGTTGTCAAATAGTGGTAGTAAATAATGTGACGCAAGCAAAAATGCTATTTGACACTATAATAAAAAAACTTTTAACTCTCTTTGATGGTCAGAAAGTTCAACAAACATGACAAAAATTTTGAGAGGATGAGATTGTAAAGATGCTGTAGTGAGCCGTGAGGCGACCAAAACGGAAATCTCGTCAGCCGAAGTGCTGGGTAAGGCAATGCTGACCGAGATCGATGCAGCAATACAGATAGAGGTGTGCGCGGAGCGCAGCCCTCTGAAAGGTGTTAGTGCATTTGTTCGTGTAGGTGCGTCTATGCATCCGTGATGTGTGTGCGCATATGTGCGTGTGTGTCTGCGTATCCGTGCGCGTGTACATGTAGGAGGCAAAGCAACTGTTCATTGATATATCGATATCGAAAACGAGTAAAAAATGTCAAATGGTGGTATATATATATATATATATATATATATATATATATATATATATATATATATATATATATATATATATATATATATATATATATATATATAATATTCGCGCGTGTGTTTGTGAGATCAATGAAAGCAAGCAATGACCTTGGCCTGGCAACGGCAGCCCCGATCGCTGCGCATCTTTCCATAGTCTGCTCCCCCATAAGATGTTTCACTAACGGCACGTGTTACACAGCTTTTTGGAATCTTGCCAGGGTCGTAGCTGGGGCGAGAGGAACGGGGACTTCTCTCTTCTTTCCTACGACGCTACAAGTTAACTGTGGGACCTTATTTGATTATCAAATATAACGTTCTTCTCCAGATTTGTGGTCTGTCATGAGCCCATGTGATCACGTTTGTGTTAATGAGCTTGAGGTTTAGTTATCTCTTTCGAGGAACACTTTTTTTCGAAATATTGTTATGGCACATGATTGCGTAAGATCGCTACTGGGCTGCGATGCATATATCTCTCCAAGAAGAAACTTATCGCTGAAACTTCGAGTTCTCCGTCAAAGTGCCCGTCAATCTCAGACCAATTAGGCAAGTCAGAGATAGTAATATGCTTTGAGAATTTCATTGGTAAAATCTGTAATTGGAAACGTCCACAGCATCACGGCAAACATTTCAATGAAAACATTGGTGATGGGTCACTCAACTAACAAAATGCCAGGTATTAACGATGATATGTGTACCACTCATCAATGTTTTCGGCAGTCAGCGAACGGAGTTTCAAAAATGAGGAAATGTACTCATCATGTGTGTTACACAAAGTATCATTTTAATTAGAAATGACGGAGGAATTTTTCTTCCTGAGGATTTGTTTGAAACAGTGGCGAGGGGCAAGCTTGCAATAGGAAGTTTGTTAGGGTCGGGTCCGGTGAAACTTTCATCTTACGTTCTCAGTCAACCACTGCGCTCCCAAAAGCAGGGGATCGGCAAAGTTTCCCAGCCACGAAAGGCTTTTCAATTACCTTTTAAGGGTCTCTAGATATCTTTCAAAGTTGATGGATCAGACGATAATTGGTAGAGCGAGTTGCCTTCTGGCAGTTACACCAACCAGTTTTCGCAAACTTTGCTTCAGTTGTTTCGGAGTAGGAACTGTTGCGTGAGCAGTTACGTCAGAAAAGATTTTTCAAAGTCCGGAATTTTGATTCCGAAGTAACTATTCTGAAAGTTTTGAGGGTGTGGCTACAAATACGGTGCCAAAATTTCCAGCCCTAATATAGACAAGCATCACCTCATCATAACGCATTCTACAAATGCATTGTTGCAGAAGAAACTACTGCAAAAAGCATCTTTCCAAAGGCAAGTGCGATAGTAAACTTTCCGAGCTTGTCCTAGCTTCAACATTAACTATGGAAAATGCCTGTATCGTCGCAAATATTCATGCATTTTTGACGGAAGAAATTCTCCACTGATACAGTCCAGGCAGCCCTATTAGCCTATCATTAACAGTCAGTAGCTAAAATGAAATGTAAAAAAGTGAACCTAAGCCCACGTTTCATTAGGTTGTGCATTCGTATCACTGGTGTTACGTGCAATGAAAAAGCAGTCGCGTAATTTTCGTCGTCGGTGAATTCGTAAGAAAGCGATGCAAATTTGTTTGTGAACATTTTTGAGTCGAAATGAAAGATAGACGACGAGGATAGCTTAAACTTTGGGCGCCTTGAAACGGCCGCTTTATGCACTTGAATTTTTCAGTCGCGGAGATAATTTCAGTTGTAGTCGCATGCGTGTTATATGCGGCCAAAGTGCAAGCAACGTAGGTATGGTGAAGGATTTTTGAGGAATGTTTTTAACCTACGCTGTCCGCATTACAAAATTTAGCTGGTGCCTTCACTAAACTGCGTTTTTAGGAAGATTCGCTTCTTTTCAGTTATGCGACCTCGAGTTTAAAGGGTGTGGAGGGTCTCGGATTTGCTTGTGCAAACTGTCAGCTAGAATGTGCTGATTCTATTCCAAGTGTAACGAGAATTTTTCTCAAATAGCTTGTTTGCGTTAGATTTGCCCTAGCAAAGCCGAGGCCATCCTATTGTCTGCCGCTTGCCCACTCCTATTCCTTATAGGGAACTGAAACCTAATCTTGGTTCTGACGCCCTGCGGAGGAGGAGGGGAGTGTATATTTTTGGATTTTCTTTGTGCCGAGCTCATCGTGGACCTCAGAAGAGGAGATTGATCATGAAGCTCGATCCAACTCTTCTTCGGGTTAAACTACGTCTCTTAACATCTCCCCCTATGGCGCTTAGAAAAGGAATTATCCCTGCGTCAGTGTAATTGGAAAATCGACGTCGCGTACTTTTATCATCCCGTAAGCTTTTAATATGTCAGTTTATCAATAATTACAGTCGGAAGTTTTTAACTGCAGATTTCATGATGAAGTTTGGCGTTGACTAAATCCGCTTTAAACGTCTTGTGTACTGGAGTTGAAAACTAGTGATTTTTTTTCGCAGCCCTATTAAATTACCACTAATGTACCACAAAAGAGCATTGTGGGTCGCGGCTCTTTATGATCTGCATAAACGATTTATCAGATGGGTTGTTGAATACGTGCTGTTAGTTAAAATCTATCATTCACTTTGTGGTGAAACTACTAACCTTATTAACCTCAGTCTTCTTCCGCTACTCCGACTTGCAGTGTAATCAACTGCAAATATCTAACGAAGATGCGATTTGTTCAACATCAGTTATGAACTTTCTCTTGCGAAGTATCGTGCAAAGGCCTTAAGATCCTATATTTACTATAGCTCTGGTTTAATGGGGTATAAATCGAAATATGCTAATACTGGTTCTGACCTGCAACTTCCTTTGTTTCGAAACTGCCAAGAAGGCCTGCATGAGAGCAAAGTGTATTCTGTGGCCTTTGCGCACCGCTTTGATGACTGCTAGGGTATCTTCAGTGTTTACTGCCGCCCTCATTGCGAACTTCTGGGACCACGTAAGCAAAATTGGTCACCAAATGCTCATGAAAATAAAGGGCATGTCCAAGGAGGGTGTCCCAGAATGGTTTTTGCTAGTGTATATCTGAAAGTTCAGCTAGA
Source organism: Ascaris suum (assembly GCA_013433145.1). Taxonomy (NCBI): domain Eukaryota; kingdom Metazoa; phylum Nematoda; class Chromadorea; order Rhabditida; family Ascarididae; genus Ascaris; species Ascaris suum. The sequence continues at coordinate 141,740 of CM024189.1, forward strand.
CCTGACGTAAGGATCTTGTCGTAATGGAAATCCGACGTGAAGAACGGACTTGATTGTGAGCCTTGACACAATGGCTTGAACGTCTTATCGTATAGCGGAGTTTAATGTGCTTCGCGTTTGTTGTGAGGCCGTATGAAGTTTTATGACACTCCTTTGGATCTTGTATCTCGTTAATTCCGTTCGCATTTCCATTCCGATAGCACTTCTTGCAAATGCATCTGCTGTAAAAACTGAATAATAAATTTGCTTATGAATTCATGCACATTCAGCGCTAACTGCATAGACAGATTATAGAAATGAGAAGCGTTTTAAGTATGATTTAGCTCGCTTTGGCGTGAGAGTTTTGGCGGTCAGCTTACCTGTTAAAACGGAGCTTGCGGAAATGTTCTATGGTGCGCTGCTGTCGTGTTTACTCATTATATCTGATATTTAATTTTTCTGTCCCTTTTCAAGTGTGTATAAGCTCTTGATATTGCATGCTCTTCGTTTTTTTGTGCGGTTGCTTCCCCTCTGCTTTCCCGGACAACCAGTCTCCTCATCTTCCGTAATAAAAGGGGGAAAAAATGTTTTTTCTGCACATCTCAAACGGTACTGCCATATGGTGTTCCAAATTTCGAAAGTGGCAAAAACTCTTGCTCAATTTTGAGAACTGTATAACTGTGGTCGTTGGTTCAAGGCTTTATGGTGATCCTTATGCTGTACTTCTAGTATTTCCGTCTGTTTTGCTTTGTTTGGAGTATAGAAATTTTTTAATACCCTTTCATTGGCTTTGTTGTTATTTTTATTTACATCGAGTCAGAGCTGCGGATTGACTGAGCATGCGTTCGTGGAAATACTTCAAAAGAAAGCTGATAAGTTCGCAACGATGAAGCTCGAGAAAAAAATCTTCAGTCAATCGCAGCACTCAAACCAAGATCTTAGTTCTTTGGGAGAATTCAGCTCTCAGAAAGTGGAATCAGAGCGCCTTATTGAGAAAATAATTGCACTGTTGAGTGCCCCAGCACAATTTCAATCAAGTGGGCTCGTGACTGTTTAGAGTTCCTAGCTTCTTTGTATGCGCCACAGCCAGGCGCAGCCGTTTATTTGACAGGTGACCTCAGAGGGGTGAGAAAATCTGTCGCCCTTCGCAATACTTCGATCCTCCATTTAGCCATAGTCCGGTAGCATGTTTTCGCTCTGTTGTGGACGGCATCGCTGTGGTCATTGCTTTATGTTTGAGAATCGTTTTCGCCATCATCATACAGTTTGTCACCGCCATTTTCAATCGGAAAAGGATGCAAAGCTGAATGATTGCTTTTGGGTGGTGAAGCTCTGCATCGGCACTTATATTAACGGATCAGAGTCTATGATCCTTCAGAACAACAACAGCAACGAGTTTTTATTTTGCAGTCGAGAAAGCATAAAGTTTCGCGTTTCAAAAGTTCAAAAAATAGGTCGTATAAGAGGCAATGAGGTAATGTTGACAAAAGATGTTGTAAATGTAATGAATGTTTCATACATATCAGAAAGATCAAACTGTTCCAGACAACGTTTAAAACAACGTAGGAAATTACACATGTCATTTGGATTTGCTTTTCATTTAAAGAGGTGTTGTCTTGCACGTAGCGCATATTTCTTAGGGAGAGAAAATATTATCGAAGGGTTTTCCAGAAAACCTAGCGATCCTGAAGCACAGTTGGAATTTGAAGTGAATTATACGACGATGCCAGAGAAGCTTTAGATCAAAAACCCTTCCTCACAATAAGGTTGGACGGTCGATGAAACCTTTCATTAAAAGGTGCCTTAATGAACCGCCGTTACACACTTTTAGTTCATCCCATTATCGTTTTTACAGGCTGCAACTAACTGGAGTACAGTATTCCAAAATGAAGCCGCGTATGCAACGAAAACATTCCGATAATTTTTCTGTACTGTTGCATTACAAGGTGCGAAGCATGTAGTTCGCAACTTGGGTAGCCCTTCTCGAAACCTCAGTGCAGTGATTTCTCCAGTCGAGGTCGTACTCAGTAAACACCTGAATCCTTTATTTTGTTTTTTTTATAAGGAGATCTAAGTCAATGAGATTGCGAAAAATCCACGTGTAGAGAGCACTTCTCGACTGATATGGCAAGCTATCAAAAACATGACAGTATTGCCAACGAAAGCAAATCTTGACCTAGTAATCTGTAATCAGATTGGGACTCAGCAATAGGTCGATAATGCTTGTACCCTCCGCTTAAACTTTGCAACAGCTCGGTTAATTCTGTGGAAGGTCGTCGAGATAAAGGAGAGACAGAAACGGGCTCAGAATACTGCTTTATGGAACTCAGTTAGAACAGTATAGAGTAAGGAGACAGCATTATCAGTTTATATCCTAAAAACTCTCCCACACAAAAACTTTTAACTAAACAAAGGCTGCAGCATCTTTTCCTTAAGCGTCCAGCTCCAACAATAATTTCGAATCGGTCAGAAAGCCAAAAGCTTTAGCGAAGTCAGTCTAAGCTGTTTTTTGTCTGCAAATAGTTTCAGCTTGCAGTTCTACCTCCTGACTCCATTGATGTTGCTGCACGCCGTGTCTAATCCCCTGCAATACGTAATGAAGAAGGTTGCTAACAGATATTGTCTTACTGAAGCAAATTACATTTACCACACAGAAATCGTTCTCAGGGGAAACAATGTTGCTTCGTAAGTCGTAGAGCAGATGAATGCTGCATAAAGCGACTTTGGGTCGAACCAGTTCTTTTCCTATGAATCAGGGCGTTATGACAAGCATCAGGGCATAAGGAAAGTATTGCCAAACGACCAAATAAATAACGAAAGTCGAAAATAATTGAGGCAAGCTTTTAAATGCAAAAAATTTTGCCAGTACTTGCATGCGGTCATCCAGGTGCCGCCGAACTTACCCATTTCATCAGCGGCGGTGAGCCACGCAGCATCATTAACGAAGCCTTATTACGGTGGATAAGTGGTCTGTTTTAGGAAGAAGAAGAACGTGCGTTTGAAGTCAAACATTCGTCATACATGATGCCGAATCTCTATGAGAAGTCGTCAGCTATAATGCCATATACTTATGGCACCTACGGTGGCTATGGACCAGCTTCCTATCCCGCAACATACTACGGGCAGTACGCTCCTTCGGCGAACGCTGCCTATTACGGCTATATGACTTATGCTCATTGATGTGTGACATGCCCACTACAGTGCATTTTAAGTGGCAGAAATCTCCTTTAGAAAAAATTTTGATGTTTTCGCTATTAACCTCGTTGCATAAGCGTTCGCAGGGCACGTCGTGGACCCTGTAGCCTTGGAGCTTTTTGAACCAGATAACCAAAGGAATATCGAAGGTTTCACTTACTTATTCAAATCGAAGTATATTTCAAAATTGGTCTAGACCGATTCTGTTTATGGCTGTTACTTGATTTGTGGTAAGTTCGAAGAGAAATTACCCGATTGTTATCGGGTAGCGAAAGCTCTTAAAATTGCGTGTTGAAGAAATCCCGTTAACTTCTACTTCTGGCTCGAATGTACAAAATTTCCACGGAAATCATCGTGATGCATTGCCTAAATATGTAACATTTGAAGTGCCTACGCATATACTCTTGCATCATTTTTCAGTGTAACGTGCTGCACAACGTGAGGATATTTCTGAACCAAATGATTAGTTGTATTCCACATTGGTACATTATATATATTTGCGTTGAGATAGCGATATGAGAGAGTGCTTTCAAGGAGATCACTTTCAATGAGCCATCGGTTTAACCGATTAACGTTTTTGAAAAATTTGCCATCTTCGTGCAAATTTTATCTCATTGTTGATGCAGCTCGCGACGGATAAAAACTCTCTACGTCGTTTAAGTTGTCAGGGGAAATTAGTGGGTAGATTCGTTTAGCGAACTCTATGAATTCAACCTCTAAAAATAACATTGCAGTTGCGAGAAATTGGAATCCAACCGAAGCCATAACGACAAATGAAGATAAAAAAATACTTTCTGATTAGTATTTTGGCAATCATCCTGAAAGTCTTAGTTGATCGGTCTTTCGCAGAACACCCACGACGATCCCTTGACATCGTTGATCACAAATTGATGCGGCGCGTTCAAAGCAAGGCACAAAACCGTGATTTCGACAACTTTTTGTGCGTATAATAGCGACTGCCTACGCCATTCTTGCAGTGGCGTCTACAAGATTTTGTCGACTGGGGTGGAGGCTATACGTAAAGCTATAGTAAAGAGGTCATAACCGAACCTGGATGTAGTCAGTGTTCTGTAGTGAAAGGGGTTACGAGCTGGTGAAAATCTTCATTTCACACAAACCTTGCTTTATGATGTGTCTAGGTGTGCCTTTTTTCGAGTTGCCTCGAGTGGACAGGAGGCGTGTGCTTAATCCTACCACCCACCCCTCCTCCCTTTCCGTCGTCTGTCGCCTTCCGCCGTCTCCTCCTCTCCTACCTCCTGTCAACGCGACTGTTGAAGAGTCATGCTTCCTTGTACACCGGCATTTTGATGAAGACCAAAGTGTGCATGTAAACCTTCACTACAAAAGCTCGAGCAAAGCGTAAAATTTGAACAGCTGAGAAAAATTCAAGTGCATCCCGTGAGCTGTCTGTTTAGCCAGCATCCATGTCAGAGCATTACAAATTTGAAACATTTACCCAACACCCTTCGCACTGATTTCTTTGCGATTTCTGAACCACCGGCTTGGGCTCTGACCTTCTTGGTTACTTCCTTCCATCGCGAGAGGTAGTGCTCAGAAGTAAAATTGCGTATGAACGCCTTGGAAGATGAAATACATTTTTCGTTGACCCGCACTTAACTGGTCGAGTAATGAACCCGCTGAGAGTGTCACGCAAATAGACTCATTGAGTAGTTTCACCGCATCTCTGTGTAAATTTCACCATATAACTTATAGGTATGTGAAGCTGAAATTCTATTGTTTCTCGGACCAGTCGGGACTTTCGCCAGAAACTGACCTCACTTTTTCAGTGTTGGGACTTCTCTTCAGAATCCGCCTTGTTTCAAGGAGCGTTTACCATGTAAAAACCCTGAGGCCACTAGAACATACAGAGAGTTAGATGAAGCTATTGCTCCTTCACCCAGTCATATTGAACTAACCGATGAGCAGTCGTTTGAGGTGCACACCCCTCGAGTTCCACAAACGGGAAGGTCATTTTTTGGTTATTTATCCTTCTGCACAAACGAAATGACTTGGTTTTTATTACCTTTAGCTATGTGCTTTTAATTCTCATCGAGGTGTAACTTTATTATGATCAGCCGGAAGTGGGACTGAAGCAGTGGTTTTCTGTAAATTCGCACGCATCTATACAGCTCTGTGATGCTGTAGACTAAAAGATATACCGGTTGGCCGAAGCGTCAATACGTGCAGACCGTTTCACAGGACTCCAATCAAAGCGACTGTCCACAGAAAGAACCGTGCCACTGTTGGCTCGGATTCATGGCATTTTTCAACGCGGACCTCGAATGGGAGCGCCGGATGTCTTTAGTGCATGGGAGGGAGCTCCATAGAAAAGCAGACGCCGTGTGGTATGACGAATCATGTCCCCCGCAGAGATAAAGGAGCTTTTCTTGGTGTCCAGGTTTTTGAGCCCTCAAAGTTACAAAGTTCCCCGTGGCGAATATTCGCATCCTTCGTATGGGTTCCCGCAGGGGTGGCTTTTATCAGGAGACCATCTCTTCACTGTTCGTGCTACTGCGCTCTCTCGTTTCTGCATAGAACTTTAATGGATTAGAAATTTTTTAGAAGTTGTGGTTTCGACGCATCATTGCGTTTGAATGGAGCTGTTCTGATGTCAGCTCCGGATATGATGGCGTGCTTGCTTCAACGCATAATGAAACAGGTCACAACCTTTTTGTGGGTTGTGGCTTTACCTGCATATGCACGCCTGGGAGACGTCTGCACAGGGAACACTATGTATCCGGGAAACCCCCGGGTACGTGAAATTTTTTCCGGGATGTTGAAATCTCATCCCTCTTGTGGACCAACACAAACGCCTGCGTTAGTCATGTGAACACAAGGAATTTAAACTATAAGACTTTGTGAACAATCGAGCGATGTTGTTTGCAAAATTTTAAACATATTTTTGTGCTGCGCTCAGCAGGGAGGTTGATGCAGTTAACGTAAGAAGCGCACTTTTTCGAAGCACCTATGGGGCAACCGTACCCAAACAAATAGTTTTATTACGAGAACGTTTTTACCTAATTCGCTTTGCTGCAGAATGTTATATTAACATGAAAGTGCAAATGATGAGGAAGTTTTGAGAAGCTGCGGTCGTGGCGCACTATTAACTTGGAAAACAGATTATTCGATGTAGAGGCTGCGGATGAGGTGCAAGAGGTGTGTTTGCTGAAGACATGTTGGCGTGCACGGCAGTGTAGCTGCTACAGGATTTTTAAAAAATGCTTGCTCATAACAGGACTCGCTTTAGGGATGATGCGACGAGTGATTGTGGTAATCATGCACGGTTTTTGAAGAAGTAAGCTGCAGCAATGCGGAACAGAGGTGCCAAAAGCATGAGGATTCGATGAACTCACTTTCTGCTATGAAAATGACATGGAGTGAAAACAACAACGAATCCGAGGCTGTGAGCGAAATGCAGAGCTCTGTAAGGTATAATGCATCTGCATCATCTAAGAAAACTTGCTGAAGGTGAAGTATGATGAAACTCAACTCACGGAAACTTGAACTCCGTAAACTATATTACTGCGTTATTTATGCAATTTTATGTCCTGAATCATAGTATATGTAGTTTAAGATACTTCTTAGATGATGAAGCATAATGTAATATAGATCTCGAAATCGTCGATGGAGCAACTTGAACCACAGTAGTTTAAAAACCACAATGAATCGGCAGCAGTGTTTGGGGCAAAGTTTCTGCTAATTCTTGTTTCTGTAACACTGATCATAAGTGCCCCTCTTGTTACTCTCACTTCTTGCCCTTCTTGGCAGCGACGGACTTTTAAATCGCAGGAGCTTCCGCAGTTCAAAATCAACAGATCATATTTGTGCAGGAGTCCTCGTGAGTACCGAAGCTCACCGAAGCTGAACATGAAGTCGTTTAAGAATTCAAAACTCTGGCTACCTGCACTCCATAGAGGAAGCCAATCTAAACAATATTAAAAACCCTTCATGCGGGTTATCAACGTAGTAGGTTTGTCATAAGAGACACAGTGCGTAATCCTAAAACGAATTGTTGAGACGTCTTTTAATGCGTACTCAGCTAGCTTCGTTACGGAGAAACTTTTAACACCGAAAATTATATATAAGCCGTTTGATAAGAAATAACCCGGCAAACTGAGAAAGCGAAGAAATGTTACCTCTCATCCATAAAATTTACATTCTACAGCGGGCAGTTGCTTATGAGGTGGCACAACTTTTGACCGCACTAAAGTGACTGAAATCTCTTGTGAAGGCTTCCGTTCCAGATGTAATTAATATTCCTGCCAGGAGGCCTATACTGATGCAAACTTAAGTACATTTTGCTGCAGCATAATATGTTTAAAAGTTCTGACAGAATGCGAAATCATACATGGTTGAAGTTTTCGAATCTACATTGCAGTGTGTTTACACATAGTCGTTCTAAGATGCACCGTACCTACCCATTCATGTGCTCACATCTTATGACACTCGCAAGTTTTCAAAACTGATATATGTTCGAAGAAATTTTGCTTAGAAACAGCGTAGGAGAAACGTACCTAATGAAACGACAGGATATTCGGAATGAAAGGGGCAACAGTATTGCTTTAGACATTGGCATCCTTATGGTTGTGTATTCGAACACAGGCCTATATCCAAAAGAATTTAGGCCAGTTTCAACTTCCCGAAATTTTGTGCACTCGACGTCTTTGACACTTCGGGGGGCGGAGGAGGGGGATGGTCTGCAGGTGAAAACTCTCCGGAACGTTTGCGTGACTGTCCAAACTTGAAATGAGATGCCATCGAAATCGCGTACTCTATCTCAAGCTAGAGCATCCCACGCACATATTTCGTTACTTCACTCATGATTTATGAACATCCCCGAAGGATCTTATTTCTCCAGGTCATGTGTACTTACTTCATTTGAGCAACGATTACTGCTTGAAACTGGAGCTTTTCAGGTATCGTTTTTTTGACACTGTTCCGCTCCTACAGGAATGAACTTACGGCTCAACTTATGCGACCAACTCAATATTTTATTTGCCAATTCATTTTGGGGAAGACTCCTTGTTGTAGATTGTTACTGGCTAATTTTCAGTTCTGCATGAAATATGAAAGTTGCAGCCAAATAGCTACGGACTCTTGGCTCGCCGCACACGCCTATGCTCTCTACAAGAATCATCGGCTAAAACAAAGGTAACAACTACACCTGCACTAGGTTCAATTCGTCTGTAGGAACACACATACTCACAAAACAGGGACACACACGCGCACGCAAACACCTACACAGACGCTCAGATTCAAGCACACACACGAACAAGTGTACAGACACTTCACACGCCTTCGCGACCACACCATACTTTGGAGGAGCGTAGAGATGGCTGTGTACCTCGCTGTATAGTCGTCGGCACATCATCGAAGTTTTCTAGAATAAAACTTGAAGTTTGCGAGCTAAGCCGCAAAGCGATTTCCAAAAGAACAGTCTGTTGTTCAGCTTGGTCGCTGCTTGTGGATTTTGCCGACGTTCTTGGCGTTGAGACGTTTGTAAAGTTTTCCTCCACTATGGTCGTCCTTGCGATAATGCGTCAATAACAACTTCCCCTTCGATGTGGACAGTTTACTAGCAGGGTCCCACAACCTTGCTGTTCAAAGCTAGCACTATCTTCTGCACCCATTCCCATACTACGCACCAACCGTCTATACGAATTCCAGCGAGGATTCCATTTCTGCCTGCTCGCATGCGAAAATCCGATTTGTTAACTTTGTAGCACCTTCAATCATCTGTGACTTATTCATACGGTTGTCAGCGGGAAAGATCCAACGAGGCGACCATCCAACGACAAAAGCAATACTGCATAAGTTATTGAAGTTTTTGTGAAAATATCTTCAAGACCATTTACAAGGCACTTTCCTGGCCTTCTTTGTGGGAACGCGCTGACATTGCAGGATTTGCTGCTGCCTCATTATTGGTGTTCGCCGAACTCTCGTCGTCAAAAAACTTTTAGTTTTATTACACTTTGGATGTAGTGTTAACTCTAAGCAACAGTAATGCTTCTTCACCTGGCACCTGATGCATATTAGTAATGACACATGACTTTGTAAAACCTTTTTAATGCTTCCCTCACATGCGTAGAATCAGGAAACGAATGTGACCTGCAGCACCGCAAAGTTTATTCAGGACGAAGAGCACTCGCAGAGGACAGCATAACGAGAGTAAATGCCGACCTGGTGAGATAAGCTAGCAAGCAGCTGAGATTAGACACTCTTATAAAAGCGTAATGAACTAGCAGTTTGTGACATTTAAAGAAAATAATTTTATCGACAACTATGGGCTAGCAACCCCTGCTGCGTCCATTAAAGAAACAAACAAACAAATAAGCATTTGAGCGGTGAGCGATTCAATGAAGGGGAGCTGAGAGACGCAAATAATCACATCCACACGAAAAAGGCACTCATTATGAGGTGTATACTCTTCAATAATCGTATGCATTTGAGCAATTCTACCAACCAGCACATATATGGCGGCACAGAAAACTGCATGGCAGATCTGCGAACACGAAGAAGAAGAATTAACTCAAGCAAATCGAATCTCCTATATAAGCACATCTGAAGAGTACCTTATTGAAGCACTTCACTAGAACTTCTCCGAAACGTGCTAACACATGCCATCTTCAAAGGACGTGAAAGCTGCGGAAGTTCAAACAGAACGCGTTTTTACTCTTTGGAATACACAGGCAAAAATGATTTTAAAAATTCGTTGCTGTCAATATGTGAATTCATAAAACAAACAAATCATAAGTTTCTAGGACTAGAGCAAACTACAACAAAAGAACAAACAACAAAAACTGCACAGAACCCTATCAAAGACCAAGTAAACAAAATACTCACACGGATTACATACATGTGTCATGGGCAGTACAATGGACTTCAAACTGCGCGTTGATACCCGCCAAACACCTGCTGGTTCCTCTCGAAATTGTTCCGCTTGTTTCGCAACAGGCACCTTGCAAAACATCCTATTCGAGAAACCCTTCCATGCCACAGGGCGCAACAGGTGATTTCTGTCGAGAAAGGTATTCAACAGTGAAATGCGACTCTTAGAATGTGACAGGTTGAAGGCATTGATGAACTGCTCAATTTGGGGCAACTTTGCAACATTTAACAAGTAGGCGCAAGCGTAAAAAATAAATTCTGTTCAGAAATAAATCTCTTCATGGCACAACAACAAATACTCCGTACTACAGTAAATATGACAAAGAAATGTTGACAGAAGGGTTTATAAAACGTCACAGTAACATGTGCGAACAGAAGTGGTTCGACCACCATCACAAAGGCACAGGGAATAAGTGGTACAGCGCGACAGACTCTGAACTGATTCGAATAGATTTTTACTCTTGAGAGCACGTATGTACACACAGGCGCTCTAGGAGAAGAGAACATCACATGAATGCTTTTGAATTGAAAACCTCAGCGAAAGAGACCATCAAAAATGAGCACCCCACCAGTTATAAATGTCCGAGATGAAGGTGTCACGTGTTCAGCACAAGAAAAGTTCAAGTTCGCACCACTGCCCAAAACCTTAGTTGCAATGAATTATAAGCAACGAAAACAGCGTATAACAACAGATGCTCATCTAATTTAATCAAAGGAATCATTCCCCTTCTGCTTCCAAGTCGATGAGCGCCCAAACGATCTCCAAAAACCAATAAATTCATCGTAACTCGGATGCCTTATACCGACATAGTATCCTAATACGATATAACACTGCACTCAGTACATACTCCCTCCTACTGCGTCCTTGGAACGGATGGTCTTACACAGCGAAAAGACAGAAAATGTGGAGAAAAAGTCAATGCGGTGCCAAATTGCGTATATGAGGATAGCTCATTCTTGCACAGCACTAGAATGTACAATATCAGTAGGCCAGACAGAAAAAAGGCGGTTGCAAATTGCAAACGCCACAGGCACTTAGATGAAATAGGCATATCATAACTTCGTTATGGTCACGGAAAAACAAGGAGACTGGGGGAAGGACGATAATGTAGGATGCAAAAGAGTACTTTTTATGGCTTCGATGGAAAGCTGGCGCGCAGTAAAGAAAAAAAACTGCCACTGCGACGTAAAGTGTTATTGTAGGCAAAGTTTAAAAAAAAACAGTGCTTTACCGTCTTGTAAGAAACATATTCACCCATCCCACCTTCAATAACAGCCAGGACCAGAGACAGGAAAACTAGCACATTTTTCACACATCTCGAACAAACCAGACGATGGTCAATCTAATAACTCATATTTACATGTACGTTAAGCACATTTGCACCATTAGCATAGCAGAAACGGACAACGTAATAAGGTGTTCAGATGAGAAGGAAATGTACTTCCTCCAGCCGCTGGAAGGGTTTGATGAGCGCCGATAGTAAAAATTGGAACTTTCTGGGAAAAGCAATGGAAACAATATTGGAAGCAACAGCTTACTAATACACGTAAAACTTCACGAGAAAGTAAACTCTCTATATTTTTCACTGGAGAGGAATTTTTAAAACGTCGAAGTTCTCCCTCTATAAACCAACGCAGGAAGAGTGCTATATCTATTCCTTTCCTGGGTATCACAATTCCGGCATTTATAAACAGCAGTCGAAGTGATTTAGAGCCAAACTGCACGTTCAGCACACGCATACCTTATTACAGCACAGAAGTTGAGAAAATCCGAAAACATGATTCGTGTTCCTTCAACGAACAACCGCTATAGAGAGAAAATGAGTGCTGAAGATGCTGATGTGATTTTGGTGTATTCAGCGAACTGGTGTCATCATTCAGTAGCAAAAATCTTCACAAGCACATGAAACTGGTATATGCGCAGAAAGGACCTAGTCTCTATAGAATGTTACGAAACTTTTTTTTTCGCTAAAAATCTGTGTGAACATCTGAAATAGGGCATACCACCTTGGTCGAGTGAAAAGGAAGAAAATCGGCGAAGAAAGTTACTCGTCTAAAGAAAAATTACGCTTTTCATTTCATCTCAAGAAGAAAGAATACAAAGAAAGAGAAGCAACTGTCTGTGGGGGGAAAGAAAACAAAAAGTTATCATTTCATGGCAATTCGCTGTGTAAACTATCGATCGCGTTGAAAAATATGGCCAAAAACTCTGGCGAAATATGTGCCATTAAGAAATATGTATGTCTCTACGAACCAAAAAATAATGAAAGCAATATGCAATGATGTTAAATTTGAGGGACGAAAAATCCTGAATGCTCCGTGGGATTTCCCTTCGATAGAAAATGAGTAAATCTAGAAGTAAATGCTGCAATTGAAAGTTTGAGTGCTGAAAAACATTGATAAAGTGGCACTATAATGGAGGCCGATAAGACAAGCGAGAATGTACTTTTTGCAACATCCATTGACCATCCGCACGCTAAAAATCAAGCGACGAAATACTGTTTTATATGCCTCTCCCTATGTCACTGACTGAATGTACGGAAAAGAAAACTAAAATTCACTTGTGAGGCAAACCCGACAGATCATACACCAGTCTGGTTTGCAAACCACATTGTTTTCTGGGGTTCCAATATTACAGCAAGAATATGAGCAAAAGGAACGAGGCTGAGTTTAGAAAAGTCCTCTGCGGCGCAGCTTATATCCGCTGAGCTTCAGCAGCATATTTTCCGCAGAGATGGAACAACCGAAAAGTGACGCATGCACACGACAGACGTGGCATGGCATCGGCAAATATATGCAAGAAATGAACGGAAAGAGATGCAATACTATAATCATGCGATGGCAAACTTAAATAGAATGAAAAGAAGAAATCGACTCTCATGAATGTGTGAACAAGAGCTTTTCACTTTACTAGAACTAATAGACAATAACGACGGTTAAACCAGGCAAAACTGAACAAAGAAAATCTACGAAGGTGAGATCTCTAATTTCAGTGCTTTACACAAGACGAAAAGCTGCCCAATCAGAATTTCAGTGGATATGACACTAAACTGTAAATGCACTACCACGCAAAACCTTTTGCTCGCTAAAGAACACGCACAGATAGACATTCCACCTCAAAAGAGAGTCATGGCACTACCTCTGAAGTACGAATCATGTGACTAGCAAAGGTTTATGATACACTGGGTAACGCAATTAAGAAAGTCGATATTCATTCGCACAATGTTACGTAGGTGGGCCATCATAAGCGCCTTCTGCTTGCTGAACTTCTCAGCGGAAATGTGACAGTGCACTACGATGAAAAGGGTACTGCTCATGGCTCTCTGAGCAGAAGAGGAGAGCAAAAATTTCTCTATGGGGCCACCCAATAATTCTCCGCTAACCACATTCGGGTAGATATTATAGGTCGACAAATGAGTGATACTCTTTCACTCCACGCAAAACCCACTAACAATTATGTATTAATGCGGGTTTGAAAAAATACACCTTCGAAATGGCATCTTAGAGCAAAAACAGACTCACTTCTAGAATCCCCACTTTAGTGGTTTGAAGGACCATTCAGTGAAGTTGTTTTCATTTCAAAGTTCCACGGCCTTTTGCCATCTCTGCTTCAAATCGAACACAAGTTGCGAACATGATCTGATTATTAAGAATACCGCTCATGGCAATAATGTTTAAAGAACCGTAGCATGCGACGCGTTTCGAGAACATCAGCATGCGAGGGTTTAGTGAATTTTTGGAGAATACTTCACATGCGAAGGCCTTCGAGCATCTTTATGAGGATTCCTTGCATGGGAATGTTGAGCGGGCATTTGGAGATGCTTGACGTATGAAGCTTCACCTAGATTATTGAACAATTTTGTCCCAGATTATGCCAGCGAAAGGAAGGGATAGTATGTACCACCCTCTTGAGAAGATGTGGCAGATATGATCATCCAGATATGCACGGAATTTATGGGAAAACTCACAAGGTGGTGGGGAATCAAGCAGTATGTGATGGTTCTGATAAAAGGCCATACTAAAGTGTTCTGAAAAGTAGTGCCAGTGTTCCCTGTATTCAATAGAAGAACGAATTTTGAGTGATTCTGCAAGCAATTTTTGCACTTCTCGAATAAACGAATTTCTTCGTTGCAAGGTGACAAATTGATCGTAGCTAATCACTTCGGCACACAAGACTGTTGCTTTCTTCTAATCGTTAATCATGCGAAACTCTTCTATAGAAACTGAAGCAAAAAGAAACCCAATATAGGGAAGAACATAGCCCGAACAAGCGAGCGGCGTTCTCAACTGCTGTTGAAAAAAATGCAGCATTCGACGAACATGATATAAAGCTATGAAGCTATGAACGGTGTCGGCGGGAACAGATCGACAAGTGACGTATGCAAAGACGTCAGGACCCAGGCAGTCGTCAGACGCTCTGCAACCTCTAATCCAGTCCATGCTGCAGTCTCACTGATGAAAGATAGAGCTCTACTTCCGGCATCAGCGTTAATTTGTGCAAATCAAGCAGGAGTACTAATAAAGTATGCCACAAAAGTTTGCTCAAGCTAGAAATATGGTTAAGGTATGCATCCAATAGTTTACGTCTACTAACTACCCGAGCCGTCGAAGTATCTCTGCCAATCGCATAAATGTTCAATTCCGAAGGCGCTGCTATAAGTGGAAAAAAATTCCATATTCCCTACACACTGCAACGAGGAAACTGCACAACACCCACCAGCACCTTCATAATGAAATAACTGAGAAACGAAATGTTGCCATTTCTGTCAATTTCTATCAGTACTTCCCTTCCATATGAAAGTTCAATTCGGATGTCGACGTGACCTCCCGTTTTATATCAAACATTGCTCCGACTGCTAATAAAGAATCAGCACATAAAGCCGGCGGCAGTGGCTCCCCAAAATAGGCGATATCAGAATACAACATCAGTCACGCATTTGTGCTGCCGGCCTGCCTTTGTACAGCTCCGATCCTTTCATTCTACCCTTTTCAACGTTTTGCCGCGTCACATTCAACAGAAAGCTTCATGCCTCGATAGATGAGGTTTGGTACTCATAGCTGCATTTTCCTTTACTACAGCAGCGTGCACAATTACATTTTAAGTAACTCTGCTTTAAGGCGCATCTCTCTGTCCCAGTAGTTAATGCTCGTTTATTTCAACGGTATTAAAAGAGGAGCACTATAAACTAACCTACGGACGGTAAACAAAATTCACTAAAAAAGAACAACCCGTAGAGACAAAAATTTGATGAGCACATGTTTTCCTGGTCCCGCACACTGAATAAGGGCTATAAGGATAAACTCTCTGCCAGCTAACAAAAAAGATATGACGCATACTGAACCAAGTAATAGATATAACAGACAACTCAGAAGCAGCAGACATTGCCGCTGTGATAACTTACTTATTTGAAGCATTTCAAAAACGGCTAATAAACGAAAGAACTAAACATACACCAAATCTTCGGGAAGCTGAGAACTCAATCAAGCATATGGACATTCTGCTTGTAATTATTTTGACAATCATCAAAGAATTGCTTCTAGTTTGGAGCAGCCACACACTGGCGGTCTTAAAATTTCTTCGTTTTTTTTGTAGAGTTCTTGGTATCCACAGGTTTCTTTATTGCGACTCCTCAGGGCACCATGGAGTTCAGAATCGTATTTGTTGCAACATTAAATGAGAAGGCTGATATATGCACGCAGCAAGGCACAGAATTCACACGCACACACACAGACACAGACACACGAAAAAATAATTCAGAGCTATATGACAATCCGAATGAGCACTTCGGAAAGCACTACAAAGTATACTAGTTACCAGTAGGGTCCCTCGGTTGACAGATTCTTCCAACTAGCGAATTTCGTCCAATTTTCGTAATCGCATAAATAGGCATCATCCAGGCCATCCTGCTTGCCGAAGAGCGGCGTAGCATGCCCCGATGCACTTACGATGCATTCGGATCCTTTCAGTTCGTAATTTTTACCGTCGTTGGAATCCCAATATTGCGTTCGTTTCGACTGGTCTGCAAAACTTACGGCTATATTGAACAGTTATGAATTACGCAGCAAACAGAAGACGGATAACTTCGTAGTTTTGCTTTTCCAGTTAACAAATGAAACTTGAGCAATCTAGATGAAAGCTTTGAAGGCTGCGCCTTTGGCAAAGTGCAAGCCTCCTCCCCCTGTCACAGATAGACCGCACAACTCAGTAGATCCTTGTTTACGAAAGTACGCACTTGCAGGAGAATTTTCCAAAAAAGCATTAGCCGAAATGATTTCATTACTGTCGATATTTCTATAAGCACAACAACAGCAATAATAAATTTCTGCGAGAAAAACAACAGTAGATAAAATTCAGGGGAAGAACAGTTAGCGCACGAAACTGCAGTGAAAAACACCCTTCTCGTTCGAGTTTGATAATGAAATGGAGGTGAAATTTCCTAACAGAATTTCGCGGTTGAGCAAGATACTCGTGTTAAGTTATAAGTGAATACCCACTGATTTTGAAACAGAACAGTGCATAAGGGTTTCCACTCGACTTCACGGTTAATTAAAAAGGAGAGATTTCTCCTCCTAAGCAGAATTCCCCATTTCTGGTACTCATAGCCACATATCCCTCATTTAATAGAAAAAACACTTCCTACTCCCAAATGTTTTTTAAATGCTGCGTTTTTTCTTACGCAGCCCTAAGGTTAACGTTAACCCAACAACATTGTGCCATTAGAGAAAGTCCCTTTAACAAAGAGAAATGCTAGCCTCGTACGCATGTTTTTATGGCCATTCTTAAATCAATGTATTATGTCATAGAAGGATATCACTGAGCCCTCCAACACAATGCGACATCAATGAGGCTGTGAAGGATTAGGGAAACCTACCTAAAAAATCAAAAACCCTGGTAATCTATAAGGAAATACTGCAGTAATATGTGAACAAACGTTTTGTTTTCATCCAAGGTATTATAAATTTTGAATTTTTTTGCTGAAAGGTAAAGTGACCGTTCATGACTCCAAATTTGCGGTTGCTGATGAGGACTGCACCTTTCTAAAGGAATTCCTCCTTGAGTGTAAAGTAGTCCCTCCCCATTTCTCAGCTCAGAATATTTCCACAACAATAGCGAAGGAAATAAACACGAAAAGGTGTCGGAATGATACCGCATAAAAACAATATACTTCCGAAAAAACCTCCCTCATAAATCAACAAAAAAAGCATCTGACTTCATGCACATACAAACTATCATCTTATATTTTGGGAAAAGAAAGTAAATGTCGAACAATTTTTCAGATTCACGTGATAGAAAGTGACAGAGAGAAAGAAGAGAGAGAAATCAAGTGCGGTTGGGGATATCCGTTTTCAGGAACGAAACAAGCCAAAATTTTGGAATAAATTCAAATATCGGTTGAAAATTTCGACTTTGAAGATCTAAGCATAAGCTCTAGCAAGGTGAGACGGAAATTTTCTGATGAAGGGTGGCAGGTCAAGCTAGAAGTTTTGAAGCGGAAGAAAGAGAAGTACCGTTAAGATTTGTAAAGTAAGACAGCCAAATGAGTTAAAAATTTTATACCGAGATAACAACGGGAGCTAGAAATTTTAAAGCTAAGGTACGCTAGGTTAAGCAGTGGCAACTTAAACCCAACCATTGCTCAACTTCTCTAAGATGTTCTTACTTGAACAGTGAAAAGAGAGAAGAAAGGCTTCCACCAGCTCCTTATTTCTGCAGGTTTGGCAACGCTACTTTAAGCCTTCCCAAGAAGGAAGTCTCACATTCCCTGGTTCGCTTTTTTTCAGATATGTGCATAAGTTCAGGCAAAATCCCAAGCTGCGTGCTTTTAAAAAGCGAAAAATGAGGCACGAATCCATCTTTGACAAACACTAGGAACCGAATTTTAAGCAAAACGAGTGGGAATGAAAAATATAAGATCATGCTAGCAAGCGCCTTAATAGAGCACTTGATTGAACGTGAAGTATCCAGAAGAAAGCTATCATTAACACCGACAAAGTATGCACCTCTGTATTTACGAATGTCAATGGATGACCGGTGATAGATGTGAAGCTAGGAAAAAAGGAAAGAAAGAAATTTCCTGTATAGCACTTTAACGAACAACAAGATCCACACTGCTTTTTTACTTCTCAATCGATATACCAAGGAAGATGGCTGAAATTTCTCATGCGTGGAGTGGTTCTAGGTCCGACGACCATAAATAACAAGTTGCACGTTCCAGATTGCTTTTGGCATATTGGCATGCGAAATCACAAGCAGGCACGGATTACAACGACCTGAGTTTTCGAAAAGTTGCGCCGTCTTGAGCTAATCTGACATGTTCTCGTTCAGGGATCACAAATACGAAATGTTAGGCTGCTACGTTGCAGCTTTTGCTCAACTTTGATAAGGTGATGTAATCTTGCAGCAGGTAAAGATCAATTCCAAAACGCGAGGCATTCTCGGATCAAAGATTCTTACGGAGAAAAGCTACAGGTAGATGCAGGTACGAGCACGAACGCATAAATAAACAAGAACGCGTACTCTTTATATGGAGAAAGCATCGCTTGTAAAATCTGAGGGGTATCTTAACGTCCTTAAGGAGCAAATAAGCCGATCGAATTGAAGACTTTAATATGTTCGGAGGCATTCGTTGCAACATCCACGTGCTCGAGTTCGAACAGCGACGAAGTGTAGCGACGATTTCATTACCAATGAAACTATCCCATTCAATCCTTTTGCCTCTCCAATATTTCGTCACAAGTGTATTTGTAATGCACGTTTGGATGGACTTGTCCGGCGTATTCCATCACATCTGGTACTGTAGACAACAGAAGGAGTAAACGGCTCTAAGCATAGGCTAAACCAAAGAACTATAATGTAGGACTATATAATGAGGCAAAATGTAATAGCTGGTAAGGTCTTAAAACAGCATAAATATATAGTGCGACATGGACATCTAGAACCGAGGTCAACGTATGATTTGGATATTTCTTTAAACTTCACTCTAATAGGGCCATTAGACGTTCAGCTGCAATATGTAGACAGACGACCATATGAGCTCCCTGCAACCCCTCCCCCTCCAAATGCGTCTTTTGCATGAAACATGAAAAAGTAGAAGAGATCGATCCGCAGTACCACATTTACTTCTCAAATCTTCAACTGCTTTTTTTTTAATTGCAGACCTAAGATACAAATATGGGACATCTCTGTTCCCGAGCTGCAGACCGCGGGGAAGGGTAACGGTCACCGCTACCAACTATGGCACCTTCTAATAAAGTGGTCAAAATTAAGGACGAGGTCTGCCCTTGAAAGTTTTACAACCACGCAACTAAATCTGCGCAAAAACACAGCGATTCAATGACCCTACGGTTTTCCGGCACACTCTCACACTCCAGCCCTAGAGCGCTCAGATCGTCACCAAACTTCAACATATCTTCGAACATGACTCCGCTTTCCAGAGGTCGGGATAAACAATACTCGTCTTTCAAAAGGCCGAGTAGTATGCAGCTACGAAATCTTATGATCACTGTCATAATTTTTTCTAAGCGAGTGGGGTAGCCAAAAATTTTTCTGCTATGTTTTTTAAATGGTCACGGTGGCAGCATCACAGCGAGATAGGCTAGTGATTGTAACGATTTGGAACAGCCTCGACTCAGCCCTCCAATGCGGTGTCCCAATCTAGGTATGAAGCTCCACCCAGTTCAGACAGCTTCACTGTTTTCATGATACTGCGTCACACCTAAAAACAGGACCGGAAATTTTCGAATCCTCGCGCGTCGTGAGACATTCTGGCTATGGACATTTGTCTCACAGACACAATAAATTAAGAAATACTAGCCTCCAGTTCAAGGCAAAATGCCTCAAGTTATAAAGCCTCATTTTGCAAGACACGCAACGTGTTAACTTTGAGCAACGAAGGAATGGTGCATTAGAGCTGTGAAGTGTTGTACTGAACGAAGATTAACGTGAAGCCATCAAAAACGATCGACGCTAACAAAATCTGGACTCAGAAGGATGTTCAACGCCACATAAATCATGTTCTCCCTTGCTTCTTCCTGCAACCGTACAAGTTCTTTTGCGTATGGATTTAGAGAACGTGCATGGATATGCTTGCCTGGCCATCGAAAAACGAAGAAAACTAAACGCCACAGAAGTACAAGTATCATAGAAATGCACTTATTAATACTTAAATACACCCACCATCAGAGGGTCCTGCCTCGTAGCACACGCAGAATTGTATGCTCGCATCTGGACGATCGCCATTCGAAGGAATTTCCACATCAAAGCTAAACGTATCGTATGATTTAGAAGATGAAGGTTGAAACGTTGCCACGCGATCCGTAAAACTCTTCCACCCATCCGTCGTCAGACGAATAAAAACGCGTTTTTCGAACGCAATGTTCTTCACCTTGAATTTAGAAGGTTAATTTATCAAACAATTGCTTGGCAAACACTGTTTGCTTAACCGATAAAATAATTTGGAATTCTTTTTCACTGGCTACTTTTGAGAAGAAATGCTGGGTGCATCAAAGATTCTGAAATACTGATTTCTCACCGCAGCAACAGGAAAAGCAACGTATAACTGCAAAGCTGGCCGTTTAATGGCTCGATCGTTTCAGTTAAATGCTACAAATCACGATTTGAAAGGTTCTGCCTTCGTCTTCAAAGAACCTGCAGGGCACTTGCAGGAGCTCCTCATGACGACACGATCGCGTTGCTCGCTGATTTCGTCCCATACTTTGAGTGGTGACTTATACAGCGAGTCCACGGTGACGTGGGCGTAGTACAGACAGCGAGAATAGCTAAGGCAAGTGGATTTTAGTGCGGATTATTGTTGGACCTTTACCGTTACCCCTGGAGTGCAGCAGCTGATTTTTGCATCACTCCATTACTCATCCCATTAAATGCTTTCTCAAAACGCCCACCAGATACACGTCTCTGCCACTTTTGCCTTCGTGGTGGATAAAACCCCAAACCATACTTCCATCAGAATAATTGCAGTCCTGAGATGGTCATTTCAGCCAATACCCCCGTTTTAATGATTAACAGACGCATCGAAGGCGAAAAACCTTCATGCAAGAAAACGATGTCATCACAAGGTGTAATATCGAACCACTTCCGTACAAGGAGTCATCTGGCCAGGTTTCATGTTTATTTCTTCAATGAAGGTGACGCACTCCGCATACGATACGTCCGGAACCCCAGCTTGTTGTGCACAACTCAGTGAACAGATCTTTCGCTTATTCCGCGCAACTCTGTCATCCTCTTCACTGCCTTTCTCTCATTATTCTCACACTGCTTCAATTAACGACAGTACGCAATGCGCCTGAACGAGGATACCACTCGACATTACGTTTCAAATGGCATGAAAGGTTCTCAAATGGGGCACTCGAAGAATTTGAGTATTTCGCCTTGTTTCCTATTTTTTTGTACCAGTTGATGATCGCAGGTCGACGTTCCTCATGTGTCATAGCAACAGCGAGGATTGACGTACACTTCCGACAATTGCTGCGTATATAATTTTAAAAAAAATTGATGAAACGCATAATCCACTGCTTCCAGCACAGATGTCCTTGAAGTAGTGGAAATTTGCCTAAATCTGCATGGGAAAGTTGACGTACACTGTGCATCCAAACCACCCTAAATAGGCGATTCGTAACCCAGTTCTTTCCTTTATATGTTTCCGACTACAGTCTTTCCAACTTTCTTATTGAAACTCCCAAAGTCCGCTTTGCGTTTATTCATACTGTTTAAGTATGCATAAGTACAACTCTCCCTCCTCTCCTCTATCCTTCCAGAAATATCTCGCTCCTTCTCAAAAACTTTTCGCGCAATTCGGAAAATGCTCCGTTTTCCATCGAAAGTTTTTTAAGAGACGAATTTTCTAACATTCACGTGACAAACACATTAAATGCACTAGACATCTCGAACCGGTTTTGAGGATGTCAAAGTCTTGCTGGTCTGAAAAAATGCGAATCTAAGACGTGGAGAGATCATTTATGCGGAGGAAACTGTGGAAAGAAAAACACCATCACAATGCCATGATCGTCACACATCACTATCTGGTAACTAGTGGTTAGGCTAAAAACGAAAAGGTGTGCGACGTGGGTATAGGATGGACAGGAAGTGTGAAGAACTAGAGGGGGCCTTCTGATTCACTTCACTCTACCACCTTGTACTTTCTCATTTATTCAATCACTCAATTAACAAAATTTTTTTTTACCTGAACTTGATTTAACTTTCCTCCTTTTTTCTTTCACCTTGCCTCTACTGAATCTTACTCCATCGCCCTGTTCATTACACTGCATCTTATCCTTTGGTCGTTCGCCTACTACTTTTTCGTATGATACCAAAACCTCGTTATAGTGCTTTTCCTTGACGCTGCTTCTTGTGTACTGCTTTGCCTATCTACGCGCTTCGAAAAATTATGAACTAAATTATCTGTATTACACATTTTTGGCTATACGAACTTTGGCTGCGCAGAATCCTTTCCATTCTCCAACTGCGCTAATCGAACGGGTTTTATGGAACTGCTACCACCGTCCTTCGAAGAAGTCTAAAGGTATATTTCGTTTTCCACTATCCAGATGCACTGAGGTATCCAAAAGGGAGCAATATAGCGACATAATCCCTTATAAATAATTATTTCATTTTCTTGTTTAAAATACTTCATTGGTGACAGTCGAACCACTATGGACGAAAACCGATCGAACGAGAATTTGGAAAGCGCCTTCAACGCCATGCTTTTGGAGACGCCTGCATGCCTTACGGTTTTCTGTTCGCTACCGACCAATAAAAGAGAATAGTCACTGCTCATTTGGTATATAGGCACCAACCCTGGTAGAAAAAGCATTCACCTTGACGGTGCCAACCATGTGGCATATGTCATTCTTGAGCATAACGTTCTCGAGAGCCACCATGCCCTTCTCAAGAGTTTCCCGGAACTTTACATACTCACTTGCGGGTTGCTTGAAACCGACCACCCAGGTGGCTGATGACTGCTGTGACTCTTCTGCCACGTCATCGGCATCCTTTCCAAGTAGTCGCCGTATCACCTCAAACGCTCAAGAATTATTCCAGCAAAAAATGAATGGACAGAAATACACATCCACAGAACAATGACACACTGCCCAAGAGTGTGCAACCTCAATTTTCTGTGGCAATACATCTTGCTCTAGACCTGCAGCAAACTTTATTCCAGAGCTGCGACATGAACTTCAAGAAAATCCATGCCAACAAAACAGCCTTAAGAAAAAACATCTTCCCCTTTGCGCCGCTATCTGCTCGTTTCAAGATCTTAGTTCAGCAATTTTTGTAAAACGTCTATTAAACACCACATAGCGACCAGACCTCAAAAGAGAGTAGTGCAAGTTTAATTCCAATACCTCAGCTGTAAGAAGCAAGAAAGAAGCACCGGCGACCTTCCTCATAAAATGTTTATGAACATCAACGCCCACCTTCCATTCTACATTTGCAAGACTCTGCTATCCTGAATTAAACTTCTACAGTATGCTACATTGTTCCCATGTTCCAAAGCCGTACTCCCCTAAACTCCTAAACTGAAAGCGCGCATGAGCAGACAGCTATGAAAATATAGTTGAAACTAAGCAAGTGACAAGCAAATGAAGTGTTCAGCTCACAGATGGACTGATCATCGGCGGGTAATCGGAGGGCTCGGTCATAACCCGAACAGTGGCAAGTTCTAGCCCACAGTCATCGGCAAAGCGAACAGTTTTGTGCGGGCTAAGAGCAGCGTTTACTTCCGTACTAGCCAGCGTCATGGATGCACACAATGAGCAAGCATCGGCCAAGCCACTGTCCTCCCTCGTAAAGCTGATTCGTAAATGTGCCTCCTTCGCGTCCCCTTCCGCCAACGAACCTGCATCTGGTAGACGCAATCAGTGTGCCATATTTACAGATCATTTTCTTAATGCAAAAACTCCTCTCATTAAAGCCCTGCTCAAGTTATTCGCGCTTATAGTAATAATGCTTCAGCGAAGATGCTTGACAACGCGATCTGCAACTTATACCGAAAACGATTCACATTTTCAACGACAATGAACTCATCGAATCGCTTCGAGCACTAATTTGCATATGTCATCGGTCACCTATAAACTAAATCACACAACCGCGTTTTTATCACTACTATCTGTCTGTTCATGCACAAATGGAGTATGAGATTAAACAATTTCTCTGTTGACTGCGCTTCGTTCTAATATAATTTCTTAAAAGCCCGTTGCATCTGCAACCGAAAACAAAAAAGTTGCTCCTCATCCACTAAACAGGGTTGTCCTAAATATAACTTCAGCCTTAGAACAAAGAGGAAATAAAGCAAGCAAATAATCTGTTGAAGGTATCAACAATATACACAACAGAAAAATTCAAAAGAACGACGGTGGGGATATCTACGAGATGGTTCACGGCTTAAAACTTGCAAGCGGACTGGAATTACGTGGCCAATTTAGGCCTTCCCTGCGAAATTAGTCTAGAAAGGGACACCAGTATTCCTATCTCCAAAATATTTTTACACACCGCCTGTACTATGGCATAGTTTTGACAACCTAATTATACGTACCTGCACTGCAGCGCTTTCTCGTTCTAAATGCAATCTACACGGCATTGTGCTTCATATGCTCGAACTTACACGGCAAACCATAAAGTACACCACGTTAAGCCGTGTTTGCATTACCTTCCAATACAATGTAAAAAGCTATAGTGTGTTCCAGAAGAGTGTTAGAACTAGCGTCGATAGTTGGCAATACGCAGTAACATCTTAAACAGTGTTCTAGCTAATAGCCATTGATGGAGGCAGTAGTAGTAAAAAGTACCACTGGCAACACTCAGAAGGCACTATTAACGGCATTAATGTTACACTGGCAACTAGCGATAAGTGCAGTAGTACTAGGCAGTAGTAGCAACAGGTAAGCAGTACCGATAAAGTGCGGTAGCAGTACCTAAGTAAGTAATCAAGGTTGAAGGACGTTACTTTTAATGGCAACATACTCTTCAACAAGAATAAGTATTAAAGGCAGTGGCAGTATGTTGTACAAGATAGATAGCTCGACAGTTAAAATAATGGTAAGAGAAGTGGCACAAAGTCCAGCAGCAGGTATTTTTGTAGACAGTACCTTTAAATCAAGCATCAAACAAAACAACAGGTTTCACCGTTAGCCGTAAACAGCAATAGTAGATTACGGTCCCTTAGAGTGCTGCCGGAAATTGCAAGTGAATAACAGTGTGAAAAAAAAAGCGAAGAGTTTCGTTCGCATATGCCTGAGGAGGGGAAAAAATCTTTTAACTCGCTTCTTCCCACTTGAACATTAAGCAGGAAACGCTGTAGGAATTCGACGTTACACCTAGAAATAGTTGCCAATCGACCATTAACCAATTGGAGAGTTAAAAGCCGACTGCGTTTCAGAGTAAACAGATTTTGGAAGCACTATCTGGTAGTCGATCAAGACATACGGTTATAACCGAGAACCGAAAATACTGAAAACTCAACTTCAGCCGACAGAGAAGTTGAAATTTCAACTTGCAACGGCGCATCAACATACTCGACGTCGTCAGCTGGTGAAAGCAACAATCGGTCGTCAACGAACCCTACGTGGCCAAAAGGAGGAAACATTACGGCGGAAGAAATACGGTAAACCGAGGCAAGGTTTCCACAAAGGAGACCGAGATGAATTGGCAGCGTATGATTGGCGTGTAATCAGCGGTTCAGAATGCAAACCAATGGCTAGATGTAGCGCGCATCGCCCTCATTATCTCAGGTGTTAAAAATGAAGTGATGCGCTCAGCAATTCCTCCTCCTACCCTCTCCCCCTTTCATCCCGCTCCTCCCCCCCCCCTCCAAAAAAAAAAATTTTTTTTCTTGCACTATTACGTCAATTCCTCACTTGTTAACCGTTACTGATCGTAAATATGCGAGAAGCAGGTGGGATACTCTTTTAAAATTTGGCAAAATTGCATCTAAAATATTTTGATGCTACAACGCAAATCAAAAGTTATCAAAAAATATTCTCGCACTATCAAAATGAGTCACATTTCGGAATTTGGGGAAAAAAAAACAATCTGAATACTACTGCTCTCTTGGGTACGGGAAATAATACTAAACTTCATGCAACCATATCTTGGAATATGGAAAGCTATGTAAAAGTTTAGAAAAAATGCTTACCTAATGCCATGAATGCAAGCATTACACTCCCCACGAGAATGATAACAAGTGATAAATCAAAATGCGAAATATGTAAAGCAATAGTCAACAAAAAGCTGCGTTCTGTTCATTTGAGCGAATCATGGGAATTTTAGCTTTGGTGTCAAAAAACCTTCCTATTAATTGCAATACAGCACTCTTTGCATTTGACGACAACTGAATGTTACCTTATCACCGATATATAGAAGACCTGCCTGACAGCATTCGTGCTAGAACGAAGATCGTATAAGTAAAACGGCATGCAACTAAGGATTGAGCCAATACTCAATCATAATTAAACAGATCCATGAACAACATACGATTTACGCATTAGCTAGAAATTGAAAAGCTAAATCATGAAGACAACGAAGAAAAGGATAAGAAAAAAACAGCAATGCGAATATTCTGAAAAACAAGGATCTCAATGATCGCGTGAATAGCAAAACAAAAAATTGAGAAAAAATACAACCGTAGATATGCTGCTTAAATGTTACTCGGCCTGGTTTCTAAAATATGTTTTGAAAAAATTCACTTAGTGCCACACTTATTAACCCAGCGAAGCAAAGGCAAAACTGTTTAATTAGTTATGCAACCGATGAATCAAACAGATATTTGTAGTGCTTAAAAATGGGAAATTTTATGGCGTTGATCAAAAAGAAGAAGCTATAATCAGCGTACAGTACAAATAGATGGGGTTGATATTTGATGCGTTGACGCCGCATGAGCATTTTGCTGAAATTCTATAGATGTACAAGCAAGAGTGCTAAAAAAAAACCATGACTGCAAACGCAGGAATTCCCCTTCCTCTCTCTCTCCTTAAAAAAATAGCAGGTCGCACCAATGACATGGATCGGTCTACGTCTTCCCTCATATACAAGTGGCATCAAAACATCTACTTAAATATTCAACAAAAGAAAAAAGAGAAAAACAAAACTATCAAAAACGGAAGACATATTTGAATATGAGTCTGCTCTCGAAGCACCATGAAAAAAAGATCTCTTACGTTGGTTATTTAAGCAAATACAATATTTTGTCACGGACGCGCGCTCTATCTGACAGTGTGTCAAATTGGCCGCAAAACGTAGCAAACACTCGTTGCGCACATGAGGGAGTATTAAGCAGGCACCATATGCGCTCTAGCATTCACTCACCAGCACAATCGTTTTCGTAAATGCTAATGAGTAATAAACCAATGGCAGTAGGCATCTCCACGCTTTGAGACACCTGCCGTGAAGTTTGGCAGGGTCTCGACATACCTGGATCAGATCGTGCAATGGAGCTAAAATACCCTTTTCTATGGTTCCAATTAAAACATGAATTGCATCCTGCAACTAGATGCAGCATGATGATGACTTCATCACTCCTTTGTGCGAGAAAGCGTGACAATCACGTGCCTTTCGCTTGCAATAAGATTCGTGGCCAAGAATTCACGCCTGTTGATGTATTGTTCGATCCGCTCTAAGCAAACGAGAGCCGCTGAGTGAAGGATTATTGCTGCGTGCCTGGCCGGTTTAAGTGTGCAAAGTCAATCGATAATATCAGACGAACCACTTATTTCCGGGATAATTCGAAAATGACTTCATTGCATGCAGCTCCTATTGCAGAAAAGGTTTAATTATATGCACAAATTTAACTGCAACTTGGCGAATAAATTTTAAGGCAGAAAATTTGAAATATTTTTACCACGGCTATTTTAATCGGCCTACCCGATGAAGATAAGCGGATAAGAAAGAGAAAAATCCACTCGCCACTTTAATCTTCATCAAATTTCAACAGTTAGGTTGTTGTATTTCAGAAAAATGGCGAATTCATCGCAACCGTAATATCTTAGTCTGCTGTTTAAAGAAATGCGAGTCCCTACATTATAGTGAAACCGAGGTAAAAGTGGCCAGAAATAAAGGAGTTTTTAAAGTTAGTTTTTTCGACGCAATTTTGATTGCATTTCAACCCGCCGGGAATACGATACGAATTCAGAAAATATTCTTTTCTATGACCGGAGATTTTCCAACACTCATGAACTTTGAAGAGCGTAAAATTTGTGCAATCGAAAGCTGGCTGCCGGCTTCGCTCCTGTACATATGACGTCTGTTTCCATAGAAAGCAATGCGCCTCGAAGCTAGCGACAACAAAATCGACGCCCCAGAAATGTTCCCCATGATGACGCAAAAAGATGTTCTGAACACATATATACAGCCGAAAATGGGGCACCCGCTAATGTTCCCTGAATATGAAATACTTTCGGAGGCTCACTTCACACTGAGGCAAGAAAGTGAACTTCACCGGTTTGCTCAGCAAGGCGTTCATCGTGACACGGATCGGTGGAACAACAGTGATTCGTCATTGAATTACGTGAGTGTAAGCCGACTATCGCAGAACACTGAAATAAATGCGCCTCATGCAGTCACTGTGTTCGCGTACATGACGTTTCCTCAAGCGATTACTCTCGAGTATCACCTGTCTATCATTACTCACCTATTAAACGTTAATCGTACATCAAGAAACACCCTCACACACTGCTGGCCCAACGTCGAGATTTTAATTCCACAATCACCTCTTATAAAGCAGCCACAACGCACTTCACATACCTTTCCCATCCCCAAAGAAATATATTCGGAGAAAAGAATGCTCCTCGGATGTTTAGCTGTACTATTACATATCAATTCAAATGGAAACCCAGATAGAACAACACCATCACCGACTACAAAGCCATACAATACAATCAAAACACTTTCCTCGTCCATGAGTTAATGGAAGTGATGTCAAAAATCACTTGACTGCATTACATTTTGATGGCAGATTGCTTTCTAATAATGCACGACTCGTACAAGGTTGGATCATCTTCGCTGGGAGTAACAAATCTTTCCGACTTTAGACGAACGAGTAAAACGAACAAAAACAGCCCTGATTAAGAAAATCGCTGTGGGTGTTCTGAACGACTTCGTTCATTCTCCCTTGCCTAGAGCTACTATTGCTAGCATAAGAGCATCGTTCGCCAGCATGAGACCAGCGAAACGTTAAGCTGCCAGCTGAAAGAAATTCCATCCTGAGTCTGGAATTAGAACGGACACATCACTGCAGCAACCCATTTCAGAAGTGTTCCGGTCATATTTTAAACCAGTTACCTTCGACGAACTGCATGTCGCTCCAGTCGGGTCCTCCGTCGTCTTCATGCTCCTTAGTTCTTCTCTTTTGGAAGTAACGCTTTATTTCCTCCAACTTTTTACACGCGAATCTCCACAGACTCCAAGCTGCATCCCTCTCCCATTACCTCAACCCGGACAATGAAGGAATGATTATGAGGCATGTGAACGCCAACTGTATTCTGAAGTCGCTAAGTGGGCTTCTGTGGCAAAACACGCGAAACAGAACCAGTAAAGTTGAAGGGAACGAATGCCTGGGAAAGGTTAAACGGCTGTGGTTCTTCAAATCTGCACTTGATTTAATGACATTTAATCACGTTCAATAAGAAATAATAACGGTAAATGATTGCAAAGACGTACTAAATGAACATAAAAGAAACGCTACAATGTCATTAGCAAATTATGCTTATAACATAAATGTCGCAGCAAGCACCGCGCTCGCCTTGATCGTTCACCTCATGCTACAAGCCTTTTTTTGAGGATATATTCGTGGATCAAAACAGCACTGTAACTTTTAAAAGCAAATTTCAAAGTGGATAAGCCGTCGATGATATTATAAAGGCGTCAGACTACATCATGTACTGAAAATCAAATAGACCATCTAAATGAATGTATTAATTTTTAGAACCTATTAGGTCTCGAATAGAGTGACGACAGATTCTTCAAAACGAAAGTTGAGAAAAACAGATTCTAGATATCCTCTGTACGAAGGAAAGAGACCTTAGCTAATGCCATGCTGAACACAGACGGATTTGAACGCTGCATGTGGCACATAAGCAGTGATGAAGAATGTAAAGTGTATAATCTTCGAACGTCAACATCGTCAAACACAGCAAGTGCAACGAAGTTCGAGGTGCACCTCACCTAATCAAAAGTTTGATAAGTGCATTAAGAAGTGGTCAAATTAGCAGCTCAAGCAATACATATAAGACAACTGTAGTGTCGGAGGAAATTCTTTTCTCACACAAATCCCATTCATAACAATCGCTTAATGTTAGATCGAATTCAGCTCACAAAGGACTGTTTTATTTGACTGAACAGTTACCTCAAGTTAAGGAAAAGCAGTCACCTCAAACATTGCAACAAATATAAGTTTTGTCGAACACAAAATGTTACTACTATTACATAAGATTGGTGAAAAACTCCAGCATCAAACTCATTTTTCTCCACTTCTTTCCTGCACAGACACCTGTTAGTAGGTTTAACTAGTGTCAATAAGAAGAACGCCCCTCCTTAAAACAAGACCTCCGAAGCGCTACCTAAACTGGATGCTGTTAACGACCAAAATGAAAATGCCTGCAAATCCCGATCACTGCATCAAATCACAAAGCGATTGCTTACGAAAAGCTACCAATCCCATAATATAGGCAGGATATTGTGCCAGAAAAATCCGTTCTCTGTTGCTCGACGAACCTGACAGCTATCAATATAAAAGTCAACTGCACGCTCGATTACAGCTTTTGCAAAAGTCATCCAACCCATCCGATCATCGCAATGCGACATGTTTATTAGCCCGACATTTCAGGAGACTGACGGGGAAACGTGTTGAACTGTTGCCGGCTGGGGCCCATCACTACAGGATAAATGTTACCACAGCTGAAGGTTTATTTATCATAACAGGCACGCGACGTTTTACCAGTCAGCTTGAAATCCTAGCTGTAAGTTCAGCACTGCGAAGCTCACGGTATGCTTTATTCGTACTCTATGAAAATGTGTAGCAATACCCTTCCCCCTTCCTGTAACTGCATCAAATCCTCTACAGCAGAGATGACGGTGCGCATTACACAACAACTGTATCGTATACTGCACATGATACAAAGCTCAGTATTTATCGGGTTGATTCTGCAATATAAGAATGCACTTCTCACAAATCAACCCCACCAGCCTCTCTAGTTTTTGTGTCGCGGCGTAACTGAAGGGTGAACAATGTCTTACCGCCAAACCTCATGTGAGGTAGAAAAAAAATGCATAGGCAAAGAAGTCACGTGTTAACTCTGATAGTCTGTGGTCCCATCAGCAAGCATAAAATTCATATTCTCCACCTTCAGCAAGATTATTCGCTTCCTGTGCGTAATTTACTAAAACGCTCCGCAAAGCTCTTTTCATTAACATTGTTAAAAGACGTTCTTTCGAGAGAGGAACGACTTAGAAAATAGCGGGAGATCATTTCTGGTTTATTATGAGAGAAAGTGACCGTGACTTTCCTTTATCAAAGAAGAGTACTTATCATTTCGCAAAATTGGGGAATTAAAGGCGTACCAAAAAGTTCTGAATATACCTATCGGTGGTTTTATTACAGCATCCTAAGTGATACCGGACAAATGCGTTGATTGCCAAGTTACAGCGTTTTTCCGCCCATAAGCTCTGCGCACTATGGCACTCATAATTTCAAAACGACACGTACTAGACCGAAGGTGGAAGAGAAAACGGTTGCGTCTTTAAGAAATTTGAAAACGAACAAATGTTTGGGATGAAAGCAGAATGAGGTGGGCGGGGGGGGGGGGGGGGAGGGAGGGAGTGCACATTCCAAGAAGACTAGCTGAGAAGCACGCATCAGGGGAAATCCTTATATCGTGTTGAAATGTTCTCACAGTTTGTCAGTTTAAAGGACTCAATTTGCCAATATGGGCCATACATAAGGGCGAGCCTGTGTCTGTTCGAAATGGACGACTCCATTCGACAGGCTAACAGCGTACGGTTTTAGCAATATTTCAAAGCCGCTGTAGAATCCATCAAGGGTTCATGGGAAAAAATGCAATGCATAAACAAGGAAATACGGGAACTACGGAACTTTTAAGCAACGGTATGTCACACAGTATCAACTGGAAGGACAGCATGAAACATAGGCAGCCTTCGCTCTCTGACGATTTGAATAACAATCTTTAACGGCCGAATATCTTCAAAATTCTCAACTACAATCAAGTGATTTCAATAGTTCGAGCTCCACATCATAACACAACCTCCTTGATGCCTCTTCGAACTTTGCATTGGACAGATGTCGCCAGTATCCCCATCAGCAGTTGTCACCGCGAGGTTTTTTAGGAACCCCGTGTACACAACAAAGAATTTACCGTTTCATTGACACCACCCTTCATTTCAGCGAAGTCTGTCTTGTACACAGACGTCGAGCAAATAGCAGCCCCTGAATATTATTTCCAGTAATCGAACATATACCTTGACTTTGTGGATAAAAAGCTTTGGACACCACACTCGCCTCTAAGGGACGTAAAATTTACGAGGATGGGCGCCACCTTTCGAAAATTTATTGCTACGAAGCACTTAACACACCAACGCATCAAGCTATGAAGACAAACTTTCTGATTGACGTTTTTGTCGTGGCATGTAAACACACTTATTAGAAAGCCTATCCTCGTAATCTCTCACGGAAGGAAGGACTTTCATCGAAGGGGAACAATGCGTCATGTTCGAGATAACTTTTTTTAAGCCTTTTTAGCCTTTCATCGAAGACAATCAATTCTTCTGACTCAAAATCATACAAAAAAAGGCCAAGATTTAATGCTTCATTGTGGTTTTCAGTTATTTATTTACGATTTCAATACAGTCCTGTTGCGTCGAAGGTCAACTGCAGTTCGTGAATCTACCTCAGCTCTGGCCAAGCAACAGTGAAGTTCGTTGAGCGCTTCGCTCTTGACAGCTTAAACGCTGCTGCAGGATTTCGCGGTTAAGCTCACGGAAAAAAGGGAAAACACAGATGCCAATAACAACAGCTGCTCAATATGAAGATCAACGCCTCATGATACTACATAACGTATCAATAAGAAATCATCAATGTCCTTCTTGCGCCTTCACCTTTATTCACCAGCAAGCACCGAAGCAATCTTCACTATGAAAGGCTTCACCCGTAACTAAAAATACCCGTCAGAGCAATTAAACAATAAGAGCGCACTCGCCAGGTAACACAATAACCTGCAACCTCTAAAAGAAAAGCACCTTCCAACCCCTTTAAAGTGAAGCGATTGAGTAAAAAAAAAAAAACGCAACACAATCGACAAGTCGTAAATGAAACGCACGGCGCTTACGACGCAACACCACGATGGCTCGCTTCTTCAATTTGGCTTTCATCCAAAATGCGTACATGATATTCTTTGAGTATCTTTAAGCTACAGTTTTCATGAAAATATGAGTTTGTGAGTACAAAGAATTAAGTACTTTGTGACTAGGCTTGAGTATGACGTTTGCAGAGAACGCATAAAGGAATCTAACACCTCATACAGAAAAAAGCACTGAAAATTTTTGAAGCGAAAATCAGTGAATGGAATCAACACAAAGTCGGTTAATTTTCGTTAATATTGCGCCTGTATTCGCTACCAAGCACGACGTCGTAAACACGGGAGGCGGTGTAGTCCAGCTCTAAAGTCAAACTTTGCTTACAGCGGAATTCTCGATGAAGCTGGGTGTACCGTTGGTGGCGTTAGCAAGGCATTCGATGGCGACCTTTAAATGACATTATAAAATGTCAGAGCGCGCATGCTCCTCATTTTATTAGGCGGTGGTCTTGTCCTTGTGGAAAGAATTGGTCTTGCTAGGATAGAGTACGGTTTATCCTGTAGGGCTTAATCTCTTCGCAAAAAGAATGTCAAGGACGTTGACTTGACTGCCGGTGCATTCGATCAAGCTCATATACTTGATTCTTTATATCGGCAGTACAATGTGGGTAGTGATTTCACTCTGCCTTAGACTGGTGGAACTTTGCCACCGCAACCAGTAAAATTACTGCTGCCTTCGTCAAGTCTACTATTTTGGAATATTTCGACTGGAAAGTTGTTGAACGGAGCGGCGCTTATAAAACAGCATTTAATACTCTCTCAGTCAAAATCTCGTCACGAATTTGCTAACTCGTCCACTTTTCTCAGATTCTGCGCATTATACAACTTCGTTATTTTTTTGTTTTTTTAAAACTTGTTTTTCTTTATTTTTCTTTTTTTTGCAGGAGGAAGTGCCTTCACAGAATGGTTCACAAGGTCGTATTCTCCACTGTAGGAAGGTCCATTCAAGCAGCTAATCGTTAAGTTGTTGTGAAGCCGTAAGAATAAGCACATCTCTTAGCATAGACATCTTGGAGAGACTGTTGTTTAGGTCTTTTGCGATCAGCGAAGAGAAACCGCCCTAAAGTAGACGTTGGATACGCTGCAGTAAGGGTCACATCACTGATAACTCGTTGCAACTTGCTCTCCAACTGAGTTGTCCCAGTGCCAGCTGGCGTTATCTATCAAAGGCCTTACAAAAGTCAACGTATACGCGATGCAGAAAACCTTTCATTTTCGGAATACGTTAGGTGAAGCTCGTTTACATTCGACAGTCTTTACTATCGGTTGATAGAAAGTTGAAATAAGGGATACTGGCCACCTTCTTTTGAAGAGCACAATTATGCAAGAGACAGGCACTGCAGCAGATTGCAAAGTTGAGTCGAACATGAAGCACAGTGAACGGCATCCATGACTACGTAATGGATAGTACATTGTGAGTAAGTATTGGAAGAAATATCTTAGATATCGTTTTTTTGTAGGCCCTTTTTCGCTTCGCTGACCTCATAAACGGTCCAGCGTTCTCTATATCCAGTTAGTACTCTCTGCTTCGAGAATGCTGAACGAAGACCACAGTGCACAGTTCATCCAGTTTGTAAATTCGAAAAAAGAAGTTTGCTGCTAATTTCAGATGCTTGCTGAAATTAATTGAAATTCATTTTTCTCCACTATTTTCTCTTCCACTGGAAACTAAAACGTTTGCGCCTTTGATTATACGATCAACAGAACCTGTCGTTTACCAGGCGTACGTACGAAAGCTCATACAGTAAAAGGCACGTACAAACGACAGTTTGCCTTCCATTCATTACAGCTCCTTGGCAGAGGAAATCCATAGTGGGACTAAAGACTAAACTACTGCAGTAAAATTTCGGACGTTCTACTAATTCTGGAGGTCCGAAAAACGTAAATCGCGTTGTTTCGAATCCCTTAACATTGGCACCACTACACCGACGCTTGAACTCCATAAGGGCCCGTTAACTGGTGATCACGTCTCAGACTGCTCATTTTTTTGAATTATCCATTCATTTCCCATCATTCATGGATGTGAGAATAGCCAATATTGTATAATTGGTCATATCGAGTCTGGCATATTCAAAAAAAAAGCCTTCACTTTCGCTTGCTTTGCCTTTCAAAAATGATGTCGGCCTGATTTTATTCACAATTTCTTTCTCAAGAAGAGTTCTTCCTTCCTTTCGCTGACCTCACTGCTCTAAAACTCACTGGACTCTAAAGTATAGCAAATATCACTGATTAAATGTTTTGTTTTCAGTTCGCAGTAACATCACAGCGAATTACGGCCCTATCGGTGCTGCATTGCACATTTGTGAACTTGGTGGTAAATTTAAAGGTGGGCGACCTCTGGCATTTTCCGAATACGAGCTCTTTGGGGAATCCGAGGTTTGAAACACTTCCTCACAACCATAAGTCGCAAATTTTAGGCAGCACGAACAACTAAGGCCTTGGGCGTCTCCGAGCGAATTTTAGTATGAGCAAAGCTGGTCTAAAAACATCACTGAACAGGAACAGCAGCTGGCAGCGACTGCTTAAGGCGCAAACGTCAAGAGCTTCGCGTTTCTTGTCAAAACTGCTCTTACCAATGAAAATAACGTGGTCCTTCGTTTTCTCGATGCTAGAAAATGAGGTGACCAAATGAAAAACTTAGAAATGTCTTAAACAAATTACAACGTTTTACGAGAAGGCGACTTTAAAAAAGAACAAAGAAACGAATCGGAGAATGAATCAGCTGCACGGGTTCCCTCAGTCGGCAAAAAATAGATATGCTGGCTTACATTGAAACTGTGGAAGCTTTTCCTTCAGTCAGTCTACCTGAACTCGTATGGTCGCAACGAAAGTTGAAAAATCGCAATAGTCGCATGTACTTTTCCGCTTTCCACATTGTGAAACTCTTGAAATTTTGAGCATTGAGCAGATGAACTTTGAACATATTTCATTTTATGCTGCGAATAATTTCTATGAAAGCAATGAAATTGGTTGTTCAACTATAATTATAAATCCGATCCAATTCGTAGCTTACTAATTGTTAGAAGAATGTAGTGGATTCGACGTAATTAAAGAACAAAATGCACCAGACCCGAACTGTTTCACTAATTCAACACATTCGAATTTCAGAGACTTTTTTTTGGACAGAAAACGTGCAATCTGTGCAAATAGAGAACGCTCATGGACGTGAATAATGCGAAATTAGAGGAAGCTCGTAAGATTCATCCCGATAGATTCATTGGCGCTTGAAATACGCAAGATCTGCTCGATTGAGCAGATCCTCAGGAGGTACAATCAACGACTGTTTAGCGATAGCTGAGGCAGAATTTTATACAATTCAGCATTGGTGGAACTGCACTTGAATGAAGAATTATTAGCTCATATTGGTGACTTCTTCAAATGATCATGTATGGTGTACTTCGAGTTTAATGAATTGATTACAGTGGACTTAGATAGTCGCCAGAATATATCGATGAAATATGCATAAAAATGCCTTTATGAGCTTTCCTGCAATGTTGGGCAGCTCTTCACCAAAGCTTCCCTCCCAATACCCTCGCGATGTCCTTCCCTAGAGTTCCCGACAGTTCTCTTGACGTTCTAGGGACACCAGTTAATACCTCTTGCGTCCATCCATTGTCTTGCATCGTGTTTGCCCACACGATTAAGCTTATCCACTTTCTTCACTTCTTTTATTAACTGAAATTTTTGTCTGCTAATTCGTTCGTCATTTTTGTTGAAATAAACTTCTGCCTACTTGAACATTTCCGCAAGGGTTCCCTTGTGGTTGTTTTCGAGCAAGCAGGACTTTTCGATGGAAGTGAGGGTTTTGTTTGAACTGAACGAGGCATCTCATTGCCATAAGCTTTTCTGGGATTGTTAGCAACCATCAACACAATAGATCCCTTCCTGGCTCTGAATAAATTTTCACGTGAACTTCTGCTTAGAGGAACGGACATTGTTCTGCGTTACTTTTCGCTTCACGATTTTATTTGAAGCTCACAGTGCTTCAGATACGTTGAAGCAGATTTCTAATCTGAGCAGCTGGAGGCAGTATATATCAGACAGGCTTCGTGTTCCATAGTGTGCCGTTTCGAGCAACTAGCCTAACACAGCGTGTTTTTCATCGGATTGCCACTGCGTTGGCGACAACCAGCTGTCTCTTCTGTACACATTTATTGTTGGAAGTGTGTACTGGATATTTGAAGCATAGGATCCGTTCTTGCTGTTGCCTTGTGTCGTTGACGTGCTGTGGCATCAAATCTTGCTCGTTCAATTTATGTTTGCCAATTCGCTTTCCTCCAGTAAAACCCAGTAGTAACTCTTGTGCACCAAACATAGAAAGGAATCTCCAGGGCAAGATATAGATCCGTTCCTAGCCTGCCGTAGTTGAAGAGCAAATGCTAATCCATCGAGAGAGAGGAAATAATTTTTCGAATGGAGCTGTTCAAGCAGCTCTCAGGCAATAACATGCCATAAACTTCAAAAAACTGGATAACTTCGGCATACCTCATTGCTTGAGGAAAAAATGTTCTTGGGACTTGCGAAATGTTTTCAGCAAATTTAACTGTTTGCTAAGATGTCTCATTAATACAGTGCTTTCTCATTGTTGTATTTTTTATTGCAAAGAAGTTTCGAAAATTTGGTCTGCCACTGGAAGATATCACCAAACGAGCCTCCTGTTAATTTACAGAAATCAAGCGTTTTTATCCCTAGCATGCCGTTATCGACGCAACCAGAACGAGTCATCTCACCAAAGTTTTAAAGCTGTGACAGAAATTCTCAGCCATTATGAAAATTGCCCTATTTTGTGCACCTTTTAGTATTAGCCAGCACCAGTGTAGGCAGCAAAATTGCATTATCACTGTTGCACTCATAGGAGGTGTGGGATGGTAAATTTCAACCGTCATTTGTTTGGCTTCGCTTCTTACAGAAATTTCTGCTTTTTTTGCTCGGAAAATAAAAGAAATTTGCCCCATGATCAGAATATCAAATATGCAGAGTTTTCTTTTCTCATAAAACTGCCTGTGTTTCCATCGAGCTGGAGATATTTTTCGCATTGCAGGCTACTATTTGTACCATCAACCGCAATGTTTCCCTTCTCATCTTGAAATAGAGACCTCACCAGCGACTACCATTCATACTGCATACTGGCAGCAACGAAACTCAATTTTGGTGCTCTCACGACTTTTTCTGTCTCTTCTGCTAATCCTTCAGTAGCTCCACTCATGAGTACCTTCAGTTTTTCTGTTTTCATAGCTTTTCTCCGCTTGTGCATACATATGTGTATAATCATCATTGTTCGCCCAATTTGCTCTTCGCCTGTCTGGCATCTTAATCCTTCTTAATCCGTTCCTTCACTCCACAGTTTGCTCCTTCTCCGCTTGCTGGGAAAGACCATTTCGTTTTCATCTTCTTCATCAAATCAACCCGCTTCCTTATTACCAAGTAAACTCACTATTCCCAGAATTGTTTCTGCATCGTTATCCCTCTCATAGTTTCAACGCGTGATTACAGACTGGCGAACGGCAGAAAGAGCTGTCGTAAAAAACGTATTCTTGACCACGTATTTTACTGCTTCACAGGAAGAAAGCATATGGTTCAGTTCATACTACGCACTCGGAATGTGCCAGCTGCCATACAAAACGAAATTCTTGAAACTTGTGAGAAGATCGCGGGAGTTGGACACATCTCTTCGCTTATCGAATAGAGGAGACAAAAGCCGGGAGTACGCCTTGCTCTCTCTTGCTATCTACCTTCCCTACCCCTCCCATATCATTGTAATCTCATTCAGAACCCTCGAAGTGCAGTTTACTATTCTAGAACACTCTAATTTATGGCAGCTTTTCGCAGCTCAAGAATGCCGGGTTCGTAAGTACGATTATACTACCTGATATAGGAATTTTTGCATAAGTTTAGTAATATTTGTGTTATGAGAAATTCCTCCTCATCATTAGCACGCGGAAGTTCAGATTCCCAGCATGCCGAGCAAAAAAAAAATCTTCTTTCGAATGTTGGAAGGGGCTGCTAGAGGCAGTGACGAATATTTGATAATTTCTAGAAGCCTTTATTCAAAAATCCGTCCAATCTTTCTCATAACCTATTGGCTATTCCTCAACTCCCAAAAAGATTTTCTACACTTTAATTAGGCTGCCAATAAAACTCTTTTAAGGCTGCCTCCTTAAATTCTGAGCATATAGCGCTAGCAATTTTTTATGCAAAAATTTCGATAAAGGTGAGGTCATACAGCCGTATAATCTAATAGTGGTGCCAGTGGTGTTTTTCTTCAAAGTTACTGTACTTTTATTTTCTCTGTCTTTGCTTAATGATTTCTGTAGCGAGTGCTATATTTATGTTCGGCTCTGACTCACTTCTGGCGTATGTGATTTTTATGCGTATGCTTCTGTACGTTTGTATTCTATCAAAGTTGGAGCTTATAAACGTCATCTCACCGTTTACCTGAAACAATACCCGTTCAAATCCTTTGCATATTTCTACTAATCAACGCTGAATTTTGATGCGTGGTGTGAATGCAACTCAATGAGAGCTTTAAACAAGTGGGTATTTAGGACCTGAGCAGTCAATATCGCTGCAGAGAGATGAGGTAAACCAAAACGGGGAAGGGAAGGGGGGGGGGGGAGGAGGAGGAGGGAGCACTCTGCAACACGGTTGGCGATATAAGCATAACATCATTATGCAAGTCACGGTAAATTTAAAAAAAGGTAACAACATGCTGATGTGCCATTTAAAACGCTCATTATAGCATTGCGTCACCCATAATAACGATATTATTATAATAGCGTTCAAGCGAGTTTTATTGCTTGCTCACTCATTTCTTTATCGCGTAATCGATTTGCTCTCAAAAAGCAATGAGGAGCTGAAAATATGGCGATGTTAACTTCGGCGTGTTGTGTTTTGATGGATTTTGAATAGTGGATGGCTTGCTTTTTTTTGTTGGTTGCGCGACTTCTTATCGACACTAAGCAGAAAACGTTTCCATTCCCTATTGAAGCATGGAAATGAATTTTATTAGTAACGTTTCACATCAGCGCATTTGTACCGCAGTGCCACGTGGAAGAAACGGGACCTCTGGACTCTTCTTCTCGAATATTTTACCGCACCTTACTCGAGGCTTCTCTCAACCCTCGAAGAGTATTTCCAGTTTTCCTGTTGGTGACTGACTTAAACTCTATGGAAGCGTTCGAGTGAATTCAGCAGTGTGAAGCAGGGAGAGGAAGAATTTTGAAAAGAAGTGCAGAAGATGTGAAATCGATAATGAGAAGCGTCTGTAATGACAGGGATATACGATATTGGTGACTTGTTCAGAGGCGACGGACGTTTATTCGTTTATACGGTTTTGCTTATAGTGGTGCTAGTGAGTTGAAGCTGACTTTAAAACGCTGTCTTTCATTTCACTTTTTTTTTGCTGACCTTAAGAGTCTTATATCGATAGTATTGCGGTCTTATTTGGTGCATTGCACAATGTTTCTATACTTCATCAGCAGATGGTGCCGTCTTTCTGAATCTAGCAGCATTCTAGGCAATGTGAAGGAGCACACTGTTCTTTGAGTGCTGCACACTTAAAGTACATAAGCGTAATCACGCTTCAGTCGTTCATAATCACGAAGCGCCGGAATGTCAAGCAGTGCACCACTAAGAACGACTAGGTATTGAGCAAAGACACCGGAAAAACACAGGGAAATGGGAAAAAACACCAAGAGGAGTTTACCAATAAAGGGGACAACAGAAGAATAAAAAGTATTGATTTTTGTTTGGATACCAAAACTGTCTTGGCTGTTGTGGAAATCATCTGTTACAGTCTGCCGACCTTTACAGGCTAGTATTTCGAAGAAACAAATGATTGTACCATAGGCGATATTACACAGCACAAGCAGTGGCGAATCAGTCAGAGGCTGATGGTTGACATCTTACTTCGATTATTCTACTTCAGCCTGTTGATTACAGAAAGACTGGCCTACACGTTTCTGGTATAGCACACTTCATTGTACCTCCCTGCGACCTCGTTATATTCAAGCCCTGGGCTTGCACTGCAAATCAAGCAGATTTTTGGTGGGAATTGGCTTCCACTTTAGGGGACCACAAAACATCGCTGTTCGACCAACTGGACATGCACGACTTTCTTCTTTATAGACTTGATAAGTCAGTTTGGTTTTGGGGTAGAAAGCCTAAACACCTCCTTGCAGCTTCATTCCACAAAACCAGTATCAAGAATTGGCCCACTGTTGGCTGTTCAGCGTTGGCTGTTGAAGTAGCTTAGTTCCGACCCACTGAATGCATAACGTGCATGAAGTGAAATCACCAATTGTGCTTCTTGTGTCGTTGTTTTTAGCAATAAATTGTACTCACTTTCAACGCCCAGATAAACTATTCTTATATTTTACTGTATGTTTTCTTATCAAAAGTTTCACTAACACAGCCGAGTTTCCATTATTATACTATATTTTCGATCCCGTAAAGTTTACTACGCAATACTATCTTGAACTACATTCCATATTTTCACTTACTAATTCCGAAAGAATTACTTTCGCCGCAAAGTGCTCTTATCGGTGATGACTAGAACCGGTAACAAGTAATGTAAGATTATCACTAAATAAGCTATAAAAGTGACAAGAGAACTAAGAAGCAAGATAGCGGAAGAAGATTGTCAAAGAAAACAGATCAATGGAAAAACAACAGCCGCATAATCAACAAGTTTCATATAGCGGTCACAACTAAAGGAGAATTTTGAGAATACGACATCAGAGCTGTAGGCTAAATAAACTTGATGACTTTACATCAAAACAACATGCAAAAGCACTCAATGCAACATAAATAACGTCATATTTCCCCATAAGAATGCGTATAATCGGACTTTGCTACTTCCCTTGAAGTAGCGTTAAACCTCTTGTCAGATAGGACCCAACCTAGCAAAGTGGTTTGTAAGCATAAGTTTCAGAAACAACTCAACTCTTCCAAACGAAACACAATAATTAATGCAATGAATATCTATGAGGAGTGCAACTTGAAGAAAAGGAAACCTAGAAATATCCCATCTGATTAAAATATGTACCCGCAAAAGTGCCATCAAATATGTGAATCGTGGAGGAGGGAAGCGTTTGTTCAACAACAGTAATTAATGGATTGACTAGCTCGATAAGTGAGAAGAACGTGATGGATCTTCGTCGAAGTTTGATCGTCATATATTACTGTCAATCCAACAAATAGCCAATATAAACCCTCCCTCTCGCACGAAATGGACAGTTGAGACGATGTACAGGCGTCGGCCTGCTCGAGGACTAAATGCAGAGTGTGCATGCGATTCATGGTGATTTCCCAAACAGCGGATGTTTGCCATGATCAGGGTGTTCAAGTGTTTCGATGCATTTGTTGCATATACAATGATGACAAAACTGTACTGTTCCGTTGACACAGCAGGACTGCCTAACTCCGCCTGATTTTCCCATGATTTCTTCGATGGTCACGGTCGCCATTTTCGTCTTCATCGACATCATCAACAGTCGGTGCGTCAGAGGCAGTTTCGCAATAGTATTTTCACGCTAAGCAATTTTCCAGAGAGAAGTAAGGAGTGAGAATACATGTACTTGATCAGCGACGCATTGTGGTCTTCTTGTTTTCTCTTTTTTGTCTTCCCTTTTTTGCAGTCCTTGCTGATTATCCATCAACTGTTGACATAATTAGGATCATGAAAATAACATCGGTTGGTCCTTCGGAGTCACGAAGGTGAGCATAACCTTCATGAGACGATCCTTTAGCCGCAGAACACATTAAAAGCATCTCCTTTCAGGGATCCCACCAAAGTTGAAAATTTCAAGAGCATGTTAGTTATGCTGTGATTTTGTAGTTGCCACGAAATGTATCAACAAGGTCTTTCATCTTTACAGTTAAACTAAACTAGCCTGGAAAACAGCTGAATTCGTACAAACTTCATTGCAAAGTACCAGCCGGTATGGCAAAGAAAGTTAGTTCAATCCCGTTGACGAATGCGATTTTTCATGCGTTTCTGGCTTCTTTTTTTTCAAAAAATCGCATATTACGCATCATTGTCCTGCAAGAACCTATCTGATAAGATTCAATTTTTCCTGTTTGTATTTATGATGGCTTTTATCTTGCAGACCTCGAGGGCCGAATTCGTATCTTCGATTAGAAATATTTGTTGGGGTGCTTTCTCAAAGTCGTCAACTTATTTGCTCACTGCTAGACCAGGTGTTAAATGCAGTATAAGTATGAAGGAAACTCACTCGCATAATCTTCTGAAAATGTTTCTGTACGCATTCAGTTGGTTATAAAGCCTTGTTGAGAGTCTTTTGCTGATTGGACTATGCTTTGTTAAACTCGCAATTCCTCATCTCATTTTCTTTCTGGGTTGAAATCAGACATTAAGGAATGAAAAAAACAGATCCTTATGCCGTGTACTCGGATAAGAGCATATTTAAATCCTCTTATATATAATATATAATTCAAAAGAAAGATAAACTCTACGAAGGCTGTTTCGAGTGTGGGAGGCAAGAACATGTGACGGTGAAATGTGTTTTGCGAAGCCACGTAAGAAACGAGAAATAATTGTATGCATGGATTATTTCTGCCGCTCCATTATACGGTTCGCCGTTGTGCATTTTCACAGTGTACGACCTGCTCTTGTGCGATCTGCGATAGGGGGTTTTCCACGTTGCACTTTCTGCTCACTTTTATTTTATGGATACATCGTCTCAAAGGCGCAGGTCTCAGCTGAGACGGATGACTGCCGGCCCCGAGGCCCTCAGTGGTCGTTGTAAACGATGGATATTCTTGCATAATTTGCCGTCTTCCAAATTTCAGGACGCAAATGTTTATTCTTTGTTCTCATACTACGTTTGTCGATTGCAGGTAGTAGACATACGAATATTTTGTATCGTTGCCAAGTTAAAATATGATTTTGTTCCTTTAAAAGCCATTATCAGTTATCATTGTCATCCTTCTGTGATCGCTCTAAGTATTTTATAAATTTTTGCTATGTTGGCTCGTCATTGCTTTCTTTCCAATCTACCAATCTGTCCATCCTCTAATGCTTCAAGATGATGTCATAAGCAGTGAAAATTTCGATCGTTTCATTCCAGTCCATGGACTTTGATCGTTGCTAGCTTCACTTTAGCCAAAGCTTTTTGTGGCTTACTAATGGTTAACGATCTACAGACGCACCGCTGACTCCTGAAAGTTGACGGCGGACGATTGAACGATGTGAGCTTGCTCAGTATGGGGATCATGGTTGCCTTGACCATTTACATTTAAAATTTTTGAAGAAGTGGTAAAG
This sequence comes from Ascaris suum, assembly GCA_013433145.1. Classification (NCBI taxonomy): domain Eukaryota; kingdom Metazoa; phylum Nematoda; class Chromadorea; order Rhabditida; family Ascarididae; genus Ascaris; species Ascaris suum. Next base: position 186,462 of record CM024189.1, read on the forward strand.
ATTTCAACACAAGACACATAGAGAACGAAAAATCAGCGCATTGCGATACTTTTTTCCTTCTTCCTGTATTTCTCATCCCGGTGGTATCACTCGACTCACCAAGTTCCTTTGCCTCTTTGTTGAACCTACTATGAAACTTCTGGCTAGTCACAACTTCTCTTTGAGGTAAACGCATTTTGTTTCGCAAAAAAAGTTTAAAGCTAACTTTCCATGGTACAGCCATGATTGCGACAGACCTGCAGTGATTAGGACTGCACGTTATATTGACAAGAATTATGATTTAATGTATGCAAATTCCACTCAGGGACGTGCATGTCCGAGTACGCAGTGCTATTTTGTTCAACAAACAGAAAGTGCTGCACCTAATGCGAGCAAATTTGTGGCGGCTTTATTGTCACAACTTTTCTTGGAAGCTTCATAGAAGAAGTCAGAACTTGAGTTATATTAATAAATGTGTTCATACTCCCTTCAAAATAAACAGTTCATAGCACTGAGCAACCTCTTATCGTAAATCCGCGCTTTGCGACGATCGATAGCAATATTATGTTTTCTCACGTGGAGTAACATCAGATCATCACAACTGTGATCCGAAAATATGTCTTGCTTAGTTTTGACCGTCATATGATCAGCAGCTCAAAGTATACCCTTTGCGAAGAGAAGTTCTCGCCTACTTCGCACGTCAGATTGTAAACACCTCGTGCGTAGTTCAGTATGTGATCACGCAGGCCAATAATGATGCGTATTTGATAGAAAACGTACTTTGCCTCATATGTTGTGGGATGTTATGTACACTGAGATTGTTCTGATGTGTAAAACTTCGTAAGCGCAGTTCTACGTCCATTACGAAATCAGTATTTTTCATTCGTTCACGCAACCCTAATTGCCTTATGGAGATTTTGCTCTCGATAACTCAAAGATACAAGCGCCATGCAAGTTCCTTTTGCCACGATCATCTCTTTGAACAAAACTGGCCCTAAGCAAGCTGCATAAGTGCATATGAGGTTTAGTGACGAAACTTCAAAGAAATCAGTCACCAACTGTTCTAACTCCTATGAGAACCCTACAGCAAATATGGCCACCGTAAGTTCCTGCTATACACGAGAAGACGGGTATATTAAGCTTCGTCAGGGTTGAACGTGTCACTGAATTCGTCATGGAGAAACAAGTTTTGAGATCAAGGAGGAAAGGCTATGAAGGTAAGGATGGAGACTGTTCTTTTGCACCCTTTTCGGTTATTCCCTAACGCTGAGTCCTTTTTCACAAGAGCTCCCTCTATCTTCTTATAACCAAAAGCTTTTCCTCGCTCTCGACTCTTCACCCTTTTCGTACACCTCTTCAAAGCCACCCAGATCATTAAAAGTGCTCACGGACACATACTTCTATGTACTTTAAGAGGTCGGGCTGGCGCGACGCCGTGTAACAACGATTGTGCATTAAGTATAGTATTTGGAGTAGGGTTGCATCTGAATTCTTTTCCTGACTCCTCCGGTTCCTGCATTTCTTGGAGTTGGGATCTGTTGTCAGGGTTTGTTTCAGAGTAAAGTTCCAGCAAGACAAACTTTGAACAGAAGATATATATATATATATATATATATATATATATATATATATATATATATATATATATATATATATATATATATATATATATATATATTTGTTTATTTGTTTATTTATTTATTTATTTATTTTTTGAGGAAAAAGGGGGAAGCGAGGGGGAGCATAATTGAGACTGAGAGTCGGATGTTAGATCACAAGGGACTTCTGATCGACAGTTAGTGTATATCAGTTTCCAGCCATTTAGGGGTTTGCATAATCGAGGAAAATTATATCGAAGGGATCAATAATGTGGTGCTCCTCGTTAGTTTTCTTTAGATCAGATACGTATATAGCACATATTACATTTCTGCATTAGTAAGCTCCATCGATCTCTATCGCGTGCCTTGACACTTGTGGAGAGCATGCGCAAGAAAGTCCTATATACTGAAGTAGGTGCTGTTTCTATACGATGTGCTATACAACTGCATGAAGTGCCGTTTTTACGCAGTTTTGAGAATTTGCGTTTGCAAAGCTCATTCTGGTATAATCGTGTCTGTGCTTATGTATATATGTTCGTTTTGCTGTTCTATTACTTGAAAATTGCTATTTTTGCGTTGTAGTCAAAATAAGTTTAGTAAACCTTTTGCATTTTGTTCGAAAAGCATTTGTTTGTTTACGGAAACGCGTTATCTTCCAAGAGATAAACCAGACTAAGTAAAAGCGATCGCAAATCTTCCATGAACTTTTTTATTTGTTCATGTAATTTTAGGTGAAGACAATTTTAAGAGGTGTGAGACGTTTTAAAAAAGCAAGCTGAGAGGAAGAAATAAACAAAATTGAGATCAACTAACATTCTGCAATAACGCAGTTACTGTAAATTCTCGTTTGTTCCGCGCATGCCTCTGTTATTCCAAATTTCTTGCTCTATCGCATTTTGAAAGTCGCCGTCGGGTACAAACTTTCTGTGAAGAGCGAACGCCTCGTTCACTTCGGAAGTTGTGCTATCGAAGCAGCTGTTACGGTGGTCGTTCACATTTCCTGCGCGTGCTGCGCCGTGGCTATCAAATTGCGTGTCGCCACTCGTGACGCATATTTTCCAAGCACGCCGTGTGAAAGCATCTTGTGAACAGATTTTCTTTAATCAACGTGTTCTTACCTGTCCAGGAGTCGAGGTTCGTGAGACAAAAGAATTGGCGCGACAATAGCTGGTGTAGTAGTGCGTGCTATACGATAGGTCAAGTTATAGGTCAATTAATGTACTAATTACAGATGTTTAAGGTCATGATGAAAAATTCAGCTGCAATGACGTTTGAGACGAGAGACACAAAGCAGTTGGGTAGACGAGTGAATATATTAACAGATGTTATTTCTTGCTCAAAGTATTTCGTTTTGAATAAATTAATATCTAAGACAATAGGTGTATGGCTGGCACCTGTCCTGTTATTCATAAAGGAAAGTTTTGTAAATTTCTTTCTTCATGAAAGCTTTGAAGTAAGAAACTCGATGGGATGCGAACAGCTTCGCAGATTTCCTCACGACAATTTTATTGTCGCAACGAAAGGGATGTCGAGACGATAACTTGAGTAGACTCGTCCAGATTTTGGGGTCGTAAGTAGATGCACGGTCGTAATTAAAACTTTAACGAGCCATAAAAGGCATACTGTTATACATTTTAAGGTCACTTTTTGCAAAAGTTTGTTTTCCCTGCATTCGATTTTCAGGTATCGCGACTCTTTTTCGAAGACGATGAAGCGGGCGGTAGGGGGGAGACTAGCTCCTCCATAGCAGTGCGAGGAGAAAGGGACGGAAAATTCTGCAGCCCTCTCCATCTGCCTTCCTTCCTTCCGTAGTTGCAGACTTGTTAAGCCGCACTCCTGCCTTCAAATTGATTAAAGTTATTGCAATTATTTCCAGTGCTTTTCACTTTCCGTTAACGAGCAAAGTTGTGAGCGACTCATAAAGACACTCTTCTCATATTGCTGCGCAAAATAAATTTCGTTGCAGATTACCGACCGGATGAGATAAATGGATGAGTTAACAACTGAGACTGAGCGCCTATTCGATCTATGCGATCGAGAAAATAAGGGCTATCTCACCGTTAATGACCTGAAAGTCGCCTGTCCACAGCTGGATGACGAGGCATGCGGTGTTACATTGCTTTCTGTGCATAACATCTCCATCATTTAAACAGATTCGCTGTTTATGCATAAACTAGGCCGACCGAGTCTTAAAATTACATTAATAAAACGCTAATCATATCTTGAAATTTTCTGTGAACCAAAGGTGAACGAAGCGAGTAACTATCGTTTCAGTGAAAAGAAGTAGATTTCGTAATATTGACGCGAATATAGCAGAAAAACGCTTTTTAGGTGTTTTTTTCATTCTGGCAATATTCCAAATATCAAAAGTATCAGCCCTGCGGCACTATGTGCACAACGATGTGCGCTTTTGGCAGATGTGGTGTCGATCCTCAACTACTCTATCTATTCACTCATTTCATGTCCGCGTTTTGTTACGAAACATTCCAGCACGTTCCCAGATAGCAGAGAAATTTCTCACTACCCTAGAAAAAATTTCTCTGCTATCTGGGAACGTGCTGGAATGTTTCGTAACAAAACGCGGACATGAAATGAGTGAATAGATAGGTGGAGATAGATCGCAAAATTCCGACGTACTTCACAAAGAACCTTCAACTACTAAGGAGGCATAAATTGACGTTCATTTTCTGAAGTCAATGGTTCCGTTGAATTTTCTTGCTAATGTAGTTCTATTCAACACATGCATGAAGCTTGTAATCTCAAACAGAACAAATCCAGAAGTAGTATTTCTGGAATCCAGGAATTTAAATAATATTCTCATACCTGTTTCAAAAATAGTAACAAGAAAAAAGAACGTTCAACCTTTGTCAGTTGTAGCAGGACATAACGGACAAGCTCATGAGGTTTTTTTTCGTAGCACTTGAAATTTCTCGATCGAAGAAACATCCTCGATAAACATCACAATCTATTTTGAATAATAAGAGTTCTTATGGAAAATTTGAATGCCTCAATCATGGTTTTCAGGAAATTGACTTCATATTTGCTAGTCTTGATGCCGACAGATCTGGCAGAATTGACCGTCGTGAATTTCTCGGGGGATTCCAAAATGCGCTCTGCAGAGGAGAAAGCGAAGATAAGATTTGTTCCTTTAAATGTCATGTAACGGCTAGTATGAATTGGAAAATAACAACGCATGAGAAAGCTGTCCAGTATAGTCAGAAGCAAATAAAAATCCTTCTGTAAACACTATCAAACCGAGAACAGAAGTGAGAAGCTTCTTTAGGACAATCACCATGCCTCCTAAACACTTTCGGATCCCTTGCCTTCGTGAATTTTTGTCGGAACAATCCCATGTTCGCATTCTCAGAGAACAAATTCAAAAACAGCCACCGCCTTAGCAGTGTGCTTTTCAGTAGATAGTCTTTCGAATGTTTGCAGAATGAAATCAATTGCCCTTCCATGAACGCTCATCTTCTTTCTACAAAAACTGAACTCATTACCATAAGATGATGATGTTTTTGCGAGTGAATCTCGACATAAAGACGTATCTATTTGACCGTCGTAGGCGTTATTTCTGCTCCTCATAAGGCAAAAATTCTAAAAATTCTCTTTGCATTACTTGCCTCGTTTGAAAAATCAAATTTTCGCTCCTTCTTGGGAATTTTCCCTCCTCTTCAACAATTTTTTGTGGAACGTCCAAAATCTATTCTGCTTGTTTCCTTTGAAAGAAAATGTGAGATAGCTTGCCATCTGCGGCCTCTGGAAAGGCAATACCAATGGAACAGTCAAGATTAGCGCGAGGCTGAAAAATATGTAAGCGGAATTGCACATCTCGCGGAAACTGAACAAGATGATTCCCTTATTTGGCTGACCTTCTACCAAGTTTCACCAGAACCACTGGTCTGTTCCCACTTCCGGAGTTTCTGATTTGGAAAACTAGGAAGGTGAACCACAACGCCTAAAAAGTAACAAATATCGGAAACAGGTCGAGAATGAGGACACTAATATTTGACTGTGGTGTGGGAAAAAAAAGACAAAAGCCTACCGATCGATCCGAGTAGCTACGAGTCGGGGAAGAGGGGGGTGGGGGACTAACGAGTAGAGAGGAGTCGGCGGTTGCCGATGAAATCGACGAGGAGCGTTCTCTTCGTCGCGTGACAGTTCTTCTCTCGATGCCCACTGATAAGTTTATGCTCGGCTGGAGCTGCTTATATGCAGCTCCAGCCGAGCATAAACTTCGATCTCAGTGGCAGCCGATCTGAGAACATCGGCCGCCACTGGGAACAACGTTGCAAGGATTTTACCTTTTTGCAATAATGCTGTGGGAATATTTTTTGAGAGGAGGGCACAGTGCGGATCGCACCGTGCACTTCATCGTGACACATAGTGTCAACCCAGTCGCCAAGTGTAAGAAGTGAGGGTTTGTCAATGAGCTGCTTTAAGGTTCAGTGGAATGAAGCGGCGAGCAAGTGTCGTTGATATTGAACACGATTGTGGCACGCTGCCTCGCAGGTTCGATTTCGCTACAGTCTACGAAGGTGCATCCGAGACTGAAAACAATGACTCATTCTCCGTAAGGTTTATGTGTTGTTGGCCGTGCCACCAAATCAATTTCACACACACATGAGAAATTGAAACCTGCATGCGAACATTTTCGTATTTAGGACAGCAAAATTAGGTCATTCGTTTGTGATACCATCGAAAAAAGCGCTGTTCCCACCAAAGATTAAAAAAATCCCACGAATTTCTTAGCAAGATTATGCTAAGTCGTGTGTGAATGCTAAATCATACGTGAATGTCACACGCGAATGATAAACCCCACATATGAAATCTGGTATGGTGATGGGAAGCGAGTGCTTTCGACTATAGAGTAATAGGGAAGTTCGATGGAGTGACAACCATTGGGAAGCTCAAAAGAATTAAAGTAAGAGGTGAAATGGGGGAGAATGGGCATACCGTGTTGGGAGTGACGTATTGTGTGGCAAGTAGAGCTTGTGCTGATATAATTCCAGCACCCGTCAAAACATGAATTTCCTATCGGATTTGAATTTTTTTTTTGGCGAATGAGCTTACTAAAATTCAACATCACTTTAACGTTATATTGTATGCCAACGGCTTACTCTCTTTCACATAACATTTCCAGCTTATGCACTTAATGCTTCAACATTCCACAATGTAATTGTCAAGCGTGAAATAAAACGGCCAGGTTCTTCTCGTGGGACGCTTCCTCACTTGCTATAGAGAAGTTATCTGGTTGGCTATGTGTCAGAATCCGTTTCTATTGGTCTCAAATATCTTTTTAAAAGATGTTCACGTTTGCATATCTCCATCAGAGGTGAGGTACCAGTGCTGTCAGTGAAGCCTATGCTGACAGTGTTATCATTTGAACGGATTCGAGGAACAATGGCAAGAGACCGCTCAACATACTTAGAAGTGTATTTCAGCTTCCGGAAAACATCAAAGGGTCCCCGCTCAGCGATGTGGCTGTCTATAACTCGGATTCGGATGCCTATAGCAGTATCGACTTCTCACTTCCATGGTTTGTGTACTCTTATCACTTTAAAGCAGTTCTGCTAAAAATACCGCGTCTTTTAAAAACGCATCACAGTATTCTAAATTGTATTTTATTTTCTAGTGGCACCATCTTCAGGCCTCATCCAACACTTCGGGTAATATGGTGATGATAGTACAAAGAAAGTCGAATATTGTGATATGCTCTCCGCCTGTCTCTCTCACTGTGCTCGTCCCCAAAAACTGATGAGTGTAACAGTAGCTTGAATTGGCGCATAGAATGGTTTCCTTCGATTTGACAAGGATGCAACGCGTTCTTCAAATTTTGAAATTGTAGGCTTTAACAGAAGTGTGACGTCCGGACTTAGCAATACGAGACAACTGCTGCGACTTGTATGTTGTAATTATTGATATTCTTTGCCTTTTTTCAGTCAGGACGAAGTACTTTTACTATACGAACAGTTGCAATCCTCCGGTATGCCACAGATTCTGCATCGATTTGAGAAAGTTGTCGGCAGCTTTTGCAAGGAAATCAGGGATCAGAAATACGAGAACGTCAGGCTGCAGCATGTTTTCGAAAGGTGTGCGAATGACTTGTAATTCATGCATTTTCTTGTCCGTTAATGATCAAATGTAGCTCTTTGTTTTCAAAAAAAAAAAATTGTTTCACTTATTGTAGACATATATCTCATATATTAATTGGGTCGCCATGTCGGGAATGAAGAAATGGCTTCATAATGCGAACGTTAGTCTCATGAAAATGCAGGAATGTTTTTCGATAAAAGGACGGCCTCATCGTGTTTCGTGATTTAAAGCCGCAACTGCGCTCCAAAGCGCTGAACCAGAATGTTTACTTGACATCGATTCTAGTGTACAAACACAACAATCGTCACACGCAGTACAGTGTCAATAAGAGCTGTGCCTGACGAGTAGTTAGCCGTCTACAAACGGTGCACATGTGGTACATATACCAATAAGATGTTCAACTATCGCATGCGGTACTGTGTTCGTTCATGCATCTGTGTAGCAAATAATCTACGATGAAAAATGTGATAAAACTATTATATAACCTGAGGTTTACTTCAGTGAACGACAGTCATATAGTCGTCGAATGCTGGAAGTGGAGAGCGAAATCGACCAACACATTTCGAATGCCGAGAGAAAAGTGCGCGATGAGGTCTGTGTTCTGGGTCCCACACTTATTTTATTTACGCCCACTTTGCAAATAGCAGTGATTCTCATAGTTATTTTACGCTCACAGTTATTCGTTAGAGAGGATTTATTAATTAGGAGGTTTTATTTCAGATCTTGTCAGGGAAGCTGTCACGGAGGCCTTTATGTTTTGTTTTCTAGACAGATGTGCAAATCGAGATTTCTCTTTTCACATGCTCGTCTGACTTCACATCGAGAAAAGGTGCAATATGCCTAAAGTAAGCGCAGAGTAAAACACAAATTCTATGAGTCAAAAGAACGATTGGGCTGCACGTGGGCTTTTATTAATGACCGCTGGAAATAATGTACAATTATTGGGAAAGGGAAAACTTGATAGTGAATGAAGGACTTTGCTTTCCATGTCTCACACGCATACTTTGAACACGTGCCCAAAGTTGCATAAACTTCACGAAGTTTAAAAATCCGGCTTAACATGCCAATTAGCACCACGTACAGCATCTCTCAGGAGCGAACGTAGCACTCTCTTACCCTGGAAGGCAATGCTCGTTGACATTGTGCGTTGTTGCTTTTGTTTGTGATGCTTTAAGATGGCCGGAAGGACTGATATCAAAGAACGAAAAGTTTTGCGTTAGATATTGTTTCAGATTCGGCGACACGCCTGTAGAAATCCACCAAACGTTGAAACAAGCTTTTGCTGAGCAGATTATAAGCCAAATCTAAGTGCATGAGTTTTAAAAACGTGGAACATCTGACCAACGTTCTAGGCATCCTTCAGGTGGCATCAATAGCAGAAGTGCTGCCAGAGCTCGGGAATGAATTCAAGAGGAATGTCCTCAAACATTTCATAATATTTGTGAAAGAGCAGCTTGTTGTTCTGCAAAAACGCTCGCAAGGTGTCAGCCATTCAGTAGTGACTACGGCGATGGTCCGGCTCGTTTATTGCTCGTTGTGCGTCAATTTATGGCTTATGCAAGCAATGCCTTAGACTTCCGAACCAACCTGCAAGCCTTTTTCTGCCTCTAGAAATGAAACTTAACCTGATTGGGAGAAGATCTGAAACGTCATTCTGTAGTTAACCTAAGGTATCATGAAGAGGATGATAGAAAATGACTTCGAATAGCGTATCAAGTCGCCGAGATGTGCTAACGGGGTGGGAGATTTCTTCGAAGTAGATGAAAGATATTAATTTCTCATTTACGTATGTCTTGTCAATGAGCGTATTTCGAAAACTTCGTACGCAATGAACTTACTTTGGTGTACGCAAAAAATATGGGACATGAAAGAGCATTACGTCCTCTCAGCAGGACTGCAACTCCTTGACATATTGTTCATGTCATCTTGCTTCCTTTCTGCTCTTTTATTCTTGAAATGCAAATTATGTGCAGGACTCAGAACTCTCCGTTTGTCTTCCGCAGACCTTTGAGACTGCATATAAGTTTGATAAGGCATCCCAGTTAATTTTTAGGAGAGAAGGCGCTTATGTCAAGAGAAAGAAGAAATGAGGATGCAGCTGGAGCAAGAAATGATGGAGCTTAAGAACAATTTACTGGCAATGCAAAAAATGGAGGATGCGATTAAAAAGGAGAGTACGAAAGGAGAACAAACACTTGAACTGAAAGCAAAGCTGCAGGTTATAAACTTCGTTAGGATTCTTTACTTTTGCTTATCATTTCTTACTGCTTGCTACTGAACATTAATGACCGCTTTGTTCTCAAATTCCCACTAATATCCGCCGATCTTCGAGAATGGACGTTCTAAAGCGAGCAAGAAGAAGGCAATGATGTGGCACTACCAAGAATACTGATAGCGACTATTAGCACTTGAATGCGGCTAAAATGGAAGTTTATATTAAACTGCTCGGAACAGCAAGCTACCGTTTTACTCATAATCTATTGGACTAACGACCAAGTGGAAACTTCGAAGGTTTCTAGGGCGGAAAGTGGATTTTGAGGTTAGTACGAATCCTGGGATTACATTACTCGTTAGAAAATATTTTAAGGGCCTGCGATGCGCCGTATCTGCATGCGCTCCCGAACTGATTGTAAATGTCTGTGACGTAGTGGGCGCTTGTTCATGCACTTCGGTGGTACGAATAGCTCCAAATTCTTATCGCAGTGGCAATTTCTAAATAGAGTAGAAATCTAAACCCTACGCGCCTGGGATGATGCTCACGCGGAGCACAAGCCTTCGTAGCTCACTAAGTAAATGTTTTCTTTCAATTCTCAGTAGATACCGGTTGTTCATCGCCAAAATCCAACGCAGATGACTGCAGTGTACGTGATCCGGCGCGCTCTGATATTCATTCGTTGTTTAATATGGTTCGACTTTGAAAGGTTGCAAACGCTATGGCTATGGATTTTAGGGGACTGTAAAATGAGACTGTTTACATGTACGCAAAAATCTACTTCTCGTTGCAAAGTCGCCTTCTGGGTGTTGCTTCAAAGATAGAAATTAGACACCCCTCTCGTTAGGTAATGCTTTCTTGCTGTCAGCGTCACAAGAATCGGGTGTATTAGACGAAAAAAACTATGAAATTTTTTCTTAAATTTAGGATCTCACTGGTGAGAATCAACGCCTTAAGTCGAATCTAGCCGAGTCACAATTGGAGCTTGCTGTTATCAAATCCGAGTTGGTCACAATCAAGTCCGAATACGAAACGAGAAAAGAGGAAATGCTCAGTGACAACGAAGCGATTATGGAAAGAGCAAAACAGAGTGAGAATCTGCGAAGGCAACTGCGGCTGCTCTAGTATGTTTTCAAATATGAAAAGCGTAGAGATCAACAGTGAGGTGTACCTAGCCTCATAATTTCCTTTGGTTGGACGGAGTAGACAGTTGAGGTGTCGGGAGATACTTGGCCGTTATTTTCACAGCTGGATATATTCAGAGTTATTCATGCGATTTCTCAGAGATGTTACAGCCATAATACTTTAATTATACAGCATCAGTCAACTCTTAAAATTCACTGAAATGAATTCAGTGATTTTCATTGTGAAAGACGCCAAGACTTCTACGTTCTGCTTGCACTTAGAACATATATGGATGGTACTACCTTACAGCTTCTAGGTTTGCTTTTTCAGGAGCGAAATTTTTGATTCACAAATTTAGACCGAAATTTGCTCCCCAGCCACTATGGGTATACTTTTGGCTCACTACACCGGCGTAGAATAAGAACCGGAAAATTTGAGTTCTCGACGATTCTTAAAGTTTCCCCGCATCTATGAGTTTCAGGTTCCGACTTACTTTCTGGAAATGTGACTGACATTTTCCCATCCAAACAGGGTTGAAAAGGTGCCTAACACTTTTGCTTTGTAAGGACAAGGAATTTGAATGGGGCTTGCTTTAAGTTAATGGTTTTCCTTTTTCTTGTTTAGCAAGAGAATGAGAAGGGCAAGCAAATGAAGCAAAACCTTCTGAAAGCATATTTTTTCTGTTTATAGCCTACTTCAATCTCATGCATAAGTCAAGAGATGAATAATGCTTCATTCAGCTCTCCGTCTGAGCTGCTGTGGAAGAATCGTTCGAAAATTTCAAAAGCGCGACTGATTTTGCAACCAGTATCAAAAGCAGATTTATGCACCTCTTAATCACCACGTAAGCAGAGTGCATTTCAAAATTCGTTCCAATATCAAAGGGCTGACGCATGTAACCTTTAATTTCCAGGGTAGCATGGCTCTAAATGTCAGAAGAGGGGTTATAAAAAATAGGCGTAAACGAAGTTCATGCTGCAACACGTTGCCAGAAATCATTATAACGCTTTATAAGTATGATATTTTGTAATGAGCTACAGTAAGATGGGGAGTGAAAACAGAACCTATACTGTTATCACAAGAATAAAGTAGCGCGGTGTAACCCGTTGACTTTCCCGCTACCTGATTTCGGAGCAGCACTTTCCTGAGCAGATGAAGAAGCAACAAAAACAGTAATCGCAAGCACTTAGTTTTGCTTTCACTCAGACAGGAAGTCCCTTTCCTTCGTTCCAGTCTTAATGACGCACCGCAAAAATGCACTCAGCACTGCTATAAATTGCTTTTTGATAGCGCTTTTGTCCCCAAGCGAATCGACCAAGCAATGATTGACACCTCTTGTAAATGTTTTCAGTACTCATCATGCCATTCTAACTTTGTGAAAATTTCTTTGAAATTTCATCGTTTCATTCAAACATTCAATACATCGGAAAATAACTGACCAGTAAAATAAAAGCTAATTGCATTTCAAAGATTTTTACAAATCAACTTAGCGACTGAATTTTTTTAACGGATCTTATAAAGAGTCCTCAGCTGTATTAATAATTTCATTTAATCGAAGTTCACTGCATCTTTAGAATCGCCTATCAGTTCTTCAAAAAGCCAAATTTCCTTAAAAGAGCGTAAGGATTCCTGCGAAAACTCATTCTATCGCCTTCATCATTCACCGACCTTCACAAGAGTAAACCTTGAACCGCTGAACCGTCTAATCGCTTGAAATGTTCACACATTTCCGAAAACAAAAAAGCACCTGCGTCTTTTCAATTCAAAAGTCTAACGAATGTTCATTGCATCTTTCGGTTTGCCACATGCGGTGTCATTGCATTTAAGCTCGCCGATGGGTTCGAACAAATCTGAAGTCTTTGATTCATAGACTTCTAAATAGGATTCCATAAGCAGATCCATATTTGTTAACATGCTGATATCCATATGACCAATGCTTATGTGCCATCTACTTACGTGCACTGCTGCTTACATTATGCAACGCTTTACTCTAGCTTGTTGCTTGAGATCGAAGTAAAGAAGCATGTTTGCGATTACTGTTACTAGCATCGTTCGATTAACGCAATTTCGTTTGTGTTTCATTCAAGAAGATTTTATTTCAAAGCAAATCATTTGAAGTTCGTAAAGCAGCTGCTTTTAGCATTTTTTTGGTGAACTCAAGCTCATGTCATTTCCACCTTCAACTCGAAGGACCTCATCTGATAGTGAAGTTTACGGGAAATCTGAGGTGATGTGCATTTTCGTATTCACCAAACAATAGGATGTAAGGAACAAAGAACAAAGCATCAGGACGTACAGATCAGATGCACTGCCATCTTTGCATCCATTACGGCTGGATATTATGAAAAGCATGCAAGTAACTGCACATCAGAATATCTAATAAACGGTTGTGTAGCATGCAAATTTCGTGCGTCCACTTCACAATCTATGAGTTAGTGGCAACTTAAAAGGCGACAAGGCTGATCAGGCTGAGCTTGCATCCGCCTTTTAGGGCACAGTGATCAAAGATTCCAAAGTTAATAGCTCATATTACAATTTCCCATTTATCACGTAATAGGCTAATGAAACTGATGATGATGAATTATTAATATTTGTTTTGTTCTGCTAATATAAACATGAACCTCACACCTTTACGTCACATTTCTGAATTATCGTCCAATGAAGCAGTGGGACGCATTCACGAAACTGAAATGGCACACGTGGGGCTGTTCCAGATCACAAATATCAGATTTTTTGTCTCCGAGGTGCGCTTATATAATTACAAACTGACCAGCTGAAAAACGTTACAAGCCTCATCGATAAGTTGGAAAACATCACAAACCTGGACCTATGTTGTTGCAAATCAAAACCTATATTTCTGATATTCTATGGGTTCGAATATCGGAAGTGTGAATTTTGAGATCACTACGATGCAAGTGATTGAAGAGTTTCCGGGTAGTCTTCAATTCGCTGAACATTCTGCCGAACAGTATCGAAGAACCCCATCTGTCTCATAAAAGGATATAACATCGCAAAGAAACAGAATTTTATCAAAACTTTTGTTTTTTATACAATGGTGCTAGGTAAGGGTTCGAAGAACTCTTCGTGCGTGATGTATACTTCGAGGTACCCACCAAAAGTTTTCAAGTTATTTTTTCTTTCCTTTACACTTTTTAGCTTATATGGCCAAGAAAAAATTCTGGAGGAAGCCGCACATGGAGTTTGTAGTCAAAAAAGCTCACCTTTCCAAGGTATTTGCGAGATGAGGTGAGTATGAGAGGGAGCAGTGTTATGGTGAGACTGAAAAAAAAAGGGAAAGCATGTGATCTGCTCTTAACTGGAATAACTTCTTCCATATGGCGAAAATATGGCTTAGGTTCAGACTCATGGCAAAAATATGGCTTCTAAGTGCTTCGGGCGCGTGCAATTGAGTCTGAGACCACTACTGAAAAGTGAATAGGTAAGACATGTTGAGAAACCTTTAAAAGGAGGTGGTCATGTGGCACCATGCTCAAATAACCAAACATTTTCATTGATTATCAGCAAAAAATAATAAATGCGTTATAATGGTTTCGTATTTTATTTGGTCTGACGTCCAACACATTTCCATAAAAGATTCTTTCTTCCATGTCACAAAAATTCGTTCGAAAGTCGATGGATCAACATGAAATGTGATTTTTCAAGTCAACCTTTAGTGCACATTATACTCATCAAATTTCGCAAGTCTAGCTGCTTAAGCTCCCAAGTTAGACTATCGAACATAACTTATACACGCACATACGTAGAAACGGACACGTCTTTGCAGTAATGCATATTAACAGAACAATTTTGCAAGAGAGTAATGTACATTTACAAAGTAAACTTGTAAGAACATATAAAAAGATGCATTCGACAAAGCAGGTTGATCAAGAATTGGTTCAGGTTGTGACAAAAATGACGAACTTTTCGAGTTCAAGCGTCTGCCTAACAGAAGTGCACTTAAAAGGGTGGGCTGGTCTGTCGAACTGCCGCGCTATGTGCGGTTTGAATGTACCATGCGGTTGTGGATCGAGGTGGTTAGTGGAAACTGAACGAGAAGCAATGTTAGGTATTTCTAAAGTGCACATTGACCGCGATGCTTTTCGTTTCGTTGCACTTGCATTCGGCACCGAAATATTGCGTGCTGTGTTGTGTTTACCCGGTATGAAGAGGGTCCTTTTCTATTTCTATATTTTCTATTATACGCGTACTAAAGGCTACTTTTTTTTTTAGCGACGCCAACAAAAAACTACACGACACAAACGACAGCTTACGTGAAGCGTTGGACCAGAGGACGCTCGCCTGTAAACAATTGAATTTGGTATGTCGCACTTAAAATAAATTAGTCAGTGCAAAATGTTACATATTTGATGGCGACGTCTTTGCGTTTGAGGGCAACTTAATAATTCATTCAAAGCTTCACGACTAAACTTTTCTTGACGTCTGTTTACAGCGACGGGTAATTCATAATGACTTTATAATTCATCAGAACAGCACTTTTTGCATTTACACTGAGGCTAAAACATTGTGAAATATCTATCTGCAGAAGGAATCCCAAAAAGATATCGTAGAAGAGAAGGATGACTCTAAACGAAAGCATCAACATCTCTATTAAAATGCCTGTTACTTAGCCACATTACGGGAGGGTAAATGTGGCTAAGAGGCTTGCAGCCTGGGAGTTACTATGCCCCTCCGCCCTCTCTCCCTATTATGATGTTTTATGCCGTTCTCATCTCATATCACGCCCGATCGCAAGCAAGTGATTTTGTCTTCTCAGCCCTTCGTCAACCACCGACGAACTCATTGGCAGTCGTATCCTGGGGCCACCCTCCAGTTCCTTTATATTCATGCTGACATCAGGGTGTACCAACTACCAAAATCTATTCCTTTGTTCCTCTCCAAGCATTGCCAGTCTCTATTTACGTCTCCGCTCAATAAAAACAAAACGTTGATGAAAAAAATATATGAAGAGATACACAGAGGTTCCCTAAGGAAATGTCATCATGTGCACTCGAACATAATAGAGCGGAAACTTACACACCAAATACAGAAAAGGAAAGTATAAATGATGTGTTTTCACAAATAAAGAAGGAATTTTTTGAGGAATGAAAGGTGCTAAAAAGATATTTTCAATGTAAGGCACTTCATATATAAGCAAAAGAAGTCAAACTGCATAGAATAAGGCGCTATGGAGGGTTGTTTTATCGAGAGTCATGCTATTCCGAAAGTGAGAGGATTCGAGGAGCTCTTCAAACGCTACTCAAATGGATATTAATCAGCATCGTTCATTTGCGTTTTCGATAATGGGAATTTACCCCCTTTTTTTGAAGGTGAATCGTAAATAATGGGGCAGAATCGATGCGAACGTATTCGAACAATGGTTTATTTAAGATGCACAAATAAGGTTTCTCTCTTCGTAGTTCAAGAATGCCAAAAGTAAGCCATTGTAAAGGTTTAGGAGCGTTATATTTTTAATGGCAACTCTTATGAAAAGTATTTGCAATTTCTCAATTGGAAGCGATCCTCTTTGCGGGGAGGTTCTCTCATTTCTCAAGCACATTCCAAATGAGATTGTGGGAGTTTACAGAATTCCCAAAGCAGAAATATGAAAACAAATATCAATAGACTTTATTAAACGGAGAAGGTGGCGTCAATTATTAGATGCATTCCCTAAAATCGTAGTCAGTGGAATTAAACGCCAAGGTAAAATCGCCATGGAAAATTTATTGCCACCGGCTCTACGAAACCTGTGGAAAACGTTCTCAGGCAGCTTGAGGAACAACAACACTTACATGGGAAAGTATAAAGAGACGGCCAAAGGTCAAGAAGGGCATAGAAGATGTGGCAGTTGTAAAGTAGCGTTGAGCGCATCGCCAAAGGAAAAATGGCAAAAGTTAAATCGTCCTAGTGTATCGTTCAGTGTTTATCAGTAAACGATGAATAGCAGCAGTGCTGTCGTCGAGGAATAAACTGAAAAGAAGGTAAAGGGATACGTAAAGTAGGTTTCAGCATGTGAACGCAAAATCACACTGCATTGCTCTATATCTGAATCGCTGTCAGCGCGTCTTATGGTGGAATATGCTGACGAATAGTGATCACTCATTCTCCTACTATTCCGTTTAGCTTGACACAGCAAAGGTACAACATTTTTGGGTCCAACGAAAGAAATAAACCATACGTATTTGGTTTGTCTGCTGATGTTTCACTTACAAATTTTGCAGCAATGAGGCAGATAAATAACAGAATGCATGTAAATGAATTTCGTGGTAGTGGTGAAAATCAACGCTCCCAAACTCGAGTCACGAGACAATGTTCTATTCTCTCTTCACATTATCCTCCGCCGACTTTTCTATCAGCTGCTGCATGACGGCTTGTGTTGATCGCAGCTGCAAAAACCTTTAAAGGGTATGGAGGGCAGTCGAGCCATTGGAGGTGCTTAAGCAAATCATTTACCTCGTATGGGATGTTTTTGCAAGAGATAGGAATATAAAAGTTGAAAGTTGAACTTTCAGTGATAGCTTTGTGTAGCATAGCATGGGGAGCAAAAAGCTTGACATTCAAGCACTGCAACAAATCGGATGATTTGTGATGTTTATTTCATCTTCTGTTGCGTTTATATAGATCTTTCAATCTTCCACTAGGCAGCTGTGCTTCCCTTACGCTCATAATAGATAGTATACCAGCTAATTTTTATAGGACAGATTCGCCATTTCATTTTTGAGGAGCCGACCATTCGTTGGATAAAACGTTGCAGTTTTCAGCGAACGCCGTCTCCTCTACCATTCCCTCGTGAGGTGTCCGCTCATTGTATACCTGAGCCGAGGGACGTCTACGGCCAAACATCTGCATGCAGCACTGATGAGGATGCAGGTTGGCGCACTTGTACGATATCATGTATGACGATGCAAGGTTGTTTGGTTGTGTATCGTGAATTTATGCAGTAAGATTGCAAAGGTGTCGAACCTTGAATTGTACACTGGATGAGACCACAATTTGTAAAAGGTGGAAGCAGTTTATACGCTTACACTGTTTCGATTTCTCCAGAAGGATTAAGACTGACGCCGTGTTCCGTTGCGGACATTGTTATAATGTTACACTTTCTTAGCAGGAAAGTGTGATGACGAACGGCGAGAACGGTTGCGAGGCAGCAATACTTGAAGTTGTTTGAGAAATAATTATTTACCCATAAATGAGCAGTTTGACATACGAAGGGGCATAGCAAAGTTGTTGTAAATCAACATGAAGCTACGCTTAAAGCAAGAGACAAAGCAGGTTGAAAACTCGGAAGTTAGGAGGGAACAGAACAGAACTTTGAATTGCTTAAGTGTAGTGTAAGAAATGGACTTTTTACCCTAGGAGTTCTTTGGTGTAAACTTTGGATGTAACAGTAAGCGTTTTAGGGAAGCTTCCAGAAAACTACAGAAGCTGTTTGGGAGGAATCAGCAAACTCGGTGACAAATTCCATAGCTGTGCAATGTGCCAGATTAAAAAAGAGCTCCTGATCTGCGATGCAGTAAAAATCATGCAAACTTTGATCCTTTCTGATAATAGGGTAGTTTTTAAAATATTTGAAAGCTGAAGCCTGCAAATGAAGTGACACCTTGAAGCCACAGTGTGATGCAGAAGAGGACTCTGAGACCAGTTGTTTTAATATCGAGCAGCCTAAATGTTTCTTTGTGTGTTTCGGTTTGTGCTATTCAAATGTGCTTCGGCTCAGTGGAATTAATAGTATTAAAAAATAAACCTTAACTTCATATCACTGTTAAAGTACAACTTTTTTGAGCTTTTTGAAAGCACAGACTCTGAAAATATGATTCGTTTTTTCCTATGTTGTCTGATTTTTCAGAATCTCTAATGATATGTGGGAAAAAATTTTGAATCCATTCACCACGATAAGCTGCATGTGTACGTGAAAAGAACGATTTTGGTTCAATTTGGAAGCATAAGGAATTTTCGTAGTGGAGAATCCAGCGAAGTGATTGCTGCTTAGAGAACATTTCTCGATCGCCGAAAATTTAACCCCAGCTACTAAAATTTCCATCTTTTACAATCAGTAGGTGGGACAGCTCAGTCGTCTTTTGAAGACCGAATAGCATTTTATCGCATTCATCACCAAGGATATGGATTTTTGGCCTACTTATCTCCAGAGGAATTTTTTTCTCCAAACGTTCCTGAAAGCTTCTAAGAATTCACATCTCATGCATTACGGAAAAAAGATAACTTTTTTTTATTCTGTGGATTCTTCAATTTGCTGGAAATATGTCGTCCTGCGTTTGATTTCACTAAAATTCCAAAAG
Organism: Ascaris suum; assembly: GCA_013433145.1. Lineage (NCBI taxonomy): Eukaryota > Metazoa > Nematoda > Chromadorea > Rhabditida > Ascarididae > Ascaris > Ascaris suum. The sequence goes on from CM024189.1 coordinate 205,766, forward strand.
GAAGGCTGCTCGTCTAGCCCATTGAAATAATTTTTCCATTCAAGACCTCTGTGCCCTGTAACATTCATTCTTTCTCATGTAAGGAATTCATAAGGATGTCTGATAGTGACCTTCACATCGTGTATCACATTTCTCCGTCGCTTACTCGAAAAACTGTTTCTCTTAGACGATTATCAGCTTAGTGATAAGAGACATTCTAAAAGAAGTTGTGTCAGAGGCGGTTTGGAGCGTAATTGAACGGTGTTTTCTTCTGTTAAATTATTAGATTGTCGTTTTCTCCCATTTGTTTTCATTGACCCATGGAATCTCTATACCGACTTCCATTTAATACCTGAAGACCTTATCCTATTTAACCATGCTATGTAAACAAGTGCGCGTCGTTATTTCTGACTAGTTGGTGTTGAATGCAGTGAATTTGGATGCTTTAAAGATTTCCTTCACAGTAGTGTAGTCAACAGTTTTCTCAATAAACAATTACAGTTGCGCCTACTGCTGAGAGAACTTGTTGACCTGAGCCGCTTTTCTATGCCACAAAGCGATAATGGCAGCGAAGTTTTGTTTAGACAGCGGATTGTCGCTTGCGATACGCTACGATAGCTACTGTTCGGGTGATCTGGAAACCGAATGTCGCAGAACTTCAAAAACGGCTGTCCCAAACAACAATCAGGTAGATTCTTTGTACTAAAGCTATCTAAGTGAATGGTACTCCATCCCATAGAGGCACGACATGCCAAAGATCTCAAGCGAAGGGTCTACCAAGTTCTTGCGGCTGAGATGACAGGTAAATGTGTCGAAAACAAGATTAGAATCTTCCTTAACATAACAAGTAGCAGAAAGTTAGTAATAAAAGTAAAAGGAAGTATGATAACGACTACGATAGGAAAACTGGTCTAAATCTCGACTCTACAGCACATTCTTGCTTCAACCACTTTCGGTATGAGCATCATAAGGTCGTTTGCTATTTCATTCATGAGTGTGATCGGCATTTGAGGAGTTTATTTGCTTAATGTTTTCAGTGTGTCCAATTATCCCTTCTTGCGTAAGGTTTTGCTTACTAATGGTTATAAATGAAACAGTTTATGAACTCGCTATTGGTGCTCTGATCGCTATAATGGAGGCGTGACTGAAGGGGATGGGGTTTTCAAATAACGGACCTTTCAGGGTTTTGGAGAAGCAGATGGACCACCCGAAAGAACATTCCGGATCGTTATGTGTGGCGATGCATCGGTTGGGAAATCATCTATAGTTACGAGAATTGTCAAGGGAGTGTTCACGGGCAATTTGCCAAGTACATTAGGTGAGTTAAGGTAAAGTATATCTTCCACAAAAAATTTCTTTCTGGGAGGCCATTTGGGAAGGCATGGTATTTTGGAAGGAAGCGGAAAAATAGTGATTTTCTATATATACATATCTCTTTATCTAATAAAAATATGCAGGGAAGCACTATATATAAATATAAATATAAATATAAATATAAATATAAATATAAATATAAATATAAATTATAAATTATAAATTATAAATTATAAATTATAAATTATATAATTATAAATATAAATTATAAATTATAAATATATAAATATAAATATATATAAATATAAATATAAATATAAATATAAATATATAAATATATATATATATATATATAAATATATATATATATATATATATATATATATATATATATATATATATATATATATATATATATATATATATATATATATATATATATATAATATTCCTGCTGATGGCTCAAAAAGAAATCATCCTTGTCGTTCAATAGAGAGTCCCACTTCGTGCAGACCTGATGGTCGAGTCTGTATATATCTGTAACAATCATAACTGCGCAACCCTTTTGGTCGTGAAATTCGTTGTTCAGTGGATCGATAGCCAGGTCATCGTTAAAGTGCTGTGTTTTCTTCAGGTGTCGACTTCCAAGTGAAAAATGCTCGCATTGACGATAAGAACGTCGCCATTCAACTGTGGGATACGGCAGGGCAGGAGAGGTTATGTTTGAAATAATTCCTCCGAAATCTATGAATGCAAAAAGAAAAAATGCAGACTGATCATCCAAAGCTATGGCTTCTCGTAAGTCGTTCAAAAGCTACATCATGTATCGGAGATAAATGTAAGTTCGTTGCTGATTACCCATTCTCGGTAACGACCGAAAATTTGCGTAAATGTCCGCCGATCAAAAATCGGTGACCACTGACCTCTGGGAGTACAGTAGTAACCACCAGATTTTGATGGCCAGGAAATTCACCTCGCTCCGTGGCCGCCGCCAGCTGCTTGGCTGTGACCGCAGAAATTCGGCTGCTACCGCCAGGAACTTTCAACAAAACACCAATGTTAGGCGTGGATGTAATCTCACATACGCTATGTGCGTCAGTCGTGCGGAGTGATGCGTAATGGTCTCTACAGCTCACTGTATTTCTTAGTACACCACACATTACCTGGTTTTTGCACCATACTTGTAGTGTAGTAAGCCAAATATAAGTAGCCCAGCGTGGTTAGTACAAAAGCGCATTGTTCTATTTGCCTATATTGTGTTCAGAAATGCACTCTCCCTGTCAATGTGTATTACGCACTTCATTATGTTCTGTTATAAAACTGGTGATATATCATAGCAAGTTTTTCGCAGTCATAAACTAGTGCTGCGTTAGATGTTCTTCTCTTCCATGGTTCTTGGTTCGAGTGTCACTAACGTTTTGATCAAGGCTCATGAAGTCCCATCTGAAATTTCTTGGTTTGGATGAGCAGAATTTCGCTTTCCTTTAACAATGTTCCGCTGTCATTTGGAAATATTTCGATGCGCGTTCGAATTTTTTTGATCGCGCTTATGCTCGCTGCACATATCATTGCAAAGCTTTAAGTGGATGTTTATTCTAGCTGCTCCGACCCCGTGTTTTGCTAACCACATATACGTGATTATTAAAAAAATCTTGCCGAAGGCGGAACATTGGGGTCAACAAAGGAATATTATGAAGGAGTGGTGGCATTGCTCATGGCTTTAAGACCGGAACTCAGAACAGTAAGAAAGTGAGGTATATTAAAAGCAGATGCTACAAGAGTTTGTAGAATGAAAGTGATGGGGGTTTCTTTTGCAATTCAAAAGAAGGCTTCTACACGCTCAGCTTGTATTCTGCGCATTCTTTCATAAGTGACGGTAGTAGCCATTCCGTCGTTGCAAGGATAAGCTTCCAGCGCATGTTCACCACGGGCTGAATATGGTTCGGAGGCAAAAAGAGATAAGATCGAAGAACCCCAAACCTCCTCCACGCGGTCCGTCACTAGAGGGTGCTCGATTACGTTCGGCAAGTTGAGCGTTCGATGGTTGGAGATCCTTCGATCCTACTAATGCTCTCTGTAGCCTGCGCTTGAATAACAACACGTCACCGCTCATAGGACCATGCACAGCCCTATTTTCTGATTTCCACAACGGCACCATATATCCCTGATGTTATCAGTGTATGCGGTGCTGAGAGCGGTCCCGCCGTCTTCGTTTACTTCGCCTAATCCCCTCTCAATTCTGCGATCCGCATTTGAAAAACAAGACGCTAAACGATTGCCTTGATCGTTCACAGAAAGGTGCAAGTGCAACGTTATGAATAATACTGACTTATTCCTCAGAATTTCTGCTCAGACTTCCCAAGTTGATGCATTACTTCACTTACGGATGGAACGAGTTCCCTGAGTTTCTCTTCTGTGTCCTCAACGCACTTGTAACAATTGTTAGCTGTAACAACGGGGATTGCTATCAAATCAGCTGTGCTGTACTTGCTAGGAGCGAATAAGTGTGCCGCCTTTCAGGTTTCGAAGCCTTTGTAAGAGTTACTTCCGTAGAGCCGACGGAGCAATTCTTGTTTACGATTGTACTATGGAGCAAACTTTTCTAGGAGTTCGCGACTGGATCCAAACAATAAAGGTACAACAGAATTATTATAAAACGTCAAATTTTGTCATTACCCATTGCTACCGGCGTGGAACTTTGGTTCAAGTTTATGGATAAACGACGTGGTCGAGATGGCAGCAACAGCTAGAATCAAAATAACGCTAAAGGAAGTTCAAGAAGAAAACAATCGCTATTTAAAAGAGGTCTTCAGAAATTTAATTTGGAGTTGGTTTCAAACCCTTTCTCACCCATGCCTTCTGCTGGGTTCTTCTTTGCTGCGATATCTAGAACGATACTGAATTACAATAGACCTCGCAGTCTCTATCGCATCAAGCGAATGATGCTGAAAAACTCATGGGAAGGGGGGGGGGGGGACGTTGCTGTCTCTTACCTTGGGTTGTCCAGTATTCACTTTGTTTGGGTCATGTCTTTCAGCACAGTTTTATGGCTGCAACCGTTGCCGTCTTTTTATTGCAGCTGTTTCAGTTATCAATTTTCGTTTTTACTCAAGGAGCCACCAATCTAAACAACTGCAATAAGAAACAAACAACTCTTGCAACCGTTAACATTGATCACAAAAAGGCAGTCATTTCGATTATCCAGTGGGCTCCATACAATTGCTGTTTTCACGCCAAACTTGAATTGACACTGAGCTTTCTGCTTTTACTGTTCCTAAATTTCGCATACCCAATGCACCGATAAGAAACCGTATCCTCCTAAACAGTGCGATTTCGGGCGGATGTGCTGTAATGCACTTTACCACTAAAGATGGTCATTTTTCCTATACACGTGTACCATTGCTATACCATTGCACCTGCTATGTCTTTCCCAGAAGATCACCTGTATTATGAGGTGCTATGTTGTAACACACTCACTTTGTTCAAACAAATACATACGCCTCTGTGCTATTTTTTTTTACAGTATGGTGCAATGCACTAAATGTTGCATCTGTTGCGTGGGGAACAGTCTGTACGACTGCTGCGAAAACACATTTCCATGCCATGCTCAAAATTTGCTCGAGGCTAGGTCTTCAAATGTGCATGACATTAATAATGGTGTATGCAGGAGTCAACATTGAAGCCTATACCTGTGTTGATTTGCGCGAACAAAACTGATCTTCGTCGACAGTTCAGTGGAAACGAATGCCGAGGATTCGTAAGCACAGAAGAAGGACGTTCTCTCGCTTTGGTTAGCCAAATCGAATCATTTCTTTTCGAAATATGGTTTGTTATATCTATGATTGCTGTTAAAATGTCAGTTGTAATATGCGAACTCTATAAAACCATCAGTCCTAGGAAGCATCGAACAAGGCAATTAGGTAATAGCAGCAGAAGTGCTTTAAGAAATGAAAAAAAGTGACAACATGCATGAATTTAATGTCGGGAATTTTTAATATGCGATGTGATTGGGTAAACTAGATTAGACGATGGCATGCTTCTATCTTTAGCATTCCCGTCAAGTGTTCCGCGTTCTTCGAGCACTAATATCTTATGAGAGATGTCTCATTTCACTAATTTATATTCTGCCGATTTGCGAGTTGAAATGAAAAAAAAATGGACAACAGCATTTGCATCTATAGCGTGATTACTTTTTCGAGAAAAAAAAAAGCAAATATACTTTAAAACAGCAACGTAACGGTGTGTAATGAAATTTTCATTGCTACTTACCGCTTGCAGAAGTCATCTCTAACCATTTATTGCTTTTTTCAAATTCCAGCTGATAAGTTGATAGGCTTTTTAAAGCAGAGGAGCAATTTTTCTAATTAGTGGTAAGAAGAAGAAGTGAATTAAGATAAATTAGATAGATCTAACCTGGAGTCAAGAATTGCCACTCAGCTTACTCTCCTATGATTCAGCTATTTTCGCAGCAGTCATGGACACTTCAGTTCAGCTAAATTTGCATATCAGGTTGTTATTTTGAAGACAGTGGGCGAGGGCGAAAGTGGGATTTTGTCAGACGGTTCCGGTCATGCTGAAAAGTGCATCGAAACGCTCACTGCCTCATTTTTTGATGCAGCATTGTAACTTCGAATTGGCAAACGTGCACAACGATGGCGCGATCTATTCACCTTTTAAGTGTGCGTGTATATACTTCTTTCTGTTAGTTTCAACTCTGCAACCACTATGGCTGCAGCTAGACACATGGATTGGTATAGTTGTGGTTTGACTTCTTGCAGCATCCTTCGCTTTCTTCCGTCACTAATCGATCACCTTCAAGAGGAGTTTTCGTCGTTTAAGTTGGCGAAAAGTTTGGGTAGTTCCACATTGGTCATGCTTCCATTTTACGCAGTTTAAACCATAGGAACACGAATCTGTCGTAGGAAATTTACGGAAATTAAAATATGAAGGCATTTTGCCACATGGTTCGTTCTTGGTCAATTCTGAAAGTGGCTGGGGTGAAGGGGACACGAAGGCGCATGTAAGGCCTTTATATGCACTCCCATACTTTCTTTCCCCGAGTTTTTGTGTGCGGGTTCGCTTCTTTCATAATACTATAGGATGCGAGAAACGTATATAGTACCATCCACCATTCTGCATGCGAACCGTATGTCACTTATACAATCATATAGCAAAAGAACTCAAGTATGGTCATATGGATACAGTACAGAGTGTATTGCATATGTGGAAAAAAACTCTATGCCCAACACGCGGTCTCAGTCGTGAGCGGGATGGAATGTCAAGTTTTTTTTTTGGAAGGAGGAGGGGGGAGGTATTCTGTTTCGCGTCCTATTCTCGAAATTTTCTGAAAGTGACCGAAATCTTTAATAAATACGATACCGTGGGAGGCGCGGGATGAAACCTGTGATACCAGCGGCTCAGCACAAGTTTGTTTTCAAATCGTTGTGCAGTCTCTGCTCACAAGTGTTGGCTATAACAAGCAACTTCCTTAATGTTAAATATAGCACGCATTTTTGGTTGTAAAAATTTTTGTAATTTCATGCGGGTACGTTGTAAACTTGGTTGAGCCTGGATTGAGAAATGTTGGAAAACAAATGGCTTCATCCTTCCAGAATTTCTGAAAGGCCGCACTTTCATTTCGGCTCTGTTTCATGTGCCGCTGTGCCTCCAATATAGGCAGACAGAAAACCTTGAAAATTGTGCCATCTTCTATGGGCACATAACATTGGTGATGTTGTTGCTCGCTTGAGGTGCACGGTCTTGTCCTGTGTCGGTCGCAGTTCAGCATTGTGCATAATTTCAAAACTGAGGTGGAAATGGGTACCGCACATATGCGAAGTCAGCTCGTGCCGGAGAACTTGAGGAAAAAATATTGACGACAAGAAATTTTTTCCGTTTTCATTTCCCTCCTCTGTTTCTTCATTATTCTTTTCTTTCATGTCGAATGCAGCGTAAATTTGGGTTATGACTTGGTACTTCCTTCCCTGCCGATGCTGGAGTGGAATTGAATGGGAGCTTGGCTGTTCACATATTTTTCACAATCGTATAAGTACAACGCTTCACTGGGGTCATATAATAAGGAAATGCTCCAACGGACTTCGTTGCGTTGATTCGATAACGAGCTAGTCGTAGTAGCAAAAAGACGTTGCTATGAATATCATTAGTCGAAATGTTGGCGATTACTGCGTAGAAAGAAGCCGTCATTCGCAGTATATGGTTCACTAGAACGAGTTGCGGTAAATAAGAATCAGGTGAGAACGCTCCAGATGCATCTGGTTTGTCTCTGATGCATAGTAGCTGCTCGAATTCGTCATCCGTTGGTTTGTGGTTTGATGTGTTGTAAATTAGGTATTTAATGAATGTAGACATTTCATGTGCACTCAAATAACCACTCTCAAGAGTTTATTGAATCCTTTGATGCCAATCTGCCACTTTTAATATTACAGTATGATACATTCTCATGAGTATGGAAGTTCTCAGATGTCGAAAGTCTCTGCTGAACCCATAATTTCGTTTGCGAAGTGAATAGGTTCGAGGAGTGCGATAAGGTGTCCGTGAGCTCGGTTTGTAAATCGCGGCCGAAAACGTTGCCTACGGAGGCGTTGTTGCAAAAATGCTATACACTAGCGCCTACCTGATACACATAGATTAATAACAACATTAAAGAGGTGGAAGTTCAGTTTTTTGTATAGAATGGGACTTATCGGCTGCAATTTAGCGACATCCGTCAATTTCTTTATCGTTATGTGAAAACAAATTTATATGTTCTTCTCTTTCACATAGAAATGTTCTTGATTAATAACAATTCGCGTATTCGCTCAGGGCATTATTTAGCAAAATATTTTTTGAACACAAATGCAGTCTGGCAACATTTTGTTTTTCGAAAATTTGACGTATTCTACAAGCACATTATAGCTGTTCTTGGTGTGAATGAATAAAGTGCAGCTTCAGTTTTTGACCGATGCAGGTAAAGCCTCTACCGAAATATGCCTAAACAATGAGGCCACTAAATGGCCGCGTTATGCATCACTGCTAATGCATCGATTCAGGATGAACTTTGCAGGCGATGGGAGTATTATTTGCCGAATGCAGCGCTTTCGATGGATCAGATGTAGAAGAAGTTCTACTGACGTTAACAAGGTGCTGTCATTTACCTATCTGTGAAGACGCTGATTGGGATGGGGCATTTTCTTTAAACTCCTCGAAGTGGACTGTTGTCTTCCTAGTCTAACTGACGCCCATCTAAATTCCATCTGCACAAATCATTCATTTAGTTGATATATCCATGGATTCATGGTCACAATACATCTACAGACATATATCCACTGCCCTTAGTAAGCATGCAGCATTCTCCTTGCCCTTTTCATCATGTAACCCTATCATGTGCGCATATTTTCTTGCCAGAGTGGACTCCCGTTGCGTTGGGCTTTATAAAAGAGGAGTTTTTTTTTGAGTATCCTGAGCAAGTGATCGTAAAAATGAAGTTCATTGCTAAAATTTCCTCTTGGGCACGAGAGAATGAAATGATATTGTCTTAAAAGGGAATTTGGATGGCGTTGTATTTGACATGAAGTAATTAACGAAATTCGTCCATGTTTCTTTGAAAACATTTAGAAACCTGGTCATTATGTTCTTTCAAGGTGTGATCCATCAACGAGCATCAGAGGGCCTCTTCTTTACGTAGCTAATCATTCATTGGAAGTTCTGTGGGACAAAGTATTTTTCTTTTCCATTTGAAGGTGAAGATGATTGAAGAACGGCTTTTCATTCAATGAGCACAAATGTCTCGATAGCCGTTCATTTTCCCTTCAGACATTTGTCAGCCATACTCCGCATTGAATCTCGTTGCGAAAATGCTTCTTTGTTGGCATGACTCACAGATAGGGAGCTTTTGCTGTTTTTTTTTTAATACGCATTCTATGAAGGGTTATATATATATATATATATATATATATATATATATATATATATATATATATATATATATATATATATATATATATATATATATATATATATATATATATATATATATATATATATATATATACTTGTTAGTTGCTTTGAACTCAGCAATCGTGAAAGCCCCAAGCAAATACCGAGTGTGGTATGCATGACCTGCTTCATATCTTCAGTTTTCACTGTCATTCATCATCCATTTATGAGGTATTGATACTTGAAATGATTCATAAAATTTGCATTACAAGTTTTTTATGATGAAGACCCACTCAAAACCACTACGCTGATATTCTAGCAGGGAGCAGTAGTGTTTGTTGTCAGTTGAAAATGGAGAAATTCATTTAGCAACTCAGAGATGACATGATCGTCTGTTTTTGCACAACCGAAAACATTGAAGGGTATTACTTGTAGAAGAAGTATTTCAGGGAGTTGATGGCCACCGAAGATGTGGAAGTACGCAGCGCGGGTGTGATTTTAACGCAGAAGAAATCAAGCTCATCTTGTTGCTGACATAATTTCGAATCAGTCTCATTAAATTCTTCATAAAGTTCATCGAGAATAACGTATGAAAGTTGTCATTGCAAGCCGCACAAAATGCAAATGTATTAGGTCTTCACAATTGCTGCTCACAGAACCGCATAAGAACGTCGTTAAATTGCGGAAAATCATGAGTAAGTTTTAGGGGAGGTCGGAAATCTGAGGGCAGGGACAAGTGAGGTGTGGGTAGAGAGCAGGCGTCTTGTTGCAAACCAACACTTTTCCCCTCGGACGTGGTATTCGGTGCAACCCGTATGTGATGTTAAGTTTTACTGAAGCAACTAGATGTGTTGATTTTAAGCAAAATGATTTTTAAAGTTTTTAGCACTGATAATTTCTAGAATTTAAGTTTTCAAAGATTATCAGGTTTCATTTTAGCGTTGGCGCCATTATTGCAGCTTCCTCAGAGTTGATGATTCTCATGCTCGCTTGTTGCTTAAGTTGATTCAGAGAAAAGTAGACAAAGTGCATAACATACAAACTGGCATATTTGACAGTGATAGCTTCGACCATGAGTGAAGCATTAATTTCAATTTAATGAAGCTTTCAGCTTTAAATGAATAGGAGAAATAACGCAAAAACAGTGAGCAAGCAGTGAATGAAGATGGGCAATCAATGTAGTTCCGGCAGTTGCTTTTCCCTGCAAGGTTCATTATGATGGGTCGACACGGAATTTTTGTGCTAACTCCGAGGAGAGCATACAAGTTTCGGTCTTTTTCGGCCGCCTATTTTCTGACGTAGTTCTGTGCTACGACCTTTCTATTGTTATTACTTTATTATCAGCTGCCGCATTGGCATGCCGCTAATTGTTTTCCATAATCATTCTGAGTCGTTTCTCAAAGGGCATTGCGGGACGCCTTCTGGCTTTATCACCTTGTTATTGCTCAAGAAAGAGCAATAACGCCACATCCGCTGAGACCGAATATGATGCGCAATATCGGGAAGAGTTATGGATATGGGACCATGGAACCTAGATTATATTCATAAAATGTCGTTTTCGTAGTTTCTTGCAAATTGTGTAGTGCAGTATCAGAGGGCGTAGAAATGATTAGACGCTCAAGAACAACGTAAAATTGCGACCTGCGCTCGTCAAATTTATCATGCCTGTTGCATTTTGTGCCAAGAGCAGTAAGGAGATGCAAACGAGCAAATACTCCATCGCTAAATCCGTTCGAAAATATGTTGGGATCTGATACTACGCTGCGCAATCGAAATGGAAGAAAAAAGACACGCAAATACCGGTCGAGATTAGCATTACCTCCATTTAGTTGTTCTTGAAAAAAATACTCCATTAAATGATATTTTAGCAATAATAGTGGATTCCGGCAACAAAATCTAGTGAATCAAGCTCAACTCGTTGCTCAACTATCGCCAAAATGTTGGCAGAAAGTTTTGCCACAGGCGTATTCGGCGGAAGGACGTGATTATGCACTACACTGAGCTAGAACAGGCGGTTCAAGTTTTTGAAGAGGAAACTCTTCTCGTTCGTGTGCTCTCTTCCCTATAGCTTCCGTTCAAGTAGGAAGAAAGAATGAAGTGAACATATCAATAAATAAACAACAACTGCAAAATGAAAACACGCGTAAAGTTCCAATCACTTGTTATGCATTTCCTGTTCTAAAAAATCATACTATCCTTGCAGAGAAGATAATAAGTCATCGTTCGAGTAACACACGCAAAAGTCTTCTCAAAAGAAACTGTAGAAGAAAATCGAAATAATGCATTAAGATGACGTGTTTATTCGCATAAACTGCCTGCTTCCGTGGTATATTGCATCCAAAGGTTACAGCACAATATGTATATTATAGCACGCGGCATCGCCGCATTTGAAATGATAATGAGGGATACTTAAAGCGTAATGGAGACGTAATGTTAGGTAATTATGTTGCAAACTAGTGAAATGAGACGAATAACTTTTAGCCTGCAAGAATATTACCTACTAGTGGCAACTCAATGGCCGTATGAAGCGCGAGAACCAACAAAGAAAAGCGCTGTCGAATTAAGTCGGGTATGAAGTGCGAAACTAAGGGACCTTGAGAAGTTATACAACGGCAGCTCGCTGAAAACGCAAAGCAGCAATTTCGCGTGAGCTGTGCAAAACTTACTGCTAATTACAATACTTGTGTCGCAGCAATTTGGTCAGTGAATTATGAGTTTCTTTGAAGGCTGAAAAAGCTGTGAATACAGTCAGTTAAAAGGCTTCAATAGCAAAACTTCGAACCAATAAAATGGTTGTGAACGGCCATAGCAAGGCCTCCGTATGGGTTTTTCAGTTGCTCAAAATTGCCCATCTCTCCTCTCGTCCCTAAATTATAAACTGTGCGCTTCAGCTACGACCCATGCTTACGGCACGTTGTCTGCTATGGCACTGGATATCCACTCTCAGCGTGGTTCTCCCATAAGGAAACCAGCGATCTTGATTTAATGGCGCTGCTCGGCTCGTTCCAGCCATACAGACCAATTGAAGAAAATTGTATGTCCACGTGGGCAAGATGTATTACAACGTTTTTCCTACAAAAAGCTCACAAGAGGCAAGCACAACAATATGCCGACTAAATACATGCTAAGAAGCTACACTACGCACTATACACCACAAGACTAACAGAATATCAGAAACACTTTGTGCACTTAGTATTACACTACACCAGTGGCACAATTTCCGAACAATAGGAAAACGACGAACACTGCGCACATGAATTACTGATGACAACTCCACACCATAAAACACTTTACCATGGAAGCACAATCGTTCGCAAATTAGAGAACACCACAAGCTACACGGTGTATGCTACAGATTTATAACGCTCTTTTACAGAAAAACTCACATAAAATAAAGCTTTATGCAGGGCTTCGAACTTCAACTAGTGCACTAAGCAGGCAATAGGTAGGTATATCAAATGTTATAGAATAGAATTCCCAGGAAAATGATGAGTCCTTTCCGAGAAAGCGCTGCAAAAAGGAAGGAATTCATTGATAAAGGGCTTTTATTCGAGTTTGTTTGGAAATCTAATATCACCGAGAAGCTTTTGACAACTTCAGAAAAATGCCTGCAAACGACAAAAAACTGAGCTGAGCTAGTTTGTACATAACTGTGAAATGAAGATTCATAAAGAAGGAAAACACCGCAATCATGAAAAACATTGACAGCAATTATTTCCAGGGTTGTCCGAGCTCTGAGAACGGGAGCTGCTACCTGCGATTCATACGCCCACCCAGTTACGGGCGAAGTGTGAGTAAAGGCGACCAAGAGTGTTGGAACTGGGCGAACGAAGCGATGGATACAGCGTGAAGTTCGTCTCTGCTGCCTAAAACGACGTCGAATTCATAGAATATACTCACTGGAAACTATAACATCACAGGCATTGCAGGCAACATTACAAGCACATGTGCTCTTCGTTCAATATTGGAGGTATACGAACGTTTTTGAAATGCACTGCAGATCATGCAGTGGGAAAGTCGGAAGAGAACAATGAAATACCCAATCCTTATCTGAGCTGGGTCTTCATCGAAAGATCATGAGGAGTTATATACGAAGTAAAACCGCTAATGAAAAGAGATTTCATTAGCCGCCAATTTCCGTTCATTCCATCAACCAACCCCGATGACACAGACCTATGCATTAATGGAAGTGAAAAACCCCCAACAAACAACAGGAAGAAGAATAAACAGTAAATTGTTTCGATACGCACGGACGCCCTCAGTCTTAGGAATATAATCATTGCTTTTGACTTGAACCTGCAGTGAACTACTCCTAAGCTTCTACTACTGACGGTAAAATTTGCGACTCCCTATACGAAAACTTCCACTGAGCACTTTTTACATAAAGAAATTAAAATCTAAGTACAGGAAAGTTGTGCATAATCTCGTACTATTGCAACAGTAATGCATTAACACTATGGTTAAAGGCGCGAAAGAAGTCGGAAACTTCCCGCAGGAATCTTTCGTATAATTTCAGGAATTTTCAGCGTCCCCTTGTCTTCCCGTAAAATGTTACGTTGCTTCCCGTAATTTTGCAGCCTGACTGTAATGTCTTTTGATAACAGAAAATATCGTGGCTAATCTTTTCTTTAATTCGACAGGGAAAGAGAAGAGGTTGCCCAAAGACGGCTCGAGTTCTACATATATGGCTTTGCCTCACTTGATCCCTCCTCTCCACTTCGCAATTCCTCATTACTAAATTACTTAACAGCTGAAACCACAGTCCCGAGGGGCAAACAAACCCATGCACGCTCAGGACTATACCAGAAGTTATATTGCATGGAAAATCGAAGAAAAAATCCACCCAGTTGTAGCTTCAATTCTCTCTATCGTTCCTACTATGCATCACGCCCCATTCCATATACTGCTGCATTCGCTGCCAACTTGCCAGCCTTTACAAGGGAAAAAAATGTCTGCAGAAGTGGTTATTGAAAAGGAATTCAAGAGCGCCTCGGTTACAAAAGTGAGCAAAGTGACATACAGGCCACAAGCAGAGGAGTAACTTCAGCAAAACATGCTAACTCTAATGTCAGCTATACAATGCTCAAACTTTTGTTAGTTGGACTTGCTTCAGTCGCAACTGGACACCCGCCACTCACGCGCGCAAACACAAGCTATTCTGCTTTGATGGGGGTGGGAGCGGGGAGGAGGTTCAAGAAGAATCCTTTTCGCGAACAAAGAATCCAATAAGACTGAACAGTAATGGAAAAAAGACGAGACGGTTTAGCATGTAAGACACGAATGAGAGGAGCAGAGGTTGATTTAAGGGGCCGCATTCAGCGATGTACATTAACGCTGGAGTTGAATCTGGGCTGCGATCTGCTGGTCTGGAAGTAATTAGAGCCTAGGATTTTCTCGCGAAGTCGGGACCACGAATTATCAGTATTTTCACTCCCTCACTTCTCTGTCCTGAAGCAAGACCAGCAGAGAGAAGAAAAAAGAAATGCATATCTGTAATGATCTTGACCTTAGGGAATCTACAACTATGAGGTCTCAAAAATTTCCAAAGGAGACCCTGAGTCAGTGGTCACTGATGATTTTCTGGTTTAGCTCTGCAAATGATGACTCGGATGCTGTTTGAGACTCTTGGTGACTATTTGGAGTGATAATCGAGCCAGGCTCCACCGATTATTTGAGTGAACTACGAATGGTGGCAAATCAATCGATACTGGCTCGTATCCAAAGCTGTATACGCGGTGATAGTGTTATTCCTGATAATTTCAGTTGGTGTTATCTGAAATAACGCTAGCAATAACTAGCAGCATTCGTGTCTGTGGTGCAACAATAAAGTACTACTGTCAATATTCGGCCTACTGACTTCTACCACTAGTTCTGAGGAGTAGTGCTGTCAGCAATGGTGGAAAGTATTCAGTATACAATAATATTACTGCCAGAAAATAGCATTAGGAGTAGCTGGTATTAGCAGTACCTGTTGAGTACCAGAACCACACACCCAACAATTACCAATCAACATTAATATCGGCATCAGCAGTAGTACTAACAATATCAGTACTAAGTAATGCTGACGGCAGCAGTAGCAGAAGTAGGAATGGCAATTAAATTAATAGTAATGGTAAGAGCAGTAGCAGTCGTTGTGACGGTGTATTAAACTGTGGCAATAGTAGTGGTAATGGTAATGGTAAAACTAGTGGGAACTGTAATAGTGGCAATAGCAGTAGTAAAGGCAGTACTGAGTGCTGATAGCAACACATGCTACTATCGAGCATCAATACTTAGCAAATCGCAGTGGCGATAGTAATTATTACTGGTGGCACTGTGATAATAGTGCCGCGATAAATAAATTGGTTTGATAGTAGCAATATGGCAGAATTAGCTGCTGAAAATACTGCACTGCGCGGTAAGTTGTGTTGGCAGCAGGCCTCCTTAAGGAGCTGTCAAATTATTTTCACCTCTAGTGTTTGAAAATTCTCCGCCTTCAACCAAAGAGGAAAAGAGGGAGAAGGCGTGCAAACGAGGTTATAGAAATCGTCTCTTTCGTGGAGTCGACAACGATATTGGAGTCTCCTTCTTGTATTTTGTCATTGATGCTCCTCATTAACGAACTCAAAATTGCTGCTGCCTCAGCGAAGTTTGTGCATATACGCCAAATGTACACAAAAATCAGTTCTTGTATAAACGAATTAGTCTTTGGAAATCAGATAGTAACGACCTCGACATACTTCCGAACATTTACTTGCTAGCCTTTGTGACTTTTATTAAATGATGCATGTGGACAAAGAATGTCCATGATTGTCCATAGTAACCTAAATAGCTAAGGATCTCACTTCCAATCACCCCCATCGAGATAGCTGAAGGCATCGAACAAATCTCTGACTAAATCCTTGAATTGGACGTTTATGGTGCAACCGCCACCGATGTGTCACAAACATGTAAACGCCAGTTTCACAGGAGTCAATTTATGAGCACTTTTGCGTTTCTATACTTTCTCGGCGAGCATCATCAGTCTGGGCAGAAACATCTTATCTTCAGGATCACGATTGCACATCACCAGCAACGCCTTTTTTCACCGCTCAGCCAGCATGTTCGCAAAAATATCATATTTATCTGGTCCACCTCGCCAAAAGACAATGCATACAACAGCATAATCCCTTTTATGTTCACGTCTTTTAAAAATTTGAAATGTCCGCACTCATTAAAGACAATTTTACTGTGGAACTTCATTGAAAACTTATAATTCAAGACATAAAAATACTCTAGAGGGTTTCAGTTTCGGCCGACTGCAAATGTCGTATGTCCACAGGAAAATTTGAACTCAGCTAATGTTCGCATATGGATAGGAACCACGTCATTTATGGCGCACTTCTTTGCGGTTAGTTTAGATTTATGCCCAAGGTATAATCACTACCGCTCGCCACAAATCCGATAGAAAGCACGCTAAGAGCAAGCCAAACAAAATGAGCAACAAGCGAACAAAATATCGCACTAGAAACACACATGCACGAACTAAAAGCAAGACGTGAGTGGAACTCGGGATAAAAGGGAGCCTGCAAATGCTGAACTGGATTGGGAGAGAGGAGAAGGCAGTAAAATAAAACAACTCATTGCTTGCAAGGCTACAGTGCACTTTTGGTGTGTTACGTTCGGAGGAGTGATTAAGTGATTCCAAGGTTCACTGCTCGCAGATTCTACACTACGCACTGGCTAGTCGATTAGAAAACAAAGTGAATACTCAGTAGTTCGGATAGAAATGGCTGTAGACAGAGAAACGGCCTGTGCTGGCGCGAATCGATGAATAAGAATTGGCACGCAACAGCTCCATTTGCCTGCACGCCTGATCGAGCTTTTTCGACAGCTCTGTGTATTTGGCGTTCATCTAAAACATCCTTCATATAAAGGCTTCCAACATAGGTAGGCAGAACAACGTCCCTGTAAACGAGAGGAAATGCGGAAACCAGTTTGTGTAGCTAAGGCAAACATCAGCTAACTAAACATCATTCCTCTACATTCTGTTAGATTCGGCTTTTCTCTTGCTTTGCCGGCAAAATCGTGTTGATAAGTGTGGTTGTGGTTGTTAAGAAAGTGCAAAAGAGACGGGGACAAGGGTAGGAAGAAGCGAAGGAGGGATGTGAAGAAAAAAGGACTTTCAAGTGCAAATCACAAGGGTGAAAACCTTACTAAAAGAACCGTTACCTCACTGATTATGAGAACTGCGCTGCATGCACCTAACAACACCTGCTCTGTTAACGACGCATTTGTACGTTGAAGTGGTTGATGAAATTTTTACTGTCTTTAAGAACTTGCACTGAAATGTATTCAGTCATTATTTCATGCCAAATCATTGAGATGCTGCAACTTCATCTTCTCTTTCCTGTGTTTTTCTGAGACAGGCGACGCCAGTTTAAAAATTGTACCGCTCGTTAAGATCCTTATGAAAGATCTATTCAATGCAAATAAATCATGATACATGTAAGAATCGCATTGGTTGCGAATATCTGATAAACTTGAGATTGGTCAGCTTTCGCAAAAGGAGAGGACTCATTGCTACTTTATTGATAATTAGATGCAAATTTGATTTTGTATTTTCATGTGCTATACAGAAGCACTTCCAAGTCGAACGTTTTTGATACCCTTGGTCATAATAGTTGATACTGTTGGTACTAGGTAAATAGTCAAAATGTGCGTGGATACGATAAGCAGTTGGTAAAACTTCGTGGCAAGACGGTAATGTTTGTTTCTCTTTCATCGCTCTTTAAGCTGTGAAGAACGCAGTACTGCAGTAGTTGAAATCAATACGTCGTTTTTCAAGTCAAGTGGCTGCAAAGTGCCAGTGATGTTCCGAGTTGGTGACAGAATAGGAAGTGCTCAAAGAAAACAGAAGAAACCATGTTTAACGCTTCCACTATCTTCAATATGCGATCATGTGTACTAGATCTCCGTAGTAAGAAGTTCACAGTCGGCTAATGCTCAGATAAAACACTCTGGTCATGATAATTACCCAAAGCGGCATCTCAGGCAGTGAAGAAGAAGTTCGCTCACAACAGCCAGCACCATGTGGACTAAAGGAAAGAGCAGCGACAAACGCAGATAGCATTTCGAAGGGCGACTTTTTGGCCCCGAACATGAGGATCATTCTACTTTGAGAGCAAGATGCGACAAATGCCGCCATAAGTAGGTCTCCCCCGCGGGTACGGCAATGGTGCCTTCCTCTTGTTTTACCTTACGAACATAAATATGTACTGGACAGAATCATAAATAAAATAGACGGATAATGATAGAAACCATATGACTAGAAGAATGGCAGTAGTGGAGACAGTAGAGTAGATTAATGAAGTACCCAAACGTTAGGTTCAATCGATAGAAGTGTGCACATCATGACTGACTCTTCTGTATCAAAAATATTATCGCAAAGACCTTGAGAGAATAAAACATGCACTTCTTTACTGCAAACATTTCGTTTTCTTTAATGGATTTTAACTCAAAGTGAGGATTTCCACCTTGATTTTCTTCGTTTGTTAAAAAGCTTTGATACATATGTCGAAATCTAAACGACCACATGTGAAATGTGTTCGAATATAAGTGTTGTGCGGGCATAGGGGCCTGTACAATATAAAAAATCTTTGCATAATGAGTGATGCTTTCGTTTAAAACTTGCCTACTCCCTTCCACGAGTTTCAGACTCATACTGTGAAAGCACAAGGAGGAGCTCATCTCATCAAACCGTATCATGTACTTTCCCATCAATAACCATGAAATGTTACGATAAGAGACAATCACTTGGCTGAACTTCTAGTCACCGTTAATAAGCACTAGCGCTTTAGCGACGGAAAGACCATAGACGCAAAAACAACTCATTTTCCAGCATCACTTCCTGGAAAAGGAAAATGCGGCTTAGCCGAACTCCATAAAAATACATGCAAAAAGAGCAAAAAGCGAGAAAATAGAAGGGGAACAAGAGAGAGAGAGAGAAAAAAAAAAAGAAAAACTAGCACCTTTATCCCAGACTAATCCACGACACTTTTACGGTTAAAAAGAAAACCTCCAGCCCCGTGAGTGATGAATAAGAACCGTATTGACTGTTGCGCGCTCGAGTGCAGCAAGTGTGTGGTGCATGCCGAACTTTGACACACAGCGCTTTATGCATATATCGGTTGATTTGCTTTCTTCCAACTACTCCTCGAAAGGGTCAGGTGCGGAAATCGAAGAATTCGGGAAGGGGGAGAAATATTCGGTCTGTCCAAATGGTAGGTTTTTCTTTTCTTAGAACTGCCTTTTCGTCTTTTATTGTTTACGGAGCGAAACCAAGTGAAGCATCTTTGTTCAAATCATTAGTAAGCTCCGGCTGCGCACAAGTAAGAAAGACAGGCAACATGCATAATAGCCATTTCCGTTACGCACTCGAAACGTAAAAGTTTGCAAACTATGGCCAATGTTTATTCCCAGAATACTCACCCTGTCCCTTGCAAGTCTTTCGCGCGACAAACTCCGCTCCAAGTCACCGATTCTCGCCTGAAAACTACGAATCTCTGCACAATCGACAATGAAAGAGACAGAAATAGAAAAACACCGCAAATGTTAATGAAGCTTTCTGAAATGAACAAATACCTGGCGATGTTTGACGTGATGACAACATAATCAAGGCATACAACCAGACTAATGTTCGCTTCTAATATCCGAATGAGCGAATTCTTCTCTTCACTTTTCTGCGCGATCTTTCTTACGAAACTTCGGAATAAATTCGAATCTTGAAAATGGCGAGGAGTTAAAATAAATTTCTATGCCCTTGGCCGTTTTGTACGTTTAATGTCTCGCAAGGTTTTTTTCGTGGCCAGCAAACTGCGCCCTCTGATAGACTCTGGCAGGCACTTTGGGCGCTAGTGCAGGCGGTTTCCATGGTCTTTCACGGATGATGGTGCAGACACCTGTAGCCCTCATCCGAAATGCATGCTTGCTTTTACCGCCGTCATCATTCGCATGCTGCATGTAATAACGGCTAAAAACGCTGGCTAAACAGTTGAAGGGTATCGACGTTTCCACGTTCACTAATGGTTGCATTCATGTTTCCTCACGTTTCACGTTTCTGATGCGACAACTGAGCTTGTTTTCGTGATAATGAAAGCAAACAATGCAATACAATGAGGAAAGCCCACAACCTCCAGGAAACGCCTACAAGCATATACTCACGGACATCTGACGCTCTTGTTCCACAGAAATGCTTTGAATGAATGACAAGAACACTGAAAGAAGAGCCACACAGGCTCCGCAAAGTGACCTGATTATCAATGCAGGGTGAGAGCAATTCTGTTTCGAATTGCCAGAGCCAGTGTTTGCTGGTACTGGCCTCAAGCTGGCTTTTTCGGACGATCCTTAATTCGGTACTGAAAAGGAACCTCTCCCAAAAAATCCTATTGAAAAACTCTTTTGGCTTCCTGCATGTTTCACCAAGAAAGTTTTCTGAAACCTAAGAAAGTTTTTGTCCCAACATCGTTCTAGTCGATAGGCATGAATTAATTTGATGTCCGTATTTTGGTGCAAGAGGTGGTTTTAACGCGGAAGCGGTTTGATGAGGAGCACGACGGCATAAACCAGTAACAGGTCACGATCAAAAACTGAAGATGTCCTAGGTTCACGAAGATATTCCTTGCATATGTTGGTGCTGACGTATATATATATATATATATATATATATATATATATATATATATATATATATATATATATATTTGTGCGAAAACATTTTAAAATATGTCCTCCAAAGAAAGGTGCAAGTGAGCAGAGATCACAGAGCATGAGTAGCAAGCTCACCTCATACATGCCCCGCACGCTTACTCCGGTATCGTAAATCGACTGCTTATCGAACTGCGACGAATCCTTGGTCATATACGAAGGGGCACCATAAGCCTGTAAGAGGGATATTCAAGCCAACTAATGCAACTCATTTGAATGAGCCATGTAAAAGCGTTGTAAACTGTGCGCCGATGTGATCACTAAAGCAGATCAGTCATCATGATTGCTTATTGATGAGCGTGTTTACTCATGCAACAGCTACGGTAGGGCACATTAATATCACGCCAGTTCCAGTGCCAATTCACCATGGAAAATGATGCAGCTATGCCCTTGGTGTAGAGAACGGAACTCACGAAAGTGAGGAATATCAAAGAATTGGACACCATGTAGCCACACAGATAAGGCAGGTTTGCAGCTGGCGCACTTCACCCATCTCCGATCTCTGTATGCTGCGCCGCGCCAAGCAAAGGCACACTTCTAAACACTCCTTCATGGAGCTCCAACGAAGCTGGAACTACCCAAGGTCTTGCTGTGACCGCAGTTCAACATTTCCGCGAACGCCACCGCGAGGAACAACTAGAAGGCCTTCACGCTCCAGTGTGTTTTGCAGCACTTTTTTCACCACGTTCGTCTGGATGTGCTACGGAGCCTCAAGGTTCGTCCACGGTGCGTAGTGGACAATGGATGGCGAAGCAAACTTGCGCTTACCTCGCGGGGTCATTTTTGCCATCAGTCACCGTAGAATCTTTGTTTATTCTCTATAAAGAGTTTAGTTGCCAAACCCTGTTTCCGAGAAGGAGATGCTGCTGAATACAGCAGTTGCGCATATTCTACGCCATCTCAGTCGCATCAATATCAGGATGAGTTTACAAAACTGGCATTTGTTTTGAGCACAAAATTTTTCTCCAACTGATATATGTTACCTTGCGATTGAAATTTGTGGGCAGACAAGTAGACGAGAAGATAATGCATCCCACTACAATTTGTTTATTCTGAGGAAAAAGTGCAGAAAACGACAACCCCAACGTGAAGAAGTACTGGCTCGGAGAGAAGTAAGACTTCGAGGCAACAACATACCGACTGGACGCTTTACTCATGAAAAATCTGCGCAAATATAGAAACATGTGCTTTGATGAAACCAACCGAATATCCGTCCAAGGCAGTGTATGTGTGAGGTATGTTGGATCTGGACGTCGAGTAGTACTTGGCATATGTGCTGGGTACCCTCGATTCATATCGTCGATCCATTTCACGCACATAACTGTCGACTCTCGACAAGCGTCCTGTTTCGTAAAACGGCTCGATACTTGTGCGCGAGCTGCAAAGGTATGCGTACTTACTTGGTGCTTGAATCAGATAGATTTGTTGAAATAAAAATTTCCTTTTTTTACACTGTCTATAAGCTGGTAATGCTGACTTGGAGACACAGCAGCAGAGATACAAAACACGGATCCAGCGAAGAGACAATTCTGTTTGCTTGGGAATTGCGCAGATTAAAAAAATCTATTTCGTTACCAGTGCAGTTAGCAGCGAAAAATCCTCAAGCATACCCGGAAAACGAATCTCTCCAGCACACACTAAGGCGGTTCAAATGTATTGTATCTTGTAATTATTCTTTTACAACACAGAAAATGTTCGCTCCTCGTTTCAAAAAGCATCACCGGTTATTGCATGAGCTCTCTTAAAAGCTGCTGGTTGAAAAAACCTTGCTCAGACCTCACGCAAACTGATACAATAAACCTGGAGTTGAAATATGAAAGGTAGAGACAGATGCAAGCCTTCTGCAACAACTAAATTGGCCAAAGGAAACTATACAACATGGAACGATATGCCGCAATAGAAAACATCCGAAGGTACGGCGCTACTCACATTTTGCTAGCATAAAGCATGGCAGACATGGTCTATGAAGGACGAAATTATTAAAAATATTGTTAGGTGGAGTGGGTTAGCCGAAGAAAGTGAGATCTGAAAGAATGTGACAGTAAAAAACATGCCCTGATCGACTGTAAGGCGACTCGAATCCATAGGAGCGACTACGACTCCTTGCCAGCTCGTATTGCTTTGCCCCGCTGTATTCAATGAAAGAAATGAATGAGCTGGCTCTGGAAGGAGGTCTCGTTACGGCTGACGACGGCGGTGTAGAGTAGTCTCTGGTCCTAACTGGGGCTGCTGCATAGGTTGAAGTGTAGCTGCAAAACAAGACGAAATGAGATGCATTTTTCAGCAACATAAGGCACGAAAGATGTGGTCTGAAAAGAACGAAACTGTTAAGAATATCATGCTGTAATGGCCCATTTCTTTCCAATGCTCGATCGCTGCTGGTTGTTTCAGTAATCTGCAGCTAACGGCAAGTCCAAAAAGATAGGATTGCTTCAAGCGTCATACCTCGTATTCTATAATAACAGGTCGTAGAAAAGAATGGACTCTACGCTCCTTAAGACAACACATTATGATATCCATCAACTCATCATCGTAAGCAACGCCTGATTCACAACGTCTTAAGAGTATCGTTAGCACATTCAGTCAGTTCAGATGTCAGCTAAACATCTGACATTAACAGAGGGTTCTGAGATGAACTCGTCCATTACCGATAATAGTTGCTTGCCGACCGGGCCGAGCGCATAGCATTCTTGCGCTCACGAGTACGGCTACGCGACCTCTCTAGTAGCCTGTTGGTAGAATAAAGACTGCTTGAAAAAGGCCCTGAAAATTAAATGCACATACTTCCTACGACATACATGTGCTTATTGTTTACATCACCTGTATGAAGGATTTTACAATCATTCTGCAAACAACGGCCAGCGTCTTGCTGTAAAATAGTTGCTTCCTTTCCATTAATTTAAATAAGAATAAAGAAGCACCTTTCGGGCACTTTTACTTAGCTAGGTGATCAAATCATCAAGTAGTTATGGATGTTATGCAAATATTAGCGCTACGAATAACGTCTCCGCATAGCGACAGAATTCAGATTTAAAGCATGCGTGACTGCTGCCAACAACTTTTAAGGTAACTGTCCACGTGAACATGCTAAACAACGCAATCACAAAATACGCGAAGTATAGTCATCTACCGACAAAACTAGCACTCAACAACTAAAAAGTAACGTAACGAGAACCCTATGCTACTCAGCAAACTAATCTCTATCCGCAATTTGAATGCGACATTGCATTTGAAAGTGTGGAAAATTTTATTCCTCCAACCAATACTTCATCATCATGATTGAAGTATGCTTCACTGAAATTTTGCATGTGTGCGCCGTATGTAAAATAAAACTCTCGAATTCGGTGATGCTTCTATATAGGTCGGCTGTAGTCAGGTTCAACAATGCAAGATCCTCGCAAAGAGGACCGGTTAGCTTTGGGAGGACTTCGTTACCGCGAACACTGAATGAAACAACTGAAAATAACATCTGGCTACATGCAACCACTATGCATTGCGAAATTTCATTCATCCACCTGTGCTGACGAGTTCGTCAAACATTGATAGATACAACGAAGGGGATCGATAGGAGCCAATCGACGAGTATTCGCTTCGATATTTGCCGGTGGCGCTCTGCACCCATGGACTGAGTGCAGAATACGTCGGCTTTTCAACTGGCGTGTACGAAGAGAAAGACGCGTAAGTTGGAAGTCGTGGCGGGGCTCCTTTTGTACGAAACGTGTCCTAAATCTTTATCATTTGAATTTAAGCTTGAACTTAGGTGGTGTCCTCCCATATGTATAATTTTCAGCCGGACAACTTTCTCTGTTACAATTCTTCACGATATGACAACAATGGTATAATTTTCCTGCTAAAATAGCATTCTCTTGATGAGTGGTCGTGTACTTAGCACAAAAGATACTATGATCCCTGCCGCACGATTAATGACCACCTTTATCTGGCCAGACATACCGTTCAACCCTTCAATCGCAAATTCGCGAATCGTTCCTGCATGAGAAATATGATATTAACACTCGCATCAATCTTGCTACTGTCTATGTTTTTATTAACAACAATGAGCAATGTTATCTTGAATATAATGCGGCTCTTTAGCAGGTGACCAGCTCGCACGACTTGGGAAAGTGGAAGCCATCTCTTCCACATGCAACAGTCTTTGAAATTTCGGGGTACATTGTACTCCTTCTTAGCAGATAACCTTTTTGAAGAGAAAATTATTTTTGATTAAAAAAACTCTCTCTCTTGAAACACAGGCAAAACAACGCATTCCTTTCAGAAAGTGAGAAAAATAGAGAAAATGCGTCTTTAGCATAATACTGCAGGGGACTACATCCCATGAAACATGGCAACTATTCATTTCTAGTCGGATGCGCCTAGTTTTAAACAAACATGAAGATCCTAATCGTTCTCTTTACAGAAAAGATAATAAAGACCTTTTTTATACGCGTTAAGCAAGCAAAGTGGTTCATCGCAGAGTAGGACGGTGATATAGTGATTTCAAAACTGTTTTGACATTTTAAAGCGCTTTTGAAGGTGGGAAACAATCAAACTCCCAAACGCAAAAATAAAACAGTATGCAGATCAGATGCGCCGCGGATATTCACGGTTAAGACCGGGCTAATTTCTGCTGCTACTTTCCACGGCTGCCAGCTGAGTAGCTGAGGATGCGCGCATTCCTAGTTGTTAATTGCTATTGAACGCTCACAGTCATCCAAAAGTGCAAGTTTTGAAGAGGCATAATGATCATCTTAGGCAGAACAGGCAAAAAACATTTCTAGACTCATTAGAGCCGGTGTCTTTCATTACAGAGGATGGGGATATATAGGCAGAAATAGCTGCATTCCAGGCGAGAATATCCACCAGGAAAAACCAGCAACTTCACTTTACACGCATTTTTTAAACCTCTGTCGATAAAATGCTTGAAGTGTTTCCAACTGAAACAACAAATATTTTGGCGCGAAACAATATCAGCTAGAAACGACAATGTAAGCGTGTTCTACGCGAAGGGCTTTATATTATATTTCCATGAGATGACTGCAAAACTGAAGTAAAAGCATAAGAAGCCGTGCTATGACAGCTGACACATATGTTACGTTAAATAGGAAACTTAAGCATGCGAGAAATCATACCTGAAAATTTGAAGCACAACGCATGCAAAATGCAGGTTTGGTTTTCGTTGCTAATGCAGATAAAACATTCCACGAAATTCTAACAGAAGGCAATGGTTCGGTACTGTACTGAGAAATCTGGGTACAGCTTTGGGTAGTGTAACATAAATATTAATTGGCAAATAAGCAAACCCCACCTGGTCGTAATGAACGAAGCTTGTTTCGCGTGGCACAGCAGCAGGCTTACGATGGACGGGTGACGGCGATCTTTCTCGACGAGGTCTTGGAGGAGGGCTGACGTGCTGAGGAATTGCCCGTCGACTCTCCTCCGTGGGTGTGACAGCGCCACGTTCGTGCACGTCTTCTTTATGTTCATCCATCTAGTAAAACATATGAATCGTAAACGAGCGCAGGAGCTTGCAGGCAAATACTTTATGAAACAATCACATAACGTAATCACTCTTCATTTGTCAAAGCCCTTACCGGCAATTCCTCTGTTGCTGACCCGACGGCCGGCGTCCCCACACTAGCAATTTCCACCTCAGCCACTTCTTGCTGCTCCTCGCTCGAAGGCACGGGCTGCAGCAAGCAACACGTTAAAAAGCTTTAATCGAAGAAAATACCACAGCAGCAGCACAAATTCTATCACAGCCTTCATCGACATATCCAGATATGGTCGACAATCGTGTTGAGGTTGTGATCGTCGACCGTTTCCGCACTCTACGAATTACTTACGTTGCAAGGGAGCAGATCGCCCCGAGATTATTTTTTTCGCCAGCCTATCCACTCGGAGCACTCAAAGGTGCTTCCACATCGCTGGTGCTCCACTGTCATCAATATGCTTCGCAGCGCCATTTTTTTGGCAGGGAACTGCAAGCGACAATCAAAAATTCATGGTAAAACTTCCATGACTCGTTGAAGTACTAGCAAATGAACTGATGAGTCTACTCGCTAAAAAAGATCATCGGTTGGACGTCTGTGTTCCCATTCCACAAATACAAAATTAACTTGTTTACCGAAAAGCACGCAGTAGCTAGCCCATGTCCGCTCAATTTATGAACGACTGCACAATTTCTCCATCAGTCTATCATAACGATATACTAGCAGCAGGCATTCGTTTTAAACTTCAACAGACTCTGTCAACTTCAACGCTGATGCTTCAAGAACAGGCGATTTCTTTGTAAGGAATTTGATCCTAATCACGCGACTTCTTTACAGTGAGTGCTCGCGCCGCACACTGATCAGCGCAATACTTCAACTCTTCGTAACTGTTCGTCTCTCGAAGGGATAGAAAGATTATGAGAGAGGGACGTATATCACCTTAAGCGCTGAACACAAATGGCAGCACGGAAGCATCCACATATTAAACTGCGTCAACTTAAAGAGAGACGGTTACGAATTCAAATTAATGGGGCTTAACATGAACGACTGAGTATAAGTAGGTTCTAGCTCTGAAATTAGTAACCAAACGAGTGCTTAAATCAAAACAGTTATTTACTATCGAGAAGGCAATGTCACTAGCTCGTTAAAAATCGAAACACCATACCATCCACTCACACAACTTTGCACTAGAGTTGCCAAATTTGGGCAAAAGCGGAATTTCACGTCTGGAACAGGAAGCTCAGGGACTTTCTCAAAATCCTAGAACACACCACGCTACAGTACCCTTCTGAAGACTTTCATGGGCGCTTTGGTTCTGAAAATTCCTGCACCGCCATGCCTGCAGTACACTAAGCGCTACACCCCTTGAAAGAAAAACGCTTCTGCCACCTATGCTGGCCTTGTTATCCAAGTTCTAAATTAGGTATAAAACTGCGACGAAGCTCGCAACACAGCTGCATGCGATAAAACTGGCGCAGATGAGCGTACTTCACTATCGGCACGGCGAACACCTTATACTCTGCAACTTCAAGGGTTTCTAGCGCAAACTTGAGGCGCTTCAAATCGTCGCCTGGATGCTTTCAACATCTTGGGCCCTAAGCATTCTCATACAATCACCCCTGTAACCAAATTTGGCAGTCGATTTAAGATGGTTCGGTTCGGGACGTATTGGCATGCAGATTCATCGATATTCGTTTTTAAAGAACCTTTGACATTGTCAGAAGACAACTAACGAAAGCAGCAGTCGGTCGCTAGACCACTTCCAGAAAAGGGCTTCCAGAAAGCTCGAATCTCCTAGCTTTACGAGGAATTGGAGCTCTTTAAATCCCTTGAAGTGCCACAAGCATCGTGACACAGCTGTCGATATAAAGGTTGCCCCGATCCTACAGACGTCCTAGCGCACCTTTGCACTGCTTTCGTTTACGTCTCGGATTATACATGGGCCCTTTTTTCCGCCTGACTCCACCCACTCGAGGAGGTCAGCTGTGATTTTCGAGTTTTTTGAAGAACAAACTCGCCATCAAATGATAGGAAAAAATTCTAAAGAACTTAGGAACTTTGCTTCAACACTATCAAAAATAAAAACTTTTGTTGTCTTTGGCATCTTCGCCGCTGGAATCTAACGTATCGCAAACTTTTGACGGAACGTATGAGTCGAAACTTAGCCAAAATAGTGAACCCCAAAATACGTCGAGAAATGCTGTGTATAGCTCAGATTTGTCATTGCAGTGGTCTCACCCATCTGTCAAACGGCAGCTGACTCAATTCGGCCTCTATTTCACTGCTGCTCTCATTTAATGACACCTTAAGTCTTCGTTATCTTTCCGCCTCATCTGTAAGAAAGAACTAGATTCAAATGTCTTGAATTTTTATTGCTTTTCGAGAATAGTGTATCTCTGCTCCACTGTCGAGCAGGAAACACAGTTCTTTCTCCAGATGGACAGAGAAAGAATTCGTTAGACTTGCGGAATTGCCGCGACTGTGGAAAAGCCGCTTTAGGCAGTTAAAATTCAACGCTTAATCCTTTTAGGACTAATTCAAGATATAAGCAGACTTTTAAAAATGCACTGTGTTGGAGAGGAGGCGAGGAAGGTGCTCGCCGCGCGCATATTTTTTCCGTGCTCGCTAGTGGGCACTCACTGTTCAAACCACAGCATGCATTAATCTCACACCTCCCATCCTCCTTCCTATCGCCCTTCCCTAGCCCCCGCTCCTGTTCATTTGATGGTAACCGATTAGATTTGCACTCGTTTCGTGCAAATCGTATCAAACACGCGCTCAGTATTATAGTGCCTACGGATTTTGTAAGATGGAAGACGAATACTGAAAATTATGACGAAAGGCTTACGAGTGATAAATGGACAGCGAAAGGACATCTTCTAATTCATCTTATTATACGCCATGCTTCACTCTTGTTGATGTGTACACATTGCAAATGAGTATTTTCTAAGACCGCCCGCACATTATCGAAATATCAAAGTCGGCACAGGGAGGTTATAGAGTGGCAATATGGCATGGCTGAAATATGGACTACTCTCAACGGTTCCTATTGTGGCAACCCTGAATGCATCATAAACTGTCAAAACCAGCATGACCCAGTGTATATCGTATAGAAGTAGACATACTGAAATGCTCTACAACTGGAAAAAATAAGCTGCGGAATACTTGACTTGAGAAGCAGGTGATTCTGCAACGAATGCATGCGAATTGAAACATTCCTTCCCAAGATGCGATGCGTATTTAGCACTCGCTCAGATTTCTTAATGAACTCTTCGGAGAATTACTTCATGTCACAAAAGATGCATGATGTTTGTTAATGCTAGCTTCCTTGAGGGAAAGTTGTTTATTTATAAATCACAAAAATCTAAAAATATTTATTCAGTTACTAATGGAAACCCACGAGTAATCCAACCAGTAAATGTCGAATTCGCAAGTGTGGACAGAGATGCATAACGTTTCAAAATATTCTTATCTGAACATCAGGTGAACTTTGTCGACAAAATTTTTGAACGTTTGGAGTTGGACAAGGCTAAGACTATTGTAATGAGGTATTTGATGTGCAATGCTAGGGTGTTCTTTTAAATAAAAAGAACCTCTTCAGGTTGCTGTGCTGCTTCTACTTCGCGTTCCTCTGGCGCCGATTCCTCCTCTGTCTTTGGTACGGCCTCGGTAAATTCTGCGGCCTCAGAAACTGCCTCGACTTCAGGGACGGACTCTGCCCCTTCCGTGGCTTCCTCATCATGCTGGGATATTTCCTCTTGTTGAGGCTCGTACTCCGCAGGAGGTTGTGACGGTTCCTCAGCACCGATGGTCTCCGTTTCTGGAACTCTGCAACGAACCGCAAAAACTTTCCATAAATCCATATTTCATCATTCCCTTTAATCGCATCTTCTCATCATAACAAAGAGAAGATCCTTGGCATAAACCTGTCCTAACAAAATGGCGTGCTATGTGTGAACAAACCGGAATGATGCGAGTATCCACATCAAAAACTCACTGTCTGATTATGGGACCTAATGTATCCTGTCTTCTTCGCAATGTTAAACCGAAAGCCACCGACAGCGAGGGTCATTCTGCGCTTAGATAGCAGCCGTGCAAAACGATAAACGTAGTGCAACGTTGGCCGCGTTGGCACAGCTCGCAAGAACTCTGATATGAAACGTCGTATGCTTTGTCATGAGAAAACTGCTCATCCGCACTACGCAGTCTTTCTGGTCCTTTTTTTGTGCAATCTCCCTCGTCACTGCTACAAAGATACCCTACTATTTATGTGGGTGTGGAGTGAAGATAGTTAGGTGGGTGGTCATAAAACATGAACGAAAGATTGGCTTGCTACTTTTTTTGGATTTCATCAAAGGCTGTTAAAGCAAGAACATCCGTTTCTTCTGCCGATATACTCGAAATTTCAGTTCGTATATACGGCCATCACACTCTGCTTCACATTGAATACTACTGCTTCCTCCCATGGATTCCCTCTAAAAATAATGGCAACGCGAAAATTGTCCGACTGAGAACGAAGGACTGTTGAGGGACCTGAGCTTTTTGCGAATTGCAATCTTCCTCTCGTGATGATGACCGCCTGTCTTGACAAGACTAGTTATATCGAAGTTTTAAAAACTTCCATGACAATAAGGATGGTTTTAGCACATGAAGACGGAGTTGACGGGATAAGAATTACTATTCACATTTCAAACAACGGAACTCACCTCGGTGACTTCGGAGTTGAGGGTGTTTTTGGTGTCTTCGCCGATTTCGGAGTTTTTGGAGTGCTCACAGATTCATCGAATGTAGCACTTTTTGGAGTTTTTGGCGTTTCCACTAGCGGCTGCTCGAAGTCGAAAGCTTTTTTCGGGCGTGGAGTTCCACTGGTTGGAGTTTTGTTCGCTACATCCTTCGTCATAGGCGTTCGTGGACTTAAAGACATCCCTTATTTCCTGGTGCTTCTTCTAACAGTTCTGGGAATGCGATAATTTCTCTAGCGAACTCACATTTTCTCACCGCCCGCTATCGAGTGCCCCCGGCACATTTCTCAAGGCACTTCCAACCTTTCGTGAAAAAGGATTCATCTGCTGAATGAACTAGCTCAAGTTTACAGCTGTTTTGAAATATAAACCTGATGTCTTCATTCGATAACCGTGCTTCAATCACAATTGTGTTTACGATGGTTTTTCATGCTAATTTATAAAATCTGTGTAAAGTAAATTCTAGTGAAGTGGAGTAAACTTCGAATAATATTCGAATATATATATATATATATATATATATATATATATATATATATATATATATATATATATATATATATATATATATATATATATATATATATATATATATATATATATATAGAGGCAAGGCGGTGACGCATATGTCCCTCCATTAGCTAGTACCGTTGCATTCGTCCTTCCTTGAAAATGTGATTGATGCCCACAGGTTTCATTAATATGACGGGGGGCTTAAATCATGGTGCATAGCGATCTTGCCGCGGAAGACGTATAATTTGCCGGCCTAATGGACTTCTGAATCCCCACACTCGGATACTCAGTTCGGATTTCGGCCGCTTCCTCCCACTTCCAACTTCGCTAATAACCGCAGGTATTCAAAGCCCTCAAAGCTGTACTTTACCTACCTCAAGCAAACAAAGCTTCATATGATGAGCTCTTCAATGTCCCGGCTGATGCGATTTATGTCCTACAAATCCTACGCAGGAAGCAAGCAGCGACACGATGAATATAGATTCAACTTTATGATGAGGTTAAAATCACGTGTTGGACCCAACACCTTTTGATCTAGCTAGCCTCAACGATTGTCAAAAACTGGGAAAACTTGCGAAGACATGAAATCGTTTCTTACGATCTGAGGTGTCCAAAGCTGTAGTTTACGCCCAAGGTAACTGATAACCAAACACCTAAGGATTTTCCATCTCTTATCCTTTCCAGGCTTTCGTCCCGAAGTTTTTTCCATTCTGCCTCCTCCAGAGAATTTCCCGACCCTCTACCCTACAGCCGATCTTAAGTCCTGTAACTACAGCCGTTTATATTATTATGTTTTTTATTTCCAATGTATGCGTCATTGTTGTTCTCGATCATTTACAGTTTCTTCTACCTTTCTACTTGAGACAGTTGTGAAATGGGCTTTCTTTGCTATCGCTGAGATGTTACCCAACAATATAACGTCGAATGGAAAATGGAATGTTGGTTGGTTTTTACCAATGGAAATTCAACCTCCGCCGTTCTTTGCTTTTTCCATTTTCATGCAAATTTCGGTTCTATTAAAATCGCACTGGTTGCTCACTAATTGACGTTTTGAAGCAGAATAGATTTCAGTGAAATTTCGGTAGAGATCCAAAGCCTTCTTTTGCTTATGGAGCGAACGACATTTCACTACTACAGGTAAAGCCCCTATAACAGAAAACAGAGGACGCATCACTGGTAATCATGTACTTCGCTTGCTTCCAAAGCAACTTCTACTGGATATACGGTCATGATATGCATTCACTGTATTCATAAAATCCACACAACGACCATTTAATAGCGGCGTCGACAAAATCTGCGCTGATTTTGCTCAATAAGGTTTAGTCATTCATGAGACTTCACAGCTCTAACTATTATCGACTAGATTTCTGCCACCAATATCGTTCTTCGTACTTGAGTTTCGACCGATAGATACAAAGCGTTGAAGAACATTGATACTTTTAGCCTAGTGTCAACATCTTTCATGCTCCTAAGCTTTCAACTGTATCAACCAGTTTCCCTCTCATTCAATTTGTTCTCTCTTACAATGTTCGGACCGGAATCACTTCTCGAATATTAGTAAAATGTGAGACATTTTATCTGCATACGAATCTCGATCCACAGATGACAAGTATCTTAATTTTAGAAACTGAGTGTCAGCATAAGAAAACGCAAAAGCTCCGGACATTTTCACCATGTGGTTATAGCAGAGTTTCTATTTTTTACTACATCTCATTTGCTGGACTCCTCCAAACAGCCCCCTTATGAGCACAACTGTGCTTGTTTCGAAGCAAGCCTGCGCAGCAGAAAGCCTTTTTCAGTGGGAAAGAGCAGACAGTGGGTGGAGCAATGGGGGAACTCAAATTTTTGATATCTGCGTCTCCGACGTTTTGATGAGGAAGCTTCGACTCACAGCGTTAAAATAGCATAGTAATTCATTTTCGCTTGTAATAGTCGAGGTGCTTGCATGCAGTTGAGCTGCAAAAGATACTAGAAGCCCTTATTAAGATTGAGCTGGTATGTAGTTATGCAGCACCCCGTCTCAATCTTATTCGTAGCAGTGTAACATATTTCGGCAATTCGAGCCCTGAAAATTTGATTTGACCGTTGTTAAGAGATTCCCGAAGCTTGTTTTCTCGGAAAGTGGAGTTTTGCCAACCTTGGAGTCGCACCAGCTTTCCGTGGTGTCGTTACGCTCTGCTCGGTTGCGCGAGAACCTGTCGACTTCGGAGTGCTTGGAATGCTTCCTCGAGTCGGTGTAGCTATAATCCAACGATGGTTATTCATGCAGGCTAAAGAGATCACTGATCTAGCTCAAGCAAATTTTCTGACGGTCACGCTGATCTCCACAAAATAATGATTCGCCGTTTTGCCACATCCTGGCGAATCGAAAGAACACCAGCTACGTTGTTATTATATTACTATGCGCAGGTCTTTTCACATCGGACTGAGACCGTCATGGCAGCCTTTCGATTGCGGTCTTTTCCAGAAAGATTATTGCGCAGCTCTCTGTTTATAAGATATACGGTTAAAGTTTGGCGCAACGATTCCACTTCGGGATGCTTCCTTTGAACACTAGCCTCTAATTTCCTTGCATGCATTCTCTCATTTCACCCGGAAAGGCAACACAGCTACATTCCTTCTTTCACATTCACGCGATCTCATAAGATGCATGTAATTTGAAAGAAGCTATAAGATATATATGGCATTTCTGTTAAGGAGGAAGGTGTAATGTTGCGAGCGCATGGCGCATCTTGCGAGCACATGGGATTTTCGTTAGGAGGGCGGAGTGAGGAGGGACAATCCAAAAAATTTTAATAGGCAAATAGGGGGATTTAATGCTTGAGAAGTGGGGCGAAAGAGAACAACGAATCTGAAAGTTCAAAAACAAAACTGTGGCGATTTGGTCTGAACTACTCAGGGTTTAGTTTCATTTATAATACACGTGTGGTGTCTTTTAAGGCCACACCAACGAAGCGAGCATCTTGATGGCAACCTACATTAGGGCAGTAAAAAATTTGCTCCGGCTATTCTTCGCTGCAGCAGCTCCTTTTCTTCCTTTTCTCTTCCCCTCTCACCCTTTCTCCCCACCTCCGTCCGACCTGGTTTCTTTCATTGTTATAAAAAAAAGCAGACCAAATTTGGAACTTAAAATTAACGTCTACTTTGTCACCTGCAAGATCAAATTAAAGTGGAAGCAGATAGCAACGTATAAAGGCTGAGGAGACAGCTGTTGGGGGAGGGAAGGGGGACGGACTCACCAACGCCCACTGCAAAATCAACGCTCCTAGAACAACTTATGGCTAGTGTGCTGTCGATATCAAGTCCCAGATATAGTGCTCATTAGAGATCTTGCCCACAATGGCAATTCCAGAACGGACTGTCACAGCCCTCTGAAGGAAGCAGTTTCCTGAATTTTCGTGTCTCCTGGCTAAAACATTGCTCTTTGCTGACGTCGAGATTTTCCTTTCTACTCGTTATCGGAAAGCTAATACATTTCAATGCATTTCTTTTCCACGGATTAATCAGTATTAAGTGACACTTCAAAAACTACAGCAGTTGACGATCCCAGACCATTTTCAAATAAGAAGAATCAGAAAATGCTGACCTTACTCGTTTGAGCTCAATTTGAACCTTTGCGCTCATTTAGGCTCAAAATCAATGATTAAGATTTTGAAGTGATGCTTTGGAAACCTTGTGTATTTTCTCCGTTTCAAAGGCCCTTACACCTGCTCAAGTAGTCTGCAAAAAATATTCTTCCACATTGAGACGTGACTTGATTTCCAACCCGTTTTCGCTGGAACGGTGCAATGACCTTAGAAAGGCGATTTCGGAGGCATGTTTGCATCTCAGAGATCTGCTAAATTTATGTTCCTAGGGAGGCTGGATATTACCAAGTTTCCACCAAAATACAGAGACCTCACCCTCCTCTCCCTTTGGAAGGAAATGAAAACTGAACCGAACGAGTTTTTCTCAGGAGGCATCCACTCATGTGCCTGCAATGAATGACAGTGCAGGTGGTATGCGCGTTATACAAGTTTTATTGTCGGTGCAAATAAGTACTGCATGTGATTTCTGTTTAGGCACGTTTCTGGCGTGAAGTTTAACTCACCTTGAGGCGACTCGTAGGCGTCGCGACCTGGTGCCGCTGTTTCTGGCACACTCGCTTCGGTTTTAGATATAACTTCATCAGGTTGCGCCTCTTGAACCTCCACTGGAATATCTTTGTGTACGTCTTGCTCTTCTACCACTTCTTCTGTTACCTCCTCGTTGGATAAGGCAAGATTATCCAACTCATTAGGTGTACGAGGACGCTTTGGTGTAGGAGGAGCTTGCAGCTCGAAGGCACCCGCGTCGGATGCAGGCTCCTCCGCAGCACCATCACCTTGTTGCTCTTCATAGCTCGCAACGGGAACAACTTCACTTTCTGCTTGAGTCTCTTCGGGCTGAAATCACAACTAATGACGTATCTGTACGCTTTTCACAAATAAAGCCGGTGCGATGAAACGAAAAAATGTTTTGCAGGAAATGGCTCTTATGACTGCGATTCTCCACAAAATAAAAGTTAACTTATAAGGGAGTAGTTTCAAGCTCTATAGCGACATACTTATATGCGTCTGCATAAAAGTTTCCAAAAACCGCGATCGATTAATAATTGCGAGCAACTGAATTGCAAGTCGCAATTGCATCACGCTGTTCCCATCACCTAATCACCGGATTTCCATCACTCAAAGACTGTAGCGATTACCTCTGCCGACTCTTCGAGGAATTCTGTTTTGACTTCTTCGTATATTTCACCACGGTCTTCTGTTTCTTCCGCTGGCTTCGTTTCTGTTTCTTCTTCAATTTCTTCTGCAGCCTCTACTTCGGCTTCCAGTTCGGGTTCTGCCCCAGGGAGCTCTTCCTCTTTGTCAGCAGGTGTTGTTTCTGCTTTCATGCCTTCCTCGGCCAGTTCAGGAGCGCTCTCGACATTCACTTCTTGAGGAGCTTCTTCGGGCACGGATGTTTCTCTGCCATCTTCCACGACACCTGCTTCTACCTCTTCAGGTGCAACATCGCTTTCTTCTTTGTTTTTTTCTAGATCGGTCTCTTCCACCGCTTTCGGAGATGCATCCAACAATTCAGTAGATTCCACCTCCTGAAAATAGCATAGCTGGAAAAAGCCTGAATAAAAACAGGACCAATCTTGATAATTTTTCATTAATACTGCTTTGATGGATAAGAATTACAACAACTGGACAAGAAGGCAACAACAAACATTTGTACGTAGAGGATGAGGAGTACAGAGGACCATCTTTTAGATCAGTAGGCTTCCTGTGAAGACCAACTGAAATATCTCTTCTCTACCATCGTCATATGTTCCCAAAGAATGTCATCGGATTCTTTTCGTCAAGACGAAACTCACCTCAATGACGTGTCGTGGGAAAAATGTATGCATTGGCTTGAATATGAATCGCATAATCCATTCGACACAGCTAACAGGCATGCCATGATGTGGCCAGAAAATGGACACATCAACAGAACACCTCTGTTAGGGCACATGTTTATGTTTTAGAAAAATGGCATCAAAAGTATCCGCACAATGCAATGTGTTTAGTAGCATCATGCGAGGCATTCCCTCCATCTGGCGGTAAAAATTTTATCCCCTTCAAGCTCAATGTCACAAAAACATACATTTGCAGGAATTGCTCGTAATCACGGAGTGCGCAGCTCCGTATTTCGTTCATGTGTTGGTTATGTGCTATTTGTACCACTGCCACTTAGGTAGGCACTCATGCGCCTTGACTATCTGGCGGCTTATTTGCGCCTTGACTACCTGGCATCGCGACATGCGGCGCAGCCACTGGCGCCCTACTACAAGCGGGTCCACTGGATCGTTTGATCGTTGTTGAAGGTAAATAGAAAGGTGCAAAGCGTTGATGCCATATTCGGTGAAACTTTTCTCTTAAAATCGAAACGATACAATGAGTTCTAGTGAATTTCGTAAAAATTCTAAAAATAGAGCGAAAAATCGTGAACACTTTTAGAGATATAGTGAATTTCCTCTAAAATTTGCCAAAAGTTTCAACTATACACTGAATATACTGGAAGAAATCGTTAAAAGTTTGGCCGACATAATGAGTTTGCATTAAAAATCATTCGAAGGAGTTTTAAAAAAGGCAATAAATTCGTTCAGTTTCCTTCAAAATTTAAGAACACATGATTCGTTTTGTGACCTTGTATAGTCACATGGTTATTATAGGCATGATTTCCTAAATGTGATGGGTCGCTTCACATCCGTTCTGATTGGCTAAGGACAACAGTTCTGTGAAACACTTTTATGAATCGTCAAATGATTCGACATTTCAACAGCATCAGACGATGAGAAGAAATTGTACTGTTGGGTCTCCAAATAAGATATGAGGGAAAAGCCGCAATGAACGCCACACGTTTGGTAACTAAGATTCCTAAGAAAAATGAGTGCGAAGGGTCGATCACCGTTTCATTTTTTATGCTTCTGCTGCAGCTTATGAAATAGGACCAACTGGTTGTGTTGATTGACTTTTAATGATGACTTCATGAAAGCAATAACCCGACTGGTGAACAGATCGAATTGAACATTCAACCTAATCGTGACCTAGCCACAATCACTAAACAAGGTATTGCTCTCTTCAAGAATATATAAGAAAGTGCGCGATGAGAAGGACTGTTGGATCTGCTAAACAATGCATCAGAAGAGTGCAGAAAGAAACAAGCTGTTTCTGGCCAATAATCTGTGAATGCGGCAATGAATATGTTGCGCTATAAGGATCTATCCTCAGGGCCGGAATAAGGGGATATTCGCAGACATTGAGAGATTATTGACAACGTTCGCAAGCGCTACTTCCGGATGACTAGATGCAGAGTGAAAAAACGGAAAGACTGAGCGCTTGTTCAAATGTTGCAGACTATGTCATACTAATTTCCAAGGATCAAGGCGCTTTATGAAAACAATAGAAATTAATTTATGGAAAGCCAAAGGCTATCATCAGGTACTAAGGGTGAAAGACATGAAACACTTTGCACAATAAGATGATGCCCCATCCTTTCCTATTCTTGTCTCTTTCCTAATCGAGTATGACGATCGACACTCCTTCCTCATGATTACATTCCTCCCATCCTTTTAGCTATTTTTTATCCTCGGAGTCATTCCCATTTACTGCCTTCAACTCTCCTCTCATCCCTCGTTTTGCTCAACATTACTCATATAATATTTAGGAATGTCCTCCACAAGGGGCATAACACAGCTGTTTTTCAGCTCTCGCTGCTGGCAAAGTGGTGACACCTCGAAAAATTCTCAATTAACGACGGGTAAAAAGCTGTTAGCATCAACACATAACAACCTGAACAAATGGCAAAATCCGCTTGATCAACGGAAAAATGTTCCACAAAGTCGAAAAGACCGACTTTTAAGACCTCTCTTTCTAAAGTTCTTCAACGAATCAAACAAACCGGTAAATGCTTCAAAATTTAAATACAGTGCAAATGATACGGTGAGTCCTGACGAAGATCTTCAGAGACTCAAAGACGCAAATCGATGTCATCGTTCAACCGATGACATCGATTAAATTCGCTAACCAAAATTTCATTCTTCAATAGTAACCAGCGGTGTCATCACGGCGGTCAGTACAGTCTGCAATCCCTTAAAAACTAGAAAGAAAGCTCATCGTAAAAGTGAAATAGGCCAAAAAGAGCATAGAAGAAGCAACTGATATGAAATAGAAGAATTAAGGAACTCCAAGCAGCTGAAATGAAGGAACACTATCAGCATAATTAAAACTTAAAAGGCTGGCGAAGGGAGTAAAATCGAGAGGAGGAAAGTGCTGCCAGATATGAAAAAAAAAACCAATCCTAAAAAATTTTACGACATTTGGAACATTCCTAGGTCCTTTAACGACTTTTTTCTCGCATTCGGAGAGACTGTGAACGCATTTGGCTAAAACAGCAATTCACAATAGCTAGAGATCTTATCACTAGCGTTGATAGAAATAGGCAAAGAGACCGAATGAGATCTGCAGAGCGCTGAAATCGATGAGATAAAATGATGGAGAGGTCTTACAAAACATTTGTGATAGAAGTGAGCAGTGGTGGAGAAAAACTACAACAATGAAATTGCATCTAGCCAAGTCTGGCTGGCAATGATTCATAACGCCTTATTACTTGCAGCACTATATTATTTGTTTAAAAGCTCTGGCTAATGGAGAAACGGTATGAATAAAGTGGTCCCGCCATCCGGCTTCACGATATTTGTTGGACAGAACGATCGAAAAGCAAAATTGTTACTGAATTCGATCGGCGGAAAGCTTCATACATGAACCACGGCGAAGTTGATATGATATGCGCAAGTTTGTGCTTATAAAATAAAGTTGCATAAAACGAAAATCGGCATAAGCTTCTTCGAACGGTACGCTGAGTTTCGGCAAATTGCCAAAACATGTAAATCACAAACGAATTTATGGCAAATTTCATCAACGGCTTAAGTGGTATGACGCACTCTGCTTCAAATTCGTATACTGTTTTAGCGATACGTTGAGTTCGGCTTAGTTTCATGGATGGTTGTTTGCAGCTCGAACTTCGGGTTCTTCAATATGCAAAAAACTTGGTGGCGAACCCTGAGTAGGACATTAAATCATTAATTTTTTAAATAACTCTGTAAACATTGGTTCCGAGCTCTTATAATATTTCATAATATCAGTTGCGTTGATACTCACCTAAAGTTGCTCTAAATTCTCTCTATTCTTTTCCTAAAAATCCATATGCGTTGATCGCATTCCCATGTTGCGGTGGTGACTCCACTTTCGTACTCATGTGCATGGCTGCTTGTAAAAGAGATATTCCACCCATCCCTCATCCTCGTCTCTGAGATGGAAGCCGCGAAATGTTTTACACTATTGTAATTCATAATACAACAATTGAGTGCCGATATTTTCAATATTTTGGATAGGATGAACGTGCACGTCATGCTCTGTCAATCTTATACGGTAATCGAAAGAGCAGCCGTTGGCAGTATCATAGTCATTGCTACTCGATCTGCTAAAAGGTGTTCCGCAGTTGCGTTCAAAATTAATGAACGTACGAAGTTGTAGCATGACCTGTAGGGAATGCGTGGAATGAACAACTTTCCACTTCGATCCGCAGCGGCTCTTTGAAAGCTTGCAACGAGAATGAATAGCTCGATCAGAGCATAGTCTGCAACACATTGCTAATTACCACTAATAATAACTACCTGTGTCTCCTCGCTGGCTGGAAGCTCCTCAATTCCATCCAATGAAGTGGCCATCACGTCCGCGTTTTCTGTTCCCGTGATGTCCGGCACCTGGAATCTCATCAGAACGAATTAATTCAGAATGAACAAATCATGCATAAAATAAAATTTATTTGCTCATCTAGCTGAAGCGATGACGCAAACGGTGAATTGCAAAGTCAGAGTATTCGTTGAAAAATCTCTCTGTGCCGCTTCACCGTCATGTTTGTAGTGCACATGCATCCTTTTGTGCACTAAATACACCTCAGACAACTGCGTTTTTCACTCCGACAGACTTATTTTCGTTAGGAGCATAAATGCGCATGAATAGGCACTTTGAGAATGAGTACATATACGTCGAAAACGGGACCGGAAAAGCAGCGCGCAACGTCATATTGCAGTCATTCTGGACTCTTTCAGATCCATTTCTGAATTCAGCAGCAAATTGCAATTTTTGCCATAAGACCTGGACGATAGCGGTGTTTGTCAAAAGCGCATACTTGCGTTGCTATGACAAGGTCTTCAACCGGCACTAACATATTCACGAATCAAT
Source organism: Ascaris suum (assembly GCA_013433145.1). Lineage (NCBI taxonomy): Eukaryota > Metazoa > Nematoda > Chromadorea > Rhabditida > Ascarididae > Ascaris > Ascaris suum. The sequence continues at coordinate 247,253 of CM024189.1, forward strand.
CTGTGCACTCAGAGATTTACACACGAAAAAAAAAAGCAGGTCACCATGATTCATTTTCAAACTTCTTTTGTTTTTGTGCGATCTTGAAGATCAGGTCAGATTGGTCTTCGCATATTTTGAGTTGTTACTCGAGTTTCTTGCAGTGCAATTTGTTAAAATGTAGGAATGTTTTTGGCAATTTGCATTACCCTCACTAACAAAAAATTACCCCAATTTACACGACTTTCAGAATGCGTATGCCGCATCGACTGTTCGAATACATCGCCGTTCCAAAGGAAGAACAGCAAAACTTTTGCTTCTCAGTTTGGTCCCACATAAAATTCGTGTTTAAAAAAGCATTCGTTTGCTCCAAGGCAAGTCTACTAAGCCGGCATTTGTCGTGACGGCTCAAGAAATAATTTCAGGAAAGCTGTACAAAAGAAAAAACAGATATGAGCACACAGGCGTAAATGATTCAATGATTCAAGATCGATTTCTTGCTGTCGAAAGGCAATGAGGAGCACACGTACGAAAGACCACTGCAGCTTCATTTTGAAAAGCGATTGAAATTGATGTATGTCTCCTATACTGCGTTGAATGTTTTCCTTCTGCAATGCCACCTATATTCTCCCTCTCGGCCCTTCCACTTTCTGCGTCATTTTCGAGCAGAAGGGAAAGAGGGGGGGGGGAGGGGGATTGAGGACAGAGAGGGAGAAGGGAAAGAAACTGGTGAGCCACCGTCTTGGATTTATTCAAGAAGAGAAATGAACTAAACTTGGGGAATCATCTCATTGCCATTTCATTTATGGGACCATTAAGAGCATGCTTGCGGCTGAATGAATGCAAGAGCTGCTTCCCATTCTCAGACACCTTCAGACACCATTTCTGGTCCATTTATAACGGACAATTTGCAGTAACCAAAATTTGCATGTTTTGCACCGCAAAATAAAAATGTCGATATCACGTGCGCCTACTGAAGCACGACAAGTGTCAAGGTCATTGGTGGTCACAACCGAAGAAAAAAAAATCTGCGAACATAGAACTGTGATGAGTTTTCAAAACTGCGCGCATTGACTGCTTTAAAGCACGAGTATCATAGTGCCTTTCAAATGCGATGAATAGCAGGAGGTGGATGGACCGCACAGAAATAGCGCAGACATGCTTTATACGAACACTTTCATGCAATGACCGCGCAGCAGTACAATACAATGAACAACACCCCTGGCGTCCTCAGTTATACTACCTATAGCTTTAAACACAGTAGAGAGGCGTAAGAGAGGGAGTGAAACGACAAGCGCTTTTGCAATTGAACAAGCGGCTTCACAAGCACGTGACTCCCTCGTTAAATAACAATAACAAGTGGGCTGCTAAATTGTCCTGAACATGGAGCGCTACAAAATTTTGCGTGGAAGCGCTTTGCCATGAATTTTTCGAGACCCTGAAAGGAAGTAAGATGTCTATATGTGAACGGAACGCGATTGGAAATGGCCGCACTGAAAAACTGATGCAGCAGTGGGATAACGAAGACGGAAACATATGAGGTTTCTGAAACCTGCCCCTCTTCCTAAAATTTGTCCAAAAGTAGATAAATTTAGGGCAGAATCCTTTAAGGATGGATGAGTGGAGCTGAAGTCATATATATATATATATATATATATATATATATATATATATATATATATATATATATATATATATATATATATATATATATATATATATATATATATATATATATATATATATATATATATATATATATATATATATATATATATATATATATATGAACTGTGCAGACTGTAGAAATCCTTGCCTCACTACACTGACAAAAAAAAGACGTCAGACTGGAAAAATTACAGCTGTCAGAATGGAGCAGATGGACTAGCGGAATTTATAGTTTCCCACTTCATTCCGGGGTCACTCATTTATATGAGCATAGAAGGATTGCATAACGATAGGTAAAACGTTTTCCTTCAGAACCGACTAGATGTAAGAAAAGCAAAAACTAGATTTTGGCATCATGCAACAGGTGCTAGAGCAATATGAGGTGGAACTTTAATGGGACCTCCAAGTATCAGTCAAAAACTGCAGGATTGCTGGAATATTCCATCAAGTTCTTATGCGCCTATAAAATTTCACCTCGTAGCTTCAGCGGCTTATCGTCTGAAACTACTGCAGAGACAACAGGTACATCGGCACAGTACTAAAGCTTGCAAAAAGCATTGAATTTGTAGATTGAAATCGTTTTTGTTGAATGCGTACATACGAAATACATAGGTCGGAAGCATTTAACATGCCCAATAGTGGCACCTGCCTAAACAAGACCGCCATTTGCACTCAAACGCATCATATAAACCTGGAAAGAGAACAGCCGCTTGCACAGATCATCCGTAAAACATCCACATATACGACCTGACTAATTGTAAAATATCCCTACGGATATGCATCAAGGTGTTCCTAACACCTCACATTGATGAACTGACTTGGAGTCTACAGATTTCATAATCCTGACTGCAGTTTTCCCCTGAATGGAGTCATCAAAGAGAAAGAGAAACGCAGAGAGGAGGATAGATAGACAGAGATAAACATGCGCAGGCTTGAGCTCACCATAACGCATATTTACGAAAAGCCATAAAAACTGGGCCTCCGATCCATGCGCGGTGGGGATCACTGAGCGGTATGGGAGTGGGAGTGGCATGAAGAGCACAGCCTTCTGAGCGGTCTAGCGCACGAAAAAAGGATGAAAGCTTAAAACATTATCATCATAGCGTGAAACTGGATCTTTTGTCCATAACAATACCTGATCTTCTGTTCGATCCTCCTCTGCGGGCAATGGCCGGTTTTCTTCTTCTTCCTCTCCTCGCTCTGCAATTCAATGGTGTTATTAGTTCCCGCGCCACTTCACTGCACATGAAGTTGCAGTGGAGAGAGTTCTAATTGCGTTTTTTGAAACTGGAGGTGCTAATTTCAGATCAGCATTTCAACAACTGCATAAATCATGAGTAGCAATGTCCGTCCGCATTGTTTTATTTTAATTTTGCCTCAGTTTTATCGTAATTTGTTGTAATGACGCAACAATGGCAGCCCTTCACGTTTTACGGCAAACAAAAAAACAGCAAACTGTGATATCGATGACATGTTCATAAATACAGAAAGGCGTTGCTAATGTCGTTTTTTTGTTAATTTGAAACCGCATTGCCTGCAGCAGCAATTATTTGCCAGTAGAATGCTCTTTGAAGAACTTTTGAGCGGCGGTAATTCACACAGCAAGAGGTTTTTAATGCATCGAGATCATAGAACGCGAGCGTGTCATGTGACGCATTTTTCTCGCCGAGTATGATTTTGTTATGACGGCAACGTCATATCCTCCAAAAATTTTTCAATAAACAGACCCGTCAGCCAATTATAGAACGTACGTAACATTTTGCAATGCTTGCTTGCTTCAATAAATTAAAAAGATGAATCCAAATGGATGGCAGAAACTTTGAACGAAAAAGTGATCGAAACCGTCGATCGAAGTACGGCTAGAACACGGCAAAAAATTAGCACAAACCCATCAGTGATAAGGAAACAAAGAAGAGGAGACAAGTGAGTAAAGAAATTAGAATGGAAAAAAGTGGATCACAATCGGAGGGACATAATATATAAAGTAAAGCAGAAGAAGACATTTAAAATATAGCAGCAACACGGCAGATATACAGGCCTCCAAGCGACCAAGTGAACATACTGCCAGAAACAGAGCCTGTTGGGATCTGCGTTCACAACAGTAGTAAAAAGTGGCTTCAGCGAAAATGCAAACTATTTTAATGCCGCCGTACACATGTCACGATATTAACAGTATGGGTGCACTACACGGGTTGATGTTAATTGTGGTGTCTGCACTATGCAGCTTGATCGCATGCTGCACTTCCTCCAAGCATCTTACTTCACTCATCTATCAACATGAACCGAGATGACGCTGACTGATGGAAATTCTACTGTGCGCCGTCAGCCAATTGTGTGGGTGGTCTATTCTCGACAGCTCCGCCTTCTCCTTTACAACAACATTTATCTTGAATAACGAAGAAAAGTGATGGTGCTTACCAGCTAAAATGCACACATGTAAGCTAAGCAGTGGGTGATGGAAACATTCAGTTGACAGGCAACAATGACTGCCACTCGCTGTTTTTCAGAGCTAGAACACAACCGCAGCTCTTGATGACATATGACGACGAAAACTTTTTAGGATGAGCGATTTTTTGATCTTGATCAAAAGTGAGTGCATCATACAAAGTTACTTAGATTGACTTTCTCAATTTCCGGCTTTTTAACTCAGTAAACGATAATGAAATACCGCTTCCTTGCTTTTCTGCATCGTCTTGCTCTTCGGGTGGATTCGGCTCATCTTCACCTGCCGCGGGTTCGTGTTGTTCGTGTTCCATTTCAGCCTCATCAAGCCTAAAATCATTTGCTCACGACAGTGGAGCTCTGCAATACATCAAAATCACTAATGCACGAAATGCCTCCAATGCATCAAAAATTTACAGATTGACTACGATTTTTTGGAATTCTTTTTTTTTTTTTTTCTGAAATCAGAGTCATTCCAATCAAATAGGATTATCCCTGCAACTCGCAGCAATCATGAGTGGCAACCGGACTGGAAGATTTTCGCTCACCGATGCGGAGAGGTTGGCGACAGCAGCTCGACATCCGACATTTTCGTTCGACTTGATCGCTTTTGGCTCTTTTGAGCACTATCAAGAACGAATCCCGATTTACCCTGAAATACTTTATAATTTCGCGGTACGGCAGCTGACAATTTGGTGTAATGCACCTTTAGTGCATCCGAAGCGGACGAAAGCCGCATAAAGCGAACTAAAAAAACTTTTCGCTCAACATGAGCACCAGTTAAAGAACCGCTCTCTAGAAAAGCCGCGCAGAGCACAACGTTTACGAGTGCAATGCAGTGGCTGATTTTGCGCGTCGTTGAAAACAAAGAAGTAAAAGTGAGTAAGCAACTCACTTACCTCCATTTCAAATAAGACACATCAGAATCAATTCACATGCCTACTCTGATGGAACACATCGCCAAGCTCCACGTCCAACGACATCAAACTGAGTCGTTTCGAAAAAAATCGGTGAGCGAGAGAGCACGTGAGTTCGACTTACTCAAAGATACCGCAGTTCCCTATTCTTTAGAAGAAGATTACTCTAGAAGACAGGATGTGTTTGAAAAGTTGGCCACCTCTGCCGACGTTGGATGGAATATAACGCCTCCCTTGAAGGAAACTAGCCTTTTCTTTTGAAAAGCTCTGGCAAATAAAAGTACTTCATGCTTCAAGAACTGTGAGTATTTAACAATCAGTCCAGGAAAGTTTCTTTAAACCTAAAGTGGAGCGAAAAAAAATAGCACTTGCATGTTTTCATTGGCGATATGGGGTAAATTGAAAGGCGTTAGCAAAGGGAATTTCCATTTCGCTTCAGTTTGGTAATTACGCGCGAAAAACTGGCCACTCGCTGTACTGTGTTAACCATATCATAGTCGCGTCGAATCTCTCGGCTGGATTCAAAGCTTGCACGCAATTTTTTTTTACCTGATGTTTTATGCTGGGTGGCAAGAAATGGCAATTGGAGTGCGCAGTATTGATGCATAAGTGATCACTTATTAGTGGAAATAGATGCAGTAAGAGGGAAATTCATCATGACCTAGAATGACCCCACTTCATCTCATAGCCCCGGGTCCCCCTACATTCTTGGCAAAATAAAATACCCATGTGGGACCACTGGGAAATGGAATCAAGTGATAGCATGAAATGCACTGGTGCACTCCAAATGATGAGGCTAGTCAGTTACCTAAATATTTGATAACGTAAGAGACACCAAACAACACACTTCGCGATAAGGTTAGGGGGGGGGGTGAGGGAGAAGAGGAGGAGAAGTTGACAACAAAAGCTAAGCACGTCCTAGGGCTGCGCCAGAACGCTTTCAGAACAAATTAGCTGGGAAACTTTGAGCCTCTTTGGGTGCCAATAACGCATGCAGATGATTATGAATCAGAGCGAAATCAATTGTAAAAATCACTTTCTGACCTAATTCTGTCGAAGAAATTTCGTAGCAATCATTGCCATGATGCGCAAGTTGAAGCAGCGGTAGCAATATGCAACCAAATAACGTACAAACATACGTATGCATAGGCACAATGCTGTCATAATTTGCAAGGCAGCAAATATTTTGGTGTAGTCTGAAATGTACTTGCCACATCTCCGGTTAAAAGGATGTTTGCATGAGCTTCGCACGTGATTTGACGTTGAACAGTAGAAAAATGAAAAATTGATTAGCTAAGCGTTTCAAGTGATTAAAAAAAAACATAAGGGGCTTCAAAAGCGATCCCTTCTTCGAAGACGATGGACCGTGAATTGCGCATGAACTCCAAAAGGTTGTTGTGATGACCACAATAACTGCATTAACAATCGCTCTTTCATCATCGACACTTACAAGCTCACTTTGCATCCTTGGCACCACAAAATGCGCAAATATACATGTTTTTACCTGAGAGAGGAGCTTTTCGAGTCGAGTTGATTGTTCGAGCTTGCTGGATGTTCAGAATCTGAAATGATATAGTCATTGTTTCGACTATGGAATAATATAACGTTTATTGTAGCGTTTCGCAAATGTGATGAGATAGACGACTGTAATAGAATAAAAATAAAGCGATGATTTCCATATTGATCACTTTGGTTTTGGCGCATTTCGAGCGAGGAGAATGAGAGCGGAACGTCGAAAAGTTGAGTAGCGCTTAATGAAGTGAAGCAACAATCTGGCGGGTGCTGAGAGCATTCAGCTTGCTCAACTGTTGCTACGTACTAGCAACGTGTTCGGAAAGAGGCCTCTTTCACATCTATATCTCATCCCCCGCACCAGGACAGCACTTGTTTTGAATATACGAGGCTGATGGTGCTGCACACATCTACCAATTCCCAACTGCCACTGCAACGTTGGCTCATTGATGATAACATAACACAAGCTTTTTTTTTCTCATTCCGCCACGAACAATAGACAAATCCAGGACAACATTTCCTCCGTAAGTAAACTGCGTTAAGGCATCATTCCGATGAAACATTAGTTCACTTCCTTCTTTTTTTTTTCAGCACTGCATAACAACAGCGATCTTTCACACGAATTCGGTGCACCAGCGTAACAATAGAGGTTCACTCGAAGTTGGCCTGGCATGTACTAAAATGCATGTTGAGCAGTAGGCATTAATGTTCCGACCTGAATTCGTCGGGAAATGGTAGGCAACGATTTGTTATTCACTATGACGATCAGTCCGTATACCTAGCAACAAAAAAGATGCTATAAGACGACAATTTAAAACAGTGATAAAGGTGACGCTTGAGCCGTGAAGGCCCAAAAGAAAGGGCAAAGAGTGGAATAACCAAGAAGGTTGATAATAGGAGATAAACAACCTCCATCCTACCTTTGCATTCGCTAATATACTTACATGCTTGCATGCATACATGTACATGTTCATAGAGGCACATGGATTTGCAACGTACGACACCGTTCAATCATAAGACATTGTAATAGACAGGAAAAAACCGCTATCCTCAAATGTTGCCGGTCTTCACAGAAACAACATAACAATTTCTGACCGACAAATTACAGGAAAAATGTGACAATATTGTTTCATGAACGGTTCATTTTTTCGCAGAATAATTTGCTTTTTCCGCGAAGGCTCTCCATTTAGTACAGCTATTGCCCCTATTCACCTATGTCAGTTATCTGGTTTTAAAAGAACATCTCATATGCGATACAAACCGATTGAAAACACTTTCTGCTGGAGGACATTTCACAAGATCACTTCAAAGAGACTGAAATTATCAGTGCTTTTCATAATGCCTCAGAAATGGCTTCAGCGGTTTGCTCCACTACTATCGATCCTATAGGGACCCACAATTATGAAACTAAACACCATCTGAGCAAAACTTAGGAATGGATTAATTGGTCAATGACCGCTTGAAAACTTAAAAATTATATTTTCTTGCGCGCCGTGATCAAAATCCATATAGCAGCAAGCTGAATTAGAATGGCTCAATTTTGCCTTCAGCCGTAGTTGTTTCATTCTCAAGGAGCAATAACTTAAGGTAATGATCGACTGAAAAGAACGCAATGCAAACAGTATGAAAGAACCACTCTTTTTTCTCTTCTCATATTGTGATGACTGCAGCATTGCTCATTCTTGATCGAGCTATCACTTTCTTTTACTCTTGCTGTACAACGATCTTGACTTCAGATTTCAGATCCATTCTTTGCAATGCCTCATCGTTCATTTCTTCCCTAAGGTGCATTTGCTCATCCCTATTTGTTGAATGCAAAAGCTTTAATCTTGTATCACTGCTTTTCTTGTTTTGAAATTCGCATATGAGAAAAGGGTTTTTGAAAGGAATTGTGTTTAATGTGGACACAACTGCTATGAATGAAAATATGATCGATGTTTCTAGTAAAATTGATAGCATTAATGCATGAATGTTAAAAGGGGATTCTGTAAGTGTCGCATCAGAGTGGCAATTGCATAGTATGGAATTTTCGAAACAGCGAATATGAATGGATGGATCAAACCCATCCACTGACAACTCAGGGGTTATATTAATGGCGTCGAGACTTCTTGTCAACGTCCTTGCAATGTATCATAGCAGAGAAACTCTCGCATCACATTGCTCGTTGAAGAAGCTGTGTGAGCGATCATCGTTTACACAAATACACAAAACATAACTGAGTGAGAGTTGTGTCAAGTGCATTCTATCCCAGTTCACTTTCATTCGTTGTGTGACGGCACGCCAACGAACATTGCAACAATCTCTACAGTCCTTATCCCATGCAACCTGCACATCTCTATCCGCTTTCTTCTATATCACAATTCCACTTAGAGGTTGTGCAAGCACAGCAACGATGCTTCTCATTCATTCGACTCCGAATAATAAAACCGAAGCGCAAGAAAGAAGGTAGTGAAGAACGAAACGGTAAACGCTTATTGATAACTGGTGATATATTCTACAGTGGATATTCAATACTGCCTACCAGTTCTATTCTAAAACCGAGCAGGTAAATATAATCAGGGTCTGTGTTAGGCACTTTTGCATGTGAAGAAATTAGTCATGCTCTATCTTTATGATCGAAATTTCCATTTTGTGCACTAAGTTGCGTAATTCTTCGATGCTCGCGGTCATCCCATTTCTAAGTAACTACTGTTGCTTGCTTGCGCTTGTAGTTAGCTTGTTGGCTGCAGATAACTGCAGAACACTTAACTGCTGATACCGCAGGCAGTAAGTTCTCCAAATGGGCATTCACAATATCTTCAAGTTTTTCGGGTTTCACGTTTATCCACTCGTTCTTGAAAATTTCGAAATTCACTGCTGATCTTCGAGCTGACGGATCAGGAAGCGGAGTGACGGTACAAAGGAAAAAGAACAGGAAAGATACGAATATCGGTACCTGATGGGAGCGTGCTGCTGAATAAAAAAACAACGGCACTTATTATTTAGATAGTACGTTATTAAAATTACGCTGTGTTTAACTCATAATAGATAAGCACAAGTGCGAATGCATTTATACCGTCTATGACTGACGTGATTTGTATGCAGCGATCACCTTGCGTGATGAAAAAATGCTGCAAAACCATCGGTAATGAATAAAATAAATGCACCACATGCAACGCTCTTGAACTTCTCAGTGTTCAAGCAGTTGATTGCATCAACATTCAAGAAGTAGTGAAGTATTGCCTCGGATGTTTTCTTTTACTACGTCACCTATGAGACTACATAGTTGCTATTTGAGATATTTGTCGAGCAAACATTTATATATATATATATATATATATATATATATATATATATATATATATATATATATATATATATATATATATATATATATATATATATATATATATATATATATATATATATATATATATATATATATATATATATATATATGCCGTGACGATTTCAGAATCAAGCGGAGTTGATTCTGGAATCGTCACGTTATATGTGGCATGGTGTGGAACAAAAGGATCATTCACTGGTTGAGATCAATCTCTCATGAGGAATGCAAAAGCACAGAATGAATCGATTTTGGACGATTAGTGGATGTAATACAACGTGCTATTTCTAAGCTGCTGGTGTGGCACTCCATAACATTCGCATGCAGTGTAATTCGGCAGAGATAGAAATATCCAGTGAAAAAAAAGTTGTATTCTGGTCCCGTTAACAATTAAAAACCGGTTTTGGGTGCAGGTGTTTTTCTCAAGAATTTTAGAACCTTCTGTCTTCACCGTACCATGAAATTCCTACGCATAGAGCAGCGCAGCATCATGTACCTGCCCGTTTACACATCTGTAAAAGCAGTAGAAATACGTGGACTTCCGTGTTTTTCTGGCAGTTCACACATAATTTCTTCTCCCTCGAATCTTCCGTATGATATGTGAATATGCAAATTTTTTTTCAATATTCCAAAACTTTTGACTAAATCTGTTCGATCATAGAAACGATGATATGGTTGCTCCATCTGCGTGCATCAAGTACACGATGATTGTCGCAGTAGGAAGATGGAAAAGCAGAGCATTTATGGCAAGCAGTCTTACTTTTGATGGCAAAACTTATACTGTAGCCTGTCATTTGTACTTACAGAATTTCAACAATGTTTTGGAGGGATTATAAAGTGGCTCGTATTTAGAAAGAAGAGCTGTTCTCAATGTTTTGTAACGAAATACGTCTAAAGCGCAAAATTTTCCTCCGCTAAAAGTATATCTGAAGTCAGTAACTGACTAACACATTTAAAAAGCAATAAGGACGTTAAGTTGTTTTGCCCTCACACGCACTATCAAAACATAATCAACTGTTTCCGACTGTTAAGTTGGATCAGGTTGTATAATCTACAGAAGACTAATACTGAGGAAAGAGCTGCAATCGGGCGGACTTTCATCGTCAATTATTGTTGCGCCCTGTGGCGAAGAAGAGGCGTGTTTATCGGTTCAAGTGAGAGACTAGCTTTATACGCAAGACCCCGTTCACTTTAAAACGCCACATATGACGGAATGTGTGTCAGCGGGCTTAGGTGGCCTGCAGTTGCAGCAAGCCAATCGTCTCACATTGCGATAAACATGAGAATCGAAACGTTCGAGCATTTCGCATAGCCATCATGCTATCACAACGAACAACAACACGCAAGAAAGAAAAATAGTATCAAAATTCCGGAGTGAAAGAGCCAAATTCACCAGCCGGTTGAGTAGAGACCCCCCCTGTTCATCGACAACAAGTGTATTAGTGGATCTGAGAAAAAGCACTGCTTGCTTTCACGATCTCTGTTCTCATATGTCAGGAGAATTATGAGGCTCCTTTTGTCATGTGGCATTATCCGCATACGCGGTTTTTTTAACCACTGAATGCCCACAAAGAAGCTTTTCGAAAGCGGAATCATGGAGATGCCTTCCAATCTCCCTCTTGTGGCATAGCTCGGTCGGAGCACTACCTTTGAGCGCAGAGACTTCGAGACACCGCCAACTGGGATAGATTTTCCAATTTTTTTATGTGAATGTCATTTTTTTGTATATGCAAGCTGCAAAATTTTGTTTGCAGATTTTGACGGCCAACATCGCTGCCAATTGTTGTAAACAAACAAACAAAAAAAAAATGAAGATATGGAGGAATTTTTGAAAAGGAAGGAAAATAATTTGTAGATTAGTGCCGTTGACTTTTATATAAATATCGCTGTTAATGACGCCGAGTAAAAAAGAAAATCGCTGGGAATAAGCAGACAAAGGTTTTGAGGGAACCTACATATAGAGCGCTAAGCTGATTTCAACGACACATTCGAGCATTTCAATGCCGACCACTGCGAGAAAATAAAGAACACTCGAATTTGTCGAATCGAGATTTGCAAAGGGATAAAGACTTCACCTACTGCATATTCTTCACGTAGCAAATTCCAAAAATATTCTTTTTCTTGCTTCTGATTTGTCAATACGGGTTGGTGATTTAGTGGCGGAAAATGGAGGGCGCTGTACGGATCCCAGCCTCGACCTCTGACTGTCCAGTCAAGGACAGTTATGAATTATGTTACTGCTTCTGGATTCCCTCTGCTCCCTTGAACCCTTTCATACTAAGACGAGTAAGAAGTATTGCATCCTGGCTAGCCGACAGTAGCATAGTGGCGGTGAGAAATCACGATCCAGTCCCCATTGTTCACTATGTTCGGGTCCCAGTGAACTGCACTTTGCCCTCCGCATATCACTCTTCTCATTTTAATGAAGCGCTAACAATGGTGCCATTTCTAACTGGTCACGGCAATAGCTAAAGGTAAACTATCCACTGGACTTGAGTCGACTTTTGCCACCTTTTACCTTCTCCTGCTTCTATGTTTAACGTGCCAGTAAGCATTGACATCTTACGCCTCCTGGCATGAAAGTATTAGAGGAGAGACTTAAGACGTGAGGCCGTGGTTTAGCCTGGAGGGATGTATGTGCGACAGCGAAACATCTTGGTTCGAGTCCAACTATTCATTGTGCTTTTCGCTTCAACTCCCTTACTATACCTATAATGTCTCAGCACTGGCGTGAGCTGCACTTAAAAATAGCCATACCTCAGATCCATATTACCACATTAATTCCGAACTCCCCAGATGATTTCGATCTCTTTACCGGCGAAAATACAATATATTCAGCTGTCCATGCTTTCAAATCGTATAAGTGATGTGCAACGACATGAACCTCGACTGTAGTGCTGCTTCTCGAGACGAAAAGATTTTTCGAGAATATGCTTTGAATTCAACCAGTTGTTCCCTTGTCCAGCACACCGATACTCAGGAGATTTATTCCAACATGACTAAATTAGTAAGCGTAAACGAAGTACATCCGCTGGAATTTTTCAGTGTGCTAACGCAAACATTTTTTCCTTTAATTGAGAAACTCGTCAGTCCGATGCCGTGGTGCTATATTGTTTTATGTATAGCTAGAACCTAGTGTGCTGAGCTATTTGCGTCAATGCAGTTCTGAATCTAGCACCTGTTGCTCACTGCACTGTGATTAATAGTCGACATTTCACTTATTCCAAAAAAACAAGGAAATCAGCTATTCAAAAATAGGAAAACAAAAGTGAGCAAGATTTCAATACTAACACGCCGCAGACATAAAAAGGCAAAGCAAATACAACGAAAGTGCGACAACACATGAGCAAGGTGTGGCGGAAGAACAAAAACCTGAAGTCAAATAGTACGAAATGATTGCGTTTCGAGGTTTCATGAAGGACCGCCCCTCCCCCCCCCCCCCCTCAAGTTACGAGTCTATTACCATGATCCCGCGCTCAAACGAGGTGAACACTGCCCAAACCAACATTTCAAAACTACCTATAAGCATGGAGCCCGCAGAGTTCTATGATCGAAGGATTAAAGGAAAAAATGGCTTTAGTAGGAATCTAGCGTGACTACATCCAGGAAGAGATATCGGCATAGAAATATGAGCTGAACGACCTTTGCAACAGCTGAACAGAACATCATTTCCAAAGATAAAAGCAACTCTAAGGAACCTCCTGAATCAATCCGCTCAGGAAGTGATGATAAACTGCAGATGAGAGACTACAAATCTCATAGTGACGCATAATGCTGCATCCAAAGAAATGTCAATCACAATTTGTTATGGTGAGTTTTTCTTCTTACATCGATTCGTATTTTTAAAATATGAAGACGGCAACGTGATGGCATCGACAGTAATAAATCCTTTTGACAAATGATACTGGTAGCGCCTAACGAATGTATTTTTTTTCTGAATAATTTCGCCTAAACAATGGGAAGATGACTTCGCGTCAGGTTATGATAATAGCGCAGTTGTTCAGATGAGATGATCCTCATTATTCATTAATAGACCTGTAAGGGCGTTTTCAAGGTGCAAATGAGCGCTCAAGTCGGCCTTTGCAATCTTGATTCAACAGAAGCGCGCACTTCTTTTCAAAATCAATGTATGCGCAACGGCGTTCAATATGTGAAAGTAGCGGGACTAATTACTGGTGAAGTCTGAGTAGTCCTAAACTTTAGAAAAAAAAACGATGGCCTTCTATAGCATAAACCGTCTCCTCTTCCCTCCTCATCCCTCCCCCCCCCCCCCCAAAAAAAAAATCCCTTAAATTCCGAGGCCTTTTCGCACGTTGTTCATGATATGTTCATGAACGCAGATGAGGAGGTGCTGAGTTAAGGAATATTTCTGCGCTGACATTTTCGTCCTCCGTACATTACCTACGCGCTACTGTGAGTATGAGCCGGAACAGAAACCGTAGCCAGGATTGCTGTATAGGTGAGAGCTGATATAAGGAAGCAGGATTATTGGAAACGATGTCGAATTCAAACGATACAAGCACTTATTTAATAAAAAAAAAACACTTGTGCAGATGAAAATCGGAACACCGTTATCAGGAGAACACCGCTTAGTAAGAAAGCAATTCAAGAATTACATACAGGAGCTTCCTGTGACTATGAAAACTCACTTCATGTAAGGAACGGAGAATCACGTGATCAGGGTTGTCCCACTCCTGCAACAAAACCTAGGCTTTCATAAAACTGGCAGAAATGATCTGTTTCGACAATTCAGAGCGCGGTGCAATGTTCGGTATTACAAAGTTCCACGAACAAAGAGCAATGCCCCTCAGCAAAACAATTCTCTCAATACATGACCGTCTAACAGCTTTGAGAAATTTATAACTGCTCTGGCTTTATTACAGGTTGCTGCGATGATGCCAGAAAGGAACGAAGGTTTGGACGACTGCCCCAACATTCGTCTCACTGCGTTCAGCTCACATCTAGTGCACAAATCGTATGGGGAGATCTTGCTGTGGTAAGGGATTGCTTGTGAAAACAGGGATCAACGAGAGTATTCCATCGTCATAACACCTCATCTCCCGCCAACAGCTCTTATTCCCGAAGAATACCGACTTCATACGAATTTTAAAAAAGACTAGTGATTCCTGCCATAATAAAACTCTTGTGCAGCAATCCTTTGCGCAACGGAAGCTTGATAAAGTAATTTTTTTTTCCGCGGCTCGTTTGTTCCCTGGTCATAAACGATTTGTTCCCCCATTCCACGATTTCTGAAAATGTTTTTCCAATAAATTTGCTCGTGAAAAACCTTGAAAAATTTTTATCTCTTTAGCTCGCTCTGACTGAATACGATACCCTAGTGTTCTGTTTCAGTTAACGAACTGCACGCTCCGGTCCTGCCAAGGCAAATTCTAAGAGAAGTCCATCACGCAGCTATCTCTCACGCATCACCAGTGATTGACCCTGTCCACTAACTATTCCAAAGAAACCGATTCGCAGAGGACGAATTCCGTTGTCTGCTCCCTCCTAACCAAGGATCAGCTCTGAACATAGAACTCAAACGAGGTTACGAAATTGCCACAGTTGTGCGAATATGCCAAAGGTGTTCATCCACACAGCCTCGACAATTTAGCCCCATCGGCTCAGTAAATTGCGTTGGCTGTGAATACATGGCTCATTGGGTAGGGTGTTTCGGCTCATTTATATGTCATTCTTTCAGCAATGAAATATCTGGTAGTGAAAAAAAAAAAAACTTTGCAGCACAGCATCTTCGTCGACGCTAACACTGAGAATTCACCTTGCACAGGTATTGAACTGCGATGCAAAATGGGCATGACATGATCTGGTTTTTGTGTGCATTTCTGCTGCGGTCATCACGGACATTCTCGGAAAACACGCAAACAGTATAATTTTCTGACTACTTTTCAGGTGTTATTTGACATCACAAATCACCAGGAAGTTGTTAATGGCTCAATCAGGAAATTCGATGTTCAAAAAATTTCCGGAAAATTCAGCACAAGTAGTCCACCCATTTCATTAGATGTTTTTCCAATAGCTGCTTCGTAAAGATGGTCGTCGTCGGTATAATCCATATTGTGCCCATGATGCAAGCTTTGAAAATATTTGCATAAGAGCCAAAAACATGATCCGCAAAGTGAATTTTCAAAAGCATTGATACAATAAGGAATAGATGCAATGGAAAGCAGAAACCTTTACAACTACAAAAATTGAAATTCTTTTTTTCCAATGCAAAATGTTCGTTTTTAACGGTACGAGTTCAGAATGTTCGAATTATGGTAAGCTAACATTGCAGCGCTTTCTGTTTTTATAACCTGACGGAGTCAGTGGCATTGCGATAGGCTCCCTTTTCCTATGTGTCGCTGTCGGAGGAAGAGGAGGATGAAACTAGAATTATCACCACGAGTCATTTTTTTCTGATTGCACTTCCAGCGAAAAGATCTCAAAACTCCGGATGAATTTGCTTTCTATTGTTGGCAAGCCGTCAAACCCTCTAAGCATAGCAACTGCAGGTTGTTGCGGCTAAGTTATCGGGTTTTCCTTTTCTTCTTTCAATCGCCAAAAACTTCCTGTCACTGATAATATGCGTTTGGATAACTTCAACAGCATACAAGAGTTCTTACGAATCGGAATTTCTCAGTGGCATTTACACTCAAATCCTCAGAATTCGTTTCCTTTAGGGAGTCATTTCTTAGATTCAATAACATCGCGGTTTTTCTAATAATAGTTGCTAGGCGCTGAAGGGAAATCCTGACCAAACATATGAATACTCCACGTCAAACGCTACGAATACTCCCTTTCTACGTAAGGCATGCGAAGTATATACGAAATTCTCTGGAACTTTATTCGTTCATCATGGGTAGCAGTTGCCACTTGCAGCGCAAGAGAAACCCTCGTAAGGCATGACCAATCAGAAGCAAACGAATAGGTGATCAAAGGACATCTATAACGAACGAATGAGAATTCGCAACTGCGCCTCTCCGACTGACCAATTCTACACCAAGCCAACAGAAAATAAGACACCTGCAACAGGAAATTCCTATTTGAAATGATCTAATGGTTCAATAGATCCTCTGCTCAAGATTCCTTTTGCTGTGGACTAGCTGTTAAGTGCGGCTAAACTGATTTAGAATGGATTCAGATTCCCAAACTTTGTATTTAATTGTCTGCGACACGTTTTTGAAGTTGATAGGTCAGAGTAAAATCTCACAATGGCGATATATCCGTGATAAAGAATGTGAAGACTTGAATCACCAAAAATTGAAGGCAAAGTTTAGTTTTTCCCCATCTCAAACAGACGGACAAATATGCAAACAATGATATGCGTGCGCATAAATGCAGCGATGCTACCACAAGCTCTCAAAATTAAAGCTTGCAAAGAACATGAGGAGCACTGCTTCTCATACGTTCTCTTCCAAGCGCACATTCCCGAGGTTCGCACTCGTTCAAATTTTCGTAGTCTTTGTTGGTTTGTTATCGCATTCTGTCCGCGGCATATATCGCTATTTGTCCGTGCGTAGGACGCTTGCTGAGGTGAGTCTAGTTGGGGCAAGTTGGGCGAGGCAAATTACTTATTCAATTCAAAGAATTTGACGGATGGAAGGCAGCTGTAAGCACCAAACAGGGCTATTCATGTGCACGAGCTTTTTCGTTTTTTCAACGCATTATTTTCTCTGAACATTTACCACTTTTGACATCAGCTAATTATAAACCGCCAACTCGAGTAAACTTTCATCGAATTTCGTAATGCTTGGATCAACAACTACGACATAGACGCTACAGCGCCAACTTTCCATGTTCTCCAATTTTAAGAGCGCACGAGGCTGTAAACTAAGTCGGCTGGGATCTCTCTGATTCCTCATCCTGGTAAATGTCCAGAATATTCTCTTGTTCGCAGTCATCTAAGTTCTGTTATCATCTGGACTGGAGGGGGGAATCTGTGGAATTATCAAATGTGGCAACAAGTAGGGAGACTAAGGTCTGATGCTTAAGTAGCAATACGTGTTAGCACGATGCGCACTTGTCGCATACATCACCCAACCATTTAGCCCTTAAAAAGAGCTCCATTCTGTAAAAGCTTGCCCAGCTTCCATGTCACAAACTTGTTACCCTTATTTCTAAAAAACAATCTTGCCGTTTCCGCTCTCATTTCTGTTCCGAGTCATTTGCTGCCCTTGCCATATTTCCACGCATACCTAATCAAAAGGCTATTCCCTCATGGCAACTGCGAAAACAGGACAGAGAGTGTTGGGAAAGCCTGTGATACACCAACCACTTCACGTTTTTCGATGCGGGAGTTGCGAAATTTGAGACGAGATTCATAGGGTTGGACACGGTTGTGTTCGATAGTATGAGATGTGATTCTGAACTCAATAGAATGGCAAACATTTTCTCTCCTCGCAAATGAAAGCGCACGGCTGAAAATTGCCAGGTGGTGTCGGGTAAACGCCATTTGACAGTTTTGATGAACGGATTTCCGGACGCATCCACATAGCTGTTTTTTTCAAAAGCAATATAACCTAGGCGTTTATCTTTATTCGTGTTAATCGGCGCAGTTTTACTGCTCACTAGACCGATCACGTCCACAAAACTGTGTCTACTGTGTTTGGGTCGTGAAAAGTTTATCATACTACTTTTCAAAAGGAACGTTCAGTTTTTCACTAACAATACTACTTGATGCCTATCTATTATCACGTTCGTCTGTGAACCTATCCGCTGTCGACGAATGGCACAGTATGTGGTCATTCTATAATTTTTTCTCTTCCGAAGAGGTGTGCATCAGAAAATTTTATTGCCTCATTGTTGACCTATTCGAAGCTCACAGTGAAGAAGTATTAGCCTCATAAAGGCTCTGAACATTATTCATTTTTTTCGTTCATCAACATGTTCTATGTTTTCTTTGTACTCTGAAAACATTTGCTCTGAAAACGCTGTGCTTTGCCGTTACTACTGAACTATTGTTGTGTTCGTGCTATATATTCAGGTGGAGTGATGTGAAACAACATTTTAGACGATACATTCTATTGAAAATAAACGACATTTGTTTAGCGGTGAGCAGCAAAAAAACAGCGTAAACATATATGCATCGTTCAAATTGCGACTGTATATCAAAAACATGAACTTATCTATGCCTAGATGTAGCCTGTAGGCTTAACATGTAAGCACGTGACAGGTTGAAAAAGATAAAGAACTAATGAAGATAAAATCGAAGGTGACACATAAGAAAATTAGACAAACAAGTTGTGCAACTAAAGCAAGAGGCACTACAATGGGTCGTCTCTGCAAGAGCAAGGCTCTGAGCGAAAACAAGTCAGTTCATTTCTCACGATCAATTCAGCAGTATCAATCTTATATCTTATCCACAAGCATTTTTTTGATTGCCAGTGCTAGAAGACCGAGGTGTCGTTTAAGGAGAATGGTGAGTGGCGACAACCGAGTCCAAAACGACCAATGAACAAGTGATATATGGGCCAATAGTCATCCCAAAATTATCCGAGAACTGCAGTAACATGTGCAATATGGGAAGCGTAACGAGGCAGTATAAGCCTAAAGTGCTACTGTATGCAGCTGCTCGTAAATATAGGCTGTGTGCAGCCCGCCTCCATACATCAAAGCATACATCTACACCGCCTGCCATACCTCTGGGCATGATTATTTTAGGACCGGAAGGGTCGTCACGGGCGCTCACGATGCGGAGGGTGGATCAGTGTAGCAGCTCACACTTGTGCACATCAAAGAACAGCACTTTCACAATGCCCTCAGGAAATCTACCGCCCACTTTACGATGTTGACGCGTTGTGATGAGGAAAATGCATTTGTTCGATGTCAGCAAGACCACTGCTCTATTCGAAAAAAATGCCGTACGTTTAGGGTTTGTCTATCTAACTGCTACAAGCATTCGCGCCCTTCACTGCACTGCAATCATTTACTGTCAACATTTTATCGACAAGCTAACAATAGCATTTTTCTAATTGAAAAAGATAGCCTGCTCATCCACATTTAATTCAGCAATATCAGTGTTATACTCGACCTTTTCGTGTTTTTTGTTAGCTATGCTAGAGTAACGGACATTCTTTGAGAACAGTCGCGAATGGCGGTAACCGAGTTCAAACGACTATCATTATCCTTCGATTACGCCAATCTGATCTTATTATCGTTCCGCATTACCATTACAGGTCTCGCAGAAAACAACACTGCGGTTACGATCTAACTGTGTGCGCGTGTTTCCTTGCATCGGCTCAGTGGTAAAGCATTATTTGCGAAATCACTAGACTTTATGAATTCGTCGAGCATTAATGCAGGCCCAATTTCGTTCGGTGGTCAGATTTTCTCAACATTTTCTTCGCCAACAATCACCAGCGATCGACCATTCGATCCTGCGATTTCTTATGAACGAATATCATATCCTCAATCAGAAGCCTCAACATTTCTGGTTTTTCCACACTGGACTAAAAATTCGATGGCTGCACCTCATAGACAGATTGGGACTACCCACGGGCAACCGCATTTCTTCACCGTTCTGTCTCACTGTCCCACCCTCAGAACCCCAAATTTGAATCCTCTGGCAAAGAGAGATGGAGAGAGGGTGGGGATGGGGATGGGGAGCCATTGACTACAGATTTCGGCATCCGCAACACATGATTTGTGTTTACATGTTAAAGGCGTCAAAGATAAGGAGAAAAACATTTAAAATTTTCGATATTTCCTCATTGAAGTTGGGAGTAAAAAAAGAAAATTAAAATAAAAATCATCGGGGAACGAAAGAGCGCAACTGCAGCTCATTTTTAAAATTTGTTAGAATGAAAGAAGTGATATGAGTCGCTCGCATCTTTCCAAACTCCTCTTGCGAGTTTTACGTCGAAAATTGGGAACGCACATGTTGCCGACATGGGAAAAAATCATGCAAGTTGATGATCCAAAGTTTCTGTCAAATGCCGAAGCACAAAATTGCTCGGAAATCCGAGAGACAGCGAGAAACTGTGTGATGCTAATTTCCACTATCTAAACTTTTTCTTTAACTGTGCATTCTTTCGCTGTGTTCGAATTTCGTTCGTAATTGGCAGAAACAACTGAAACCTAACTTAACATTATGAGTTTTCCCACATTTCCTGCTCGCTTTCATTTAAGATCCAGCATAGCCCTTTCGAGGTCGAAGGAATTGCAGCACTTTCTATCGTCCTTCAAAGGAGAGAAAGTGGTCAATAAAATTGAGATTTTATCTGAACTCCAATTTTTCGGTTTTCTTAAGTGAATGTGACTATCAGCCATTCAGGAATATCATTCACTATTAGCCGTCTTGGATAGATGCGACTTTGTTGGAGTTTAAATATTATTCTGCAACAAACTTTGTGCTGTTCTGCTCGACCAAGAAGTATAAAGGACGTAGCTTTGCTTGAAAACAGTTGCAATCTCATAGAATGGATGCCTTCGCAGAACAGCCTAATTGGAAATATTTTGAAGCACTAATTTTCAAAATGCGAAAAAATCCAAATGCGTGAAGCACAACAAGTTTTTACGACAGACGAAAATATCCTTATGCAGATTAAGTCTGCAATATTAATATATTAAGTCCATAATATAAGTCCATAACATTAAGTCCATACAAATTTCCATACGTAATACAAGAGTAAAAGTCGATGCCGAAGGAAGCGCTGATGAGTAAATCGAACCACGGGTGGATCATGCCGTTAGTGTTGGATCAGTGTCGCTCGAACGCTCCAACTTTTTACACCTACCTCACCGCAAGTGTTAAGTGTTGAATGATTGTTGCATTGTGGCAGGCAATTTTTTTTTCAGTCATTTCACGAATCGCTTTGCAATGGTTTTGTTGATTTTAGAACGTTTGCAAATTGTTCTTATCGAGTCGGCAAGTCTTTTGTGTGCGCAAAAGCGCATCATCCATCTATCAGGTATTGTTCCTCCTAAATCGTATGGGTATTTTCATGTCGTGACAGCAAAATTATCCTGCTTGAAAGCGATCTGCATTTTTTGTTAGAGCTGTTTTTTTCTCCATGTAGTTGTTATTAGCTTATGGGCCTAAACTGTATCACATGATATCACAGAAAGCTTTTAGAAAATCTCAGGGGTGAAGGAGATGTTGTCAAATGGTGTAGAAATTTCACATAAAATCGATGTTATAGGGAGAAAATTTCCCTTATACTGAAAACGGTCGGAATTTGCGGTACAACCGCAAAAAATTCTTTCTCATCTAAGCGCGGCGTTCCAATGAAACAGAAAATCAAGATCTTCAACGTTGCATGTCGCTAAGAAACAGGGACATTAGCGCTAATTGTGATGTCGGACGGAGTGATATTTCAGCTCCGAAAATTTCAAGCAAGTCCAGCTTAAGATAGGCATTTCTTTTTTTCTAATGCTTCGGCATGTGTAGGAAAGTCTGTGAAAGTTAATGCACATAATAAAAACGGGAAGCAGTTTATGCGATAACCTTGATACTGTTCAAGGGATGTCTTTTACGGGTGAAATATAACGCAGCTGTTGTTCATCAAGCAATGTAGCGAGATCAATTCATCAAGTTCATAAAACGTTGTTGTGCTCCTGTGTGGTCCCTGCTCGACCCATGAGGCCATACGCAATAAACCACTTGTTGTTTTCTGTCGTCGCTGACTCAGGAGGCTCTGAAAGTGCGTTCGTTGTTCGTTCGTTACGACTGGCTCACAACATTGCGGCTACCTCATTCTTTCTCATCCACATTCCGGAACAAAACATTCTATTTTAAATAAAGTCGGCGATAGCGTTCAGTTCACAGCAGTAAACAACACTTCTTCACCTCGTTTTTGGTCATTTGTTTTGTATGCCATTCATAGGAAAAGACGGACATTTAAGCACTAGCTCGGAGATGGAAGCGACTTAGACGAGCGTCTTCCAACGTGTGCACCCTTTTGCATTATGAGAAAGCAAAATGAGAAGATAATTTTACGCCCTGAAAAGGCTGTTAGCAGAAGATTTTACCCTTCTCGATGCTGAAGAAGGAAAAATTCATTGCGCTCATAAGAAGAGGAAAAATTTTTTTGAATGTTTTGCGAAGTTTATCTTTGACAAGACATGCCAATAGCGTTGCATCCAAAATTTCGCAAAATTCAGGTAATTCACTTCGCGAACATCATCAATTTTTTTGTTATTTTCTCGATATATGCTCTGCTTTCAGCATGATTAGAATTTCACCACACGATTCTTCATTATATTAAAAAGCTGCTGAGGTACGGTATTGATTTTTTCGAAAGTTACAGAAATTAACAGTTGGATTTGCCTCATTTCTACAATATTTTCAGTTCGCACTTTGAAAGAGTACGTATTTTTTGCGTCATATGCGATGGAAGATACTTGAAACTGTCTGTTTCTCTTCGCACCCAAAAGCAACTAGGCCTATGATTTTCAGTTGGAGCCGTTTTTTTCTGAGTAGGGATTGGTTTCTTCAAGTGCCATAGATTAATGAGAAACTATTTTTCAGCACTTCTTATCCCGAATGACTCACTAAATCGGATTGGAACAGTTCAGCTCAAAAAGCAATGTGAACTCTCGCTCATAAAGCTATTGTCATAAGAATTAGACTTGCTTTAATGTATCACAGTTGCAACGTCTGGCTTCTGAAAATTTGACCCCGGACGCTAACAGCCACAATAGAGTACTTTGAGTGGGGTGCTTAAATTGGACTGCACTAGTTTGGGTCTGAGAAGTAGACGATTCATCGTTTCGAATTTAAATCACCGGGAGGGGGAGGGAAGAGAGGCTTATGGGCGATAAGGCCAGATATGAGTTGGCGTAGGGCGGAGGTAACTGTTTTCGGTTGGCACCTGTCGAATTCAGCTTAAAAAATCGATGACTGAAACGAAAGCCAGCATCTTCATCACTTTTGTTCTAATTTTCCTTACTTTTGCGCAAAGAACAACTATATTGTGGCATTCCAAAATTGTGTGATATAATTTTGACAAAAAAGAAAATTGCACATATTACGCCACGAATTTTCTAGGGCAGTCCTTTAACATAGCTATGAACTGAAATAAAATGGATTGATGGAAAAATACTAGTTCACGAGTTAGATGCGAACCAGCTAGTTTTATGCACTTTTTTTGAGGTATGGTTAGTGTGAACACCTGGTTCCAATCCGGATGGTGATTTTACAACTCCATCAACTGCAATTTCAGTCTAAACGATGAACGTAGTGTTTTTTCAGTTGGACCCACAGCAGATTGCTTGAAACTACTTCTAGGCGTTCGGAATCCAGAAGGTTGAGAAGAATATTACCATATGGAGCCTGTTCGTCTGCGCGCTTTCCAAAACCGAGGTAGAATCTGGACGCATCCATGCGTTTTTCCATCAAGGGTTCTGCAAATCCAAATTGCATGCTTATGCACTTTCGCAAAGCTTGATATACAAGCCTATTCTAAAATGGCATGCCAAGACTATTTTGAATAATGTAAAAGTTGAATTCACAACTTCTTTGTTGATATATTCTCATGTAAGTAAAATTATGGGCGTGCTAATTATCAAACACGCTCGTTCCATCCTAATAGTGTCTATAGTAATGCTAACTTTACACTCGGACGAAGTGCTCCATTGTTGCTACTGAAATTGTGAGCCACCTGTTGCTTTAAATATGAATGTCTCTTTATGACACACTTCAGAAGCGTTCTTACCATAGATGTGACGTGCTAAAGAAGTCGCCTTTGCATTCGGCGAAAACTCTGTAAAAGAAATTAGAAGTTTTTCTCGAGCAAGAAAATTCCACTCATCCACAACACAGAAATGCTCATAAAACCGTGTTGTTGCCTCTGTACCTATGAAAGACATTTTTCAAAACAGTGAGATATTAAAACGTTCGTCAACGTCGTTTGCATGGATCTATGCTTCAGCACTTTCTAATCGAAAAATTTTGTGGCATGCTAAAATTTAAAATCCCTTTTTGTACCATTTTGACGACATACCTTCACTATTACACCATCCTCCTTTGCTGCTTTCCCCGAGAACAGTAAATGTACTTCACTATCAATAATTGTGCGATTGATTTCTGCAGACAACCTGCTCACTAACTGGATAAATTTTATTGAACATGCAGCAACTAATGCGAACTATTAGTTAGTTGCGAGATTTGAGTCACCCACTTGTTCACCTCCCTCATCTTTTCCAAAAATTTAAAGGACTCGAATTTTTGACTGAAGAATTCGAGGATCACTGTTTGACAATTTTCGACCACAGATTGAGATTAAGTTTTATGTGTTAGTCGAATTGCACTCATCGGCACATCATTCGATTGCAAGCCATTGACTATGTGCTAGGAAACCACAACGGTTTTTCAAGATTTACTTGGCATATCGCTGATAGTCCTTTTTTTACACTGTGAACTGCAAGCTGAAATATTACTTCGTGAAAAAGGTAATAATTAATAAAAAGGGCAGAACTTCGGAATTCTTCGTTTCTGAATGTCTTTATTCTCGAAACGTGCTTCAATTGTTAACATTTCTGCAGAAATTACTAAAATTTTCGAAACTAAATCCTCTCCTTGTTTACTACCTCGCCAGCTCAATTTCACTGTACTCTGTAAATTTGCAGTCTTCCGTTTTCCTTCCAACTGCCTTAGGAGGGTGTGGGAAGAGTTGGTGCTTATTACTGCAGTCGGAGAGCTTCTACGATCCAAATTTGGATAATCACCAAAAGAGAGATCAAAAAGTACAGGAATATTTTAGAATATGTCCAGCTAAGGGCAATCTGCGAATTTCATTCTCTCAATGGACCTTAAATAGGAACATGTGGAGGTATGCGCATAGAGGTGGATGTAGACGCAGTCTCTGCAATGTGGAGGCATGCAAAAAAGCTGTGAGTACCTTGAAACAGCTATAATTATGAACTTGAGGTTTTCAGGATATACAAAGGCAAAAAATGAAGTGTACTTTCAGGCTATGGATGCTGAAACTATGCTCTAATGATTTCAACGATAACATTTAGTCTCATGATAGCCCTTGATGTGCTCTGCGTTGAAGGAGCATAACATGAAGTAAGGATTGGATGATGGAAGGGGAAGTGCGGGAAAAAAACCAAGAAGGCATTTTTTGGAGGCGCCGAAATTCATGAGCCCCCTGCCGCACTTTAATCCATTGTCAGTGGTCTCCATTCGACGGGGCATTGCCTTTTCGACGAGTACTGAAGTTTATGTGGGCTTCCATGAAAAAAATGCAAGTTAGTTTTCAGCACGATATGATAGTTCGATGGCCTCTGAAAAAGACTTGGAGGAAACATGAAGAGAGGATGCGTTCGTTTGTGCAACCATTGCAAGCTTCCATAGGTTGCAAACGTATATGCTACACGATAAGGTTAAAAGGGCATGTTGGCTACACTATTCTGTAAGGGCAGGTTGAGTCGATTCAACGGCAATTAAATTTTCCATGCATGGATCAAAACTTCGAAAGCCTCTCACCTGGTAAACGACGAATATAGCCATCCCTCTTGCCAAAACCCATATAGAACTTCGACGCATCCATCCTTTTTCCAAAAGCACGATGGAAGATAATTCGTTCCAAATAGCGCTTAATGAAGTTAAAGAAGAATCGATTATTTTCCTTCGTAAGCTTCACTTCCATTCATTTTGTGAAGGAAAACTGAGTTATTTTTGATACTACACAGTTGCCGTTGTCAATTCCAGACGTCAACCAGTGATGCTCACAAAATGTTTAATTACATGCATTAAATTCACACTGAGCTCTTGCTCTTCTTCTGATAAGGCATTCCCTCCGATACATGCTTTTGAAAGAGAAGCAAAATAGTCAACTCACTGAACCCAGAACAAAATTATGGCAGCAGAGTGCATCCCACATTCATCATTTAGCGAAACAATAGTGTGCCACAGCAGCAGTGCAGCTGTACTCGTTTTCGCGAATCAAGATCCAATAAATGTCTGTCTGCAGTTGAAATTCACCAAGAATTAAAACTTCAAATTGTCACTAGATCTCCTTACAAGATCTAATGCAACAAGAGTTTACATTGTATACGATTTCCTCGCTGGAAATCGTGCATAGTGTAGCCTACTTTAACCCGTGAACGTGCGGTGGAAACAATGAAAAAGTTTACTTTGTTGCGAAAACGGCCAACAAAGTTTTAAGCAGCTCAGATGTCAACATCACAGTCCTGGTCACTATTTCAGCACATTCTGTTCGTAAGAACGGCCAAGTCAAAATCATCAAAGCTGTCGCTTTTTCCACGCAGCCGTTTTGGGCATGCTTCTCAGTGATGCTACCGAATTTACTCATATCGCTTTCGTATAGCCATTTCAGTGCTTAAGATGAAGTGTTTTAAAAAACTGTAAAGCGGGCCGATATTTGCCTTTTATCCTCATAATCTCTCTTAGATAAAGGTTTGCTCTCCCTAAGTCACTCAAGTCACTCAGTTGGACGAACCGCTCGAATTATATGGAAACAAAAAGTTGGCAAATCGAGCAAATACTGAGCAATATCGGCATAGAACACAATCCATTACATAGCTTTCTGCCCCTAAAACACTTTAATCAGTGCTCGAATATAGATTCTATAAGCTCATCATGCATAGAAAACTCCTTCAAGTTTACGCTTTTTGACCGATCTGTGGTTTTTTTCTTTAACCGTCAAAAAATGCCGGTATTGCTGAATGCAGCAAGTCTGTCAACTCTAGTATACATTCAAAAGCGGCCCGCATACTTTCCCCTTTAACAAAAGGCAATTAACGTGATTAAAAGTAAATCGTAGTTCCGTTTAAAAAGCAAATTCTTCTAAGGAAATGGCACATTTTAAAGCCACTGCTTAAATATCAAAACCAGGAAACAGTTGTTAATAGGAAGATATTTTTCCAGTTCCATATGAACAACCAAAAGGATCTCGCAAATGACCCAAATTTCTCGACTTTTCCTGCAGGCGAACGTTTCCGAACAAGCGTTGAAGAGATAAATGAGCTCAATGGCAACACATGAAACTCAGAAAGCGTAAGTAGTGGTACGAATGCAAGTGCTTAAAAGGCAATATTTTTGAAAACCTTGGTATTTTTTACCTAATGGAACTATACAAAGAAGCATCAATTGACTACGTACTCCACAACTGCGGCAGAAATTTAAAAGGTCACAGAGACAGACCACTTCAATCAAGGCAAGCAGCACTCGAAATGCGATGGCCTCATCAAAAGCAAATTATAACAGCTAGCTAGCTTTAAAACTTTGTTATAAGGCTCCCGTAGAATTCAACTGAAAATATGCCTGTCACGAATAGTTTCTAAGGGCGGATTTACGTCTCTCTTGCAAGAAACTACGGAGGTGTCG
The DNA here is from genome assembly GCA_013433145.1 of Ascaris suum. Classification (NCBI taxonomy): domain Eukaryota; kingdom Metazoa; phylum Nematoda; class Chromadorea; order Rhabditida; family Ascarididae; genus Ascaris; species Ascaris suum. The sequence continues at coordinate 275,385 of CM024189.1, forward strand.
ATATAACAAAAATCTCGACAACTTTGACATCGTTGGCTTGCCGCAGGTCATGAGATGCTCAGCTCAGCTTTTAGCGAACAAATTTTGCAAAGATAACATACCGCTGTGTCTTCGTCGTTTTGAGGGTGCTGGATGGAGCCATAAATCATCGCAGGAAACAAGCAAAACGAGAGGAGTAAGATGCGTTGAACCATGCTGTGAGGCGGCCCCAACTGCAACATTACTAATGACATCATAACATTCCGATATTCGAAGAATATATCGTAAAAGATGATCGAAGTCTTTGTCATGGAGAGCGAAAGTGTCATTCGTCGTGGTCACCTTAATAAGAGACTTCATTTCTTAATCAGTGCGAAGTGTTTCTAGCTTTATATCCTCGTAAGTCATATGAGTGCAATTGCATTGAAGAGCAGAATTAAACCGCAGATCAAATTGAGTCATGCAGCTTTGTCCCATTAGAATCCTCCAATCTTTATGCTGCCTTAAAGGTTTCACTTAAACAGCATTGCTAGACTGAAACCGCATGTAGCATACTTTGTATATTTAGAGCATAGTTGTCTTCACCTCATGTAAATGAACCAAAATCCTTGAAAAGGAACCTGCAGAAGCGTACTAGCCATTCGCTTTGCATTTCGCTAACTTAACCAGTCGGTTTCAAAAAAAAAAAGGAAAACAAAAGCGAAATATGCAGTAGCTCCCGACTGATCCAAATACCCGTTAAATTCTCCTATAAAAGGTTCATTATTTATCCGACTGGCGTAAAATGTCCATAGGTTTTTAAGCACATCTAACTGCCTATAAATCTTAGCGAGATTGATGAATCGATGGATGTGAAAATTGATGTATTTAGTGATCCTTTCGCAGCCACTTGGCTTGTCAAATTTTGAAAAGCTCGTTGCATTGGCCTCGGATTGAAACCTGCAGAGAGGCAGATAGATAAACCATGACCATGCACGCATACATGAATATGTAGAAGCGCGACGTTGTTATAATGCGAACATGCAAAGCAAATTCATGAAAGCATATGAAGAGGGCATTCGGGAAAGGAACAGTTTCGATGAGTTGGATGAATACTATAGTGCTCGATGCACAGGAGCGCTTTTAAAATCTGTTAGAAAGAAAATGACGATGGTATCATCCCAGACGTTTTAACTCGGTGACTTGATGTCGAATATATGATGCAACCGCTTAGTTGGCGTATGGGGCAATAGATTTTGAACGAAATTGAGCAATTTCGCTGCGTCAAGCATGCCGTTCAGGTTAGCAATGATTCGCATATTGCCACTTGACTAAAGCAAAATGGATTTCTCAACATGAAGCATGTGCACTTTAAAGAGCGCCTTTCTTTGCTCGAACGTTCCGAAAAATGGGAAAACTCAATACGAGTCGATGAGATCGCCCCCAAAAAAATTAACATATCATAGTGGCTTTTCGTTTTTAAGACGAATAAATGTTCAGTAGAAGGCAATTTGCAGCACCAAAAGTGAAAGCGGTGCAAGAAGACAAAAAAAAAAAAACGCAACAGTTGCTAACTTGTGAACAGCTTGTTTACGAAGAAAGAGTAAACACAGTGGGCTTCTTGTGTTCACATAAAAGCAAAAAGTGAAAGTTTGCAATCAGCCTAACCCGGGCTATCGCTCGAAAATATTCCCTCAGCAAATGGAAAGTAGCGCAAATCAAGAAGATTCTACATGCAAATGGATGGAAGCAAGTTGAAAGTCCGTTTGGAATGGAGGCTAATGCGGTAGTCTTTTCTGCATTTCAGCGTGGCATCAAATGGATATTCAAATAAGCTAAACATCGAGGGATGAGAAGCATGCCATGTATGTCCAGAATTCATTGCTTGTATATCAGTGCAACTCGTGATTGTTTTTTGAAACAAGGATCGGAAATGATGAAAAGAAGTAAACCTTGACAAATTCTGACCACTTGGCAAGTAGGAAAAAATTTGAATTCGGTCTGCAATAACGAGATTCCCGATGAGATCTGTTGATCCTCAGAGAGCACAACAATAAACCTGCAAGGCAAACATAATGAAACGCTACGGAGTGTAAAATCTTTTGTAGACTAATGCACTTTATTTATAGCACGCTTCAATCGGGCCCATCTTCAAACCTTCGTCTATTTTTATGCACACTTTATTGACTTTCGTCATATTCATGCTATCTATTATCCCGTTTTGCCGGTATTGGCATCGTTAGTCGGATATGTCGTTCCATCTATTCTACTAGTGTTCGAATTCTCTTTTTTTTTTTCAATCAGACCCCAATCAGAATCTCATGCTGAATTTACTCACACTTTTTAATCCCGCGAAATCAAAACCGCTTACTACAATATTCATTGCAGAAGAGTATTTAGACACGACACTCACTGCAAACCTTAAAATAGCGGCGGAAGAACTTTCTGCCACCTCTCATCACCGCATCTTTTATGACCATTGACTCGGATTAGCTAGTTGGAATGAGCTGAGCAACAGCATGAAGAAAACTGAAAGCTAGCCTTGTCTGCTGGTATAATCGACGCTTTTCATCAGTGCGAGGATGAAAAGCTTTCTTCGAAACAGTTTAGTTTTTTGAAGGCACCACAGGGAACCAATTAAGCCAGTGCTTTTTAAATAGGATAGTAGTTGCTTGCAAGGAAATCAGACTTCTCAAACCATCGAGACAGATGTAGGGCAAAATTGAACAGTTTCAACCTGATGGATTGTTGGCCGAATATTCGCAGCCATTTCAGTCCGAAACGCATAAAGGCAGAGACGGCCAGAGTCAAGTGTACAGCTTAGTCGACGTAATAAAAAGAGATGGCACAAATGTTTTCGCTTCAGCAAAACCCAAATAGATTTTCTCAGTTTTGCTGAAGCATGATCTCTTGAAATGCTTAACAGATTCACAATTTTGGGCACGTGAATAGATCGGATTTGGCCAAGACTCAAGGTGGCAAACCAAAAATGAGCAAATGTGAAGCGTGGTCGAGTTGTTTTCAGCCGAAAATTTCACTTTCTCTATGTTTCAACCTGCTGTTTTCGCCACTCTATTCTGCTCCCGACTTTGATGGGATCTCCTTTTTAAATTAACGTAGAAAACTGCTGCTCGTTAAATATGTGATTTTCGGCTAAGCGACAAAAGTACCTCCAACAGTTGCACTTCACCTAATGTGCTTCTGACGAATATACTTTTGGCCACTGCACTCTACGTTGGGGTTTTTCCCAAATGTAGTTCATTATACTCTATACTTCCGATGCTTCCGCAGCAATCCCTTGAATGTGTTCTAGAAGTGTTTTCGTAAAACAACTCATCCTTTCAGACGTTTTCCAGAAGCGTCTATCTTTAATCAATAATCTTGCTCAGCTTCATGCTCTCCGAAGTCAACAACATTATGAACTGTTTGTAGTTTAAACAAGTATCACTATACAATATTACGCAACTACATAATTCAACAAAATTAGCCATAACTTCCTCAAATCCAATCATGTCCGCGTTTCGGGCTTGAAAATGGTTTTTTATAAGAGACGTCTAATGCATATAGAACAAGTGCTTGCGAAATGAATAAGGCAAAGCAGTAGCCTGTTTTATTAGAAATAGTATAAAGACTAGAAGCTACAGAAACCTGATCGAATAGGGGAATAAGATTTCCTGAAGAGTGTCACAAGAAATGGAAGGTCCCGGTTTGTGAAACGGTGTACGAGGAAATTGGATACATTAGTCGCCCTCATCTTCTCGTGACAGTGTTGAGTTTATTGTCTTAAATAACTCCACTTTCATTGCTAAGAATGGTTTCTCGCAGAATTCGATCGAAAAGCTGTGCTCATCTTTAATTGTTCTATTACTCATCGTCGAAGGTTTTTTGGCCGGTTCGTTTTTACCAGGCATGTGCTGCGCTGTTCATTCGATCATAGCAAAACCAGTAACGCGAAATAGCAATGGCAATGGGTTGCATTTGCACAGGGATTTCCGCTCCTATTATCGGAATCATCTGATAGCAGATGAAGCCTCATCCTCTTCGTGTTGCATTGGTCTCTAATGGTCTTGGTTATCGAAATACTCCCAAAATAATAATCCTTGTTCACCATCAGGCAGATTAAACAATGAGTCGAAAACAACCTGCAAAGAGCCTCTCATCATACTTCAACTGACCTGCTGCTACGCCAACCCTTTCTTCCTGCTTGGCTCCGTTTTGGCAAGAACGAGTGAGGATGCCTTTGAACCATTCTTTTCTCGCGATTTGAATAGCCAATAAGACATCAATCAATTACGGTACCCGCACCCTCCTTGATCAGTGTTTTCTTGTTGTTACGCTCCTCCGCACGGTCGCTTTTCAAAAGTACATCGTGGTGATGCCATGACAGTGCATGCGTACGCGTGTGTGTGTTTCTTCTTTTGTGTCTCTGTGTATGCGTTGTAGTCTGTCCGTCTTTGACACAGCAACGACTGGTGCTGGAGAAGAGAAACTTGGTGGAGTATAATAGCATCAGAGGACAATGCTTTGTTTCATAGTGCAAATTCACCAGTCATTTTCGAGAGAAGCTATAGATATTTGAGGGCCAAAAAAGATTTGCTTGCATTTTACACCGTTCGCTTTTTCGTTTTACACTTGTCGGTGGCAAAAAAATGAATCTTCTGCGGAAAATTTTGTCAGCTGTCGATTTAATGGAAACTTGAAGGCATTATTTTGCACATTTGCTGTTCTTAACTCATGCAACTGGTCCATAGAACACACAGACTTATACTGTGTCGGACAGACGTTTGGTTTTCCCGGAAACTTTATTAAAAAATTCAAAAATCTGCTGTCAAAATTTAATGTCGTAAGGATCTCGAACGAGGCTAGATATCGCATTAAACATTATCTTGAGTGCGACAAAACTTCATAGGATTACGCCATTTCTTAGATCTGACGATGTTTCAGTGAGTCCAAATCTTGAATCATTTGAATTTCGGACGCGACAACATCTCAGTGTGGCAAAGTCTTCGGTGGAGCCAAACTGGTGCCAAACCTGGAGGAAGTCCAGATCCCGGATGAGGGGAAATCTCAAAGGAGACCAAATCTGGGTGCTGCCAAATTTACCGGTGTGAATAAATCTTGGACGAAGTCCATATCTGGGATCAGGCTAAATCTTGGACATAACAAAGTCCCGCGACCGAGTCACTGATGTGGCCAAGTCACGGATGATTCTGCTCACTGGACGTTCAGCGAAAACAGGAATAAAATTTTGCGAATTAGGTTGTCTTTCTTTAGCGGCTGCAGTCACTGAAGTCACGCCTTTGCCGATCACGTAATTCGAATCTAAACGTTTCTGCGCAGTTGCCCTTAGCCCTCGTTGCCATGCTATGCCGCCCATAGCATTGGCTGAATCTGTAACTCGTGCCTCCGATAAATTACAACGTGTGTGGTCTCTTACTTGCTCTAGAAAAAATTTTCGTATGGCGTCATGCATAGAATTTGTTCGCATATACCTCACTAGGTGAAAACACCATAAGTCACTGAGATGAGGGTTTTTCTACGCTTATTTGCTCACGTAACAGTTCTGAAAAAACCATGACAGCAAAATCGTGGCAGCATCGGTGTATTTATTCAGAGCTGTTACCTGAGAAAATGTTTTTTAGGAGCTGTCGCACTAAAATGAAAGTGCTTTTGAAGAATCGAAAAAACAGCATGAAAAAGAGCGCAGTAACACGCAATCTATCTTTCGAGTGATTCAGTGCACGCGGAAAAATCACGGCTGAAGCCAGATACCTGAACATCGCCAAAGAACGCATAATCACTTAACAACTTGAATGAATTTTAATTTCGGCATTTGCAAGCTGAGAAATCCCGAATGCGAATGTCCACGGCAATTTTGACGGGGATAGTGCAGTCAAAAAAAACAGCTTCTCCATGGGCCAATCTTATAGGGCATATTTCGCTATCTTCACGCTGAAGAAATCTGCGTGAAATTCGACAGCCACCTAAGCATGCCGGCGGCAGACAACACGTTTGCACTAAAAACCACACCCTCACTCTTTCACTTATTTCCCCCCCCCCCCCCTCCCTCCGCTTGATTTTGCAAAAACATTTTAAGAGCGTTCATGCTGCAGTTCCCATGTGTGCAGTCTGGTAGCTAATTGCGAATTTCCAAACTGACCTTGTAGACTGATGAAAGGCATTCTTATGGAAATTCGAGTCCTCTGAATTCTTGCTGTGAGCATGAAATGTCTCTCCTCCCATGTTCTGTTTTCCTAGGGAAACCACCGCGGCTGGTTTCTCGAGGAAGCCTTTGGTTCTCCTAATGCATTTCGCAATCGGTTTTGTGCATTGACGTTACTGTCACTCTGAGGTATCGGTAAGGAGGAGAAGAGGAGATCAGTTGGGACGTCAAAAGGCGAAGACATAGAATGTTCTGATGTTGGCTTTTACAACTGTGCCTAAATGATTCTTCATCTAATTTTCATTCAGATTTATACAGTGATCTCGAACCTGAAATATGCAGAAGAATATGGACGAAATAATGGAGAGATTGGGAGGTGTATCACGAAGGCAAAGGGAGGGTGGAGGAGATAACAGACGACTTTCCAACAACAAGACGCGGAGTTTGTGCGTAAATCGAGTGACGTTCTGAGAGGAATTCCATTTCTGGTATTGTTGATAAATAACTTCGTTAATAACGCAGCTGGGGTGGCATTCATCACTATTCATCACATTGCGATAATTTTATTTGTGCACTAGTTTCTACACTAAAGAAATTTAAGAAGTAGAGTGCCTTTGCTGCACAAGTTGTAGCACTGAATTCAGGGATTTCATGGACTTTACCTGCTACGACAGCAGTGTAATAAAGGGGCTTCGAACAATCGCCAAAGGTCTCAGTGCACAACGATGGAACCGCGTTCGTTGCTGAAATCTCAGCATGCCTCCTGTAGATAACTTTTTTTGCGTGCGATCTGAGAACGTTCAGTAGTTGGAGGATAGGGCGTAGGTAGGAAGAAATGCTTCTATGAGCATTTCATTTCTCCACCTTTGTTCAGCTGTACTTCCAACTTTCAGTGGAGTGCATTTTCAGCATTCCTACAACGCCGCTACCCATCAAATTCTGAACTCTTCGGTGCCCAAATGCAGAGTTTCCGAGTTAATAGATCTTATAACTTGCAAGACGGCAAGGAGTATAAAAAGTCCAGCAGCCATTCAGAACGTCAAGTAGTGTATTCCTCTAACGTTCGAAGCTTTGGCTGATTTTCAAGCTTTTGAAAATACTGGCTGTGCAACTTTGGACCCTGAGTCGACGCACCTGAGGACCAGAGTACCCCGAAGATCTTCAGTTTCATAAAATCCGCATGCCACGAGGACCTCAAGAATATTTGAAATTTGACAAGCCCTGAGGATACTAGCGCTGATCTCGAACCACCCAGTAGCCTGAAAAAAGAATGCTTTTCTTCTCTTTGGGCTCTGGTGCTCTCTGGCAAACCTTTGACGCCTCTACTACATGTTCCACCTTGTTTATATTGTGGCAGCTGTAAATTCATACAAGGCTGATTTACCTGTAATATTCCTTAGTGTCGCTCTATTCTTAATCATGGCTATTTAGTTTGACTGATGTTTTTAAAATCCGGAATATGGATTTTGGAATATGTGCAGATATATTCCACGAGAATAGCTTTTCGAAAATTATTTCCAGGTCCATAATTTTGAATAACCAAATTCATCTCTGCATATTCGGTCTAAAATCGGCTGTTAACGAATAATCCAATAATGCAACAACTTCGACTTTCTCTTATTCCGATCAACATAATTTCTCACAAGCTCGTAGCTTTCAATTCTTTCCTCGTTTAACTTCGAAGCAACTTCACAATTCCTTTCCTTTTTCGCGTTATCAGAGGTAAGATAACTTCTCGTTAATGTCGTTTCAGCGCCATAACCTCAGACCTCAAGATAACAGTCAGACCTCAAAGCGGATAATAATGTTTTTGTTTTCACCACATGCCTAAAGCATTTCCACCTCGCGAAAATTTATGTGTTTATGTTCACTTGGCGCCGATTTTTTAATCATCACAGTCTTGTACTTTTTTTCTTATTTTTTGAGCACTGTTTGTTTTGCTCTCTTGCATAGCAACGATTCCATAACAACAACAGACGCATGGCTTCACAACATTTTTGAAAAAGATACAAGACTGAAGGAATTTTGATACTTGGGGATTGCCAAGGTTTGGGGCGCCTTGAGGTTCATGGCGCTCCATAAAGAAATTCCTCTCCCTCCAGAAATGTGCATGGCAATATATTCTAGTATTTTAGGAATCTGTTCCTTCCAGTCTCTGCTGTTTAATGCTGCTTTTTCCGTACAATAAAGCCACATTTTCGCACTTGAGATCATTTTCTAGGAGATGTATGGTGAATGTGATCTCGACGAAAGCATTGTCTTCAGCATATGGCAATGAACGAAAAATCATGTTCAAGAGACAGAGTTGTTGGTGAAGATTCAGCGGGGCACGCTAGGAGCACTTTCACTAAGTACTTCAGGTGCACCTTATTTTCGTTGCCTTTTTCTCCTCTCCTGCATTTACCATACAGCCCCTGAAGAAGTGAAGGGGTGTCAGTAAATGTTGATTTGATAGCTTATCAGTTTTGCCATTTTCGCTTTCATCGCCTGCGTACGGAAGTGCGCTGGCTGACGCGCAAATGCTTTGCTGCATACAGCTGTAAACTGCGCGTCTACTTCGTGCAAATATATTGTTGCTTTCCAAAATTGAGTTTCATTACCATCTTGTTGTTGCACCTTTTGCATGGACGTATGGTTGGAAACACCGTTCTGAGTGATCGTCTCACATTTTTTAGGTATAGCAGTGTGCAGTCCGACCAGTTGTGTTTCTTCGTGTGTGTACAGTGGAAAAAATCACAAATTTCTTGGCTGAAGATGGTTCTTAGCACTCATCGTTCGGTATTTGTGCATTCCTGCTCTGGGGAATGATGCTGATTCACCGAATTTCCGCCACCCTCTAAAACATACGTTAAGTAATTGCAAGCTATTTGTTGTACGCCCGTGTAAGTTTTCAATTGTAAATCTTATTCTGACGAAGCCGAGCCAGTTCATAATTATGCGATTGTGTATTTATGTACACTTGTCTGTCTGTATGTCATTTGACTTCAGCTCCGGGGGAGAAACTGAAGCTAGACTCACAAAATTTGGTGTAGCGCATACGATAGTGTTACGCCTTGAGCGACTACTAAATAGATTCATTAACTGCTTTAGATGTTGTTTGCTAAGTACGATGTTCAGTATTTAGATGTTGATGTTGAACACACTTAAATGGCCCGAAAACTTGCGTGCTTTTTAGACCACTCATATTTTACATGGCTTCGGATTCGATGAAGTTGGCCTTTTCGGCGTAGATTTGTGCAAGCGATCAAGACGGTGAAAACCTGAATAGATTATTACTAATTGCGTTGCAGCACATGTTTTATTGCCTAGTGGCATGTGAAAAAGCTTCACGATGCTGGATGTAATGACCGAGAACATAAAGACGCACCTTTGCTTAGGCTCTGTCATACATTTCTGCTTTTGTTTTTCTATGTTCCCATCACCAATAGAACTCGAAATATGTAATATTATTAGCCGATTGAATGTAAACCTTCAATGTGATTCCGCTGAAAATTTGTACTCATGAACCTTTGATTTTACGACGCTCAGATTTAAATCATCCACAAAACGCAAAAGAGACTCCTATCGAACATTGTTTTCGCTCAGAATCCTGACTTTCTTAATCAATTTTGCATTTTACTTGCCAAAATAACACTGCTTCGACGTCAACCTTGTTTGTCGAAGAGGTTGCACCAAATGACTCTCAACCCCGCCCTAAACTTACAGTGCTTTTTTCTCACCGAAAGGAGAATTGAAAACTTTAGTTATTTAACAGATCCTAGTATAGTTTTCTTCACATTTTCTGCATGCGTAGAGAAGTCAGTGATACGAAATGTTTTGTCATATAGCATGATTTTCATTGTGGAGCTTTAGTTACGTGCTCGTGTTTCACTCCTGGAATCGCAAATTGATGGAGTAATAAAGCGAGATGTGCAGCGTATAAGAAGTTCGCCTTGCCGATAACAAGGCTTTGGCTTGATGCGTTAGGAAAGAGGGGGAATGGTCTATCACAGTTCATGGGAAGCTATTCGAGACGGGAGGGGGGATGGACCGAGGAGGAATACCTGCCCTGTACGTCAACGTTTCTAAACTGGTACAAAGACGCAGTTCGTTACTACTGTGCTAAGTTTATTCGCAAACCTATGAGAAGACGTAATTTACAGAAATAAGGGGCAAAGGTGAACATATCACCGAACTGATGAACCGACGGCGAGAATAAAAGAAAAAAGGCGAAAACAAATCTGCTAACAAAAATAAAGTGAGCAACATGTCATAATATTAACACTTACGATACAGTGCATATTTACAAAGAAAGGAATGGCAATAACATATGAAAACGAGAACAGGGGTGGAGGGGGAGGGAGAGTATTGTTTGTCTTCTTATATGAGATGCGAAGCCGAGTGGTTCTGGTGATAGCGGTGTGGTTTTCCTTTTAAAAATCTGCAATGATTTCGCTTTCACGATTCCATCAGGTACGGAGTTTCACGCATTTATTACTCCGTTGGAGGAGTGTTTAATTATGTGCATGCTAATTTATGTGTTCAATGTGCATGTGCTAAGAGTGAGCTTGCAAGAGATTGCCGCGAAACTCTTTATTTATTTATGCGGCGATTTGTGGGAGATAATTCGAAGAACTTATCAAATTTTCAAAGAAATGTTAGCTGTGATTGTGCAATGTTGTCTTTCGAATGGCGGTTAAATTTGCTGCCAGCGATTAAATCCGTCGAACTCTTTCAAGTTCTGAGTGAATTTCGAAAAGAACTTCAATTTTTCGAAGTTTTGCCCTTTGCTAGTCAACTATTTGACCGTCGTTTCGATGCTGTTCCATTTTATTCACCTTGCATCAAGAATCTTCACAAACGCATTTCATTTATAGTATAAAAAACCGCCTACTCTACACTTGCCAAAATTGTGTAGTCGAAGTGCTTGTGAATTCACAAGGTAGTGCTTCCCAAACGGATGTTAATGTGTCCACTTTTCAGAGATGTTTTGGCAAACAGTGTGTGCTGTTGTTGTATTTGTTGAAGTCGGCTTATGCTACCACTACAAGCACTATGACATCAAACGATACGAGGTGGTGTATTCAACACTAACTTCTTCGAAGTTAATTTGAGTTAATGACTGATATTATCCCACACAGCTGCAAAATCTACACCGTTTATTCTGCAATTTCCAGTTTCTTCATTATTCAGGGTCTAGCGGCTTTCTTAACGAACATTAATTATGCAGTCTATTCCACTTACCACGTTGCAGCTTACATAACATCATTTCAGTCAAATAAACAAATAATACTGCATTTATCACCATGAGTCGCAGTATTACGAGTGCGGCACGTGACGTGTTCAGCACGTCGGAGGGCAGGGTTGGGGAAAGCACGTAAAAAGCGAGGTATACAATAGTACGAAGAGAAGAAAAACAAGAAAGCTTGATGTGGCTGCTTTATCCTTCCTTCGCAGATGTCAGCGAAGGGAGAAGCAGATTGTTCGCCCTCATAATAGTCCACAATGCTGCCATGATTCAACAAGTTAGAAAACAATGCATATGCATGATGCATGACAGGAGAAGAAAACAGTTTGATGCGAGAACAGTCTGCTTTCAAATCGAACATTTTCAAATTGGGGCCTCGAATGGCTAAAGAAGGGACGATCACTTGCGTTTATTCGTTTTTGATCATTGCTTCAGTTGCGACGCCATCTGCTTCACACATCAGATCTCGTTTTGTGCTACAGCCTGCACAGCTAATCCACTACTGTCGCCATTTTTTTTTGCCTGTTAAGCGCTAGCTACTATGCAACTGCAATCAAGTAGTGCAAGTTTTCCTAGCTATAGAAGTGGAGCAGTGCTATGGAAAATGGGCAAATATCTACACAGTTGTGGAAGATATTAATCATGAAACTGGTGAATGCAAACCTTATCACAAAGCATTTTGTGGTACAACTAGATAATCAAATACATAAGGTGCGCAGGCGGATTTTTCTAGCACTTTTATTAGAAAATTCTTCTAAGCGTGCCTCAGTGAACTATGGTGTGGAAATTTCTCGAAACCATCGTACAAAATCAGAGTCTTTTCCCCAGTGGAAGACCGAATCCTTCGGCTCCTTTACCAATTACGAAGGTCAGACATGAAGTGGTGGGATGTACGGGACATGGAAGGCAGTCCATGGTCTTTTGGTCATGAGACCGGAGAAATCCCCGTCGTGCAGAGTAAGAGGGGAATCCTTAGCCCCGTGAAACAAGAGTGGAGCCCGTGGCATATTGTGGGTGGCTTCGCGCACATAGGCGATTTTTTCAAGTAACTTTAGAGTGCCGCGGATATTTTAGTGCACAATATGCGACAACTCTATACTTTGTCGTGTGGGGAAGTGCGCCTCTGGTATTTCTATGTCTCATATGCAACAAATTTATAAATTCTAATGCTAACTAGTGTCCTTTGGCATTCTCGCGTCCCACATGCGATAACAGCATATCTCCACGGACAAATGCGCCATGAGCCAGGTCGTCACATATGCAGCTCTGTGATTATTGCATTAGGAGACAGGAATGCTGAAGTGCCTTAACGAGAAATAGAATTAAGTTTTATTTGTTTTCGTTGACGAACTTCATCCCTTTTCTTCCTGCAACTAGTGGACGGTTTTTAATGTTCCTTTCGTTTTGCTCCGGAGTTGTGTTCACGTTCATTACAAACGGTTCCAGCTGCCGATATGGATTTCGCAATCTTGTTTGGTGAGTTCGACAAATTCAGCATATCGCTTATTACGTATTGCACAGTCGATTTAGTTTCTTTTGTTATGCTTCGTTCAAACTGAAGAAAGATTTTGATGTTTTTTGAACAACATCCATGAAAGGGGGTCAGATTTCAGTTTTCCGTCCTCAAAGACGCTAATGGAATTTCTTAGCACTATGTGTCGCCCACCTGGAAACTGGGTTTCGAAGGCATGAAAGAATGGATATTCGATAACAATAATACCAATTTGTGTAATGAACATGGATACAGACCAAAGCGTGAAGAAATGAGCATGAAAAATCCATCCGTTAGTTACAAAAGAGGAAGAGGATAAAATTTGGGCTCAAAAAATAGCAATTCCCTTTAAATTTCGCTGAAACACTGGCGGGATACTTATCCGCTAAGGCGAGAATCAGGTAGCTGTATATGCGACGACAACATATCACATTTGCCGCATAAAAGGTACGTAGTTATCGCATGTGAAGCGCGAAAGTGCCAGTGGGAACTTCGAAGTATGGAGAAAGTGTACCTTTATGAGAGGGTTTGACGTAAATGGAGCATTGGAAGACACGAATGAGTCTCAGAGTTCGGCCATCTCAGGAATTGTATGCCGTGTCCGATTATGCGATTGGCCATCCTGGCATTCCACTGCCCACTTCGTTCATTCCAAATGATACTGCTGCAAATGAGACTGTATTATGGAAATGCCACTAGAAACTTTGACATCAACGAACGCAACTAGGCAACTGAAATCAGCGCTTGCCATCATTTGGATTGGTGGGAGTTGCCGGGTTTTTCCTAGGTTTGCGATTTCTAAACTATGAAGCAAAAGTTTATGGCTTCTCATGCCTCGCTTTTAAAGCCCTTTTCAGGAATGAATTAATTAGATTACTCTCCCAAAAGCTAGGCTTTCAAAGATTAGCGAAAATGTCGAGTTCCCGAGCAAAATGATTTGAGTATTTATTAGCCAACCACACTTGTTCCCGGTTGTAGCGAATGAGCATACTGGTTGGCCTCACGACAGATCGTACAAAAGTTTGAGGGATTACGAACTTGCTAAAAAAAACATACAAGAAACTTGTTGGGGAGGGGGGGGGGGAAAAAAACAGGGTTGGAACAGGAAACTTAAGAATGTTTCGAGTGTCCTATTGAGAGCACTGAGGATACAGACATTTTTGCCGGCTTATCAATTCCAAATATGACAATCCTGGCAGGTTGGCAACCTTTGGTAGTTTGCCCAAACTTCCTCCACTCCTTTGTCGTTAAAAAGTTGTAGATGCGTATTTATTCTTGGGGCTTTCCAACATGCTTATCTGTTACACCCGCTTTTCCACTCCCAAATTGAACATTTCTTCAATTTTAGCCAACATGGGACTCAATCGATTCTCGCCCAATCCCACGATGGTATCAGAATGCAAAATTTGGTATCTTCTGTCACTGGGGTGTATATTCCGTCCCCGCTTATCGGTGAGTTTTCTGATTCGGTATTAACTTCTGAAGACGTCAGAGCGTAGCCAAAGCTGTCACACTATATTAACACGTATATTTTTGGAGGTAAAATTCCTCTAGCAGCAGTCAAATATTCTTTGAAACTATGCCTCCACTATTCACCGCATTAATTGTGCAATTATTGTCATCTTGACTACCATGGCACTTGGTGGGAAGGAGTGAATAAATAATGTAAAAGCAACTACTTCAAAGATTGATGAGGAATAATCATTGATTTCATAAGCTTTTTTTCAGAACTGAGTGGATATGGTGGTATTGGAAGGGCAGCAAACCAGACCCTGACGTGCAGAGTTACATTGAGCGCAACTTCAAGAAAGAAATGAGCTATGGAGATTTTGCCAAAGATGTTAGTCCGTTTATTGTCGCGACTGTCCTTTTCATCGTATCATGATGTCATTCGGTTGCCAAAAGAAAACATTCGCATTCTACGTGGCAGCAGTCGTTCTTTGGAATTTATAAGAAACCTGCATAATGGCACCATGCTTTGTTCCAATCCTTCAAACGTTCAAAGCTTTCAATTATTAAGCTTATTGAGCATATTTTAGCAACTAGTGGAGGAGTTGGTAGGCCAGTTCATTGGCTCCGTGAAATATTTAGAACTGAGAGAGCTAAGGAGCATGAGTTAACCCCAACGAGCGCAAGTCGGCAGAATTTTGCGCATGTTAATCCAATGTACTGAACTCGTTATAACTTGCAAAAAAGACACCAGCTCAAATTCACATTTTGCTTCTTATTCGATAAAACGATTCTGCTGACCTATTCAAAACTTGCAGTTTTCCGCCGAGTTCTTCGATGCAAATGCCTTCAGGCAAGTCGTCGAGGCTTCTGGTGCAAGGTACTTACCACGTTTTCTTAACGGCTCATTTCTTGACACCGTTTCATAGCAGATCGATCTAGACCATTTCAGGACGAATGAAGTTAAATTGTGAGTATTGCTCATATTATTCCAGTTGAACGTCTACAGAGCGGCTATGACAACAATTTTTCATTATCACTACATCAGCTATTTAGCCCACTTTTCGGCTTTGCAACACTCATTTTAAGTACGAGTTCGAGGTCACCTCTTCACATACATTGTAGCATTATCCAGTGTCTTAATAAAGAAATCTGCTGACCTCGGCAGTGAAAAACATATCTCCAGGTAATTTATAACGCAGTGAGTTTCAACTATAAAATCGTTCGCGGCTCTGAATAGTTACCGACAAATGTCATCTGTGAACAATTGCAACAAAGTACGCTTTAGGCTAAATTGCTGCATAATCGGCAATAAAATCATCTACATTTAAGCATAAGCGACGTAATGACAGCGAAAGGACGCATGAAAAGCTGCAAATGCGAAATTTATAGCAAGCGCAAAGAAGTTGTTTAGTTATTTAAGTGAAATGTGAATTCGCGTAATGAAAAGCAGCGAGGATTCCCGGAAGCTCAGCTGCTATAATTCTTCGGCATTTACCGAAAAATGCCCATTATTGTGACTCTTCCTCTTTTTGTATCAGCTCTCGATTTATTTCGTTACTAGCAACCCTATTTCCATATTCTTAAGCACTGCGCCTACATCTTGTGTAACTTTTCCAAACGGACATGTATTTGAAGGGAGCCATGCGGCGGAGGTTGAAGCTTTTATTTCGACAGCGGGGGACAGGGAGTAGGAACGTGTATGTTGGTGGGAGCAATGAAGCATGTGTTGCAAGAAATCTCCGTTGTCTCACTCATAATTTGCTCTTAGTTCACAAGGTTGCTAACAGTTTCCAAACTCATTGTGCTCATATACCACATAATGAACTCAGAGCGCGTACTTTCGAGTTGGCACTTGTGCTCGAGCAGAAGCCTCCTATTCGGCATGGATGAAACTTACAACTTCTGCAGGTTTTCAAGGTGAACTGCCGGTGAGGTTATAGGGAAGAAGTCTTATAAATGGGGAAACACGTTCCTCCGACATGCCTTACAACGGGCACAGGTTTAGAGGGAGACCGATGCATATAAGTTAAATTCGAGCTCGCGTGAATGCTAACAAAGTGAATGAAGATCAATAAATCTATTTCACGCTCATCCTGAGTTTCATTGTCGTATCACTGAGATCGGATACTAGCATCAGGCGACAAAGAACAGTGGTATTTGCGTAACCTCTACGCTGTCGACCTTTAGCATGTTGTGTTATATCACTTATCACAGCATTGACATACAAGTGGAATAGAAACCGATCAGCTATGACAGCCTTAAACACAGAAAACTGACATCTTTCCCACTCCTCATCAAACTCGGACAAAAAAGCATGCAGAAAATGGGATAACGAAATTTTGCCCAATAGACTTGGAATTTGGAAGCACGAAAAGATGCATAAATCAAACAGCAGCGAAGGAAGAGTTACTAGTTTCGCTGTGAAAGGATGCATTCGAATGCTTATGGTAAAGAATTTTATTCTTCTTCAGGTCGTGCTGGCGGCGTTTTGAAGATCAAATCCCTCCAAAGCCTTAAACCAAGAAATTTCTGTTTGAATGAACGGCAACTTTTCCTTGGAAAATTTTCGGCGAATCCCACTGAAACCCTTTTCAAAAATTTTCAGACTGCATCACATTTTTAAATGTTTTCTCTCTAGAAAAAAACCGCCACATCTACATCATAGATTTTCTTTAACGTGGGATAAGGTCACGACTTTGTTTCTCTGTCCATACCAGCATAATTCTGAAATTTGCTTTCGAGGATCTCCGCAACATTTTGCTGCGAATGGCGAATTGTGGCTACGTGAATTGTTCATGCACAGGTTGATTTAAACTGCAGATTTTGTTCGAAGTTTCAACAACGCTAAATTCTAAAAACACTCCCGATTTTCCTCTCATAGTTTCGCTCATAAAAACAGTCTATAAAAAGTTGAAGCAGATTACAGAGATCATCATCAGCTGCGTGCTGTGGTGGAGTGTATTTAAGCGCGTGCAGCTACAGCATTACTACTCATTGCAGTAGAATTCAAACATCATTTTTTGCTAGGTACTTCGTCCTGACGAGTAAGCATCACGAGGGCTATACGCTTTGGCCAAGTCGAACAAGTTGGATGTGGAATTCTGTGGATGTTGGTCCCCATCGTGATATTGTCGGTAAGTTTCTCTCTGTATCAGAATGGAAGTAAACGCACAGGATTTTTTTTTTCGCTGGAAGATTATTACTCTGAATAATGGTGAAAGTTTAGTTACGAGTCGAAAGTTACAATGACTGTTTATATGAGTGCTCCATGCACTGAAACGTTTTCATCAATCAGTGATTCTTCCTCTCTTCACCGCTCGTGCACATTTTGTGTCAATGCAGGAGCACTGCCTAGGAAATCTTAATTCATCATTATATTCACTAGTGGTCATAATAAAGAAATGTGATGTGAAATTAATTGTGCGTCACATGCGCAAAAAAAAAACGAGAAATTTTGAGATTTTGAAGAAATAGAAGTGACGGAAGCCCATCAAGAAAGTCGAAACTGCTCAAAGCAAACGAAAATCTGTGCAGAAGATCGCAACTGTTACTATTTGGGGCTGTACTTTTTTGGCTAAAGAGTTCGGCAATTCTTCAGCCAATGTGAGAACTTATCAGCCAAAAGTAAATTGTAAACTAGCAGCATATTCAACTTTAACTTAATGTTAGAGAGGGTCTTAAAATTTGTTGAAATCTCGCATATGTGACTGTAACAAGGTCGCAACATAGCCGCTGTTTCGGTTTCTCAAATGATTATTAATTCTCTTCCCTTCTGACAGCTCTGAACTTTTCACTCTGTGTACACGCGTGTAGGAATTAATTTTATTCAATATTTTATCGCGACGGCTAACAATGGCTAAAATTCTAGAGCCCATCGAGACATCAGCGCTGGAGAGCATGTTACGGCTGCGTTCTTTGTTCTTCCGCTTCGCAATAGATTAATCGGTTAATTTTTCTAGTCTTTTCCTGGAAATCATGAAAAAACCTGGAAAATGTTCTGGAAAAATCGAGCTGGAGCGAAGCCATTAAAACAGAGGAAGGGTGTTTAAGGCCTAGATCTGATAAACCGAAATAAAGCGTATTTAAGGAGCAGGCGGCGCAGCAAACTTTTGATGCTGAACAAAATATCGAAAGGGATGATTCGGTTCCCTTCGGCACTTCTGACTAGTAGTAAGACACCGGATTTTCGGTACCAATTCCTGTTCCGGTAACTTTTTCTGTCAGCAGGACAGTGGATCGGATGGAGGCTGCATGAGGAGGAGAGCACTTTCTGCAGCTGCTCCGCGCAGAAATCAAGCGGCAATAGTCTAATCTGTAAGTTGGTGCAAACGGTAACATGCAACAGCTGCGACGAATTATGAACCAAACGACATAAATGAGATTTAGAGCTTCTAAGTTCCATGAAGAGTACAGGTGACCTTATTAGTAAGTCTTCTTCAAACGAGGCTATCAAATCAACAGTTATACTACGATTCGAGATAGGAGGGCTTGTTGACTGTAACACATCTATGATAACGATTTCACAGCGACACTTTTCATTTATAGTGGTGTTATAGGTGCAACGCGTATAAGAACCATTCCTTTTGCATTTAACCGAACGAATCGGAGCAGAGGTAAAAGAATATTGGCTGGACGCTCCTGGGTTTCTCCTTCGTACGACGGAGATTCCTTATGAGCGGTGACACATTAATACGGCATCCACGAGGTCCAGAAATCCGCTTTTAATATTTACGAGGCGTATCAAAAGGGAACACTGACGTGCAGCAGCATTGGCATAGAAGAGTTTAATGCCGCAGAAAGGTTTCTTGGCGTAACTTCGACAATGGCTCGATCTCATAGAATTTCCATTACACGTTGAATATTTCTAATATCAGTTCCCAGATCTCATTCCATCAAAATATAAACTTAACATTTTTATTGCTGATAAGCACATTGCGCGTCATTTGCCACCTTAGTTTCGATTTTGCGCCGGTCAGCGGATCGTCGTAATTCTCGATATGTTTGTACGAACGGTGTTGGGAACCATCACATGACGCTGTCTATACCATTGTTGTTGGAAATTTCAGCACTAATCTCTCGTATCTGCCGCGTTTGAAATTAGTCATTTCTTTTTGCTCTGTCTTGATCAATCAATATGCCACTTACGTATTCACAGCTTATTTCTTTTGCGGTCTCGTTTCTGAGGCGATTTGCATCATGACTTTGCTTAACCGGAACATAATCGTCGGCATCAAATGCTCGCATTGAGCATCTTTCTGGTTCTTTGATTGTCATAGTCAACATTTGAGGTCGTAGACAAGGTAGGCTTGATTAGAAGTGTGGTCGAAGTGATCTACACCAATTACAGGTGAGCTCAGCAAAGCGTTTAAAGGCTCAACCGTCCACTTCGGTGTTTACTTTTCGCAATACGAGTGGTTCAACCGCTATTATATGGACGACACCGTCAATAACTCTACGAAATATCCGGAGGTAGGTGTTGATTCTTTAAACTCTTGGCATCTTCAGCTCCGTCAGAAGTAGGCGGCACTAGTGAAAAACAGATCCTGCTGACAAGAATAAGGCGACTAGACCAAATATAGACTGCTATGTAAGACGCGTTCGAAATCACTGGATCATTTCTCAAACATGGCATGTAGATCCAAGAAATCATGAACTTGCGTAGAGAGAAAGAAGATTGACAGCCAATTAAGCAGACAAAACCAAGTATGACTGATATTGGGAAGGAAGTTTTGTGTCTAAGTGTGATTAGCAACTAACGCGAAAGTGGATTCACTAAGCATGTTGGAAATGTACAACAGACATTACACCTGAACCATCTGCGTTGTTTCATTGAAAGGCGAGGTGAGCAGCTATTGGCTTTCGAAAAGAGATGCAAGTATTCTCCTGGTTCGTCAGCAGTATGAGCGGAGATTCGAGTTAGATGACTGGAAGTAAAAGAGTTGCAGCTAATTCTTTTGTTCTACTTTCTTTTAAAGGTCGTCAGTGGAAGAGGCTTTGGATGATAGTGAGGATTTTACTGAAATAAGCTTCCAGTTGTTCCAACAGTTGTGGTTATAGCGAAGAATTCATAACTTATCCTCTTCTTCATAGCTGTTGTTTCGAATTTGCATCATTTTCTTTTAGAGGCCTGGGAAGTTTGCTTTGCTCTTAATTACTTGCTCTGAGCTATAGTTTGGCTCGTTCTCCTGAACAGTTTGCTTATTTTAGGAATTGCTTCGTTGGCATTAAAAAATTTTCCGAAACATTGTCTTAACCGCATACGGCATACAAGAAAATGCCGCACTATGTTCTCGACTATACTTCGCCTCAGTTTCACTCAGATATGTTAGGGGACTTGAACGAAAATCTAAAAAGATCACTGCGTTCCGACGTGCTGGTACACGGCATACGCTTTTTCGTACAAACGGAGTATATGCTGGTACACGGCAGTGCACCGATGCACAACTTTCGGCTTCTACTAGCCGCTGTTCACTATTGTCACCTCGACGAATGAAACTGTCCACGCAGCAGATTGTAACCGCCATCCAGCGAACATTGCTTGTTCCAAAGCGAGAAGGAATTTCGAGGGAAAAGATCTTGACGACAGCGATACAGGCTCGACAGTGAGACACTGCTTTCTGAGCTTTCAGGATATTTCTTTCCCGTCGTCACCGCTTTACTGGAATCGCATTATAAGTGTGCTTGGATCTGCAATGAGATTACGATGAAAATAATATTTCTAGCTTCTTCCTACGTAGTCAACTTCTAAATAAAGGCCTGGAACCTCATCAACGCTCCTAATACCTCTTTCGTATATAAATTTATATCAATCTCTGGGGCAGTCTTTTATATCCCACCTTATTATTGTGAGTGCAGATTTAGTTTTAGGCAAGCATCTTCAGTCTTTTCTCCGTCGTGGGGTGCTGCGATTCTCGTCGATTATTGCGCCAAGTTTGACTGTCACCATTAAATTTGCATTTGAATAATGAGAAGAGAACCCGTCGATAAGCCTTAAAGGATCAGAAACTTCGCTATCGCTAGATAAAATGGCGTGCTGAGAAAACATGACGATTATTTCACCTTTGCAGCTAGTGTCCTACCCTCAGATGATCGAATTGGTCAACGAATATATGCCTGAGATTATATGGAGCGATGGCGATTGGGATAAAAGTGACGCTTATTGGAGATCGAAAGAATTCATTGCATGGCTTTACAACGACAGGTAGGTATAAAAGTTGCGGTGTTGCATAAAATCGCGCATAGGTGCACTTCTTTGGCGACGGCACGTCAAACGTAAAAGTCGATTGATTCTGTAGTAATTGAGAGATTTTCTCGGCAAAAGCGACATGCCTGTTTGAGTGTAACATGTTCCTCCTGGATGAATAAATTACAACCATTACCGCTTCGCACTGTGCTATTGTAAACGGAAAGCGCTTATTGTGCCGCAGTCATTATATAGTTCTTTCTGTGTACTCTTCCAAGATTTCGCTAGTTCAGGTCGATTGATTTGGCTCTTGTCGAAATCCCCGGTTCAGTCCGCTGCTTGGATAATTTTCGTGCTAGGCACTTATTAAGCGCGAGGTAACGAAACGGCGAGATAAAAACAGTATTTTTGCAAAATTTGGCTCTGAAAACAGCCTTATAGTTCATAAAGGTAACCAGTTGGGAAGCGTGTTTGGGGTGGTTAATAGTTGCCCGTCTACGTGGAACCCTAAAATTGCATTGCGTTTCTCTGACTAGTCATTGTTGATTTCGTAGCAAGACTGTTCATAGAGTTCTTAGATCACCCGATGCTCTTTGAGTTACTTTACGGTATCAGGAAAATTTCTAACTTTGGCACGTCGACACGAAATTTTTTGAGCTCTCATCTTTTCCTACCTGCCGATCGTGCAATGCGTTGGTTCCATCTCCTGATAATCTCTGAGGTGATCAGAACTGTGGATAGTGCCCAGAAAATTTCAACAGCTTTCTCTCATTAGTTCTTGAGATGAAGCGTTTCGAAATAGAAAGGCTGCGAGCACATGCATACTGCGCTGAGATAGTATGTCACCACAACGTTTCTTCTACAAAAATTGACAAAATCTTTTCAACATCCTTGAAAAGCTCATCAACGCACTGAGAAGATATTCGAAGCTACAGCTCTTAGTTAAGAATAGTCTCAGCACTCTGTAGTGTATCAGACACTTAGAAGCTTGACCAGATTTCACTTTCGAGCCGAACCCGGCAGTCGACTTTGTAGTTTTGCTTGGTACATCGTGAGAGATTAGAATTAAGTAGTCGACTGTTTTTAACTGGCCCTAGCGGACATTCACACTTCTGCGGCAAGGTCGAAGTTAGACGCCGGTGTTTAAATTCTAGACCAGACAAAGTCTGAGTCGCTCCTTTTCGCCGACTCGTCCATCACTGGATTGGCTTATTTCGATAAATGCGCGAACAGTTATTGAAAACTTTGTTCTTTTAGTTCTTTCTGTGTAGAAGAAGACATTATCACGCCCATGGATCAACGAAATTAAGAAAAATCCGCTTTTCTTTGCTAAAATAGAATGCACAACGGATTTAGGTGACATAGGTTCACTGCCGCCACTATTCAAAGCATCATTTTATCACTTGGTTCGATATTCTTGAGGACTGTGCTCGATTTTCGCTTGCGTTGCTTCTCATTTGTGTATTACTTCAGCTGACGGCCATTTTTTCTGCTCACCCACTCATAATGGAATGCAAAATGAATAGCTAGTGGTTACAAAGAGCTGCTCCGAATATTTTATTGTCGTATGTTAACTCGCTTTCTTACAGTCCGGTGAAAGACAGTGTTGTTGTCAATGACCGATGGGGTGCTGGAATTATGGGACACCATGGTGGATTTCTCACGTACATGGATCACTACGACCCTGGTAAGTCAACAGAATATGCTGTTTGATTGCCTTAAAATGCTTCTACGGATTGCTTTGTACATCTACCGCTGATACGGCGAGCACTGAAAAAGAAAAAGATGCACTTTGGACTATGCAATGGACTTTTTATGATGCGAAGATTCGGATCGTCTACTCAGATCGCAATAAAGATTTAAAATTTCAGCTTAAAGCCTGGCAAAAATGAATTGACGCTTATGAAGCTCTAGAAAACCCCCAAAAAGTTCCCTATAGGCATAAAATTCTGATGTTTGGCTTACGCACATAGCTACCTGTTGTTCACAAATATCCCTTGATTTAGGACATTTATTGCCACGAAAGTGGGAAAGCTGCACGACACTGGATAGATACGCCTGGGGCAATCGTCGCAACATGAGGGTCAGTTTGGATTATTTCAATCATGCAAACAACACATCTCACAGAGCCTTTACATCCGCTAGCCCTTGACAGCTGATTTAGATATCGTTATCAAATACACTATAGAAGCCTCATTCTATGTTTATCCATGTCTTGAATCTGTGAAATTCGACCGGATGAACTAAAGCGGCCGACATAGTTTTGCCGGTCATCATTTTTCCGCAGACCGATCCGTAGCCATTGACCATCCACATGTTCAGTCAGCAACAGCTAAATCGGTCGTTTTTAACACGATGTCGATATATTGTATGTACCCCAACCATTTAGCTATGCGTCAGGTGTTATTCTATGATTGTCGTCGTTGTCGTAATCCATATAGTACTTCACGCATACCACCCACAGTATTACATACCGCATTGTAAAGTTTTGTCGAAGGTATATGCCAGGACGTGAATGGATTAGTTTGAGGAAAAGCAGATATCCTCAAATTATGCCTCAACTTTCTACGAAGTTCTGATACTGCATTTCGCCAAATGAGCATTTTCTCCGCGAAATTATTTATGCTTTCTACGAAACTAATCTAAGACTATTTTTCTACATACACTATATGTATAGAAAATTATACTATATGAGTTGAATTCCTCTAAAATTCTTAACTATCCATGTATGGTGTGAATCATTCTATGCTATACACCTCAACAAAGAACTTCCGTACACTGAGGGCTACATTGCATTCCGTAAGCAGCTTCACATATGACAAAAAATTAGAGTAAATGATATATAAGACGCTTTAACAGCGATCGGCAACGATTCTCATGCACCGCTTTATAGATTCTCGACAAATTTATCAATCAGTTTTCATCCTGCTTCGCACCTACTAGTTCCGAATGTGGTAGGCTCGAATTCAAATCGTTGCGTCACGATGACGTTCTCGGCGTGAAGGATCTGATGAATGTTGTGAAAGTTAAAATGCTTTTTTCCGCACGCCATGCGAAACCTTTCTTTGAGGCGGATACCTATTTTTCGTCGCTTTAATACGACGAACGACAAGCACCAAAAATAAGGTTTGAAAGAGATCTATAGTAAGTTTCAGAGCAGTGATGTTTTATCCGCATCTGAAGTGATAGACCTGCTGGTGAGAACGATTGCCTGTAATGGAAACCTCCTTCTCAACGTCGGACCAACAAACCATGGCATGATACCGGCAATATTTGAGGATCGGCTCTCTGAGGTTGGACACTGGGTTCGACGTAACTCAGAAGCTATTTTCGATACTCATCCATGGATGTACCAGAACGATTCGGACAAGATTTGGTTGGTTGAGCTTGATCTCGACGCTAGCATAGCGGATCGAAATTCATTTTTTGCACTATCGAGCTAACCTGTGTTTCTGAAGAGTTATGTTCGCGCTTTTGTTGCAATGAACCGATAGATTTGAATCCACCTAAGGATCCTCTGTTTCAGAATGAGGTATTCGGACATTAATTCATAGCCATGAGCGGATTCGAAACATTTTAAACCGCCATGACCGATACTCAAGAGAACCGTGCTTACTGTTGCAAGCGCTAAGCACATTTCTTAGTTTCACTTACCTGAGCTAACGATTTTCTGCGTTTTTCAGCTTGCAGGGTCATGCAATCGTTGCGTCATATATATATATATATATATATATATATATATATATATATATATATATATATATATATATATATATATATATATATATATATATATATATATATATATATATATATATATATATATATATATATATATATATATATAGCATTTACCTCCCATTTTAAAAATAAATGCTATTCAGTTAAGGGGACCAAAAGAAAAAGCTTTCTGCGCGTTTGCATCTATGAGCTGATCACTCAGACCCGTGGTGCTACTAATAACTACTCTATTCAGGTACTTAGTTAGTCTGCCAAAAGGACATCGAATGAAACTGAATGCTGCGTGGACACCACACTTTGAAGGATCGAAGCTGTATGCCTTCTTCCTTGAATTCCCGAAGACGAAAACTGTTATTCTCCCATCAGTGATTTACAAACAATCAGTAAGTCGGCTATCATTTCATTTTAATTAAGAATATACCTGCCTGAGCGAAACTGCCGAAAACTCGGAAGAGAAGTAGACAGCAAAATGCTTCAAGAACCATTTACTTGAATTCTGATGAGAGAAAATAATCGAATGAGTTAGCCGCCAAGAAACGCTGTGTTAATAGGACGACATAATTATGTCGACGTCGTATATTCAGATATACGCAGAGGTGCTTCTTGATGAAGAAGATAGAGAAGAGATTGAGGTGGATGGTGAACAAGGTCAACCTGTGGTTCTCAATTTCGAATCCCACCAACATCTAGCCAAATACGACAAAATTGTTGTCAGCTTCGAGAACTTCGGCGCCATATATGTAAGCTTTTTAAACTTTTGTCATGAATGCGCATAATATTATTTCTTCGATCCCTTCAACCTCGAGCATTCGCTCATCTGCAAATCTCACCATCTTGTAGCACCCATTCGTGACTTATCGAATGAAAGGAACACAAAGCAATTTTAAATAGAAACTCATATTTTTCATCGTGGGAACAAATTTCTTGTTGCAGGACAGTTATTGATGCAAAAAGTGCCGAAAATCATTCGTTCGCAAAAGTCATATTGTTCGGAGTTTTCGGAAGTTTTCAGGGCCAGAGGATAAGTAAGCATCACTTGGAAGCAGTAGTTGCTTAGCCTTCTTCGAGAACGTATGTTGTTTCCCATCACCCCCCCCCCCTCCCCCCAAAAAATGTCCGATTATAATCGGCAATCTTCCTCACCATTATAGTTTAGCGATCTTGCAGCGCGATCCTATTCGGCACTTGAAAAAGAGGGGCATCCTCGACAACGATGGTCATCCCAGACGAAAACCACCTGCCAAGAACGTTAATGGACGCAGTGGGTGGAGAAATCCTTAATCGACTCTTTTAAGCTGCGCTCCTTTTAAACACTTCGCGTCGTTGCCTTGGCAGTACACTCATTAATAATTGTTCCAATGTTGGCACTATATAAAGAAACAAAAACACTGCTGAAAATAAATCATTTGAATTCCACCGATATCGCTTGAAGGAGTTCGTGGAAAGTGCTCAGAGGGACATAAGGTCAAACAGTGCAGCAAATAATTGTCCACATGGGTAAAGATGTCCATCAAGCCAGCCAGAGAAACTGATGTTCTAAAAGCCGTCTTTTACTGAGCTTGTTACCGCACGAACGAATATATGGTAGCGGAAACCATCAAAATTTCTTGAGCGGTGTTGTCGACGCCGGGTAGTTTCTTTACAGCACTCTTCTAACGAACTGAAAGTTTACATCTGCTGAGCAAGTGATGGTTCGTTGTAATTTCGCATTTATTCGCCTTGCAAGGATATGAGTATAACACAGTTTGCCTACGAGAAGGACAGCCAAGAAGACGCGATTTTCAAGTCATTTATCCGACGATTTTTTTTTTGAGATCGAAGGACGCGTTACTCACTTTTGTTTCAAATCGATTGGAGTCACGAGTTCAGTTACCACAGCAACTTCTTAAACAACACAACGAAACTTGGTTACATGTTTGTTTACAGGAAGTTTTTATCACAACAGAAGGTATTAAACAAATACCGATGCGTCACGTTGCTACTACAAACGAAACTTCTCCGCCGTAAATGCAAGTTGGCAATGAGATCCATCGAAACATCGAAACAGTGACCGTGTTACAATTTCATTTAAGACGTTAACTGAAGCGACGTAAGAGGAAAGACCGTACGAACACCACAGTACGGTTGTTAATTCAACCTTCTCCAGTTCTGCATCTCTCTTGAGGGCCTCTGACGTATTCTTCAAGCATGAAGTAATCCCACGACACTTTTCTTAGACGACTGTTTCAGCATGTAAACAAATTCAGCATGCATCCATAGCATACAAAACATCCCTCCACTAATATGAGAGGTAGTTAATTTTTGAAAGCAGCCTGCCACGAAATTGCTTCGGCATTTCACTTCTACCGTGTTTGACGATCACATGTGCACATACAATTTATCCTCTTGAAAAGGAATTTCCCAACTGGAAGAACTGATAAAAAGGAAAGCAAAAACATTTGCGAAGATCTCATCCACTCCTTCAGCTTCTAAGCTGCGACTGAGTCGCTTCGATGTACACACTATTGCTGCTCTTACCTATTAAATGTTGGTTCACCTACACTGTCGCTTTGCGAGCATTTTGCTCCTTTCTGCTTTTCTTGCACACAGACTTTTGTAAATTTTCTTCGAATAAAACAAAATAAATGAGTAACATAAACAGTAAATTTTGATTCCATAGTATCCTAGAGACAGATATTGCGGGAATTTTCAGCGGTAAATGACATTATATGGTAATATCAGTAGGAAACAGGAAACAAAGGTGGCCATTTGTAGCAGTTATAAGAACGTCAACTACTTCATTTATAATACATCGCTGCGTCAGTGGTAAAGAGCCGAAGATGTGTAAGGATCGAGTGTGCAGTATGAGGTGACTGGGGAGAGACCGATTAACGCAATGTAGCATGCGGACAATAATTGCCCACCGAATCCGAGGCAAATACCGAACGACGGTGATACCAAGTGAACACAGCAAATAGCCACAACATTTAGTCGATTAGTGAATATATTCCGAATCAAAATTACGTTGATTTTACAAAGAAGTTAATGAGTGATGAAGCCAACTCAGAGTACAAACTTTTGCGGCTAATAACAAAATGGGAGACATGTTTTGTCACATTTGCTAAATGCAGTAATTATACAGTAAGAGTGTGCACAATATTTTTCAATACTTTCGCATCATTTGAGGTGTTCAATAGCAGTTTGCTTATGAACGCCTAATGTGTTCATCGTTTTCCTCTTCAAGCAAAATATCGGAGAGAGTTGATTCTGCAAAACGCCGCTTACCTATGTCAAAACTCATAAACGTAACACGACATCACTGAAGCGACTCCAAGAGGCAAATCAGTACACCAAAATGAAATTGCAAATGCAACACAAATCTGATGCTCTCTTGAGACACCTCAAAAGTGAAATGGCTAGTCGCATTCATATTGATGAGTCATATTCTTGCATGAATTCCATTTGTTTATAGCAGTAAGTCATTTAACTAAAAGATGGAATGTTTGAAGCCAGCGTAAATAATAAAGCACTTACACCAATAAACAAATGCGATTTCTGCGAGAAACTGACTCAGTCTACGGACTGCGCTTTGCATATTTTATTCGACTGCTGATTTACTGTTCTTCAAAAAATAGCCGTTTAATTCCTAACAGAATATGGTGTGAGAAAAAACTTCTCAAGGCTTCTATCTTCCAGTATTGAACAACCCTTTTTGTACGTAAGAATTATGATCACGATTTAAAGCGACATCGATAATGAAAATGAATGAAGAAATATATCCCGATCACTGCAGTATCACGAAACTTGGAGTGAGTATCAATGAGCAGGAGAAACCCGCTCCTTTACCGGCAAAGCGAACAGTTAGACGACGTCGTGTAACCATTCCGGACGAGGAACTTTACCGTACTGCAAAAATGCATTTTAATATCGAACTCTAATTGCGTAGTCCACCTCTACGTCAATCAAAATTAGGAAGCGTAGAAAATGCGTAAAGTTGGGTATCGCGACCAAAAGTTGCTCGACTGCATCAGCAAATAGGAGTGGATTACAGGACAAAGGGGAGTTGAAAAATTGGTAAAGATAACCGATACGACCTGTTAAAAAGACCTGAACTAGAGTCGTAAAACGTTACGAAAAACCGAGAGGAGACCCTATATGAAACTTATGGCCAGAAAAACTGCTCAGCGTGTGGAACGTTTGAACAGACTGTGCTGCACTTTGAGAATTATAAATTTTTGTGTAGCGGCCAACGGACAAGAAAGTTAAACACTTTGTTGACGCTATTAAATGAAGCAGGCCTGCTTCATAATTTTGAGATGATAATTTCACTGCAATGATGCATTAGCTCCTGGATGAGGTGATCGGACAGTGAAGGTAGAAAATGATCTGCAAATGTGTACCATTGCGAAATGCCTGCTTTCTCACATATAATGATCAAATTCTGCGCTTATCGTGGTTTGCATCGATGCGCGCATCTGCCGACAATTCACGGTCGAAGGTTCAGCCGGCTGGACTGATTTCTGCTCATTTGGTCAGTTTCTAATCGTGGTGACTAACTTTGGAGCTTCTTCGGATGTAAATGTTGCTGTGGTGTTCATGTCTCGTCATATCAGGCAATATGGAAGATCTAGTGGGTTCTCCGCACAACTTCATTCCATATCTTTAAGAACCTTCGTTAAGTTGCATAAGAAAACGCATCAAGTTATGTAAACGATTTTTTTTTTGAAAACCTCTAAAGTATTTGATTCAACCAACCTGTATGTCAACAATGCTATCATAGAGTTTCTGCATAAGATTCGGTTTGTGCTCCATAGTTGGAATAATCATATCCTCATACTCGTTACCTTTGCTCTTATTTCTGTAGAGGATGCGACCAACCGGAGAAACGACACAGGCAGTTCCACAGCCGAAAATCTCGTAAAGCTGCAAATAACACCCCATCTTTGCCGCCCCCTCAATGTATGAAATCACATGTATAAAAATCCATATTCTTTGACTCGAAGAAATATCACAAATATAAATTTGGTTTAGCATATTGATTAGGCCAATATATGAATAAGTTCTGGAATTTGTAATCTTTTGATTGTAAACAGGGAAAATGATGAAATTACGGGAATATAACAGAACTTCTGGTTCCTCTCTTCTTCCCTGAGCAGAAATTTTTTCCCGAAATAGGTTCAGAACAGTATGACTTGAGAGCAGAAGTCGCTCTAGTTTCTATTAATTCTCTCTACATTTTGCTCCGGAAACGCTCCGAATTTATTCTGCACTGTGATGTGCAACATGAAGATAAGCACCGCTTGAATAAGAAGCTAAGAGAAATAACGTTTAAAACATGTATAGCTAACTCCAGCCTCACATCCTGGCTATTTCAAAGTTATTTTGCCTAAAAATATCTTGAATATAATAAAGACGATAAGGGTGGTCAAATGTGGCAGGACTCGCAGTTAAAAGAAGCGATAGGCCGCTCATTTCCAATCTAAATCCTTTGAATCCAATGCTTTTTCACGAATAAGTTATGCAACACGAGGCGCTCAGCTTGCCAATCGCCACTGCCAGAAGACCAACTCACCCGGTGCTCTTTCAGAGCCTTGCGAATTTCCGGCATCCCTACATATCGCTCTGAAACTTTGAATTGATTCCACTCTCGAGCAAGTGTTAACAGGCTATCACGCGTCACGCCCGGAAGAATAATACCGTCGGTAAGTGGCGGTGTTACAAGTTCTTCTTCTGAAACCTACAGACTTTACAGCACTGTAAACAATGTGAACAATTAGGTTCGCATAAGACAATGGGCGCACCTTAAATTAGTCCTGACCTCGTTGTAACCGCTTGCTGGCGTACACAAGCAACAAGGCGTACACCTTGTTTTTTGCTCAAAACACGTTACTTGAGCTGGCGACGCGTCGAGCAGTTGAAAATCTTTCAAGAAGGCCCTTCCTGTCTGAGGACCTCGAGTGGTTCAGAATGCTTCAACGCTTGCTACAGGAAATCAATCTTCCAAGGTTTTTGACTGCACTATGATGTAGAAAGAATATGCGAAGACATTTGAAAATTCGAAAAACTGAACAGCGAGAAGATCAAAACGTCGAATTTCTTATTACGACGGTGTTTCGTGAAAACACAAAAAAAACATGAGAAACTGCATCTCACCTCCTTTCTCATTCTTCCAGAATAACATTATGTTCATTGTGCCAACTTCCGTAATGCGTTCGTCTTCACCCAACAACCAGAGGACCTGCTGACAACCCTTCTCTGCAGCCACCTTCGAAACCATTATCGATGGCGCGTAATTACTTTAAAAAAAATGTTTTTGTTAGCGAAGTTCAAATTCGCATCAGTAAACCTGAACAGACATTTACCTACTGGTTCGTTGAGTTTCAGCGTGGCCCACTGAACCGACACATGTCATCGAGCAAATATTGGTGGTTCAACCATGTTATTCTTCGAAACAAAAGAGATTTCCAGTTATCTCATACCGCGGCGTATTTTAAGCCACACTAAAGCAATTCACATTCACAGGAGAGGTACAATGCGCCCGCTTCCCAATTGGGGCATCTCAATTCCAATCAGGAAAAACATCTGACTTCTAATTCAGACACTGCCGCCTTCATATCTTAGAGGCGATTTTCACTCCTCAAATTCTCATCGACGCATAAATCCTCAAATGAGATTCCTCAAAGTTCAGCGATTTTTGCGCTAACGGTTCACTTTTTGTGCACATCATTTCTCAACAAAGCTATCGGAACGGAGATCATTTTACTGTTGGACAATTTCCAAAGCACATCTGTGCTCAGCTTTCATTTTCTAAACTAACTGACTATCATATTAGCCGCATTCCGATCGATGTGCGACAAAGTTCCATTGGGAAATTCCTTTGTGATCGTTACCATATTCCACTACCAAAATTTCAAGTCGACGAAGATCCTCAGATGTCACCGACTTCCGCGGTTTGATCCACTCTCCAGCATTGTTGCAACAAACGGATACATAGTACTTCCCACCCTCCCGCAAATGACATCACACTGATTTCACAGGGCGAGGCAAATTCCTTTTTCAAGCCACTCGATCAAAAATTGTCACCATATGCGAGGATAAGGGAAGGAAAAGCACCGCTTTATTCAGTCAAATAACGATTAGCTTATTTGTTCGCTGACTGCTTCAGCGTCTTCGACGTGCTCGTCGAAAGGAAAAAATTTTGAAATAATTTCTTGACGTCGACAGCACCATGTCATGCATACAAATGCTAAACACAAGACAATGCTGTACAGCTTAACCGCCAGTGTCAAACCGCCGAATTCAGTGACATCTGCGACCTTTTTCGTAATACCTAATCCAAAACCTCCTATTCGCGACTGATGTCACTATTTGCTATTTCTTCTGTGAAAATTAACTAATTGTCGTGTAAATACTAGCAGTTCATCAAAAAAACGAGTGAGGAAGAGAAAGGCTCACCAGCCCATTTTGTATTGACCCACACCGCCAGGGAATGCGCGAACGTATTCCGGATCAGCGAGTAATGAGACAGGCTTAAAACCAGTCGCATAATATTGTCCTGCTGGCCCGGTTAGGACGAACAACCTCGCCTCGTTAGGATGGCCTACACCCAATGTTGGCTGAAAACTAGACTTTTTTTTCTTGCTCGTTTGACACGTCTGGTTGCATTGCAAGCCATCACCAATGAATAAAGTCTGGTATATTTAAGCATTAAAAATTGATGCACCTCTTATCTGATATTGAGTTGGGGCACTGTAATTTCTGCTAGGAACTGCCTGAAGAACAATAGAAGGCATAAATCGTTTATAGCTTGACCTAATGCTGTTCTTCCAAAAGGTACATTAACGACGCAGTAAGATTCACCAGAAGAAATCACCAAAAAATTTCGGTGACTTCCTCATGCCTTGAAATATTAATATCGATGACTCGCTTGTTTCTTGTTAACATTAGGCATTCGATGATCGGGGATGAAAACGTCATCGCAGCGGATTCAAGAAAATCGCTTTTTTAGGCTCACATGATTGCAACATTTTCTGACTGTGCATGATTTCGAATTTATGGCACAACACTCTGCAACATCTGCCATAGCAACCTGGCTCAGTTATGTGCCAAGTTTCTTGATACAAATCTCAGTTTCATCGTTCTGGTCTCTTTCCAATGTTTATTGATAAAAGTGATGCGCGAATAAGTTGGTATATGCCCTTCGCTCTCGATAACGAACGATAAATGGGGGTATAACGCCCAAATCGCTTTTCATGTGGTGTTCTTTGGAAGGCAACTGATTTTCATGGAAACTGGCTGATAAGAAAACAATACCAACGACTGAAATAAATTTAACCACATTATAATGGCCATTAGGAAAGAATCGCCGTTTAACTAAGATTTCTGTAAAGTGCTTTGATGCGCGCAGCAAGAACAGTTTTGCACCGCTTGTTGCCTCACACGCATACAACTTTTGCTTTAAATTCTTTGTAACATGACGTAAATGAAGAAGATAACCTTCTCAGCAGTAGGATCGTTTCAGAATGCATTTTGCAGCAAGTTCTTGTCTTATGCGCTAAGAATGAGGCAACAAGCGGTAATATTAGTAAAAATTTCATCAACGTTAACTACGGTCAAGCTTTACGTACATCGAGTGCAATCATAGCAGGTCGAATGTACAACGAGCTTGCTTTCGTCCGCGGTACCCATTCTTGATCGATATTCACCAATTCGCTAATGATCTTGATCATCTCCGTAGCTGAGAAGTCCTGCAGATTCACTGATCGGAAATAACAGAAAATTTTCCGCATGATCATTATTTGTGATTATTCGCCGAAGAAATTTAAAATCTGTGACATAATTATAATTGGCCATTGTTTCAGCAATACAGCTTGCTCTACCATCTTAGAAAACGTTGCTTCCTGTTTTCCACGTTTCCCAGATGATCAAGTTGCGCAAGGATAAGAATCATGCATCTCCTCCACACCCTTATTTTTCTTCTCTTACTACAGCAGAATTCTTTTTGCAAAACAGACGATGTGAATCGATACAATTAATGCTGTCTATAGAAAAAGAAATCGAAGATTAATGCAGCAATCTCCATCTACAACTAACTAGTTATAGCAACAAACACACGCCGTCTAAAAGGACAGTCAATAAACAAAACAGCCTTCAATACGAAAAGAACCCGGCAAGTGTCGTTTGAAAGGACGCTAGATGACCACTACTTCACCTAGGAGAACAAGCGAATTGTGTGCGAACGAAATTGGTGAAACAACGGCTTCTTTGATCCTGTGAATGTGCAAAAGGGGCATCAAATTGTGGAGGATTTCCTTGAGAAGCTATCACCTCTAACGGTTCCTCTTGTCAACTACGCAAATTCGCCGTTATTTGTTTTTTCACTTAAGAAACTGTGCTCCACTTCTATGGTTACTGAAAGAAACTAGAAAAAAGAGTCATCTCTGCGGTGGTTTTCTCTGTTAGGTTAGATTTTACTAGAGACCAGCTGAATTTAAGGTACATGGAGGCACAACGCCGCGACTTAAAAGAAGCATTTTTGAGTGTTTCTTTTGTCCTCAATTTCGCTCTCTTCATGCTTCCTTTCACTTGAACAGTTTTTGTCCAATTTGCTTTGGGCACAACTCATTCGGGTAATCCACAGCAACATTTAACGGTCAACCTGCTACTAATTTACCCTGTGAAGGCACCGCTCTTCTATAAATTCATTCCTAGGTTAAAATTGGTGTCCCCACGTTGGAGACACTGCAAACATTTAGACACCATAACAGAACAACCACAACTCGAAAAGTATGTCTAGAAATGCAGTGGAGAAGCGCATTACATAACTGTATTACGCTTCAGCGCACTCCATATGCTGGCAAAATTGATTTGAGTGAATTTATGTAGCCGCGTAAGTGCGACTTTTGATCGTCTGCAGGTTGGGCACTTGTGCTGGCGAACTGAGATCATCTCAGAGAGCACTGATATTATGGGCAATGAAAGCAAATGGGCTAATCTATGGGTATATTGATGGCAGCAGAAGTCTACAGCCTTTCATCTTTAAAAGTGTCGAAAACATTCTCCACAACACATTCAATTACCGCTAGAGGGCAACGTCCCACAATCTCATTTCAACGGGCCAACTAATGCACCAAACAAATCATCTTGCCGAGTTCGTGAATTCCCTCCGGAAAATGAATTGCGCTCGAATGCGCCTCTCCGAATTCACCTCTCAACAATTCTGTTATTTTAAGGTGCCACTGTAGAGACCTTAGAGCCCTATCATGAGGTCTAATCTGTGCACAATTGAAAAAAAAGCCAAGTATCCAAGGTAAACTCACGTATAAACTACACCTGACAAAGCTGCTCCTGAAATATGTCGAAAGTCGTGACCTCGTGGTTTTTTGAGGTCATCGCATATAAATCTGGGTATATATTCAGCATTACAGGTTTCGTAATTTTGCCGCATTATTCGAGCTTTTAGGCGTTATTAAGCATTCTAACGTTTAAAGCAACTTTCAGAACAACTCGAGACAAAAAGTGATATACACACTGATTCAATCAACTTCGAGCACCTATGCTATCGGGCTCACAGAATATACAGTTTTAATGAACAAGTGAATTATATTGCCAGCCTCAAAAGCGATGAAGCAGGAAAAGATATTGACGTACGGGTAACGCGGATCTCGCTGCTGAACGACGCATTCGTTCCATATTCATTTCAGGACGAAACAGGCGTAATTTATTGTCCACGCCTCGGTAGGCCTTCATTCCCTCAAACAGCTCGATCGCGTAATGCAGCACCTGCAAATTGCGCCTGTATTGGGACGTTTACAAGAGGAACAGCAAGAATGCAACGAAAATACGCTTAGGAAAATGATCACAGCATAGAGTTAGGACTTAGTAGGATTGCTTTAAAAAAAAATTAAATTGAACTCAGGAGCTCCAAGCAGCTACAAGTAAAACCTCTTCATATTGAACAGCCTCATTTCTGAATAAGCTACAAAATGCTAAATTTTTTCGAAGACTAGAACAGTGTGGCAAATTTTCCGTCTTGAAAAAAAAATGTAATAACCGTTCGACCCATCAAGAATCATATTTCAAATGATATAACAATCACACATAATCAAGCGACATCCATCGTACCTTGTCTTTGATACAAATACGAAATCACGCAGTCTGCCTCCGAAAGAACCACAAATATGTATGATACGGCCCAATTTTCTTTTGTTGTCTAAGGGTTTTGTAAATGCACTTTGCTTGTTCATTTTTACCGATGGCGGCTGCTCAAAGTGCACAAGTTTCTGCTTGTATTTTTTCGCTCATTACGGCGAAAGGAAGCGGCATCCTAGAATTGGTAAAAACTATGCAGTTTTTAAATAATAAAAAGGAATGCTGTTCTTTTTCTCTACAGTAGCAACAGTGACCAGCATATTGACTTAAAAGGCTTTCATTCACATCTTTTAAAATCTCAGTGATTCCCAGCATGTCGCCGGCGTTTTTTTCGGGATGCGATGAGAAAGTCCATTAAGCTCGAGCACTGCTCAACGCATTCGATGACAACCATTCAGAAGTTGCAAAAAAAACAAGAAACAAAAAAATGTTATGCCAACTTTTAAGCGACCATCTCTTAGAATCGAATCTTTTTCTTCATATTCAGCGAAACAATACCGTCAGCAGTTTGTGCAATTCGGACGGTCACAATCGGTATAAAAGAACCTACAAGATGAACCCTGAAGGCACCTCATCTGTTAGCTTCTAAACATGTGGTTCCATATACTGCAAGATGATGTTGTAACGACCCATGAAACGATCGACGATTTTTTACTAAATGAAGGGAAAAATGCATCGCAGTGAGACGGCACGGGAATGATATAGGTAGAGGAATTAGGTGAATGCAGGCTGCCTGCGGCAAGTTCACATCAAAATGTGCAGTAAACACCTTCAGTGGCAAAATGCTGGTACTCACAACGTCATATGTGGCAAAATTTCACCTTCTTTGCTCGTCTCATCTCTGCCGAGGTGAAGCTGTGGGCTACAGCAGTAACACTGACAATACTCAATCATGCAACCAATCTGCGCTGTTACTCACACACCACTTCCCCTTAATCACTAAAAAATTTCCTCATTTTTTCCGCACAACAAGCTTGTGACGTCCTCAGCACCTTCGATGGGCTCAATCTTCCAAACCCTGGAAACCGCAATTGGTACACTGCCTTTGCAGGATAGTTCCTTTCAGCCCTTTTGAGTGGAGGCTTCGTGCCACCGCTTTCATGCAACCTTCCGTGCACAACAGAAGATCAGGGTTAAACAGATGTGGCATAAATCTGTGTCGTCATCTCGAGAAACCAAAGGAATCTCCTCTGCAACGGCCGCGAACACCCAACAACCCAACATATAGGTAGCTACCTCCTCCCGCCCAACCCGCCCTCCTTATTTAGCGCAAATTCAAAGAAAAAAAGCAGTGTTACCTTCGACGCAGGGTGTAAGTCGAAGTTGTGAAGAGGCGAAATAAGTGGTTGTCCCCAACCCTTTGACACGTTCCAGTCGACCTTAAAAGCGACAGTGAATGCTTGTGAAAAAGTTTACTTAGTACTGGTTCGGCTTCCTAATTAATTTGTCTATGAAAAAAAAATTGTTTCATAGTACGATTTTGGCAAGTGTAGCACTGACTGCCGCTAGCAGGTTGTCCTCCGAAAGGTTTCTATCAAATCGAAGCTGGATGCTCAGTTCTGCCAAAGACGCTTCCTTGCAAAACATTCTATTCTGCATTAAAAATCTGACGAACAAACGAATAGCACTCTAACAGCATGCACCCGTAGTAGATGTGTTTGCCTTTGGTCATAACATCTCATAGTGGCTAATTTCACAGAACTGACTATGGCCAACTAACGCTACAACAGCAGTTAACATAAAATCAAGTTGGTTGTCACAAGCGCTCATCTATTATTTGAAACGAAAACGACGGTATTTGAGTGAATAGCGCAGTAGTTACCTCAAACATATGGTCGGAAAAATTGTGACCAAACTTCAGCGGATCGTCCGGTTTCGGCTTGGGGCGCAATTGTGCTCCAGTTGCGCGGACCACTTTGAGATCACGATACTGAAACAGGAACATGCTTGTGTCCTGATAGAAGAATTCATATTTTTGATTATTTATCCGTCTGAGTACAAATTTCGGTTTCATAGCTTCCAAAGATTGCTCCAGCATCTCTGATCTCGGGAGCACTTCCAATATTGACGATGGAGATACTGTGTCAAACTCAGCGGGTGTTAGTTTTGCTTGAAGGTAACTTTGTGGAAAATCTGTAATTTTTGAAAATTCTGTTAAACTCGCTGGACAATTTTTGTCGGCAGATAATGCCCATTCATTGCCGTTTCATAACGGCGCTATAAAACGGTGAGCGGAGCACAAATTTTTTCATGAGCAAGACAATAGCACTTTTCTGGAAGCTCATTCCCTTTTGCCTATGTCACGATTTGCATAAAATGCCTGAATTGTGTTAAGTGTACACGTTCCATCGCGGTCAATAGTGCTTGTAAGTTGTGCCTGCACCGATGATTTGCACTCGGAATACAGGGCATGTATGGCAAAGTGATGATAAAAAAGCTATTCGGAGTGGAAAAAATGTAGTGCGAACAAGTGAAAACAAACCAGGAAAGGCTTTGTCCGTAGAGTTGAGTCGTCCGTTGTTGCGTACGTTGTGCTTGCAAACCTTTGTGCGCTTAGTGCCAGCTGTCGTCCATATATCGCGACCCCGTTCACCTTCACAGCCGCACACATGATCTACCCTCTACAAT
Organism: Ascaris suum; assembly: GCA_013433145.1. Taxonomy (NCBI): domain Eukaryota; kingdom Metazoa; phylum Nematoda; class Chromadorea; order Rhabditida; family Ascarididae; genus Ascaris; species Ascaris suum. The sequence continues at coordinate 314,359 of CM024189.1, forward strand.
ATACCTACCTTTTGATATAATGCCTCTCATTTTACCTTTCAGTGTATCGTTTATTTTCTTACTTTCTGGGGAGTGAGGAAGTGCTGAGAAAGCGAGAAAATGACGCCTAGATGCTTGCAAGCGTCTAAATGAACGTCTCACTGCGCATATAATCTCATGTGTGGAATGATTCCACTCATCATATCAGATTCCATATAATGTTTGCTTAGGCGATTCACTTAACGCGATAAAAGTAGTGCGCGCGAGAAAACAACGTTGTAAAGGTTCCACTTAGTGTAATGCAGTCGGAAATCGACATTCGCATAGTTTCCGCACCACAATTTTTACACAGAGAAGTAATTCGATAGCTGATTATAAAACAACTTCAATTCAGGGCAATATTTTACACTTTTGCAAAATGAGACCATCATTGAAATTTTAAGGCTATCTAGCTAGATATTTCGCTACAGTGGACGGGTGCATATGTGACACGCTTCGCTGTGCGGGCATATTTCACTGTCAACAAACTAAATAAGTGAAATAGTGCAGTATTTAGGAAATAATATGTGAGATCACATTCACAACAATAAAAATCAGTTTGCGCAAAAAAATTAATGAAGTGTAAAGTCACCAAAGTTCAACAATGAGCGTTCGTGTGTACGCCATCAAAAACAACATAAACGAAGAATGTGCAAAGAGCGGTGCACTACATGATGCGACAGACTCTTTCAACGAGATCTCAAGCCTTCTATGTAAGACGACAGACATCGTCTTACATACGTCTAGCGGGTCAGTCTAGAATGCTGACGCGCTAGACGTATGTAAGACGATGGCTATGAACAAGCTCACATCAGCATAAATGAGATTATGCGTACAAACATACAACAGAGCATAGTAACGTTGTTCAGAGAAGCTTCGTGGAATATGAACCATGTCGAGCTTTAATTTGAGAAAACGCAGAGAACTGGAAGGACCCATGTAAGCATGTAGTAATTTGTAGTAACAAAAGGACCCATGTAAGGACCCATGTAGGAAAATCCTTCGGCGTTAATAACATCAAGCTTAATTCTTCCAAGCTTGAGAATTTCAACGGTCATCTACACTGATGACTGGAAATACGATCCTTGTGATGAAGGCGATTCGCACAAATAGTCTTTAGGTAGTATTAATTTAGAGGTCGCTTCTTCCAAGCAGCTGGTGATAAAATTCTGGAAATGTTCTACTAAGCGGCAGAAGTACATATCACTCGAACAACTTCATTCCGTTGGAACGTTATAATAAAACGTTTGATGAAATGTTTCAACGGAAATTTCCGACTTCTGCGCGTCTCTTAAAAAGTGCACGAGATTTGGGGTCTCATAGCAAAGGGAATGTTGGTTATTTAAAGGTTTTTTGCTCATCAACTATATTTCTTCTCAAAGCAACAGCAAAATGACGTAATGCTCCTGGTGTCGGACGGTTTACGCAGCGATGATAACAAAAAGAGGTAAGGATGAGGGCAGAAACTGCCCTCCTTGTTTTCGCTACATTCATGAAAATGAAGGTCATAGAGGAAATTTCATTGAAGAGTGTGAGATCATTTCCATCCCTCCTTCCATCCCGCCTCGTGCATAGTTGTGGCACACATATATTGGCAGTCCCATAGGTTGGAGGCAATGAATGCTGACAGTGCGAAGGAGCTGGTTGCCAACATGAACAAATATGAGGCATTATTCAATGATAAGGTACGACAGGTATTGAACAGAAATTACGTAACAAAAAGATCACAACGCTCGCCTATTGAAACAAACAAGCAAAGGCAATCAGACTGATGTTTGCTCTCGTAACAAAACATTCGCTTATAATAGGTAACTATCTATGCATTTTTTTTTCTCCATTCTCCTCTCAAAACGCTTTTATTTGTGCCGCTGAGCGTCTTCTTTATGCGTAAAGTTATACAATCTCTATGACTGATAATTCACCTTAAACGTCTTTTGTATGCTATCTTCGGCAAAAAACTAAATGCACTATTGTCTGCATGTAATCTCTCAACAAATATCTTACATTTCCACTCAGACTTAACTCTTTTTTTTTTCCGCAATCTTTATTTGGCGCAGACAGTGACTTTCTAAGAACGCTGCTAAGTAGAATTTACCGTAGGACAACTAATCGCTGTCGACCAATATCTATGGGAGTCATTCCAAGTCTTTCGAGAAGTGAATACCGATCACCGAAAGGAAATTGACAAGGAGGGTAGCTAATGTGATGCAATATTCCATGCTGCATCTTTGATCCACAGTATGTCACAAAACATGCAAAAGCAGTGAAATTATCAGATGAAAGGCGCAATGAAACGAATTTCGTGTCACACTCAGTCTAACATAATGGTGTCAGCTGGTGATAACAAATGCAAGTGCAGCAGCTTCCTGAAAACATGCATCATTTCCGGACGCTTGCAGCTTTTCGGACTGTCTGACTGCTGAACGTTAGCAAGAATAAGTGCAGGAGCCATTTTATTCTGAGAATGCGGCAATAGCAATGCCACCTGAAGAGCGCGTATTCATATGCAAATATGCGAACACAGCAAAGAACATCCAAGAAGATACACGTGCACTTTCAACATTCCATGCGGACAGCGATCAAATAGGATTATGACCAACTAGTGAGATGACAATAAACGTGAGCCAGCATGAAAAATAAAAATCAAAAATATTTTAGGATGAGAAAACTGTCTCCAACAATTTACTTCTTAACGTTCATTTTTCAATACTAACGATTTTATTTGAGTAGTACATTATAGATATTCGTTTTATACGGCTGAATTTTATTGAAAAAAGTCGCAAAAAAACTGTAAAAGAGCACAACATCTGTACGATGAGGTGGTAACATTTCGAGATTCACAGCAATATCGATGTCCTCTAAGATGAGTTACTGTTCCCTCAAGGGAGGAGAAGTAACAAGTTGCACTTGGTCAACTTTCACAATGAACTGATTAGAGCAAAAGCGTGATCTTTTATAGTCGAGCAGACGTCGCAAAAAAGATTGCTGAGACTTTAAACGTGACGCGTTTCATAATGTCGCAAACGATTCGCTGCTGCGACGCAGCACCTATCAAGCAAGCTCCCATTATGCACGTTACTGCTCTTTTATTACTCTGCTCCTTATTTGCTTCGCAAAAATCTTCGAAAATCACACTCAACTTCATTTTCGGAAGCAGATATTTTATTTTCACTGCGTACTTCCTAAAGAGAATAAGCGAAAAGAACAAAAAAAATTTTCGTCATTGGCGAGCGAGCCGTTCTGCAGGTGCCAATGCAGTTGATAGCGAAAATACATCGTGATCTCTAATTACCTATTAATTTACCTGTGAAAGCGAAAATAAAGTCCTGTCTAGATCGAACATTGTGAATAGTCAATGTATAGCATAGGAAAATATGCGCGAAGTACTAAAATATTTTAACGTCCAATTTGAGCTCACTGCTTTGAAATATATTCATTAGAAGAGAATTGATTTGTTGCGGCGGTTAGTTGATTACAATTTCACACGAGTGCTCATTTCATTTGCCAACGAAACACGATGCTAGACTGATGAACAATCAATCTCCGTGAAAAATGAGCTGTGAACTTTGCTCACAAAAAATATGTCATATACTCAATAAACAAGCGCACATCACTCATCCTCTTCATTAGGCAATTAAATGTGCTTTTCATGATAGGTACAATTGCAGCGAGCGCATGAAATTTTTTTGGGGGTTTCTTGAGTGCCCGAGGTGGATAACGGGGTTGGGGGAAGGGGAGGTGAAATGGACAGAAATCCTGAAATCTTTCTCCCGTTAGCTCCATATAAATTCTGTTACATAGATACCCTAGCGAATGGTCTTATTTGGCCTCCTGAATGGAATTTTTGCCCCTAAACATCAGTACGTTGCAACCTGTATCATTAAGCAGCGAGTTAGTAAACTCTTCCCGTTTGGACGTTATAATTGTTTTGCTGAAAACTCTTATAACATGCTGGTGAACTGATTTTGTGCTTTTTTTCAGCTGGATATCACGAGACAAAAGGACAAAATAGGTCCATAGAAAAGCCGTTGTGTTATTACTAGTGGGGATGAGAAATACTCTGAGAAATTGTAGCCTTTTTTTATCGGCTCCACTCGAGTTCATACATCACACTCTTCCATTGCTGATCTCAGTAACCACGAAGTGGTCGCGATCAACCTGAGAGGATAAGTAATACTCTCGACTTCTATTAGTGGAAGGCCAGATGAAGGAACTACATGGACTCGCAGTAGGAATCCTGCTGCAGCTATGTAACTGCTAATTTCGACGGTTCGATCGCAACATCGCTTGGACGACGATCGCTTATCTCGACTTCAACCCACTGACGACAAACGCATGCATCGAGACAACAGACAAACACGTTAGTGCGCACATACTCTTTCTTCTTTCTCATATTCCAATCACTCCTGCATTTCGCACTTTGCACTGCTTGATCAGGTGATAACTGATCTCTACGATCACGAAGTGGTCAGGACACCTTTGTCGACGCGCAGATGAGGAGTGACAATGACCTCTTACTTCAATGAACATCCCAGCTGAAATTTCGACTGCATTCTTTTTTACTGTCTACCTTTACAAAAGTGCTACATGGAATTCATGGCATTTCTGCGATATGCAACACGCGGCTGGTGCCAAAGAGGACTGTGCGTCATGCAATGGTACAAATAAATGAGAACTCGCTGCAGTCATCACTTTTCAACGCTCGGAGGGAAAAAACCGTCTCCGGTGGCCCATTTGATCCGCGAACACTCAATCTCTTTTACGCGGTGCATTTACTCCTCTGACTACAAATCTCAATCGGTGCGCCATCCAAATATCTCTTTATTCAAACCACCTAAGTACTTCCCGTTAAAAGAAAAATGCTAGGGATTCATTACCGAATCGCACATTTTTATCGCCTATGCAGTCGTTCAAATCCATCCTCACCACAATCACCTCGTTTCTTCAGGCGACTTAGAAAGCGGTAATAAACGGTACTGTGCGGGAGATGTGATGACAGATTTGGTTGAATGAGTTCGTCCAGTTGCTAAAAGTCATGATGTGTGCGGAACATGGTTATTAGTAAGAATGAAACTCTTACCGATTTTCAGTTAGATCCCCGGCATGAGCCCCTCCTAACAGAAGAGGAAGCAGCTACTCACAGAGGGTGACAGTACGATTCCAAAATTTATAAACAAAAACCACTTCAGTCGAAAGGCAAGTTCTGCCGCGTTCTTCTATATTCTTCAAAGTATTTTGCAATTTTTCGTACAGTTTTCGTCTCAAACTTCGGCACATAAGAATGAGTTGGTGAAGCAGCAATGCGCACTATTATTCATATGACTTACAGTACTTTATTTGCATCTCGTCATTGTTTTCGAACACAACCATGTATAAATGGATTGCGAAATCGTAAAGGCTCGCACATTAAATCGAAACAGAAGAGCGATGATATATATATATATATATATATATATATATATATATATATATATATATATATATATATATATATATATATATATATATATATATATATATATATATATATATATATATATATATATATATATATATATAATATATATATGCATGCTTCTGAGACGGATTTGTGATGTGTCCTGCGAAAATTTGGCAGAATCAGACAAAACCAATCAAAAATATGCTGACTCAACGGGACAACCATCAACAGGGATAGCCTGCAATGAGTTTTGGGAATGAGTGCATAAAAAAGAGGACATTTTCTTTCGATCTACTTTATCTGCTACTGCGTTTATTTCACATCACACAAGGTATGCCTTGCAAGTGGGCCCTCCCATTGCATAATGCACAATCCATTGTGATATTCTTCCTATCGTTGCAAGATCCTACCTACCTAAGTCTGTTTGTCTCCGGGTATAAGGAGAAGTGAAATTACAAAAAGTTGTTTTGGAGCACCCGTTCCTCTGCCGCAGTGAAACAACGAATTTCTACAGAGCCTTGCATATTTTAGTACCCACTAAACTTCGGATCTAATCAGTTCGGGTCGGACCCGACCGAATCGGACTCCCGCACAACGTTTGAAATACATAAAGCGCCAGTGGATTTTCAAAAAGCGCGCAAGAACAATCATTCCCATTATCTTTCATATTTCGCTGCGTGGAGGATTTGACGATCAACTCGGACAGTTCTGCTAATGTACAAGAAAATCGCAACCTCTTATGCATAGTTGTTTGGTTCGTTAAACTTTTCCTGAGTTTTCTAATTTACTGCGGTAGTAATTTTCCGAGTGCCTGTAATTCACGTCATCTACACCGCGAAATTAGAAATTAGCTGTTGATATCTACTAATACCTTATAGCTAGAGAACATTCTTTATAACTTTTGCTCTTTATGTAATCATTTTCTATGATGTATCAAACCTTTTCGTTTCCAGACAATGATTCCCCTCTAAGTTCGGAAATTCTGATTTCTAGAAATGGATGTTGCACTTATATCAAAATATTACCCCTTTCGCTTCTTACTCTACCAATTCTTGCACGTCAGAAATTTCGGCAGCAGGTAGGAATTTAAAAAAAGCAGTTAGTGCTTATTATCATACTGCGCATACTGTGGTGTGGGTGACTTGTTTCTCGACTACTATATAAGCGTATTGTGTGGAAAAACCATCGACAAATGATTATGGTATAGAAACTTCATTGAAGATCTGCTAAGATGTACTTAGCCAAGAAAACGCTCAACGATGATGTATACGGTGCAAGAAAAATACTTCCTACCTTAAACTTCGAGAATTTCTTCCAATTAGATAATCGACGAGCGCTCAGTATGAAACTATGCAAAATGAGCTCACTATAACATCGCAAAAAAAAAAAAAAAAACCTGATAAAGTGCGAAATAAAATCTAAGAGATGAAACTCGTTCACTGACAAGATAACATATTAAAGATAAGGAAGATGGCAACTTCGACAACAAATGACGGCTATTCTGCGCAATTTAGAATTGCTTTTTCTCAATCGTGGAAGATGTTGTCAGGCGACGTAATATGAGGTTGCTACATAGTATACATTAGTACATTCAAAAAGTGCTTAAGTGATTCTGATGAATCGAAAGGATAGAAGGCGGTTGATGAACGAACTAGAAAAGCTGCGAACGAAATTCATCAAAATATTCTAACCCTTGTCGACGATGCAGTAAAAAGGCGAATAACGCAATAAAGTAGTAATGTTGACTAGCCTAATGATTCCTAATATAGATGCTCAAGATCCTCTTTCACAACTAACATGGATAAAACAGAATGGAAAAACACCCGAATTGGTGCGACGAAAACGAACGGGAAGGGTATCGTCACCAAACTAACGCATCTGAGAACACCTAAATAATAGGCAAGTGGCTATAAGGAAGCGAACTCTACACTTAGAATACACAGCGGCATCAATAGTGACCTCCTAGCAATAAGCAATAAGCAATAGGAAAGATGTTTTATTACAAACTCTATTGAGAAGCTACTCCTCGTCTATAAAACAACAGTGGCCGAGTTGTTTAGAACGTCGAATCCATCTGAGAAATCCTCCATTGCAATGAAACATCGCATATTGCACAGCGAACTGAGTACCGTCGCAGGCTTTTCGCAAATCATTCGCCCTGCTCCAAAATGGCATGCGAGGATGTCTCATTGATGCATAATGGAGAACTGAAGGACAACGTTCGAGATCACCAACGAAGAAAGATGAAACTTCATTTGGAGGAATATGGTATTCCGGGCTATATGGTAAAACCTTATCAAGTTTCTACAGTTCGTCTTCAAAATTGTTCAACTAAGAGTGTATTTCATTGACAAATTTCGAAATCTTCAGGACAGTTCATTTTGCCACAGTAATTATATTGACTACTTATCAAGGGAATAGCTAATCGAGCTAAAATTTTATTAGTATAATGCAAAATACGAATGGAAAATTCTGTGAGTTTTGCTTTCATACGAAACGTTTGCCGCTGCTGGGATCCGAACCTCAGCTAAGAAATTTCATCTTAGTGAGCTTGAATTATGACTACTTTTTTCGCAGATTAATGAAACATTATGTGTTGTACAATGACTGCACAAGATAGTGAACAAAATTGGAGGAGCATTGTCAGCATCAGCGAATTCATTGAGCTGCAAATTGGTACTTATCTCGCTGCTGTGGCCGTACGTTCAATCAAAAAAAAAACAAGAATAAGTATGAGCGAAAAACAACCGATACTCGTAGGTAATAAATAACGACTGCAAAAGAAGGTGGATTTTAAGACTTATTGTGGATACCGGCTAATTAGCCTTCACATAGAGATTGCAGCAGGCAAACAATGTGAGCAGCTAGCTATTAGAACGGAAAATTGGAGTCTTCAGCAATCATTCTCATAGAAGCTCAAACGCACCATAAGCGTTAGGCGCATCGAGTCGTCGATGAGGCTTCGTTAACAGTATTTGAGAATCTGATATAAACTTGAATTTCGCGCACTACATATCAGCTAAGGCCACTTACCACACAAACAAAAATAAATGGGACAGCAGAAACCAGTTTGCAAGACGTAACGCCAAAAGATTTTCGAAGACGTAATGTGGAACACTGTTATTAGGACAAAGTTAGCAATCAATCGAAAGACAGTTCTCTCAGATGTGATCTTCGGCTGCCTGAGCCGTCTCAACTGAAACTTCACTGCCGCCGATAATGGTGTTACACCGCATCCGATGGTCATTAATGTCGTTTCAAGCGACGTTTCACATAATCCCACTTAAGAAATTAATCCATATGAAGTGGAAATGAAAGGGATTGCAACATTGCACTTTAGCGCTTCAATTTAAATGTCAGCTCCTCAGTAGAGGTTCAAACGATAGGCTTCAAAGGAGCCATAAACGCACGGAAATAAGGAGCTTTAGAACGAAGAAATGCGACACTTCACTTTTCTTCGCCGATATTCATTCTGGAAAAGTAAACCGAATGAGGTGGTTTCGACTAATTTCTCTGTTTCGTTGGCAACTGTCACTCTCAGTATGCAGTAAGAACTCATCAGAGAGCTTGAATCAGTCCTGCATTAGGCGAATCGTGCGGAGGCCCTTTCATTCCTACTCACTCACCTCACCTCAAAGGTCAAAAATTCTGATATATTCTCGGTCCCAATATTATCTCTTCTTCTATCCAGATAGGTCGTACGAAGCTGAATCGGCGCAACCCATAGGAGAACAATTCGGTGCGGCTGGTGTAGCTGTGAAATGCAGCTGAGGCACGTCGAACGTTTGGGGGAGAACAATTCGGTAATGGGCCCGCGTAACGAGTGAAATGCAAAACTCTCAGAGAAAGGATAAGGAATTTCAAATGCTAACTTTGGCCTAGTAAACAACCATTTGAGGGGAAACAAACATCACAAGTATGTGTCATTACAGCGCAAAGATTATTGTAAATAGGCTTTGAAAGCGTCCGCACGATGTGTCTAAGTTCACTCGGTGCTTTTACAGTAAAGCTTGTGCTTGAATAAATAATTTTCGTTCTAAAAAGATAAACATCTCAGGTAATAGTTTCGCTTAACAATGCTGGCGAACGTTGTTATGATGTTTGTCAAGACGAGGCAATTAGGTTACCATATCACTATCCGTTTATTATGAAGCTTGTAATGGACACTGGCCCGTATCTACGGTTGCCGGCTCAGTGGGAACTTGATTCATCTCATTTTTGAAAATAACGGCTCAATATGGGCAAGGCAGGAAAGCAACAGAGGTTTCTTCTTATCGCGACGTATAGGCCTCAACAACTCCACTTCAAGGCATTCCAGTAAGAGGATTAGCAAACCAACAAGACTGCACATGAAATGCGAAAACATTAATAAACATGCGTTAGATAAGCATTCATAAGGAATAGCGCTGAAACATTTCAAACAAACTTCCTACCCACTGGTAACAGAGATAGAATTTATTTCTCGACAAATTCATGCTGAACACATACCTTCCAAGACAATTTGATATTCGACAGCTCGTTCGGTTAACGCCTGAAGCAAGACGATATATGCGCGATTATGAAAGTACGAGTAAACACGTGAGCTAAGCAGTGCATCAAAGATCGAGCGCAAGACCTATATAAACAACAACTAAACCGCCAAGCTTATGTTAATGACCGAGTGTGACATAGCATGCTTTCGCAATCGAAAACGACTATGTGAATCGGAACGAAGTGCTTATTACGAAAAGAGATCATAGCAATAACAACAGGTGAAAAGGTAATAGAGGATATAGATAAGCATTCAGCTGAGATGTTTCGTATGAACCGTTGGAACGATCTAGTGTAATACTCGCGTGTTTGGAGCTTCGCTTAACAATGCTGGCGAACGTTGTTATGATGTTTGTCAAGACGAGGCAATTAGGTTATCATATCACTATCCGTTTATTATGAAGCTTGTAATGGACACTGGCCCGTATCTACGGTTGCCGGCTCAGTGGGAACTTGATTCATCTCATTTTTGAAAATAACGGCTCAATATGGGCAAGGCAGGAAAGCAACAGAGCTTTCTTCTTATCACGACGTCTCGGCACACTAAGTGTTCGCAAACCCCGACCAAACAAAAAATGCTCTAGATGTCGTCTTTAGGTTGCATGATGATGGCTTCATGCGGTGAAATGTCCCATAATTCTGGCCTCTAATAACAATACATTCGAATGTTGTAAAGTAAACGCGTTTGGTTGGTCGAGATCATTTAGATCAGCCTACTTAAACCAGCTTGTTGCAGCTTAGCCCGGAAAGGGGGGGGGGGGTAAAGAGAAAGAGGAGGGAAAAGGGAGGGCAGAGGGAGTGAAAAAAACGAAAATCTGAACAGACATTACAAAATAGGTTGTGCTCAAAAGTAATATGGATTTGGACATCAAGCGTGCAGCTTAAAAAGCCATCATCGGGGTTTTTAGCAATGGCGAGCAGAATGGGCACCCGACATACGACTAATTCCGTTCTAAAAAGTGATCCCTTGGAGGTCATTTCATTCAGTAATTACTTACTGTACAGCAATTGGTATTTTCTCTCCACGACTGGATGTCACAATAAAAAAAACGCTCGTAAGGTTAAAACGAGATTTCATAAGCGTGGTAATGATTCGACAACAGCACATCGTGAATACTCATTCAAACATGCGAAGGTCAGCGCTATGATGTGCAACGCGTGTCAGGTAGGATGTATTCAATAGACGTAGCGGCTTTATGCGCCAGAGTTCGCCTTAGGTGCACATGAACGACGCAGCTGCGCTAATTTGTTGTCGGATCGTTCACTTACTACGACACTACACACGTGATCCGTGAAGCACACCCCCGCACAATGACGTCATCTCACTCGACAGATGTTGTTTACCACATTATTACGGCGATGTCGGCGCATGAGGTTGTAGTCGACGTAGGTGCATATGTGTATAAATATATTGTAGCAATCGCATCACCATGGATTCGCTCGATTGATTTATGCATTTTGAGCGAATTATTTGCGTCACTGTATCTTAGGTGCTAGTTGGTCTCAGTACGGAACAGGTAAGCGAGTCGCTCCCTTAGTTCTCCTTCTGATGGTGAAAATGGGTAGTACGAATTACGGCTACTCAGTACCAATCTTGATTAAAGAACTTTAGCGTTTATCAAACTAAAGAAGTCTTCACTCTCACAAGCGTGCTAGTCAAAACATGTTTCTATACTCCGCGCATCCACTTTAGAAAACCTCGATAAGCATTTGCCATCGTCTTGATCCGAAGTAAAGTTGCCTCCATCAATAGCAGTATGTTGAAGGATTGTGCAGCTTGAATCTTGAATCAAGGTATGGCACTTCTTCGTTGATGATAGCATACCTTTAATTAATCGCTTATGTCAACTCACCTTATTCTTCAAGGACACTGTTTCTTAAAGTGGGTGTAATTCTTCAAAACAATTACTTCAGCAATGCGAACTTGCTTTACGTTGTGGGGAAAGTTATTTGGCTCATAAGTGTCCGCATTCGACTTACGTGCAGTAGCAATTGCGTGCTGCTATCGAAGCGAAAAGCTGTGCGGTTTGCAGCAGAATGGAGCTGCTAACGTTCGCATCATCACGTCTTTTGAGAGTAGCTGGCGTGATGCCGTGTTCACAATGAACGTTGCTGTTTTCTCATGAGATTCACCTTCACTTCTTTTCGCTCACGTTTTTGCGTCGAGCTTGAGATGAACTGTGCAGCAACTTTGTTGTCTTATTGGAGAATCGGCCAGGAATACATCCGACTCACGAACAGACGTAATCAAGGGAGTCATTAACTTCGCTGTTCTGAAGAACGGCATGTGGTTGAAAAAAAAAACAGCGAGTTTTCTGTGTCGCATTCTCTTTCCTTGATGACTGCTGTTACTGCTCTCGCAAAAATGAAGTGCGTCAAAGACGGCAGTGTGCAATGTCGTACAGTGCACGATTAAAGCTGGAGCAGTGGTGGTCCGTATTCTTAAATCTCTAAAATCATTCGTGTGGATCAAGCTTACGGCGTCAGTCGCTAATGACAACCGGCTGGCTGTCTATTCGGATACTTACAGAAGTGCACTGTGCAACGAAACCAACATGAGCTAAACGTTGATATAAGAAAACATTGCGCGGAAGATAAGGAGTGAAGTTATGTGCTGATGATTCACAGGGCGAACAGAATGAAGAGAATTGTCTTCTTAGAGGAAATGCAAAGTAAAATCTGCTCAAGAAAAAATATCTTCGTATTTTTTGGAAGGATGAGAGGATAGAAATTCGTAAAAAACAACGCTGAGAATTTAAAATTTTATTCACCAGTTGTAGCTAAAAGAAGACGATTTGTTTGAACATTTACCTTTCCCTTCCCACCATTACCTTCGATACACCACTGACCGAAGAGTTCTGTGAAACTAATACGCGTATTTGATAAGAAAACATTAGAAAGGAGAGTTGCTCATTTGCTTTAAGACTATGAGTTGCTAAAAACAAAAAAAACTTACAGCTGATAATGTTCGGAGACGTCGCACTGCGCTGTGCTCCTTTAAAAGCGTAATAGCAAATAAATCTATGGTTTAACTGCATTAACTTTACATCGACTTTCTCATTCTAAAGCTGGACGAATTTTTTTAATCTGGGCATATAAACTTGTCGTTTCGTTGTTAAAGTCTTGGAAAGCCAAGGAAAGTTTTCAGCAGCCTGAATCTTTCCAACGGATTATTTCTGAAGGTTTTTTCTTGCCCTCTGAGGGTCTACGCATTTCTTGCTCCATTTTGGGCATTCCAATAACTTGAACCATACGCAATCCCCTGAGCTGTGTCTGAAAGAGAGAAAACGTTTGGAAGGAAGCATCCCGATAAATGATAAGCTGTGAAACAGGTAACAGGCTCAGCATTAGTTGGAAAGCGATGCTGTTTTCGTAGATGTAAGCGTCGCAAAGAACTTTGCACATAGAAGAGTGAGTGTTAAGCTCACAGAATGATTGCACAACACCGAGCTGATGAGAATAACAATAAGAAATTGAATTAACACTTCAAATAGTTGACTTTCAGAATTTTAAAAACGTGCGCTTTCGGAAGCGTTGAAAATGTCGGAGTTAATTAATGAAAATTCACTCATTGCTCGCAAAATATGAACGTATGTATGCATCATAACAATTAATTACTCGTTCAAAAGAGGAACTAGTTTTAACTGATAAAAAAAATTGCTATAAATTTTAAAAAAGCAGCCAACAGCAGTTATGAAAATCAGAAATTCACTTCAAACGCAAAAGAACGGGGCTAAGAAAAAACGCATTACACAAATATCGAAAACTTTAATAAGTATTCGCCTATCATTAGTGTCGGAAAATTTCTAACAGATATCTCTTTTGTGAATTTTTTCCACCACCTATTAGTTACAAAAACCTCGTCAATCAAAATCATTTCAAATTCATCCGTGCAACCAAGAAGAGTTTGTCGGAAGACTCACTCACAACTCTCTGAATTGAATGTTCAACCAAACGTGTTGACGAGGCGCCTTTCGAGAGCTTCCCATTTTCGACAGGAAGTAGGTTATCGATGCAAACGGCTTTTGATACGAGACCTTTGCACATTATCAAATTGTACTTATGCGGTACCGAAGATCAAAGCACCTTTAATGCAGTTGCAGAGTGCTGAGAGAATGTTGAATTTGCAACGTGATTTATATCATAAACGTTTTAACCAATAATGCGAGTCGGAAATATTTTAATCATATAAACAGCGTTGAGAAATCATTTTTTCTCAGCCATTCTTTGGTCGAATGAAGTTGAATACTCTGTTCCACTTCCTTCTATTTGTAGTGCCAAGAGAGTAGGAACAAATTTCACAACAGAAGTTTCAAGTATGTATAATGCGAGAATGCATACTTCTGCTTGTAAGTAAGCATACTGTACAAATATCTATTTCCATATGCAAGTATTCCACAAAACTAAACAACGAGGAATGGATGCATTCATGTTTGGAATCGTCTGAATTCTTGCCTCGACGCCAAATGCTTCTTTGCTTCATGTCGTAACCAGTTTGTGCTAGTTGCTTTAATGCCAAGCTTAAACTGCATCAATGAACCAATGTGTCTATGACACTTATCACTGAGCGCCATAGAGCACTGTGTGGTTAAAATTGATAGAGTTGATCAAATACATACGCAATATTGGGTCCTTTAATTCAGCTCTTGTGTTAAAAAGCTCAAATCTAATTTCCTACGATTCAGTCTAAGACCTCAAACCCATTGAAGCTCCAGATACTTTTTAAGGAAAGAAAGCGGAGGTAGAAAGAGAAAGATGGGCGAAATGAACGCAAATGTACCCTGGGATCTCGATCACTGATGAACCCTCATCGAGCTCGATAGAAATTCTGTGCCGCACTCCGGCTGTGGCTTAATTCCGTTGCACAGTTGACGAACAGCTCAAATGTTCACAACCTTACTAGATTCTAGCTCCCTTGTCAGCTATTTTCAACTGCTTAGATTTCAGTCTAGAGTTCAGCTCTTCCCGAGTGCACACAGATGGTGCTCTTTGCTGTTTTCCTGAGCGATAAATGGTAGATAACGACTTAAGTGGCAATAAAGAAGCCATTGTTTACCGGCATTGATAACAATCGAATCAAAATTTGTGTCCGTCACCAGAAGACCATAGGCGTTGGTTTAAAAACGGTATTCGAGCGAAATTGAGCGTATTTTCAATATGCCGGTCACCTACCGACCGAAAGCATCCGATAATAATTTAACCGAATTGTCCACCTCTCAAATTTTGTTTCAACCGAAAAGAACCGATTCACTGATATTTTTTCCGTCGTTAAAGACTGGCCGAAATTTCGGCTTCCAATGAACACTTTTCCAAAACACTTTTCACAGCTGTGGCACGAAAATTAGCTTGATGAATGTAGTTAAATATAATGAGCCTGAATATAAACAAAGTAAAATAGACAACAGTAATGTGGCCATAATCGAGTGGATATCATGATCACATGATAACAACCTAAATTATCGCAAGAAGAACCTTCTTCTCTGGAAAAAATCTTTTCGACACAGCTGCCGACCATCATTCCTAATTGCGCATCATTTTCACAGCAGCGAAGTAAAAACAGTTTATGATGATTGCGCTTCTTGCTCTAACTCTCGAAAGACATTATGGTCAAAAAATGTTCGGAAAATATCTTGAACTTTGATGAGCACTCTCTTCTTGAAATCCGATCGTTGTATGAATGTGGTATGCTCAATTCATGGGGATTCCAATAAGAAAGTAGAACAGGTACATCCTCTTGTGAATCCATCACTATATGCATGACAAAGGACGACACATATTTTGCTTCGGCTTAAGGGGTGAGACTTTCTGCATTTTTCGTATGTCTTATTTTATTGAATTCTACAACTTCGTGTGAATTATTCGAAGATGGTTAATCATGCCGCTGGTTCTCGCTTCGCATGAGCTGTAGTGGCCAGTTCCTCTCAATGTCCATGAAGCATTGCGGCTGAGCCTTCAAAGGATTCCTAACCGTCGGATTAATTTAACAATTTGCTCCTTCTTCTTGCAACCTCTTTAACCGGTAAAGATAGTCGTATCCTTTGGTCTTGACTTTTGCTCAATTTTGGCGTGTGTGGAAATCCATCTAGTCGTGCATTCTTCCCTATGGGCCACTGCCATAGACGTCATCATTACTTCCGGCAATCTTCAATATTGCCATTCTCTTTGAAAACAAGTTCATGGCGGAAACTGATATCGACGGAGATTGTGGGCAAGCGCAAGGCAGCGCTCTCCAATCAGCGCTCCCTTAAGCTATTCGCATCAAAACGACGTTAATTGCCATAAAATCGGTAAATGCCAGCATACTGATGAGGAAAGCGAATCGTAAGAAGAAATAGCTCAATCTCAATGAGAGAAAAATGTTTGAAAAAAAAAAAAATCCAGTAAGAAAAAAAGTTAGTGTTAAGGATGGTGACTGATTAATCGAAAAGCGACCATTCTTATGCTGTTTTAAGATAAAACAACGCCGCACACAACCTGCCGCGTCTTGTGGGTTGCTCGATGGAAACGTAGCTTCATCAGAACGGCACAGAGTGCTGATAAAAATTTTGGCTAGGATCACTTTTTTGAAACCATCAAGAGGAAATAAATGAAATTACGCTCCTTAGATTTAGATTAGAAAAACTTTCGATTTCCATCACGAGTTAATATAGTCTCATGACCATTTTAAATTTGTGGTCTCATGTATCACTATATACATCCCGAAGAAATCATCAAGTCTGCCATAACCGGACCAACAAAAGCGCTTATAGCATAAATAAATTAAGCAAAGCCTATAGTAAGTGATAGAGAATTGAAAAAACGCTTTCAGTGAAAAAAAGAACGTAAAATATATACAAAAGTTAAATTGACCTATAAGGACTACTTTTATGAGCAAGAAATTGTAAACGTCTCATCAAAATTTTCCAACAAACGTCACATTATCTCGTTCATGCGATATGAACTGCTTGGGGAAGCAAACAACGTTATAGCCAACTTTTCGAGCTGTCGTCCACTTCTTCCCAACTACTCAAATCGTCACTCTACAATACACTTTTAGTGTTCAGCGAATCTTTACTTTATCTGATACAACAATTATTTTCAGATCGTATTTCCAAGTTTCAAATACTGCAGTATGCTGTGCACTGCAATGACCACAATGCTGCGGAGGAGTTTGGCTGAAGTGCAATCATTCAGTTTTTCGACATTTCACTGAAAAGTCCTAGTATGACAGTAAGGTGACAGCCGGTTAGTGATCGAAAGCATTTGATTACAGTCAATATGCTGTTCGGTCGCCGGCGTAGACGTCCGGCAAAACCTACTTCAGCTGCACCAGAATGATATTCAAAAACATCGGTCGCTTGATCACTGAAGGCGTTCAGTAAAAAAAGTGTCGGTTGCTCCTTTAAAAAAAATCAGAAAAGAATTGAAGCTGTGGCGGTAAAAATCAAGCGAAATTTGAAATCCGATTAGTCGGTCAGCGTCACTATTGCGCAGCAAGTCTTAGTGAAGCGGCAGTGTTTTCTATTTCCTTCTTCATTCTCTGCTTCTGACGTAATGCGAAATGAAGCGGTAAATGCAGGAGGATTTAATCGTTAATTAGGATAGCACTAAACCCTTCAACCGCTCATATCACCAAAGAGTATGTCAGCAAATATTTCAGAAAGGAATTATAATGCGGCGTTTGGTGTGTGCCTGAGTACACTGTAGCTTCAAGAAAAAAAGTTTTGCTTGCACCCACCATATGCAGCATGAATGCTTAAAACTGATTGAAATTTATGCGCACATATCGAGTTTCTATGCACCTATCGCGAATACAATTTTTCCTCTACAGACGACGTAATGTTTAAAGCCGACTGTTCGACTTACTTCCTCCGAGGATTTTATCGGCGAAGTCACAAACGAAATTGTATCAATGCAGCATGTGGAGAAGTGGGCTGAAAAGTTGGCAGATATGCGCTTTTGTGCTCCTCTCACTCAACGTGCTGATTTCGTTTGTTGTTAAAAAATAATAACTGAGTGAAATACTGTTCTTGTATTCTAAATGACTTAGCCGCTCGTAAAAGTCTTCTGTGAAGACGTTTTTTTTTGCGCACTTGCAAATTTATTCTCAGAAACCATGTTGTGGTTACGTTTCAGCTGTGCGTGTGCATGTAGATATGTTTACCTGTCTGCCCGATAGTTTCCATTCACGCACCATTGTTCAGGTTACAAGACTCGACAGGTAAGCAACTACCTGCCATACTAAACTTGACGCTGTTCCATCAACATGCTAATGATAAGACAAGACTTGGATATCAAAAAAGACCACTTTCAGGAGCAAGGGAGTACACATGAATGACTGGCTGTTTCATTGTAATATAACTAAAAGATACTATCTCAATGAAAGCCTTAATATTTTGCAATTCTTTATATATATATATATATATATATATATATATATATATATATATATATATATATATATATATATACTAAAGGAAGCTTTTTGCGAAATGGCCGTTAAGCTTTCAAATACTGTTTGTTACGAGCGTTTAATTTTAGCGCCTAAAAATTTCTTCTCTTTTAGTACTTTCACATATGAGGATCAGTTAAAACCGAGCGCATTTAAAGGCATCGATGATTAGCTCCACGTTTCACCGAAAACTGCTCTGTATTCAATAAACCTATGCAAAGAAAACTGAACCTCTTATCAAGCATTTCAGTATATGCCTATTGACCGCTGCAAAATATTTATGTATGCACGTATTTCTTATCGTATAGTGCCATTCGTTGCTGCACTGCTCAAATTGATTAAGCGTGAGTGCTTTCAATGAAGCATTGACCATCGCTATTTTTTAGAGACATTTTGTTTACATCGAAGTGAAGTTGCTAGCATTATACTATTAAGATAGCTGGCGATAACGTTTCGAATGGCTCCTAGGGAAATCATCGAAATTGCACGCTCTCCCCGCAGCCATGAGCAAAAAACAAGGTCCAACTTCAAGACACAAACATCCAACCGCTACTAATTACAGCCTGCTGCCTTTTGAGCTAAAAAAAATGGAACGGAACATCGTCCTTAATATTTGCCAGATTAAAGACCTTCATGCATTGCGTTTGTCTCATCTGTGAGCGCCAAGAATCAAAGCTAGGGACCCTCCAACCTCATAGAGCTTCATGTGTTCGCGTCTTCGAGTTATGTGACCTCATGCAACATCGACAAGAGGAACGTGTAAGCGGAAATTCACGAATTTTTTACAGCAAAAGTGGAGACAGCGGAAATAATCGAATTCACAACTGAGAAACAATGGCGGTCCAATGCTGTTAATCAGTGAACACTCAACTGGTAGGATTTCATTGATTATCAAAAAGACCTTCGACAGAATTCCACGCTTACGGCATTTTACTTGTTCTCTTTTCTGAAAGATTTGAAGCATATCGGTGAAGGTGTTTCTTATCCGTGCGTTTACATATTTTCAATTGTGGCATGTTTTACCTCATAGATGATAGACAAAAATCCATTTTGTCGTACAACCATAGCTCCCAGTTGCAAAGATTGACCACCGTAATGCTGAGCGTGGAGCTGGTAGATTCTCCCTTCGACCTTCAATTCTCCTGAACTGATCTGATTCCGGTGGGGGGCAAATGCTTTATGTTCAATTTGCGGGTGAGGTACCCAGGCCGTTTGTGATCTTCAGCTCTATGCATCCCCTGTGGTCGCTGACTCCACATGTGGACCTGAATCGTAAACGCCAATCGCATCAGTGGATTACTGCAGACACGATCTGCTGAGCGTTCTAAAAAGTTACCACTGGAACTGAGATGAGAGGCATGTTTCATCTGCGATCCTCCGAACATATACAAACATCACCCATACCCCATGTAGAGTCAGCCAACGAAATGGGATGATCAGCATGGGATCTCGCGCGAAGAGATGCAAGAAATTGCAGGCGAAAAAATCCGCATGAAAAAATCAGAAGGAAGAAATGATGACAGAAATGATGTCAAGCACAGCTATAGTAGATGGCAGAGAGCAGGTCAGGCGAACTCCGTTTTTCAAAAAGAACCTCATCGCGGACCTGAGCAGAAGCGATTTCCGGACCCCCTTCCCAACTTACTTCTCTTTGAAGTTAGTCAGGATCAAACTATGAATCAAACTATGAAGTGTGTTTGGGGTTAATCGGATCAAACTATGAAGAAGTGTGAGCGATCGATATGTTTGGGGTTAAGATATCCAGAGACTACGAGGGTACCGCTTAAAAAGTTCTCAGTAAGCCCTTAGGCGGAAGCATGAATTCTTGGTTAGTATGTAAAGAAGCGAAGATCGTATGCACTAAGAAGAGCCGATCTGGAACAGCTCAGGAATCTTTTCATCTGATTCCCTTGACGGCATCTTGCGGCACGATTGCGATTAAATATTGGAAATGAAATTCTCTTTTTCAACATACATGTTATGCCTTAAGGTCTCAGACCCGTTTCATTCGCAATACCTTCAGAAACTTGGGCTCGCTACGCTTAATTGGCTTTCAAAAGTTTTGCGGCGTCCACAGTCGAGGAAGACTGTCTCATGGAAGAACACAAGATAGGTTCTATAGGCGTCTTCAGTCATGACTAAACAACATTTCCCCCAAATTTGTTTTCGACTTTCGATATGACCGTAGAGTTGTTGGATGGGGGTCTATGCCGAAATTCCCAAACATGCTCTTTATGCGTTCTCGGAGATTTGCATCTACAAAAGCGCAATATTGCAGCATTGTGCTTCTACGTTTGTATGTGCGTCACTATCTAGCCGTTCGCTGGTTTTTATCCGGGTACCAAGAAACCCACGATCGCGAAATGTGGCTTATTTAATGTAGACCATAGGATGACCACCATAACATTCAAGCATGAAATTCGAAAACATTTCAGGGATTCATAAAAATTCCTCCAATAATAAATTTGATTTGATTTACATCCCGGCAATCGGTGAAGTTGTCGTTATGCTCACCACGTACTACAACACACCGAATTTCATATTTAAGTAAGCTCTATCCTAGTGGAAGGTAAGGCATCCACTAGCGAGACTTCGCGCTGAACTATAGAGGCGCCCATGCGGTGTCCCTCTGAGTGGTTCTATACTTCTACAGCGGTCAGATTTTTGTCTCGCAGTCACGAAAAAGAAATTCGTGCTTCAAAGGAAGCCAGCAGAAAAAGAGGCTACTCAGGTTATGAAGGAGTATTTCACTGCTTATCGATAACTAAATGAAAGCACATCAACAACAAAGCAGTGTATGAAAGTATATAACCAGCGATCGTCCCTTGATACGCCTCTCCACTAATTTTTTTCTACGACCTTTATTCATGAAACCTTGAAGTCTCGAACCTTTCCGCCTAAAGCATGACCTTCATCCACTCGTACATTTGTCTGCTTTTGCGGAGGCAGGAAAGCGAAGGAGGAGGGCGGAGGGGAGGGCGAGTATCAGTGCAGCACCGACGTTCTAAGTTCTTCACTTCAGAGGACGTCATCGGATCGCGTTCGCCGAATTAAAAAAAAAAAACCGTTTGTAATCGACTAGAATTACTTACAACGTTGATGCGGATTTAACAATCAGGCTGACATCGAACTAATTTTATTCAATTCAGGTCAATTGTTCTCACTGCCATTTGATAATCGAAATGACTGAAATTCTTATTCTATTCCACTTCAATTTCTGATCATGCATCGGAAATTTCATAGACAAAAAAAGGTTTTTAAAATTCGGCGTTCTACTCGTGCGGAATACCGTAGCTTTTTCAGCGCTTGGTAAATTCCGTTGTAAATTGGATGTTCAGCGGATCCTTTTATGTGCTTCCGGAAACCACTCTCCCGAACGGTGAAAATCACTCGCATCACTACTCATTCTGCCATCTAATCAATTCGTCCCACAAGTTGTTGACACCTGACAATAATATCTTCAGTTCGTTGAAAACTACTGCTGCTCGCTTTCCCTGGCAAAGTCCCAGCACTGCTGCATTGGCAAATGATCGCTGCTCAACTTTTGCAGTTTGGTAGCTGCTGTTTAAGCGTGGTTGCGGGTGTTCCTGTTACCGTCTTTTACCGCCCTTGCTTACTTAATATAGGCGGGTAGGAGGGGTAATGAGGGGGGGGAGGTAGTCAAAGCGCGGATGGGGGAGGGGGGTGGTTGTAATTTTTGCTGAGCCATCAGAGTTTGCTTGTAACCTTAATGACTTGAATGAAAGGATGGTATGCTTTCAGCGAAATTCGAACGATGTGAATGTAACTGTTGTCGAAATGTTATGCGAATCCATTATTCATGTTGCTTCCGGTTATGTGATCTGTTTTATTTTCCGCTTCGCTAGTAGAAATATTAGATTGTGTGTTGTCACACCTGTAATTGCGATAGTATGGTGTTTAGAGTGACCAAAGAATGGAGAAGGGAAAAGGCAAACCTTTGTTTACATAAAGGAAAAAAAATCGTTAAACACATTTTGAGCTTTAAAAAAACACAAGACCGTTAGGGAAGCAAGAGAATTATATGAGCATTTCAGCACGTTGTAGATGACATATAACCGCATGAGAATTAATGCTGTAGGTGTGTAGAGTTGCAAAAGTTGTCCCCCGATTCGTGTAGGAGGGGTAGAGGTGATGTGGTTGGATCACGCACATGCTCACCGCAACGTCATGCCTTCCCCTGCCACTGCCACAGAACTGCGTGAAATTTGCTCCCGGCCACAAGTGGGTCCGAGCCGGATTTAACCAATATGCGCTTATCTTATACACCCAAGCTTTTGCTCTAAAGTAATGTAAAAAAATTGTCTGCAGTTGTAGTTGCATGCATTGAATACAAGTTGGGAATTGAAAGGCACCTTTCAATCAAAATCAGTGACATCACGGTGCAGCTTGTGTGCAGTGACGGGAGGGGGCAGCGATGCTATGCTTCGCAGTTGTCGGGTCGTCGTCGATATTCGATGGAAGTGTTTTGAGGCGTGCTAACTCCAAATTAGCTGTTATCGTCGCAACACTTATAGAATTTAATTTGGAAGCAGGCTGATCGAGTAGAGTACAGTTCCATTTTTGGGAAGTCGGAAATTTCAACTTCAATCATCATTTTAGAAGAAAAGAAGGTAGAAGGGGGAGGGGTGGGCCGTTGCTCAGCTAGTTTTTAAATGTGTGGAAAGCCTGTGAGGGATGTGTTTTCTGGCTTGAACTTTTGGGGGATGACTTGCGGAAGGTTTATCTATGGTTCGACGACGTTTTTGTGACATTTCTTAATTCACTCTCTGAAGATTTGATAGCCATATGAACACTGCTAAGGACCGAGCATTACCAAAAGAATTGAGAGTAACCTTTATTGTAGCCCTTTTCCTCCGTGCTTGTTTGTTTGGCTTTCGACGGAATCGGAAATTCAGAGTTTTTGGCGAGCATGATATTCGACATCTTCGTACTCCGAGATTCCTGCTGGTAAGACTTGACAGGATGTTAGCAATGTTGAAGTTGTTGTAATCAAGGTGAACCGTTTTGGTCACTCTCAGCACACAAGTACCCCCCATGTTGCCATGCTATCATTCTCGCCGAGCTTCTCGTGGTACTTATGCAAATGGTTATGTTATTTTAAATACTCTTTGCAGTAAACGCATCGAACATTAAATATTAAGGGGACTTCGAGTGTGCAGGAAGCAGTCACCTTGCATAACCAGCATTCAAAGCCAAGATGTTTCGTCGACAGTACTCGCTGACCGTTGTAAGTCTTGATGCTACGCATTCATGCGCATCTTTGTTTATTATCAGCCACATTTGTACTGGTTTCATTCATATTCCACTTGATCTCTTATCGTTGCATATCCTTTTTTATGACATGCAATTGTGTTATCATCGGAAACGTATCGGACGTCAACAGCCGTAAGCAATGAATTGACGGGGATATATAACACCTTAATCGGTGCCCATGTGAGCATAATTTTAGTCAGTTCACACAACACAGCGCAGTTTTACTTTCTCTCCCTCGGATTGTTGTTGCTTCACAAATTACCTGTTCTGCTTACCACCAGAGCCACGTGGAATATGCTCCTCACAGAAACAAACTTGCCTTGCTATTCCATTATGCTCGTCATTGAAATGGCTCTTTTTCAGAGACGTTTCCTCTCGGCAAAAGCGAATGTCCAACAGTCAGCTGCAGTCGGCGAGGAGAAGGTAAGCGAGTTATGGTTATGACTCGATGCACCACCTTAAGTTATTTGCACACGGTCACAGTGATGTTGTCTGCGTTGCACCTCGCCGCGACTCGCACTCCTTCCCCCTCCGCACTCTTTTTGCATCATCGTTTTTCCTTTCCTCCCTTCCTTTCCCGGGATCAGCGGGAATACCTTAACTCTACGCAGATCTTGCAAACGTTTCATAGTTTTTGGGCGAAGCATTTTTCGGACAGTGGAGCAGACGCTGCTTTGTGGGCATTTTAAAAGAGCTGTTTTTCTTTTACAGGTGCTGATAGAGTTTGCGGATGTTGCTGCTCTATTGACGGAATCTTTCCTCACTCGTTATGTTGGTTACGCTTATTTCGCGTTGCACTGATTTAGAGGGGAGCGGAGGGGAGGGGGGGGGGGGAGACTAGTGAAGTGTGCTGTGTTGCAGTGGCTGGCAAGTTCGGCTCGACGATTGCATTCTTTTCGTGCTTACTTTGTTGAAATCTTAAAGCATAGATAAAGGAGCTGTCACAATGAGCAAATCATGCAAACAACATCGGTAAGGGTGCTATTGTGGCACTAATGCTTCGAAGCGAGGCAAGGGAAAACGACGTACAGCGCAGCCACAGTGTGATTCGAATTGCTTGACGGCCATGATTGAGGTGTCGATGAAATTGAAAACATTCTTCCGTTCTCAGTCTCATTGTATTGTTTGTTGGCGAACTGTCTCGCAGTCCAGCAGTTACCTCTCATGAAGTCGTTCAATGTGTACAAATAGTAAAAAAAAGTCAGCATTTGTGGCAGTGGAAGTAGAAAACACTAAACGCCAGCATTATTCTAATCGGCAAACGTTTCATGGCATTAAATTGTGTGGCTAGTTACTGACGCTTTTTCGTTCCCCGAAATAAGTGGCATTTAAAATATATATTGCGATAATGAAGCAGCGTCGTTTATCGAGGCTTTTGTCTCAATTGTGTTAGGCGTATGAACGTAGTAGCCAAAATGTTGCCTTTTAGAGAGGGAAGGGAAGTTCGTTGACGAAAGTCATCTCTTTCCGTTGGCAGGTAGGCGAATGGAATTGAGGATTTAAGGTTTTTTGGGAGACATTTCTTCAAAGAAGTGGCGTTTGCTCGATACAAATGTTCATGTACTCTCGAGAAATCTTCACTCCCAACTATTGCAGTCATCTTCAGCATGAGTTGATCGCTGTGGGCAGTGAGTGCCCTTATAGCAATGCAAAAGACAGGTGGCAGGTGTTTTGGATGGCTTTAATCACCGTCGAACGATGCTTTTTTGTTATTTCCTACGAAGGCGTCATGTCCACCGTCGTTGGCATACAAGGCGTTATGTTTCAGGTGTCTCGTTTGCCCAATGGGCTAACTGTAGCATCGTTGGATATGGCTGGTGCGGTTTCGCAGTTGGTAATCGCATTCCGCGCAGGTGCGCGATACGAAGAACCTCGCGAAGCAGGCCTTGTGCATCACCTGCGTAATGCGGTTGGCATCGACTCTAAGAACTATCTCGGCGCGCAAATGCTTTGGCAATGCGGCAGTGTGGGTGCAAACCTGGTAAGTAAGGTGTATCGATCGATGTAAGTGTAGTGTAAAAGACCGTCCCTCGTTCGTGCGTTTATTTCAGTGAAAAGTGCTCAATGTCATAGATGCGATGTTGTTTTGTCTTACCTGCAGTATGCATACCTGTGTTATTGACGATAAACAAAATGTACCTGGACGATTCTGTCGCGGATCAGAGACAAAGGCGCTCAAAGCGAAAATGTTGCTGGACAAAATTGCCGGTCGGTATGATGATCCAAGCTTTGAACAACGATCTCAAACGCGTTTCGTCCTTATTTGATGTTTAACGCGTATGGAAGGAGTTCACTAAGCTGTAGTGTTTGGGGCATCCGCGGAAACGGGGGTTTTTTCATCAGAGGACCATCGCGGGGTCATGGCGGTGGGAACACAACTACGCTGTTTAGAAATATCATACTACCGGGCGCCAACAACCGAACGATCAAGAACACTTTTAGAGACAAGCACAAATGGCTGCTTGACGATCGGCTTCAGTTAGTTGGTACCTTTGTGAAGATAACATTTGAACGCACCTTGCGGTTTTTGGAATGTATTCGGAAATTTTGAGCAGCACAATCGCCGTTTCTTAGTAACCGTTTTTGCGATATAAGGGCGGATTTTTTACACTTGTATAGCCACACGATGCTGTTTGTTAAATGAGCAGCCAATAACCTCACCTATTCAAATCGGTTCTGTCTCACGTAATAGTATATTTTGCGGATGCTCTAATGAAGGTCTTAATTTTGCTGACAACTTATTTAGTGCTTCAGGTAGTAGCTCAAATTTTAACTCTGTCATATGGGCTGCTTTGAATGAAATCATCATGCTGGTGAACGTTTATTTTGCTTAGATGTCTACGATGTCGCGAGACTTATTCGCGGTGCAGATGAGCGTGCTGCGGGATCACGCGTCAGTTGCACTTTCTCTTCTGGGTGAACTGGCGCAGTCAGCGTTTAAGCCGTGGGATATGGAGGAGGTATATGGGACACTATACATCGATCGTGCATATTTGCAACCTCGTGATATTCTCAATGAAAAACTGCACGCGGTATGTTCTTCTATATATTCACCCATCCTACTTTGCCGAGTGGAAATTTGAGCTGCGCAGTCGCATCGACTGAATCTAACTTGTCTTGTGGCGTCCTCCTTCTGCACGTTTGAGAGCCTTTGTTGTTGTCTGCTAATACCCAAGAAGTGATGCTGACGAGCTGATATATGAAATTCGGCAAAAGTCCAAAGCATAGAGGCATAAGTGCTTACTTCAAGAGGTAATGCTTCCATCAGAGGCCGCTACTTGGTTCAGTATTTGTTAGCTACTTCCAGTGAACCCCCTTACATTCAAATACGCCTTTCTTTCTCGGAAGAAATTACCGGTGAGAAGAAGAGCTTATTCGCTCCATCGTCTGACTCGAAAAATTTGCTTATTTTCATGTGCCTGAAGACGTATGTACTGCTGCCTTCTTCTATAATTCAGAGCAGCATGCATCTCCTCGGCAAGTCTCCTCCATTTGATAGTTGGGAAGATTGAAATTCTGATGGTTTATTCAGAGTAATGCTATAAATGAAAGAAGTATTTTCATGCATATGAAGGCAGCGCAAACTCCTCTCTTACTTAACACATTACTGGCAACTTTTGGTGAAGTCCATTTGCAGTGCACGGTGGTTTATGGGGAACTTCAACTTAACAGCCTCTACGACTGCCTTTTCGTCGTGTCTAGAAATTTAGTAAAGCATGGAGCGTCCACGACGTGATCTTTCGTCGTAAAGTGAAAGTCTTGAAGAGCTAGGTCCTCCCTCCCACATTCCTAATATTACACACTAACAGCATACTCAGGTATGTTTAGATGAAATCGGTATCTCTTGCCATGTTGATAGCAGATCACGGTTAGCAGCAGTTGCTGGGTAGATATCAACCTGGGCATCGATGCAACGATTCCATTATGTGACTCTTTCAGTCGGCGTCCTAGGTAGTCAGCATCACTTCCGATTGTTAATCCCTTTATACCAACAAGTTTACAGTTTAGATTAGTTATGTTGCATAGCGCAACAAAATTAGCCAAAGTACATTCAAATACTGCCTTTCATTCGTGGCAGAAACAACGATGGGCACATTCATTAGAGGCGCTTTTGTCGCGATACCGCTTTCGGATGTAGAGAAAATTGACGCGCCGTGCCATTGCGGCTGTATCGCAAGTGTGGATCGAAGGAGAAAAGAAACATTCGAGCATTAACTGTCCTTTTGGTTTTGAGAAGACGTTCCGCATGATCATAGTCGTTGTCTGCCTCATATAGTTATTTCTGTATATTAGAGTACATCGGGAGACTGGAGGTGGCCTCGCTTATGTTGCTAGAAAGTGCATTTTTTGCATCTCCGAACACTGATTGCCGTGGTGGCTACGATTGTTATGGGGTGTTGAAGTGCTAGCTGAGGGTCACTGACTGCTGGGACAAGTCATTTCAGGAATGAAAGGTGGAGGGATTCGATAAGGACGCAGAGTGGATGCCTTTGTCGACAGCGAGGCGAGAATTGATAAGCCGATCCTTATAACTGCTAGAAACACTCCCTTAATCATCACACGGGTGTTTTAGAGTAAAGTGGCACCTCTGTTTTTCTTTGTTCATTGCCAGCATGGTGCTACTGAAGTGCAGATGCTGTGACTTTCATACTAGCGAAACTACTTGCATCCTTCTTGCAACATCCTCTGCGTTAAATTTGTTTGATTGCAGGCTGCATTTCGTAATGGTCCACTTGGAAATCAACTTTATGCGAAAACAGCGAAAATCGGGAAAATCAACTCCAATCAGCTTATCGACTTTGCAGTTGGTTTCTGTCCTTAGTGTTCTTTGTAAATAGGCGCACAGAGTGAACGAATCTCTTCTAAAGCACAGTGTATTTGCTATGCAAAACATGCTCTTTTTGAAGCAATGATATGAACTATTCCTTTCTTGTGCGCTTTTTAGACGAAGCCGGATGTCAGAACGTAGCTAGGTCCTAAATCCTCCTGCATTTTAGGCTCAGTCTTATTTTCTTGTGACCCTACCGGGCCCGACATCTTAAAAAATCTGTTAGGTGACTGCTTCCAGGTGAGTCCTGGGAAAGGAGCATTATCACGCATACACTTACCTTTCGCTGCCTTCCTCATAATGGCATAATGTGCGAAAACATGAATTTCCGTCGTACAGTTGTGTTAATGCAAAGATGTTGTTGCTTTGTTGCACTGCTTTTCTTTGTTCATTAATGAGCAGGGTATTGTTTATGCTGCTGTATTTCGCTGTGCCACTTTTCTGCCTGGGAAATAGTTTCAATTTCATTTAATGGCGTGGTATCGCATCGTGAGCGAAAGATGCATCAATGAGTGATTTTATCAGCTTTTTGTGTGTTAGACTTGCCATCCTGGCGAGCTTGTTTGTCTGGAGCATCCGTTAATTGTGTGTTAGATTTTACGGCTAGTAAGTGCAGTTAGCTGATTGCGCATATTTTTACTGTTTCGTCTGCGAGATTCTGTGCTCCATGTCAGCCTAAAAATTGACGGAAATTTTACGGTCCTTTAAAAAGGAGAGCGTTCATAATGTTGCTGATGTAAATAAATTGTCTAATTGAAGTTGCTATGGTTGATAGAATTCGATGCCGATGTTTTATTTGGTTTTCTTTTGTGCCTCTTGACTCGGCAAATTCACACTTTGCACAGCGCACAAATTAGAGCAGGACCTGTAGGGTAGTTATGATAGAGTCAACTTTTTGCGTCAGCAAGGAAGCGTGACGAGTACGTTGTGCAATCACAATAGCAGCGCACTCTAGTAGATATTGGTCGTTGTATTCATATGAGGTATAAAACGAAGTTGTGTTGCCTCAGGCATCAAGACTGGTAAGCGGGAATGCGGTGCTGGTTGGAGTGAATGTCGATCACAGTCAGGTGCTTGGCTATGCATCCACTCAGCTCGCAATTCCTGAAGCTGCAGCTAAAAGCACCGCGCCATCGCAGTATCGTGGTGGAGAAGTGCGGCATAACGCGGTCTTAGAAATGGCGCACGTGGCGGTCGTCGGGGAAGGTGCTTCTCTTCAAGACCATAAGGTTAATCAACGTTACCTCTCTCAGCAGTAGGTGAATTGTTTTATCGTATTGTCTTTCGATCTTGGTTCAGGTGCTGTTGCAGGGGTCGCCTTCCTCTTTCCACTTCTGCACCTGCTGCTGGTCTCATCTTTCAGCCCTCGCTTTTTTCCTTTTTCATGAGAGCCGCGAGGGATTGAGTAAGCATATTGTCGTAGTCATACGTCCATACTTTCAGTAGTCTGCCTGTCATCTGAGAAATTCCTATGGTATTTGCATTTCAGGGTATGGCGGCACAAGCAGTACTGAGTGCTGCTCTGGCAAATGGGGCGGCCACGAAGTATTCGTCGGCTCTTGGTCACGGTGCTGTGGCACAGGCGGTTTATGTAAGTTTCGTTGCCAGTTTATGTTAATGCTCACAGCGGAGCATTCTACCACAAGAAGGAAACATATTTTGCTGTCTCCGAAGCCTCAGTTACCACGTTCAGGCTGTGGTCGCTGATTGAAGATGGTGATTGAGACTCCGAACACCTATCAGTGAAGGTACGGAGGTTATACTGTGCCATTAAATGGAGTGCAGTGTTTGGTAAGGGCGCTGTGCGGTGCATGGAACAAAAGTGCTTTGATGTTACTCGAAAAATCTTTGCATATATAAAGGTAGTCGAAGCAGTAAGGTCGACGAATGTTGAACTTTTGCATGTAGAAAACTGCCCATGTTTATAACGATGTCTTCCGTAACATAATAGGGGAAGAATGCACGAGCGTGTTGTAGGCACATAGCCGAATAAACGGCGACCAGCTGTAAGCTTTTGCAAATTTTTTGTGAAGTTGGATGAAGCTTTATGTCGAAGGGCGCTTAAACCGTCCATTTGCGTAATCGACGGACGTTCGTACGTTTTTGAATTTAACTCTCTCCGTCCTTGATATGCGAAACCTGGGCAAAAGATGACGGAATGGACAACCGTTGCTTCTTTATTTTTCATGGGTGATATGTGGTTCGTAATTTTTGGTCATTTATCTCGCCTTCCCTTACCGGAACTCGCCTCCAAGAATATTTCTGCCAAGGCTTCTTTCGAGATTACAGAGTAGTTTGGGGCGAGGTGGTCCGTTATTTACTTTGATTGTGATAAGGGGACGTTTCAGAAACAATCAGGTGGAAATATGGTGGCCGTTGCACCAGTGAACGAGATTCATTCGGATGCGGCACTCGTCGGAGTGTATCTGGCTGCGAATGGCGGTGTAATAAGACCACTTGTAAAGGCGGCAGTTGATGCAATGAAATCTTTGCGACTCGATGACACTACTCTAAGTGCCGCTAAGTTGGTTTACTACATGTTTTGAAAATTCTATATATTGCTTCACTACTCCGTTCCTGATTTCACTTGTGGGAGGAGGGGCGGACACTTTTGATTTGACGCATTTCGGTTCGTCACCGCCTTTGTACTATGGGCCATTCGAAGTACCCTTTTCAGTAGCGTTTCAGACACTTCTTGCTGTAGTAGTTTGTTTTTTAAAGATAGTTGAACTCAGGCGGATCACGGTTCAGTAGTACGCCGTGCACTGGGTACAATCTATTTCACCGACCTTGTTCTGGGCATGTGCGTCATTATTAGTGGTAAAATATAACGCCTATTCGATGAGCAGGTTTCACTACACATGGCTTCCTAGGTCTATATGTTGAGACTCTAACTGATGCGTTTAGGGTTTCTAATGCGCGTCCGCGAATTCATTCTGTGTAAATGATGCAATGAGATGGTCGTCGGCATAAATAGAGCGATAATTTGCAGGATTTGTGCCGAGGTGGATGCGCTCACCGCTTGCGAATCATCTCCAACCGTAGCCATGGATCGCGCAGCACAGCTTTTAGCCAGTGGACGAACGTTATCGGCCGGTGACTTTATTCAACTTATACGAAACGTTACTACGGATGACATAAATAAGGTACGAGTGTCGATGTAAACGGGTACTTAGCATAAGCTTTACGACACTCACCTTTAAGATGCATGAAGGGTGGCACCACCTCACCTCTAGCTTGTTGCTGGTTCGTTCGTCTTGAATGTTAAGTATGAACGCTTCCGTGTCTCAACATCTTCGAACGTCTCCCCGAAGATCCGAACCGAGCCACTGCTTCATGATGTTAAGTTTGAAGTGTGCAACCCAGAATGCCTCTTCCAATTACCGCTTTCTCAGTTAGTGAGCCATCTGACTCAGCGACACAACCTAACTGTCGAGTGGTGGTATGAAGTTTTTTTTCATTCTCGTGATATCTAGAAACAAGTGAACTGGTTTGAATCTTTAAAGCACTCTATAGGTTTTTTCAAACAAACATTGACGCACTTAAATCATCTGCAGTTGTTTTCTTGAAAATCATAGCACAGTTTTTAAGAGCAGTTGACTCGTTCAAATCTTTGAAGAAACTCGACTGCGTTTGAGGCAGTAAGGAACTCAGTCCCACATTTTAAACAGGTTATGAGTTGTCGTCGTTTCCTTTCTCTTGTCCGGATAATGTGGCAGACGGGAAGATTAGTTATGGCAGAGGGAATCGTCTAACGTTGTGTCGTGTGTTTAATTTGGTGCTAAATCAAGTTTTTTTTTCTTTTTTTTTTAAATGAGAACACCGAGATGCATAGATTAGAAGTTCGTTTTTGGAGAATTGTTCATTCGGTCAGTTGGCCAGAAACAGGAACGCCCATTGGGTACTTTCATTGCTTTCGGGTTTTTTGTATGATCTGTTGATGCGACCGATGGAATCACAGCAAGCACATACCGTTCTAGCCGTTCTGCCGGCTTCCATATTGGTCAGTTTTCTACAACTTTGTGGTCGATGGGCCTGCTCAAACGAACTCAACTGCTTAGAAAATCAAAGGGGACTGCAGTAATTGCTTTTTCATTCGCATCTTACGTCCACTATTGCAGTAGTATCAAGTCGTGCGTGTACATGTGTGTCTGCTTCTTCGTAGCCAGTGGGTGTCTGTTTGTCGAATTTGTGACGCCTACCTATCGCCCACCTGTTATCAGCCTTTTATTATTATCGATGTAAATTTCTTATCCTGATTTAGTCGAATTATTTGAGTTAGTTATAAATTCGTCGACAAATCGTTGAACTCACAATTCTTCGAAAGAAAAAAGTCATTTTGACATTCGGAGAAAATTTCGAGAGCTCCGACATTTTCACAGAAACCGGAAGTGGGGCTGCTGGTGTGTTCTGCTATGCTTGGACTGATTTTTTCGAGAACACACGTGGGAGGGTGTGAGAAATTTTGAACGTATGTAAGAGATTACTAGACTGTTTCTAAGTAAAAGCTGAAGTGCTGCTTGGAAGGGGGTGAATATCATCGAATAACTGTAAAAAAAGCCGCGGCAGTTCAATGAATTCTTCGGGACAGTCCTTTTTTAAGCTGAGTAAAGCGGGACAATGTACACAGCTCGGGCCAGCTTGCAGATATTTCTCTAAGGTAGCTGAATTTTCCTTTTTTTTTCTGCAGAAGTTTGCTTTCGGCATTTAGTCATAGAGATCTGTGACGAGATGTCTGTGGCTACATGGATCTTCGCTTTTGATGGCGAGATCAAACGAGGACCTTACTTGATCGGACAAAACGTATGTAAAAATCACTTCAGGCTGCTGAACGACTGACGAAGAAGCTCTCTATTGCTTCACACGGCAGTATAACGCAGGTCCCCTATCTGGACGAACTATGATCGCGAGCTGAGGGGCCACGTTGGGACGTTGCGTATGTTAGAAGGGAGCCGCAGTTGCGCATGCCCTTGATGCTGTTTTCAATCACCTCAACCTCATACACCGGCTATTAGTGTTTCAAAAGTTTTGAACATTTGCGACAGATTACTAGATTGCTTCTGTTTAAAAGCTGAAGTACTGCTCCGGAAGGAATGAATTCCGTCGAATTGCCGAAAAAAACATGCAGCAGTTTAATGAATTCTCCACGACAGTCTTTTCACAGCTTTTGTATCTAGTGTTTTTATTGTGCATTTCGAATGAATTGTGCCTACTGAACATAGTTCGTGACCATGGTTTCGCGTTTAAAATGGCAGCATCAGATCGTCCGTGTTGCAAATTCATGCACGTCGGGCGGTGACAAATATATTACGCAGCATGTGTTGACCACCATGCAGAAAGGAATATTAGGTGCTGTAGTTCCCCGGGAGTGTCGTCTTCAGTCAGGACACTTAGGCGTTTTTGAATTGTTGTGCAATGGCTAGCTTCTGTGAAGGTCAGCAAGGACAGTCGCAATTGGCTGCACAAACCCTACGTTTGGCCTTGTTTAAGGGCTTAGTTATATACGAGATCTGGATGTAAATATCAAGCGTGGGCAGCAATAGAGTTTTCGTACCGGGAAGCCGAAGACGAGGTGATGTTTACGAATTAAGGTCGTGCTGGTGTTGTTACCAGGTGTCGCAACTGTAAGCTACACCCCATAATGGACGAACGCGTAGTAATCACGTTTATGGCGACGCGCAATTGGTGGACTTCGGTCATTCATGAAAACGCTGTCATTGACAGTCGTCATCCCCGATCACTTCTCAGCTGCTGTTTTACTCAAAAATTTCTGTAGAAATGTTATATCATTTCGGCAAGTAACCACAAGTGGGTTGTTGACTACTAGATGATTGTGTGAAAATTTCGTCGACGTTCATATGCTTTTATACTGCATAAAGCACAAGTAGACATGAGAGTGCATAAAGCATGATGCTTCCAATTCAGATATGCATGTCTAAAAATGGATACAGAGGGGGGCAGGTGACGAGGAGCTTCGGCAGTTTCTGGTTTGGTAAGTGGACGTTGGGACCTGAAGACATCTCGTTCGCATCAGTCCACCCAAACCAAATAGAAAAGATCCAGAGCGTTTTCACACATGCGTTAGCGGTCTAGCTCTAGTCTTCTTTGATCATCCTGATGTTGGCCGAGTGTAGGTTAAAATCCTCGAAGCAGGTGGATGGTGAAAATGATACTGTGTTAAATAGGTTGCTGGCCAAGCTTGTTAAACGGCTGGGGCATGGCTAGGCAAGATGGCTAAACCATTGACGGGAAGCAACCATGACCAAGTTGGGCGGGAATAGTGCTTTTATGCGCTCTCATATAAACAACAGTGGACGGCATCTGCAAGACAGATCGAAAAGTATGGTACAGAATATTACAAAGTTGAGAAATGGAGAACATGGACGCATCGCACGATGACCCTTGCACCACTGAGGGGTTACTCCCAACCGAGCTGTAATACGGCGCAGTAGGGCGCTTCCGACTACGCTGAGCTCATGAAACTGAAAACAGCAACATACTGCCGGAGCATTTGCCACTGATGGCACCGTGACCGATCCACCCTACATACAGTACCGTTTCCCAAGAAAGCTATCGACACACAAACTTGTTCAACTAGCAACTGCGCGAGCGAACTTCTTCCATGAGGTTGTGTAAATATGAAATCTCTTTCTGTATTTCGGTCACTCGAGCCCGAAGCATGGCGTTATAAGTCTCAAGCTCGAGCACGTTTTGTTTTGCAAGCTCACGTTCACGTTTCTTACGCTCACGATATCGTGTTGCAGCTGCTCTGTTCTGCGCTTTTTTCTTCTCCGATACGCCCGATATCGCCAGCGGTGGATGATCCTGAAATGTTTGAGCAAATAGTTCTATGAAGAAATTGTACCCCTTAAAATATGCATTTGATATGAGAGCATCTATAAGTTCATGCATATTTCTGCATCGTTCAAGAAGTATCTCAGGGCACACACAAGTGACACATGTCCCATTGCAAACTGCTAACAGCACTGTGTGGAACAAACGTACCTTCTGTCAATTAGTTCCTCACATAGTGTTAGCTACTAGAAACAATCTGTTAAACGATCCAAAAAGGCTTAAGTCAACGAACACGTCGTTTCCGAACGGGAAATCTTCAAGTCATTCAAAGGTTTGTGTGTCGGATTGGTAGAAGCACAAGCCCTTCTGGTTAAGATGAATAATGTACCACAACGAACATGCCTCTGAACCTTGCAGGTTGTCTTGCTCAGTGAGCCTCTTTCTCCGCTCCCTTCGCTTGGATGGATGACGCGATTCTTCGGCAATAAGCAGCACTCATTTTATGAGTGGATATGTGCACTATTATAGCTGTGCTAATTGCGGAGTTTTTTCGCACTGGAAAGGTTTGGTTTATTCACTGCTTCCGCCACAAACACTCGTAGCATTATCAACGATCATCCACTCCCCCCCCCCCCCCCCCCCATCCCCAATGGCAAAGCAACACACAGGGACCCAAAGCTCTTTTTCTATGAATGACTTAAAATGGATGTTAAACTGGACATCGCATCCGCATTTGCTCTTTCTTCTCTTTAAAAGCATGTAAAAAAAGAACCTTGCTCAGGGATGAGTCGGTCGGTGATGAAGACGAACGCCGTTCGATCTCTTCACATTCGCGCACGATCTCCTCGAAGATCTGCTCAGGTGAGTGGCCACGTACACTACCTTCATATTCGCTGTTGCGCTCGCTTAATTGTTGCTCATCGCCTGCACCGCCATACTCGTCTGTTATGTAGGTGGGTGTTTGAGGTGCATATAATGAACTATTCTGGATGACGTTCGGGAATATCAAGAAGTCGTTGCAGATGCCGTCGTTGGTCTCAACAAACACAACACGGAGAGGCCTGCAAATAATCCAGTGCAATGTGATGTCGGGTGCGACAAAAGTATAGGAAGTTTCTTCAAGACGGGTGAAAATGGGGAAGAGAAGGAAGAACTAGTTAGCTGACCCTTCAACAGATTGCCAACCTCTCTAGTAAACACTGCACCACGTGCTAATGGGAACTGCATTGTCCCATACAAGCTATTCTCATCAACAACAATAAAACCTTACTCAGACTCGCCTAAGTCGATCAAAGACCTGCTATGAAGGAATCGCCCTCAAAGTTCAGATGAACCGATACCATTAAGTGGGAAGAGGTACGGTATCGTGGTTGATCGATAAACCGCCGATGATCCTGGAACGTATCCGCGACGACCAAATTTCCGCACATGAAACGAGATATATCCTCATCATACGTGAGCGCGTCCGCGCCCAACCGCACATTCGATGGCATCACAAGAAACTGGACGAAGCAGTCGACTGCTGACTAGCGCCGCACCAACCGACGGGTGCGCGTACGCACTAGATGCGCTTCAGTATGCACCGACGTATGCATCATCGATTGACAACGCCACAGCGCTACGTCGAATTGTGATGCGATGGCGACGTGAAAAGCACGTGCACCGTAAGTGCACCTGTAATTGATTCGTTTTAATCGTTGTTGCGCTGTTACCTACAATGCTGCAAATGTCACCAGGACTTTTGTTTACCACAGCGAGTCACCCATGAGAGCGTTACTCGATAAAACGTCGAGCGACAATAGCATGTTGTGTTTTGAACTGCTACGAATCTTCGAATATCGTTGTACAAGGGCACTGCGGTGGTCTTGCCGTTAGTGAATTTCTGAGGCAATATGTCATACCAGAGAACAACTTATTTCTAGAAACGGATGTATGTACAAAGTCCGTTGGGTGTTTACCGAAGCTACCTTATACGGAAGCATTCGAGTGTGAATCTGAAAGGTTCGTTCGCTGCTTTTTCTTTACGTGGACGAACATGCACTCCCTTCTATGCGCATCTCATTGCAGTCTTACGATGGCGTTGATGGAACGCCACCGACTATTTTGTTGACCACAAAAGTTTTTTGTCTTTTCGAGACTCTCCTGTTGTAGGACAAAAGCAACATTCAGGGTTCCACTGGTGCCAGCACTTCCCCCAGTCGGCAAGGCCGTGAGGTTGGATAAAATGCGTTGGCATTTTCAAGGCCTCCAGAATGTGAATCAGCCAAGCGTTAACTGATTGTGTCGTTCTTACGCATCGTCAACTCCGTGGTTATTTTGTTATTGCCTCCGTAATACTGAGTGGTAGTCATTCGTTACCATTGCGGCGCATGGCATAACCGCAATAACCACTCCACGCTTGTTTTCCGCTGCCATTAACCGATCATTAAGCCGCACATGTCAGGACAGTGCCAGCACTCCAGTGACGCGACCACCTTCGATTCCATATGGGGACTTCTCTCTCTCCACGAGGTCTTCTTTGCGCCATCTTTTAATATTCTCACGAAAACGAGAACAGCTAAAACACTACATTTCGATTGGCACGAATAAAATAAATGGGACAGCGTATCAGGAAGATTAGTGTAGTGAGTTGGATCCAACTTGTTCGATTAACTCGTCGCATTAGTATTCAAAAATTTAATAAATGATCCTCAAGTTGCGTTCTTCCATGTGGCTGACCGATAGCACAAATGTTTACCCAAAAATTCATCTTCAGCCTGCACCTCATCGAATGTAGGACAAAAGTTTGCATATACAGCTTCATTACGCTGTCTCTAGCGTAGTAAAGGATCACTTGAGAACATGTCTGATTTTGAGGTGTTGAACAAAATATACCGCTGTTTAGCCTATTGCCACCAAGTTGTATTGTCCTAGCTTCTATGATTTCATTAGCGTATAAACGCTCATATACGCATTTGCATGTCCACACCACAATGATCCCTATATGTATGGAAGCGAAGTAGAGATTTCTGGTCAAAGTAGTTGGAAGTTCTTGCGAGAATCCGCCGAAAATGAGCGCAAGTGCAAATCTTTTCAAAAAGTGTGTGAAAAGACAACCCTCTTCACTCCGCCTTTAATCTCGTGCCTACGAAACTTTTTTGGGCAGGAAGGGGAGGGAGGGGTGGGGTGGGGGGGGGGTGGGGGGGGGGATTCGCCAAATTTTTGCTTTTTTCTCTCCATTGACAAGTGATTCACTGGTTTCTGATGATTAGCGGATGCTCTGTTGATAGTGCTGTTCATTGCGATAAAGCACTCTAGCAGCCTATCGTTTCCGGATTTGGTTTTAAGGCGTTTAATCACGAGGCTTAAACGTTGTGATCTTGACAAAATTGGTTATTGGCATTTCGATAATTTTTTTTGGCTCAATTTACCCGTTGATCAATTAAAGCATCTTTGCTATGATAGAGACTTGATATTAAAATAGTCGGAAACTGCAAGTGCTCGCTTTCTGTCTCATAATTTAGCGAGGTGGGGATGGAACTTGAGAGGAGAGGCGGTGAACGATGTCTTCTAGCGAAGTTGCCAAGACCGTGGTGCTTTCATTTTGGCGTAACAATTGCGTTGCAAAAATATTCATCAATCAGCACTTCTATTCTTCACTATAAAGCCTATGTTAAAGTGAGATTGAATTCTAAAAGGAAAAACAACGAAGAAAGAAACTGATCTTTATAAATGTTGATGAAAGGCGACGTTAGTTTAACCACGATGTCTCCACATCACTCTATTTTATGAAGGAGAACACCTTTATCTTAGCGTTGCATTCCTCGTTAACTGGCACTGATCCTCTTTTTAAGGTGGTGAGATATTCGACTCTACAGAGTCTGCAAACGATTGCTGCTAATTTCACGCTTCTAAACGCAAACGGGTTTACTATCGTCGTCTTTGCAGTGAATTTACTCTCATTTGGAAGAAGGGCTGTCGAAAGCGACCTGAGAATGGGGTTTCCTGAAATATTCCACCGAACGGAATAAAACGAAAATGTGTGCTGAAATCGGTGATGTGGAGACGTTGATGTCAAGCTGAAGTGAACGTTGTAGCACAATTATACAATTATGTTTCAAGGTGGAACAAAAAAAAACTGCATTTTTCTCCAGATGTATTTGATGTAAGTTCCGTGTATTTGATCAGGCTGTAAGCCGTCGGCGATCACATTGAAACTCATAGAAAATCAACAACGAGACAATCAGTTTTGAGTTCAACTATTTATTTGGACCATAAGCGACAGCTGACTGTGAATGCTGTATTCTGATGCAGTAGTGATATCGTGACAAGCGTACACCGGTTTTTATTCCGGATTCATGAGATTAGAAATAAGGATGTACTAAGACTGCCGCAGTCAAACAATGAATCCCTTGCAGTTTGCTTTCGGTAGGAAACAGTTGAAAAAACTCCATAGGTGATTGTAGAGAGTGGTATTTGTCGCCAAGTGAATGGAGCTAGAAATGAACGTTACAAAAAACTAACAGTGCAAAGACTATTTGTGCAAAGTAACTCGAGGAAGTTTATTGCTTCATTGCTTCAAACACGTAAAATTTATTCGCATATTTAGCATTCGTCCGTTTAGCAATTCGATGATCTCTCACTGGAGCTCGCAGTTCATCAGTCAAGTATTCGGTGTCTAGCTAAGGCATACGTGCAGCAAAACAACGCATCACAGAATCAGATACTTGCTGCTGGCGGAAATGAAGTGTACTGCCATTCGACGCAGACAAGGTAGATATTATTAGTCAATTTTTGACTGCACTTTCTCACTAACGAAAGTGACCATGAAAACTCGGAGAAGCAAATAAACTCAGATATTTGAATTTTGCGTTCCAAAGGGAAGTTAAAAGGTTCCAAACGTGATGCATCAACCAGAGTTTCTATTTGCCGGTATACCATATATGTTGGCGTAAATTACACGATACTATTCAAGTATACACGCATTTCATAAGGGCGCTCCTCGGAGTTACAAGCAGCGAAAACGCAGCAGTGCCCATTCAATTACGAGAAGGAATCTGAGCATAGAAAACAGCGCATTATGGTCTTCTCTTCCGAACATTCAGTTGCTCCCTGAAGCAGCATCTGCGCTTAAACAAGATGTGGAGCATGATGGGAACAATGCATGCAAAGAAGTGGTGTATCACGGAACGTGAAGTGAGGTAGGGCAACCTGCTAGGTTTGCAGCTATTCGCTACATACTTGAAAGCGTATTCGACCAGTGGCAAGTTACTGTCAAATTTGAGGTTTGCAGGTGATATTGTTCTGTTATCTTGCAACCTTAGTTGGTTGATAACGACGTTGAAGGAGCTTAAATATGGCGAAAAGGAAGTTGCTTTGAAAGTTAATGTCCTCAAGATTAAACTGATATCGAGCAGAGTGGCCGGGAATGAACAATAGTAACCAACGGGAGGAAGCCGAGGAGGTGCAGGAGTTCGTCTACCTAGGGATTTTGGTCGTCATGACGAGAGAGGATGGCTGCGAGATTTGAAAAGTCAAGGCATGAAGAGGAGCCTTTCAACGATGCTGCAACTTATGTGAAGAGGGACAAATCCAAACGAAGCTCGAGCGCCGATTACTTAACACATTTACTTAACCGATTACTTAATGCTGTACGAACACGAAACTTGACCGCTAATGATGAGAACGGCGAAGAAGTCGTCAATAACTCGCAAACTCATGGGAATGACCAAATCGCCTTCCACTGGACGAAGAAATGGACAAATCGCCAGGCAGTTTACCATAAAAGAACTGACGAAGATTTGAAGGATAAGAATGTAATGCTTCTAGTAAAAAATTATCGAAATTATGGCAGCTGCTGAATACACTATAGAATAGCAACCAAAGATCGGAAAGCCAAGCACAGAATGGCTGAGGAACGACGTCGCTTTGTGGAAGGAGTAACGGTGAATGCACCTCGCAACACCGACTTAGAGGGAGCAAAGCCTTTTTCGGAATGAATGCATAAATTAAAAATTGAAATATCTCCCTAAGACATTGGTTCATGAACTCGAAAGCTCATCCACTTCACATACCCTATGGTTTATATTGTGGCAGTGAATTTCTTAACTTCATGCTGTGTGGTTCTCGAATTGAAAAGTAGAATTTACTATCCAAGTAGACAGCATGTGAAAGCAGGTGATGCGCAATTTTATTTGAAGTCTA
The DNA here is from genome assembly GCA_013433145.1 of Ascaris suum. Classification (NCBI taxonomy): domain Eukaryota; kingdom Metazoa; phylum Nematoda; class Chromadorea; order Rhabditida; family Ascarididae; genus Ascaris; species Ascaris suum. Next base: position 355,858 of record CM024189.1, read on the forward strand.
ATGCTGAGGGTGTGAATGAAAAGAGCAGCTGCAAATGCAATCTACAAGCGAGAGATTTAAAGCATTTCTGCAGAAATAGATACGCGTTTGGCTGCAATCGACAACGAGTTTGATGTCCTTCATACAGAACAATTATCCAAAGAGGCAAAAGCAATGTTCTCACTGTTATGCAGTGATAATCAGCAGGTATGTTTTTCACTAGAAATCCAGAGGTATGTTGGTGTTGCGGCAAATAGCAAATTTGGTGCGTTTGTCGACTGCGTGATGTTCTCTCTGTACGAAGTTTCTGATTAATATCTGTTTTCTAGTGCCGATCAAGGCGCACATCCCAAAATTTAGGGAACTGCGACTTCTCGGATTGAAAAGCTAACATGGGCATCATTGGTCTCATGATTCATATGCGGTCAAATCATGGTTATGCTTTTCCAAATGAATGCAGTCGGAAATGAAATCGTCAAATTCTATGATGAATTGCCGAAATGCCATCAAACCACTGAGGACTAGACAGCATCAAACAATGCGACATCCTCTATTAGAATAAAATAGCCAGTGACCCGAAGTGATCTATCTTCTCGAGGGAAAGCGAACTTATACTGAATTTTGATCAAAAATATGAAGGAAAATTCTCGTCCTGCTATCTGCAAAGAAAACGTGGTTAATTAATGCGCCTTTGAGATGTACAAAGAAATTAATGAAAGAGATCTAAAGAAACTGAACGTTTCTCTCCTTGGAATCTCTTAAAAAGACAAGAAACTGGGACAGATTGGACGGAGAAAACGCAGTATGAAACGCTTGCAACGGTGTAGGAAACTAAAGGTGATCGTACTTCACTTTGGACAAACGAAAGCGTGCAATGGCAAAATATTCGAAATGTTAGGAGATTGTAGCTGGATTCGATAATGTTGTGCTAAGTGTACGTTGGCGTTGCCGCTGTCTATTGACTAAAAGATTCGTCAGTTACTTAAAACTAAGCAAAACGATAGCTGAACCCCTGAAAAACGTCCTTCGGGGAAGAAAAATTCAGACATCCTCGAAAAATGCTTTCACAGCAAGCTAACTTTGAAATTGTGTTGCTGCAAGATGTTGCCATGTCTCTCTTATTCTTCATATTTTATCCGATTTCTTAACGTTCATTTGCGATGAAAAATATGCTGATGAAGATTACCTATTGTGTAACGGAAGCCCCGAAAATAAACCTCTCGTAGGGGCGGAAAATAGAGTAAAACATCGACCTGTTACCAGAATGCCACATACAACCTCAAAGGTAGCTCAGAAGTTCTAAAACAGCACTAGGTGAATATGGTAGAAAGATGTCAGTAAGAAAGTCCGCCCCTGATGTCAGTTCGAAATCCAACGTGAAAAATCATGTAAGAAGAAAAACGAGAGACCATGGCGTCATATGAAACGAACAAATAACATTGCAACAGCGTTTTTGAATTCGCTAGGAAGCACGTTACACCTTTGTTTATCATATATAAGCGATTGGCCACATCTACATAAAGTCTCGTCATTTCGAAAACAAGACTTTTCGCCAATAACGATACTTACCGACGAGAAGAACCTCGAGATTATTCACTTAGAGAAAAAAAAATCAACTATTAATTTACGGTTGTGCACATTCAGCGAAGGTTTGACGTTAGGTCGATGTCATTAAAGAGCACAGGATGGGATTATGCATGCCAATTTCACTAGCACTTTAATTCTTCTACTCTTTATTTTGCTTTTATTGTGTACTAATCAAAATAAGTTGTGAATTTTTCTTTCAAGGACCGTAAGTGAAACAAAATACAAACAACAGAAAAGTAATAACACAAAGATACGCAGCATTTGAGCCTGCGATAGACTAGTGATTCCACGTTGAATATTTTTGATCTGATGTAGGAATATTTGCAGCCTCCCAGCATAAACTGTTTGGTACTATCCCAGTAAACTGCTGGAAACAGTAGGAATAAAGAGGTTTTGGACATTGTCTGAAAGTATGACATAAGAAAGGAAATAAGCAGACGATAATGGGTATGGGATTCGAAAATGTGTTGGCAATGAGTAATGAATACCTTTCGATAATGCTGAATGCATCTAAGCACAGCTAGTGTTTGGATGATTTTGTAATTTTGTAATTGTACATGATTTAGCAGTAACATTCATAGCGATTTGATTCAACAAGTTGGGAAAAGCCTCTCTTATACTTGCTCACTAGAGCAATGCGTCACTGTTCTAGACAGTTCTCTCCTTGCACTGCTAAATGGCGGCAATAATGAGGACTCTAAAAAGCAATTTTTTAATCGCTGCTTACTCGTAACTCATAAGAGTATTGCGTTTTGTAAAATACTGGTTGTTGATGAAATGTCTAAGCAATATAGGAAGATGTTACAAACAGCCGATGTGAGGGCGTCGAGCGGCTGCTATGGAACTTTATCAGAGAGAGTAGTAACGACGTTCACCGATGCTCCAGCAGGTGAGGTGACAGCTGTGTTTAAGATCAAGCAAATACTCGCTCACCAACAGTTGCATACTTCTTCTTCCAATTGTGCTCGTTGTGCTGTTAGTAAGCCCGACAAGGAAACGATGCAGAGAAGCTGAATATAAGGATTATCGTATTTACTTCTAGGATTTCCGCTGTCGAACTTCTTAATCTTATAAGTAGGAATAGATTGCATTGGAGTGGCCCTTTACCACCTTTACAACCTTCTCAACTGAAGCTTTAGGTACGGAGTGGGATCCTTGTCCCTCATCATATCGGTACCCTCCTTATCATTGAAACCACTCCTTTTTTTGTAATGTTCGCCCTTTTAGCCCCTTCTTCTTTCCTGCTTAATGTCTGATGCAAAACAACCGAAAGCGACATATAAATAAACCAGTGAAGGTACGCGTCTGCACATTTACACGCAGAATTAAACGCTGTTTTATTGTTTGTAAGCTCAAAACGTTCTTCGTACATTTGTTGCAGAGCACACGCTAAAATACATGCGAGATTCAGCTTGTGAAACGGAAGCTTTCACTTCGCTTTGGCGAGTAAAGAAGGCGGGGAGGGGCCGGTGGAGGAACGACGGGGTAGGCGATGAGGAAACCTATCACTCCTTTTGTTGGTAGAGGTCACTTCTGAGAAAATACTCCCCTTCCTTTAAGTCCTATCCTCTTCCACTGATTCCTCGCCCATTCGATTCTTCACTCCAACTTTAGAAGGCACCAATTTCGTCAAAATGAACTATCACCTTCGAGCACTGATGTATGGAGAGATACCCAAACAGTTGCTGTAGAATTAACCTCTACGCCTGTTTACTGATGATTTCAAGCGCCTTAAATAAGCGAACGATCAAGTGCTCCCGCTAATATTTCAAATTCTTAGATGACTGTTCATTAAGCTGCGCATTGTGCATAAAACAAGCTGTAGAAATGCATAGGAACGATGTTCGAAATATCGCAGTTCAGCTCAGTAAGTGAGCAGATGTAATATTAAAGCCAAGCACTGTATCGATCTCCGAAGCAATCGATGAATTTCTCCGAAAGTTTTTTCGTTTATGGGATCGATATTTCCATTACAAGTGACTTATTGAATGATCAAGATACTTTCTTCAGACAAATCGCTATGCAATCAATATTTCTGAAGATACTTTCGAACGGTTTTTTTTTTTGAAAAGTTCAGTCATGTCATCAGCGAGGCAGTCACAGTTATTTCCTACATTCATACAAATATTAACATCTCCGAGATTTACGTATCGTCGTCTAGAGATTCTTCAATGTTTCGTCGGAGAGAGGACTTAAAATGGCTCTTATCAAAACGTATTACTCTCCAGGTTTGTTGTTTGTAAGCAAAAGCATTTCAAGATGTTGTTCTCGGAAATGCTTAAGAGATGAGGAAATCAACTCATTTTTTGAAAATTTGCACTGAATTGAAAATGAAATAATGACGTTTGCGACTTTTGCATTTGAGTTTTATGACAGAGAAGCAAACACTATACAAGGATAAAAGTTTTTTTTTTCAAAAACAGTCCGCGTCTAGTATCAGGTCCAGAAAAGAGACGGTTTATTCCGTTTTGAGATAAGTTTTGAGGTTTTAATGAAATCGCATTGCTTGAGAAAATGTTCTAGAGTGCCGGATTCCATAGGCAATTTAAATGGCGAGTTTATGTACAAAATCACATAGCGTACCACCTTTCTGGCACACTTTTCCAGGCGTCTCATATTTACTCGTTCAGGATAATCGCAAAAAAGGATCTGATCTGCGACCTCGAAAAGTGCGTGCAGGAGAAAGTGGAAATAATGAAGACCACAGCGCAACTAAGGATGGAGGCAGCATTACGGGCCAAATTTCAGCAACAGCGATACGCATTCATCTTATCTGTCGTTCATGGCCTTGAAACTGCGGTAAGTTCAATTCCTCGTTAGTACCACGAAGAAATTCTACTTGACGTGTTGCTTCTGATTTTCGGTTGCAAAGAAAGTATGGCCATAAAACTTCACAAAATGCGCTACAATTAAAGGCCTTCAGCAATAGAAAGTATGACATTACATTGCGCAGCCGTACAATACGGCGCCAGTAAGCAGAAACGCATAAATGATTAAAAAATTGCATATGAGATGACTTCAATAGCCAAACAGAAGCCTCATTCAAATCGTTATGTTGCTTACACTTGCTTTTCTTCTATTCCTGTAAATTCAGTATTTCTGTCATGGGTGTGCATCGGATGCATCGCTGTCATAACCAGAGCACTAATTTATGGGGCATTGCTTAACACAAGCACTTATTGATCATTGTTGATAGATCACTTGATACTTGAAAGTCTCTTTGGTTGAGTGCACCTCATACGTTGTTTAAAAAAATAAATTGTCTAGTCGGCTATGTGAAACGAATATCAGTACGTACTGTTCCCCGCCAAGGTGCGTTTATAGCGTCAGCTTAAATATTCGATGAGGGCATTATTGCAATTTCTTCGGGTTCTTGTGCTCCGTTTAGTTCTAAGAACCACTGCCGAGCGGTTCTCGATTCTCTTGCAACTGCCCACGAGTAGTGGAATTCTTGGAATAAACAGAAAATTATGCGACATCTCAACATCGAAATTGCATTCTATATTCGTTCATCAATGTAACTGAGCTTCACCAAAGATTAATAATATTTTACAGCGTAAAGCTTTTCTTTCGATTAACTATATGGTTATTGTTTTGCTTTGTCACGTTTTAACTCTTCTATGTGACATCAACAAGACGTAAGAAACTCCGAATTCCAGGATGGCTTGCAAACAAGATTATTATAGCTCACTTGTCACACGGATTCTTAACCACATTCAGTAGTTTTTACTTCGTCGGTTGCAATTAATAAACTTTTTTTTAAGTATAAGAAGGCCTTGGCGTCTGCAAGTGTCGATATCGCAAACAGGATTAGCATTAGGGATGATGCTCGCACCCGAATTGAGCGCCTTCGTGACCAGCTAGAAGACCTGACGATCAGTGCGGAACGGTTAGCACAGGAGTGGATCTTAGATGAAAATCATCTTCAGTTCACGTTAAACTGTCTACGACAAACTGTGAGTCCTCAGTGTTCGTTCCAGGTGCAGAAAGAGAAGCGAATCGGTTGCCAGTCGATTGGTCGAGAACGTGATATTAGATCGCTGTCATAGTTCTAATGAAACACCTCTTTTTCAGTGTATTTCTGCCTAATGTTGTGTTTTGTTTCTGAATGCATTTAAATAAGGTTCTCCACTCTCGTAGAAAAACTGGATCGAAAAAAGCGAATATCGCGCCAGCCGCTGGTATTAGGTTCTAGCGGTATTCTCTGCTTCATCATAGTTGGGACCAGCAAGAAGACACACAGGTAAAATACAGGATGCCAAACGCGATGTCGGCAAAATTCGAGGAAGATTTGTGCCCTTTAAGTGACGCATAGAAAAGAGGATTTAGCCTGACCCGTATAGGTGTCAATAAACAACACGATACTTGAGTTCAGACACATTTTCCACACAAATGGCTGCAAATTCTGCACATTATTCGAAGGGAACTCAAAATCTAAGGGTTATTCCTTCAGAAGGACGCGTTGCTACTGTCGACGAGACGTGTGACAACGAATGACGATGCAGAGAAGAAGGAACTTATTGTACTGCGCCGTCAACGAGCTACACTACTCATCAAGATGTGCAAAGGGAATGCAACTCTCTTGTCACTGCGGCAAATAAACAAACGCAAACCTAAGATGAAGTTCGACCTGGATACAAGATTAATTCAACGTCGTAACCCCTTATCATGAAGGCCAATCGAAGGGCTTCTTTTGCGCAAAATACTGGTATCCCAAGTTGGCCATAATCATCTTTTCTATGGGCATTTTCACTTGCATACTTGCATATGCGATTCACCTTCAAGATTTTATTTTGTGTTAACCTGACTGAGTACATTCTAAGGTGTTGACATGCCAGCATATCATAAAGAAACTGATCGTATCTTCTATTCTCAACCTTGGTTTTGGGTTATTTATCTGTTGCCTTTGCCTCTCTGTTCACCTGTCTGTATTTCTCTGTTTATTAAGCCTTTGGTTATTTTTTTCTCCGTTACTGCTCCTAACAATACTTCATTGCGGAGAGTGTTTGCCATAATCAACACAAATATATGTTTATCATTGCTGTTGCAGGTAAATATTCACTTCCATTCAATCATCATAAAGTCCACTTATTATTAGCTCTTCGAGAAACTTGTGCTGCCAGAAACTCCAGAAACACCTTTGCTAAATGTATGCCTAAAAGAGTGCGACGTTGGAAATTGAAGCCCGCTTCAAGAAGAAGTGAAATAAAGCGTAATGAAAAATGCGTCCTCATTCGATGTGTTAAACAGCACTTCAGGAAACATAACGAACAATTCGATTCCCTCCGAGCATGAATTTTGAGAGGAATATTTCATACTGTTCAGTCCCGTCAATTTGGGAAGTTAAATCACCGTCTAATAAGTTTAACATGAAGACATCATAGGTCATATAATTTATTGTAAAGACCAACATGTCGCATCACCTGCTCGCGAACGAGCTAATTAATCCTGTGTAGCTTTTTGCCCACCTTATCTGCACCTTCTCAATCACTTCAACCACAGATGACTGAACTGCTCTTCTAGATCAGAAATGCAAACATAGGTGGTGCACGGCGACTGCACGAAGATGTCTCAGGAAACCTCAGCATAAAATGGAAACGAGATCACTATTAAAATGGACAGAATCATCGCTTTTTGTCGTTCATTCAGAGCGAACATAGCCAACTCTTGACCCAACCTGTAATTGCAAGCGCTGTTCTTCAAGTACGCGTTGTGGATCTGTGCTCTTTCTGGTCTGTGTATATGATGTGCTCGAGAATTTGTTGAAGGTGCGCAAGTTATTCGAAAATGATTTGAAAACTTCGACTCTTGAGGGAACGCGCTACCGATTTTTGGCCCTTTAGATTGATATCAGCGGATTTTCTCGTTGCTCAAAGTTGTGGCAGCTGAAGTTTTGAACGTCGCGCACTTCATGTAAACTTTCACTGAGAGTGCTTTTTGAGAACTAATAGTGCGCCTCTAGCCTCAATAATGAGGCTATTCGTGATCTTGATGTTAAACCACTCCAAACCTGCAAAAAAAAGTCGCCTTATCCGGACATCGCTGTTAAATCTCTCAAGTTTGCACAATTTTACGTGCATTCCGGCATAAGCATACCCCAGGGTAAAAGTAGTGCGTTTCTCTCCATTTATGTAATACTACACACACGTATGTTCACCCCATCTTTTTCGATCTTGAGCCTCTAAAGTATCGAAGGTTCGCGATCGATTTGGTCTTATGCTGAAAGACTGTAAGCATTTGGTCTTTTTTAAAGAAAGGTGAGTACCGAATCCACCGTTTCAACTTGTACGGGAAACACTGGTTTTCTACGACTATCCCATTGGTATCACTGGTATGTGGATCATTCTCTATGAAAACGCCACTGAAGTGCAAAACGTTTCCGCATTTATAAGGTGAGTTGGTTGTGTCAGTTTGCCAAGCATTGTGTATTCGATTTATTGATGGAATATTATTCATCTGCGCTGTTTTTTAAATAAATAAAAAATAAATAAATAAATAAATAAATAAATAAATAAATAAATAAATAATATATATATATATATATATATATATATATATATATATATATATATATATATATATATATATATATATATATATATATATATATATATCAAACAGCGTGGGAAACCTCTTTATTTGTATCGTTTTCGGCAATTTAGTGGGCCAATACTAAATAATTATCGCTGGTTGGTTGCAAATATTCCTGTATGAGATCAAAAATATTCAACGTGGAGTCTCTAGAATATGGCAGACTCAAACTTGAATTGGTTCTCTGCTATAAAATTGTGTGCAATTCTCCGCAGATTCCATTCTCAGAAATATATCATTTTGCCATTCTCCGTAGTTGAAGTTCACATCAGTTTAATGTCATTTAAAAGTGCAGCATGTTCATTATTCTAGGAACGTGCAATTTGCTTCCGGTGAATATAGTTAGTGCACTCACTTGTTCACCTTTCAAAGTGCCAACTGCGTGGCTTTAATCCTCACGCTGCCGTTGCTCTCGTCAAGTGAACTCAACGTATTCGATGTCTCTTCAACTGAACGCTTTGGTGGATGTTCTCTTTTTATTTTTGTTGTTGTTCTCGACGTCTATTTCGTTTGACATCTTTTCTTTCGTATTCACATATTTTTCTGTATTTTCCTTGCAGACGTTGAAATAAATATGATTTAAATTACAAACAGCACACATTTTCCTACCGCACATTAAAGATTACTGATTTCATCCTCATTGGCGCCCGCTATATTTTTCGATTAGCCGATGTTCATCACTACTACGCGTTACTCGGTTTAGGGTTGCTAGCGTCAAGCAGTTGCGCCTTCTGAAGAGAATGCCTGTCTGACGAACATTGCCTTAGCGATGTGCTCGAATAATCTTGCTGGGAATTTATGTATCGGAACATGAAACGTGAGTTGAAGTTGTTGTGGCCATGAACGTGTTCGAATTGTTTCTTGCTTCCAAACTTGACGTTAGGGACTAACAAGGCCTCATCTGCTATATACACAAGAGGGGACGGGGGACGATGCATGTTTTTCTGGGCATCAAAGGGGGTGGTGGCATGATGTGCCCGTGACTCAGTGCATGTCGATGTCCGCATATTGATGTCCGTTTTCCGAGGTGGTTGATTTTGTTTGTTTTTTTTTTCGGTTTTTTATGCGCAAAAGTAGGCTGGGTTTGTGCACTAAAGTGATCGTTCATTTCAAGTGCCAGCTGACAGACGTAGACGTTTTTTGAGGGCGGATGTGAACATGATTGGTGAGTTGTGTGATGCCTTCATGCCAACCAGGTGTTACGTTGTTGTGTTCCACGAGCAGGCAAGGCATAGTTGAAGCTGTGGTTGTTTTTGCGCTATGTAATATACCACCAGATTTCTTCGAAGTTCTTTCCAAAGCAAGAGGCACCATAGGCATCCAAGTGCAGTCAACCTGAATCGTTTTATAATGCACGATTTTGCCACCTGAGGTCATTAACGAAAACGTCAAATATTAAGTGCAGTGATTGCGTAAATTAGACAATCCTGCTGCCCCACAAAAATTTACAAAAGGTTGGTTTTGGTATAGTCAGCCTTGTTTAAAGAAAAAATCCGAGCGGGAATGTGCATGCAAATTTTTTAGCATTAAGGGTCAAAGTTTTTTTCGGATTGATAAATCACCTTGAAGTATGGGTCAGAAGGTCGTGCTGCGCTGCATATTACACTTGCCCATTTTCGAAGCACTAACTTTAGTGGTCCAAGAATCGAAGCTATGGGGCAAAGAGACAGACACATACTTTTGAAAGCAGTATTACAGAAGCGCATTCAAATGTATGTCATGCGGAAGCAGATGGGCGCTTGTACACTGGTTGAACATTCAAACACTCTCTTAAAGACGCAAATTGGGTGTACACCAACAGCTAATAGCAGGTATATTCCGGCGCAGTGTGTTTCGTTTGCCTCATGGTTTCGTGAATGTGCGCAGCGGCCTCATGCAGTCCTCTATCTTTCTTTAGCTTTGGGAAGATTTTACACATCGGACCTTAAAACTACGAGGGGAATGCAGATTTCGATTACTTCGAAAGTCGGCATTGTGCGGCTTCAAATAACATTCAGCGATTCGAAATGCCTATTTTCTTTGCACAATTTCGCAAAACCATATTGGCCACTTTGAGCGCGTGTGTGTATTTCTGTCTGTTCGGTGATCGTAATTTGTAAACCGGAAACGATACACTGATGGATTGATATGTGAAACGTAAAGCTCACTCATAAGGTGTGCAGTTAACTTTTCTGATCATTCGATAAAATATGTGGAAGTCGGTAGGGGATCCTGCAGGTATGGCAAGTCTAGTCATCTGAAAATAGCCTGCACTCACTTGAGAAATTGTCTGCAATGTCGTATACCTCGATTACGAAAAGTAAAGGCACAAAAGCGCTTCCTTGTATCTCTCTTTGACCATCTCATAACTCTTGGAAAGTAAGACTCCAAGCTTAACCGCGAGTGACCTGCAGGAAAGGAAAGGTTCGTTCCCTCTAAGTGACAACTACTCAGGCTATAAATCTGTGATATACAAAGAAGTTTTGATTAGCTTACTTAATGGAACGCTTGTGGATGGCGTCGGCGTATGGCTTTTCACTTCACTCCACAGTTCTGTGACTCACTAATGATAGTAATTGCGATGTGGTTAAGTTCCTTTGCAGGAATCGCTCTTGATAACTTTCCGATTCTCATTTGTGAAGGATAGCGTCCGCGGTATTCACTTCGATCATCTTGCATACCGCTGACGTGTGACTAGTTTAGTTGGAATGCAATGGACTCTTTCTGGAATGAGACCAATTTAAACGGTCTGCAGAAGGACAGAACTGAGATGCACGAAGTGCTGCTTTTATAGATGTGAGATGGCAGGAGCTGAGCGCTTAAGAGAGTATAATAGGATACGGCTAAGTTCTCTTGCTGATTGTTTCCATTAATTTTAAAACTTGACGCAAACGTTTACAATTTAAAGGCGCTCATCGTTTTTCATGGGAAGTCGGGTACTTTTTGAACTCCTCAGAAAAGTGATTTTGCAAATGCGTCACTCTAATTGCGTCCTCAACTGCAGTGGTGAAATTAGAGTGCTTTCACTATAGGAACCTTAATTGTGTTATTGAGATATGTGTACGGTGACCTTTATTCGTTTCAGGGAATTAAGCCGATTCATTGATTTTTTTACAAACCGTTTGTACTGCATTTGCGAATCCTTAGTGCATTTTCCAAAGGCCTTATGGCCTCTATTTTATCTCTCTCAGGTCACAAAAGTTTTTTTTTTCGCTTTTAGGCGCTGCATATCATCTAGAAATTTTATAGATCTATCATGTCATTTTGCAGTGCAGTGCAGGTACGTCTTGTTGTGTAGCCATGATAGCGAAACTATATAGACTCAATGCATAGGCAGTTGGAAAACTCGGTCACCTGATGATACGTGTCGTCGTTTTTAATGCTCTCCGCATTTTGCGTTCGCTTCTATTTCGATACTAATTTGGATTTACTGCGTTTATTCTAAACGAATGCCAACAGGATCATGTTGGGAAGTTTGCATTAGAGTCTGAAAAGCTTGTCTCGTCGTTAACGAGAGTGGCAACATTGGTAAAAGGTCATGTGGCGAGTATAGGAATACATCACCAAGTTTGCGATAGCGGATATATGCATGCGTAGAAGTTGCGATCTTAATGTTTGCAACTGTAGGAATTTTAACTGTTCTCTAGTATTCTTCACTCATTTCTGAATACGCACCTGTTGTATTGTAGTTTATTTGCCGTTGTTGAAGACAGTTTTTCGATTGTGATTGTTTAGCTACTGATGTACACATTACAACTCAATTGCTGTAGATAAGAGTGAGCGAATTCAGCGATGTGTTCGTTTAGTCGCAGTCATTGAGATCTCGATATGTTTGAGACTAATGTTACTATTTTAAGGATAATCCTCATGATAGGCAATTCTTATGGCTAATAGGAAATCCGCAGGACTGCGAAGTAGAATGCTGGAAAGAAAAAAGGGAAACGAGGTTAGGCACAGCAAAAGCAGATAATATTTGGGCACTTTTCGATTACAGCAGTCTTGCCGACTCATTTTGTAAATGTTCAACTAAAAGTAGTACATTTGTACAGCCCGTCATAGTTAGATGTAGCTGTTGAACAATAATGGTTGCCTCGAACCCAAGACCATTCGACCTTAAAAAGGAATTGGCAGGTAGGGAAATATTGGGAGGTAATTACGTGTGTACTGAGCGTCATAGGTGGTAGTTGAAATTCAAGTACAGCTCGGGAATATAGCCGTAGAATGGCAAAGACTGAAGCTGAAGCTCGCATAATGTAAAAATGCAATGTGCGGATAAGCGAAGCAGATGTATCGCGCTTTTTATGCAGGTAATAGTGAGTAGTAAAGTAATGCGACAACAAAACAGCCGAAAATTGTTCAGCGTCTGCAAGTAAAGATATGTAAAGTGGGAATCGAGGCTATTTTATTCACAGCGCCTGACTCAAGTAAAGAAGTCAAACAGTAAAGGTTACAAGCAGTGATGGGGTGAATATTTTGCCAGTTCGAGATCACCTTATGGATATCTGCACAGAATCGGCGACTAGACTCAAAAAATTTCTACCCTATCATCCATTGTTCTGTGCCTCTTCAAACTTCCCAGAGCTTGGTAGTTGAAATCTGGCCAAGAAGAAAAAATTTCGCAAGTGAGTACATTGAAGATAAGCCATAGCTGCTTTACTGTGGTAATCTACGCTCTAGATTTACTAGCTGAGCTTAAGACCAAACTCTTCTCGTGATACGTAGAAAACAGTACACACATTTCTGCGAACGTTTTGCTTGCTCTCCCGACTGTTTTCAACATTTATTAGCAGCTTCTTACTTTAAATGTATTCCGCAACCTTAGCTGTTAGAGACTTTGGAGACCGAGGATATGTCTCATGAGCTGTTGAGATCGAGGATAGATGCGTACTTTATTGCTTCAGATGCTTTCACCTAGTACAGATCATCTTGTAGTAGCATTCTTTACTCTTGACTTACCGGCTGAACTCGCGAAATAAACTTCTCATCTTGTCACATTTGGGACTGGACAGTTCGGTTGAGTGACGATTTTTGAAGGTTTAGTTTTCGTCGCTTGTTTACCATCTGATTTCGCGTCACTTCTTGAAAGACTCGAAATTTGTAGTTCAGTTATGAGAGATGGAGTGGAGAAGATTTCTGCCACCTCTTTTCTCTCCCTTAATCAGGCAGACGGTGATGCTGGCATAGGGACATGCAGATTGAATCTTCCAACAAATCGTTAAAGGTAGTAGCATAAACATAGAGCCGTTTCCTCGCTAGGGGAGAGAAAAACATGGAGACTTTCATGCGTCATTAGTTGCTCGCACTGCTGGACGCAAAAAAAATAATGTTGAAGCGTTGGAGGCGTTCTATGAAAGTGCCTAAGTAGTTTTTGTTAATAAGCGTTTGGGCTTTTAACGACGCAAAACAAAAGCATCGCCGCCATAAGTTCAAGGCCTTTATGAGGTTGATCGGATTGCATAATCGGCAAGAGCTCCGATTTCCTCTGATTCCACTGCTTCGCGCCTCCGCTTTCCTCAGTTCTTGCTGTCTTAGGAGGATTGCTAATTGAACTGCAGGACTGTGCATACAGCAATAACGCCATTTGGTGAACATCCAGCCAACGAAAATGCCTGTTGGCTCTTGCCAACTTAGTGCTACCCGCAGGTGTTTGCTTGCAGATAGGACGTCCTTTGTATTAAAAGTGTTGCGTCTGCGGGAATTGCAACAAAATAACTGCGTATTTTTGTTCAGTGGAGTATGCATAGCACTGGCTGAGAAAATTCAGCCCACGTCTCCCTTCATGTTGGCACGGAAATAACATCTGCGTCATGACAAGCAATTACACGGCCTGTGGCATCTTTGGTTTCCACGTACTTGACTCAATCACTTCTTATGATCAGTTGCAGCCATTGAGCAAGAGAACGGGGTAAGAAGGTATCGAACATGGCAAAGCTTGCCAGGTGGATAGAGCCTAAACCGACAGTCAGCGCCCATGAAGCGGTTCCACTTGTACTTTTGCCTCTCGCTCGACGCCCAACGATTGCTATCTCGACACAAATCATTCCAGGCTCAGTATTCGTCGATGGACAAAGTTTGCAGTCAAACATGAATTCGAATCGCGAAGGTAAGCGCCGAACTCTTTCGTCTCATTTAAGTTTTCTGTCGCTTGAACGTTACCCCAGAATGTTTGACCACAAACTTACCAGGTCGAACGGAAATTTGATGCTTGCATTAAAATAAATTTTGCATAGTGTCGTTTTGTTTCATCGTTGTTTACTTCTGTCATGAAATACTCGTTGTAGTCGTTGTTTCACCATTCTCTTCGAAAGCAGTAGTCTGCACAGTATGGCGCATTCTTGATTAACGAAGTGAAGATGGAAGGATGTGTGCGCGAAGCGCGCAACGCGCAAATATGCGCTAACGCGGATGCTTCCCTCGCAGAAGGCTTTCCCTATTTGCGACTCCAGCTGGCTGCTGGATCTTTTCATTCAATCCAGAGCAGGTTTAGAATATCCTGCTTGCATTTTTAGATTGCAAGCTATAATCTGGCATACATTTACGACGTATTCTAGTCAAAATTGGGGATGTCAGTGCGGCACCACGTAAAAGGACGTTAACTATTCGCCTTATTATTCTTCAAATATGTTGTTTTCTGTAGCATTTGAAATGAAAAGGTTTCGGCAGCGAATCATAATCAAGAAATGAGAGATTCAGAGAACGGGCAAAATTTACTTCTGGTGCTTAAAGAGCTTTATTCTCAAATAGCATCTTTATCACTCTCGAGGTTGTGATCGTTTTTTCCTTGTCTGACAGTCAAGCGTAATCAAAGACTGCAGTAGTTTGTTGTGTGAAGTTTTGTAAACCAATTCAAGCTTGAGGACAACGAGCATTTCAGCTTAATGAGGTCGTTAGCGTACAACTAGAATCGCATTCCAATTTGAGAGCAGCAAAAAGTAGAGATATTTGTAGCACTACGTCAGAAGCTGGCTACTCGTCCGGCGCGAGGATATCTCGTCCAGCGTGGCATTCTTTTCGGTGCGTTCTCTTTTTTTTTCTCTCTCTCTCTCTTCTCAATCAATCGATATTTCTCTTCTGCGTGATGATTTATCGAAACCGAATGAGATCCCTTTATTATTAAGAAGTTGTGATGCATACCAGCGGAGGATTTAACTGCCGTAATGAATTCCACTGCTAATCCAATAAATGCGATGTCGTTTCTATCGGAGATAGGTTGCTATTCGAAAGTTGCAAGATCATGTAACTTACTAAAGTGGGTTCGCATTTCGTGTGTGAAGTATGGTGGATTTGGAGGCTTCCGCAGTCAAGCGAGGGAGGTTAGGAGGAGACGTAGGTTGATTCTTATCCACTTCTGTGCAAAATCGGAGTGTTCCAGAAAATATGGTTGCTGCTTTACAACAGCAATTTAGGAACCTTTCTGAAAATTGTGGATGTTGTTTGCAAGGCAGGCGACAAGGGAAAGAGAGCTTTTCATGGAGAAAAAACATTTGAAAGCAGCCAGGAATGGACTACTGGACTGCATTGTGCAGGCGCACATAACAGTCATTCAACGCCGGATTGAATTTAACAAAAGAGAAGCTTTCGGACATGAGTACTCACTTCAAGCGATGCGCTGGCTGTAAAACGTTCTGATATGCAAGGATGGAGGTGCTTATTGGAGAAATGGTGAAAGAGTGCATATCTGCCATTTGAATCTGAGGTGATGCTAGCCGACCGAGCGGGAAGTGGACACATGCCGTGCGGATTGAGATGATAAGCAAGCAGTGGCCACTTGTTTTGTTGATAGGGACGATCCTAACGCACCGAGTTAAAGCTGCCATTTAAGATGTAGTCATTAAGGTCGTAATGGTGAATATTGACCAAGCAAAAGCTTGTACACTAAACAGGGCCAGACCGGAAGTAGTTGCAAGGAGAAGCTGCTGTTTGCGAAGGCCTTGTAAAGCCATTTTCTTGTCATGTGGATGCAATAGTGCCTTTATAATGTGCCGATTTTAAGTTTTTTTGCCCGTTGTGAACGTGCTTACTGATGATCCAGTGTGTTGGAGACGGTCACAACGCTAGGGCTGATCGGGATCGATTTCGCATTAGGAAGGTCGCGCAGCAAGGAATAGAGTGAGGTACTCCTGAAGGATGGAGAATTCTAGGTGGCCTGAACTGCAGAGTTTTGGTGTCGAGGCTAGAAAGGACCCAAGGATAAGGGTATGGTCGGAGCCTTCGAGCACTTGGCTGTTGATTTCGGGACTAAGGGCCTCTGACTGAAGTTTACTACAGAAAACGCTTTCGATGAATTAAAGGTATAAGATATGAGGCGAGCGCCTTGAGAATTCTCTGAATCTCCTTCGCCTCTTGTCGTTAATCTTTCTCGATCTGCAAGCTGCTTCTTGATAGCAGTGGTGTTTACGGCATTAAATAACATTGCCATTTAACCGGAGAGCTGAAAGATTTAGCCTTAGGCGAGAAAGGGAGTCTACACAGCCAAGTTTCCTCATAACAAGGTGGCATTTTTGCTGCTGCGCACTCTGTTATAGACGTCGCCATTTAAAAAACGATATCTCAGCGCTAAGGAATTCTCCTTCCATGTGGAATTAACTAGCACATTATGATGAAAATGCATTACCATTCACCACATTTCATAAGTGCCCATTTTCCATCGTTTGAAAAGTGCATTATGCGGTCCTTCTGACGTTTCTGTACTGTACGTTTGTTTAGAACAAAGTATTTTTGCATGGTACATTCATTTAATAAAAGCGTATTTTCTCGCATAAACCTTATGCAAAGATGGTCGTATGTTTATGTTGTTTGACTGCGAACCTCTAATTAGTGTTGTGTCAGCTCATTGAGATTGATATGATAGTGGCTTGTGAGGGTTGTGTTGATGTGCCAGACGACGTGCCCATGGTGTATTTTTTTCATGCGTGGGCGTACTCGAATGCAAGTCGGCACGCACATATGGTGTAGTTGCGGGGTGGCCCAGGTGTCTGCAGATGTGATGCTTTTCCCCGTGGTTTACGACCAAAGTTGACATGCGATCGTTCCATTCTCAACCATCAGTTAACCTGTTTGGCCTTGGCACACCGTTAAATTATTGCTTTACTCTCGGTATCGACATACGTCTGTCCTTTCGAGGACAGGACAGCAGTCCAGAGACCGAGTGTTTGACACAGAGTATAGGCTTTGGTGGGAAGGACGATTTCCGAAGAACCAGGCCTTGTAGATTTAAAAGAAAGGCGCAATGACGAACCTCAGGACAAGCCCTTTACAATGAATTCAACCACGTTGAAATAACCTGCACAATTTATCGCACATCACCTCGGTTTTTTCGCACTGTCGTTTCTTGAGATAAACGAGTGAGAAGAAGAGGGGGTGGTATGTCTTTACTTGCTGCTCATCGCAAAAAGTCAATGCATTTAATCACTGGAATAGTTAAGGAAAGATTACTAAATGCTTTGCAAACTTTTAAGCGCGAGTAGGTTCTGTCGATTCGAAATGCTTAGACTTGTCCTTCCTTTCGACGTGTGCTTTGTAGGATGTTGTCAATTGAGCAAATTAGCATTACACAGCGAGGGCAAATGCTCCGGAATCAGTTACGCTTAAGAGCGATTGACATATCGGCTAACAGAATGCGTACTGTTGGCTTTGGTATTTTGCAATATGTGATGTCGCTCTCGGGTCAGATAGATATCGCATCCGTTGCTTAACATTTCAAGCCGTCGTTCTGGCTTTTCTGGCTACCTTGGTTTTTGAAGAAATTTCTTGGCGAAACCAAGTTTTGCGATGCCCTTTAAATGTATCGAATCGCATAGGCTATTGTGGTTTTGCCAGTTGACCATACAGCATCTTGCGTTTGTGCGCCCCGGCATGCAAAAAACGGTAATGATGTCCTCACAGTTCTGCGTTTTCGGAACTGAGATATCAAGCATAGGCGTGGCGGGGAATTTCATGCAGATATGGCGGGGAATTAATGGTTGGCAAATTTTAGTGTTTTCAAAATGCTGCATGAATTCTTATGAAGAGCAATTTATTGCTTCTCTTTCCTGAAAGCACCAGGAATTTGTACTGTAGTGCCGAGTATAGCAGTGTCCTTAAATTGCGCAGTATTGATGAAATAAGTTTTGAGGAGATAAAGAAAATCTCTGCAGGTGTTGTCTTCATCGGTCCTTAATTCTATAAAATTAAATTTAGTCCGTGCGCAGTATCTGTATAAAGTCGTGAAGGAAACTGCAATATATGTATAAAGTTGAGCCAGATGTGTAAAATTAAAAGTTGGCGATGAGTTCGTGCGCAGTCGCGTGAACGTTAAAAAAAGCTTTAGTCGTTGTTCTAACTGTTTTTGTTTTCGTTCTCTTTTATAATGTTACGAAACGAAATTCTTTTCTCTTTTTTTTTTGCCCTGAGATGGTCTAAAACTCATCGTTATGTTAGATGTGCACCGAATGCTACATGGTTGATACGGTACTTTTGTATTTTGAAAGTGATCTGTTTCATTCCCTAGAAATTGACGCCTTTTTTTTCCACCTTCATCTCACTGTTTCGATTATCAGATAATCAGTGGTGAAACCTCTCCCTCCTCCCTCCCCGTCCAGCCCCATTCAGAGATTTCAATGGAAGCAAACAAATCAAAATGAATAAATAAATAGGGCAAAGCATTAGGCAAGACGCTGGCTACAGGTTATAAGAAACAGGCCGTAGCGGTTTGAAAGTTCTAGAGTTGTAGCGTTTTGCAGGTTGTTTGAATCAGTGCAGGCAGTTTTTATTTGATTGCGAGGTTAAAATTATGGAGGGATCATTTACAGTCTGGGAACATCGCGCTGAACCTCATTCGGACTTCAAGAGGCGGAAGAGTGTGGGCAACCTGCTTCTCTTTGCCCACATATGAGCAATTTTCATTTCTTTAGGCACTTTTTACAAACTGGCCACTGATTTCGCCCAATGATTGGAGAAAAGATAAGCTAGAAAGCCGGAAATTTGCGAGTAAAAGAAACCCACTGCAATGTTATGCCTCGTAAGAAAAGAAATTAGCTTGAAAGTTGAGAAAAAGAAAGATTTCTGCACGTGTAGCTCAGCACTTTTTCAGGGTCAGGTGGATTTTTTTTGCCGCACGGGTCAAGGTATGTAAAAATCAGTGCAAAATTTGAGGCTGTAAACTTCGAGCACTCATGATTGAAATTGAGGATGTGGATTGGCACAGGTGATTGTAAAAAAGAGTGATCCCAAACGGCGAAATTTTGCAAAGATCTTGCAAAATATTTTTTGCATGGCGACCAAGTTTTGAATGAGAAGAATACAATGATTGGTCGGTGTTTGGAAGCTGAAGTAGAAGAGCAAAGCGCCCTGGAAATATTGCTATATTTTGGCGCAGAATTGATGCAGTGAATGCAGTACCCGGTCATGGAGCACCACGCCAGTGATGTCAACAATACGAATGAACTCGGTTTCTTGTGCTCGATAAATGGCTCATGTAGTGGATTGAGAAGATGCCTCAAGAAAGGAAGTAGCGAACGTGCAAGCATTGTAATAGTTCTATCGTGCAATTTTCTACGTATAATGACAGGTTGCATTAGACGCCATGGTCAGACAAATGCAGTAAGAGGCAGCGGTGAATCGAACAGAAGTTTTGATATTGTTGCGTCAAATTCTGCTATAAGCGGCTTAGCGGAGAATGTTGCATTTATGTTTGCAACGTCGATACGAAGGCATACTTCGAACAAAACCGAATAGAAGCATGTGGTAGCCGGGAAGAGTGTCATATACATAATGATTACCTTGCGGTGACAGTGTTAATCGTTAGCATAGGGAAAAAGGTAAGTCCTAAAGTGAGGGAAAGAGCTCAACCTGAGTGCAATCAGGCAATCCATCAGATGCACCGGAAAGTTTAGATAATTCAAAGGCATTATGTGTGCATTGCCGACACGTTTGCACAACGTATTGCTTAATCACGCTAATGCCGGTCTCCATCTTCTGTTAATATATCTTTTGATTAAATGTAAAATCTCATGCAAATTTATTATCATATTTAATTCTTCTGGTCGGTCATCTGATGTTAAGTCTCATAACTCTTCGTTGTTATGATCATCCATTGACCATTCATTTGCATATTGATTTTGCATTCATTCGGTCAGGTCTTCATTGCCGTGTCAGCCGAATCTGCACGTTTAATAGGACTTCATGCAGCAATCAGTAAGTTAGTTGCTTGGACAGCAGGTAAATTTCCTGCTTGTTAAAATGCCAACTTAGCTGCTGTCCATTAAAATGTTAGTCACATCCGAGAAGTCTCCTCAGGTAAAATGTAGTTTACGTCGCAAGTATCCATTCAGAACTGATGCTTGATTGCAAATATTATTCGTCCAAACATGAAAGAAGATAACATGAAATTCAGAGATGCGATTTTCTCAGTTTCATGCAAATTTCCAAGCACATACCTATGGTCTCATAAAAACTACGTCAGTTCTGAAGATGGCACGCATGACTTGGTCGTAAATGTATCATTGTTGCCGACTTGGTTCATACTGTCATTGAAGTGCTGCGCTTACGCTTCATATGTTTACTGTTTAGACCAAAGATGCTTCATCTTTCGGGAAACTTATGTGGAAGAGATATAAATCAGAAGAAACTTCTGCAGAATTTCTCATTAAAGCTTTCTTGCTGGCTTTGCTTCAGTCGTTGACGGGTTAGATTTGGAGTTCGTCGTTCGTTCTTCGATGGCGACTATATGTTTGCAGCATTGGCTAGTTATAGCAGCGCTTTTCCCAGTTGTGTGAAAACGCAAGGAAGATGGTGTGGGGCATTGCTCAATGTGTTAAATAGGTGAACAGCTGTTCGGCATGAGCACAGCAAAGTTATCTGCCCCATCTCTGTTCAAGTGGGCGATAGGGGAGGGGGAGAGGAGATGAGGTAGCGGAATGAGTCACTCATCAATGGCGACGATAATAATGCAAAGATAAGATGAGCGTAAAGTGGCATCCTCGGAAAAACTTGCGACGAATAAGTTAGTTAGTTAGGAGTTTTGCACGTTACAGCTTTTGGCATATCGAATGCATGATGTCAGCGCTGAAGTAAACTACGTTATTATTCTAAATTAGCAAAAGCAATGGCGCACATTTGACTTGCTCGCTACCGTTCTCATAAAACGGTGCTTATTGCACGTCAAATGTGCGCCAAGCAATGGGATTGAATTGTTTCACCGGGATTGTTCCTTCTTTCGATAGAAATTGTCATACTTGATTTAGAATGGCCCTGGCATGATGGATTTAAGCTAATTGACGGTGCTGAGATTTTTACACATTTGCAGACTTGCATTTGCAATAGCAATTATGGCCGTATAACACCTACCTATATGCACATATACACTTATTTATTAGTCGTTTAGTTTCATCTAGAGAAATCGTGATGGTCGGAATGCGAAATTTGGTGTATGTTATCGGCAAGATGAGGTCACCATGTTTACAGACATCAAAAAACTGCATATGGCAGAGCATCGTATAACGATCTCGTTTCGAAACGAACGAGAAAGCGAATCTTTCATCGACTGTTTATTCGTACCGGCGATTAATTCGGTGGAAAAATTAAGTGCAGTTTTTTAATGTTTTACTATTTATTTGCTCTTGATTCAATGAGCACAGTTGCAGCGCGCATAAATCTTGCTATCTATTCTCACACATTTTTCTTTTTTTTTTTTTCAAATTATAGGAGAGGATGTCAAATTTTAAGCCAGCAACGAAAAGTGCACTAAAACATCCCTTTGCGACATTCACGAGAACATTGAATCGTTTATAGCGGATGCTGGGGCACTTGCAATTTGCATTTCATAATTTTTTTAATTTTGGCCGCAGTTTACGCCCGACTTTTGTGACCTGAAATTTCTTGCTCGCTTGTTGACCGGCCTATAGCAAATTGTTTTGCACAGTGAAATGACCGGAAAAGAATTCTCTTCTTCTTGCGGTTTTCTTCTTTATTTTTTTCATCTTACGCAACTCACTTCCTCGAAACTCCAAAATTTACGGATGAGTCTTCCAGTCAGTCGAGGCTGCGGCAGGAAAGAACTCGCCTCTTGCAGTCGAGTGGTGATGGGGCCTCATGTACACTTCGATTACAGCGATCCAAATACAAGACTAATACAACATCGCATAGACTCGCAGCTTCGAATCGCCACAATGGTTGTGCAGTTTATTGCATAGATTGGCGGTAGCATCACCACACACCACATTTAATGCGCAGTTTATACACATAGAGCTGCATGTCTTCAGCATAGCCGTCTGTTTACTGGGGCAAAGCTCGCCGTTGGTTTTTCATCCGAAATTAGTGAGGCATCGATTTCATTAGTTCTTTCCCGATAGCCGATTGTCATTAAGATTTAAGAGGTCTGCGACTGTACAACATTTAGAACGAAATCTGCGACGTTTTTTTTTTTTCTGGGCAAAATATCATTGTTCTGCTCAACTGGACGAGGAAGGAGAGCAACTTCCATCGTTGTGGGGACACAGCATTAGTCTAAATGGAAGGCTGGTTGGCCTGCTTCACAGCAGTTCTTTCAACCCTGTTATTTCTTTCGCTGTTCATGTATGCAGCGTATAGTTGTCAAATTGTACAAGCAATCTTACTGTCTCTCACGCAGTGTGTAATGTTTTGCTGTATGTAAATCTGTGTTCTGTGATTCATTTTAATAAAAAAAAACAGAATGGTATAGGAGTATGCGCCAAGTGGATTTATTATACACGTCTTGTTCACTGGACTGAATTTCCATTTGCGGTATACAAATGAGATTTTCGGGTTTTATAGTAGGAAACCGAATTTCTCCATGGCGAGCTCTTCATGGTTCTTCTTAACGTTTTGAGTAGGTTTTTACTGCGAGATTGCATTCGACATTGTGGTCACAGAGTATACCGTTACTAATAGGTAAGAGAAATAAGTGAAAACGTTAGTGTAAAGCGACGGTGATTGCTGCAGAATGAACGAAACAGTTATTGCGCTAATGATGAAACGCCATCGAAAGTACAAAGGTGATATTCAGATTATTGCCGGCATCGCAGTCATCTGCGTTCCTAGCATAGTCAGGGACGTAATGACAGCGTTTAAGCTTTCTTCCAGGCTGTGAGATGCGGAAACCACCATAGCTTCTGCAAGGTTTCATGAGTATGGAACCAGTCACTGCAAATAGCCACTCGCCATGGGCGACGGAAATGAATGCAATTCCTCGTCTAAATAAGCACGGAAGCCCATAGGCCTTCTCGCTAGAGCCGAAGACCATAGTTAAGTCGGTGACGCTTCCAGTTCGACTATGGCATGTGTTCGCCGTCGTCGATTGAGCCTACATTCAGAAGTCCTTACTACCACTAGCTCGGAACATTGGAATTATAGTACAGCAGCATATTCGACAGGCAGTGAGACGACGAAAAGGTTGCCAAAAATGAGAGCTGCTCTTGCGTGGAAGCTTTGAGGATATGACGGTATGCCACATATTATAAACTGAAGTTCCACTCAGTGAAGCTCCTTTGAAAGAACCCCTTCTCTCTGTAATTTTTCGGAAAAAAAAACTGCTCATTAGAGCTTTCCTCCTCAATAGGTAACCCTTTTGTCTCAGCGAAAAGAAATGGTGTTGTTTTTGTTTGCCAAAACTGTTAGACTCAAAGTCAACCACCTTGACAGTGCCTCGTCTTCTAATATCCCCTGAAAACCTTAAGAAGTAATCTGCGCTGGAAATTTTTTAGAGATGTTGTAGTGAGGCAGGAGTAACGGCGAGAGGGCAGTCCACCTGTCGTCGCCATATTTTCTTCTTCAGCAGGATCCCATAAAATGTATTCTCGAATGGTCATGTCCAAAACACTCGGGATGAAAAAATCGTAGTGCATTTCCATGTAGCATATAGGGAGGGTCATTCTGCTGCATAAATGTAAGCGTTTGCGGGAAAGCGAGGGTGAACAGCAAACCATAAGTCCCGCTTTAACTGCTAATGGCAGCGGCTTTCGAGTTTGGGTCGTGATTATCGATTGCCGTTCTTGCTGTGAGATGGTTTTCATGTAGCTCTAGTTTTTGCTGATTTTATGTTTGAAAATATGGGCAGTAATCTTATCACCGTAGACAACGGGTAGAGGTGATCGACGGGTTTTGAGGAGGGGACAAGTCGTTGAGGAACGGTTGTAACGGAGACTCAACGAAGTAGTTCGCAAATAAACGATGTAATATGTGTGTTGTTGCGGCGACAGCCAAACAATGTTTGTTGAAGAAAAGTCGCTGAACTGCTCTTCATCGTCATACAGTACACCGC
Organism: Ascaris suum; assembly: GCA_013433145.1. NCBI lineage: Eukaryota > Metazoa > Nematoda > Chromadorea > Rhabditida > Ascarididae > Ascaris > Ascaris suum. Next base: position 380,252 of record CM024189.1, read on the forward strand.
TTCTTATTAATACGGCCACCTATGTTACGAATTTCGTTTTTTCTCATCATTTTAATGATCTTCGATGCAGCTTATTATTTCGGCATTCTTCGCTTCATTTCCTCAAACTAAAAGTTTCGTCTGAGATTTCAGCGTTTTTGGAATTTTTTGTTTCCGTTATGCTTCAAGTGAAAAGTGACATCAAATATGTTCGCAATCATTTCATCTCTCACTGTGTAACATCTGTGCGCATGGATAATATTATGTGACGCATTTCGTTTTTGCAGTTTTTCGTTCCGTTGAAGTTGTTAACGCAACGTTTGGATTCTTTGAATGAGCAAATGCCACTCCACGATTCTTGCAAGTGCAGCACTTCTATCTTTTTAATTGAAATTCATAGACCGAAGGGGCTAATGCAGTGGTTTTTCTCTAGCAAATTGCACGTCGTATATCCACGTCAGACTTTATGAATCGAATTGATTTGCTTGTTGTGTTGTGCTGTGTTGTGTACGTAGTCGTTGGAATTTAGGTGAAGATGCTTCATTTATAATAAATTCTCTACTCTAAAGGATTATTGTTGATTGAAGCAATCATCGTTTGTTAAACTCATATATATCTAACCATCTCTTCAAAGCTCAGGGGTCTGATGTATTCGGTTGTATTAAGTCTGAAGCGATATCTCTTCCATCTAGGGATGACAATCATTAAGAGCTTAGCTTAAGCATTACTTCTCAAGCATAACACTTCACCAGTTCGCTGACTTGTCACTTGATGCTTGCAGGTTTTCATCCTTTCGATTTCAGTACGACATTGATAGCGTTATGCTGCCCTCACCTCAGCAATATTGTTTTGCAGTTAAATCACCCTCTCGTTGCGTCTTTGATGAGGGATCCATGCACTCGATGCTGTGTTCCCATCAAGACAGGTAAGTGTGATGAGAAGCTGATTTGGTTGACAAGCACTATGAGCACAGTATCACCAACCGAGAGTTCCCATGCGGATAGATGACAGTTGTGTAGATTTAGTGTAAAGCGTCGGAAGCGTGCGAGCGGTGCCCATGTGTACACGTGCGTTGCAAGAACGCATTCGCGATGTGCGGCGCTTGCAGGCAGGTAGAGTGAGCTCGAGCAACTGTTGCTGTTTATCTCTGGATTGCATTTGCCCCATCGCGTTCCATATCCTTCTCGATATGCTTTTCATTTTGTTGTCATCGTTTAGTTGGCGCCTTCGTCATGTGCACATTTGTATTGCTAATTCTTTATCATGTTCATTTAAACGTAACTGATCGTTTTTGTCGCAAACTTTGCCGTTCTTAGGTAACCGTTAAACGACAAGAGTAGCTAATCTGCATCAAGTATGAACTGAAAATTATTAGCAAGAATGTTTTCTGACCGTTACCTTGTTTGTGTGCATTGATTATTTCTATAATGTTTTTTTAAATGTCTCTAGACGATTAGATTTGCTGAAATAGCTTCTCATAACGATATCCTGCTTGACTCACCCTGTCTGCAGCGGATGTATACTTGTAACGCATGGCGCCATAACAAGTGAGTGGACGATTCACTTGCGAATATGCACACTTTTTCCTGCCTTCACTTACCTATTTTGCGGTTTTTTTTTCTGGGATCACCTCCTTTCTCAGACGAATCCATTTTTTAAATTAACAGGTGTTGTTTTTTTTTTTTTTTGCACATCGAGTTGTTTCAGTTTAGTGCTTCTTTTCTAATTAAAAGTGGGCATTTTTTCGTTTTGATTTTATTGTTTTTACTATTGAGGTTAGTTTCGGTTGTTGGCGCAGTAGTTATGCAGTGAAAAATTGTTGTCGCATAATTGCACAACAGCACAATCTTATTCATGGGGTAATTCATTGCTCGATCGCTATGCGATGTACCTCGTATGCCACAAGGTTGCATAACATCACTTGCCTATTATGATTTGTATGTTATGAAAGTGGCTGTAAAGCGATCTCTTTCATGGTTTTATTCGTTATTATTGTTTACTCCTCGCCACTTGAGGTTAATATGCTTTTCATTGTGCATAAATTCGTTACATAAGCGAATTTATTTCTTCGTTGTTCTTCATCAAGTTTGAGATGCGTATATATTTCTGTTACGCTTGCAAATTCTTTTTATTTGTCGCGGATTCTGTTGGTTTTTTTTTTGAGGTTTACTAGTATACATTGCCATAAATTTGCGATATATGAGGCGCCAAAACACCGATTTAGGGTTAGTATAAGTCTTTGGAATTTGATGCGCCTTCGTTTGTACTACAGGTCACATTCTAGTGGGCTGCAGTTTCGATTACATCGTAGCGACAGTGTTCATATATTTAAATCACCCGCTAATGTCCATAGGTGCAGCCTCATTCATTTGACTTTTTTCGCTGCCAATTTGAAAACATTCTTATGCATTGACGAGTTGTTTCATAAGTGCACGTTTTTGTACGCATGTATGTAAGTCTGTGTCTGTCAGTTAGTTAATATCAGCTCGAGAAGCATCGAAGCTAGACATGAGAAACTTGGTACAAATGATGCGCACAATAGCGCAAAATCCAATATCACATTCCACATTGATCTACCAAAATCGAAGAGAGTTATGAACATTTAAAGAAACCAGAAGCCCAAATTCTACATGCATCAGATTTTCATTGTAGGCAGGCCGATTCAAGGAGAAGTGTTGGAGATACGGATGATAAGATGAGTTGGAATATGAGGGCATTATGGTCCCGTTTTTAATGAATAACTTGTGAAGCTGCTTGTTCGTTTGTGCAAAATGCAATAGCGCACGTTGTGTTAGGTCCTCTTCCGCTCGTTTGTTTTTCTTTCAATTGTATTTTCTCCTAAAACTGTAAACATTTTTATTAGCTGTTAGCTGTAAACATATATTTTTCAAGAGAAAAGTTTTTGCTGAGAAATTGTTAAGTTGTTCGTTTTTTTTTTGTTGATATCAATGGCTTCACAAATTTTTGCATCAATGAATAATGTCGTTGGCACAGAAGAAGTGCTGAAATAGTTTGTCGCTATGAAATGCCTGTTTATTGCATTTTACCTCATTGTGCTTCCTATGCGGATATTGCTTGTTCCGCATTGTAAAAGTATGTGTTTTCATTGGAACAGATCATTTTTATTGCATATCGATATCCTGCTACCCGAATTTTGTGACACTGATGAAAACACAGCTTGTGATGAATGTGAGGGTTCATATTTTCCGCCATAGTGAATTGATAGTTGTAAGGTGCTTTGGGGAAAATCTATTGCGTATAAAAACACTTATGATATTTTCAGTGCAGCGTTATGCACTTTAGTTGACCAAGCTTGCAAATGACAGTTCAGAAACGTTTCGTCGTTGATAGCAGGATTAGTCAGTGAGCCATTTAGCTGTGATGTTGTTCACGAATGAGCAGTACGGGGCTTCTGATTCTGAGGCGTCGATGCAACAGGCCTACCCGTTAACCATTGCACTGTGCAGTGAAGAATAGACGGCCAGAACACAACCTGTAATGCATAAGGCAACACACTAGATTCTAAGATCCTGAAAGAATATCGGCTCTTTGTCGCGTAATCTTTCGCAGATTTGGTTTTGTCATTGTGTCTTAGGAAGGCTTAAAATACTCCCGAAATTTTATGCAACGCACACTTGTCACCTTAGCGCTTATGAATCTTTTATGGCACTTTTGAATCGCCTACTACAGCTGTCACCAAATGCCTTTGAAGTCAACACACTGTTGACGTTTACAGGTTTGCTGTTTTAGAGTTGCATTTGCGCAGTTCTGAGCTCTTAGGCTTAATTTTCAAAGACGTGGAGGAGGGGAAAGAAATGCCTCAATTTCACAAGCTCAACTCAGCAACAGAAAGCAGTGCAGCTGGCATCAATGCGTGATATTTAGCAGTCACTTTCGGTTTCTCGAAGCAGCATTTGTGCTTTTCAGTCAACGCGCTTCTCATTGATTCAAGAGTAGTTTTGCTGGGACCGATCAGCTAAGGTGCGGCTTTCATAAAACATCGAAAAAACTTTATAATCGATTTTTGTGATCAGAGGACAAGGGCGCCCAACAGTACGACTTGCTTTGCTCACAGTCTTTGGCGTTTGACGCTGGAGTTCGCCGCAGGAAAGGCGGAAACGATCATCACCATCACTCAAAATTTTTTAGGCGCTTTTGGGGGAATCGGCCTTCAGAAGCTCGCATTTGCAAAAATTTGTGAACTTCGAGTCGGTCTTTTTCAAAAATATGCTCACATAGAAAATGAGAATTCATTCATTTTCTTCGAGACAAGCATTCTCTTGTCAATTATTTGTGAAAGCATTTGCGACATTATCAGAAGGATATACGGAACAACTTTCATGCCTGATGCATTCTTCTTAATGCTTCCGTTTTGTTTTGTTTTTTATCTTTTGTCCTTTTTCCTCACCAAGTTAAGAATTCCCTCATCCATCCTTATAACTCTGAATTCTGAGTTGTTTTGTTTCAAAAGTTGGAATGAGATCTTTCCACGATCTGCCTATTGCCATCAATTCTCTAGCAGCGTTATCCGCATTGCGAGTTCCGAAGGCGAAATTAACCCCTTGTAACACTTAACCATTTCGAAGTCGTTTTCTTCATATTGACTCCAACCCGCTATATATGCTTCCACTTTCAGTTTATTACTGTGCCGCTGAAATTTAGGTAATGTTGCGCTCGTGCTGCAGCGTTCGCTATGAAATTTCTTTGCTTTTCATCCAAATTTAATAAGCTGCATCTGGAGTGTATAACCTTATAAAATATAAGCACCTCATGTAGCTGATTATCGGCGCTTCAGTGAATGACTATCAGGTAGAACAGTATTTCGGGGACTGATCCACTTGTGGACTCATATTTGGCTTACGAAATTGACGAGTTCAATTGATGGGGTAATGCTACCAATCATCGTTGTAACGATCGCTTCGTTGTCTGTTGCGTATATGAAGGGCGTCCTTCGCTTCGCAGCAGATTCTTAATCAGCGAAACTGGTCTCGCTTCTTCGGTGTTTCAAAATCTTTCTTCCTCTGCACAAGACTAATGGGTGAATTCACAAAGCTTGTCATTGGACCGTTGCATTCTTCCACAGGGCCAGAACACAGTCCTTCTGCTCATTTTCTAGTAAGCGCTAAATAGGCGTGCAATTTGGTATACGAAATCGATGTTTTCACTTTCTTTTCTAAAGCGGATTGCAGACAAGAATTATTTCTATCCCTTTGATTATAACTGGAACGTGAGGGAAGAAGTCTCTGTGTTCTTATCCCTGTCCAGCTTATCACTTCCTTTTTTCTTGCTGTTGTCTCTTTCGTCCTGCTAATGCTAGTATCGATATCCTTCTCCAGGTGAAATGAGCCATTCGCCATCATTCGTTTCTATTACTCCCTCAATATATAGTTTCTCCGGTCGATTTACCTGCAGTACTTGGCGAAGGCGCTTTATACATTCGTATCGCATACCCGTTCATGATTAAACGAATTTTCACAAATACCTGTTTGTTAATCTGTCGATTGAAGGAGGTTTGCATACGACCTCTTCTTCAACCTTTGACCCTAGGTAATTCCTCTCGGTCCTTGTACAGTGCGCACTGTTGACTATTTTTGTGGCTTTATTTTTCTTATGTTTTTACCTTCTTCTATTCCTGCTGTGATCTTTGGTTGCTGAGTGCACATCTTTTATCGCTCTCCTCCCGTCCTTCTCTTCGTTTAGCCGCTTAGCTGGGAAGAGGTCAGTGACTGCCTCTGTTTGCTTTTATCATAGGAAGATGTCGAGTTTACTATTATCCTCCTTTCCATTGTAAGCATTTATTATTGATACTATTGTGTTAGAGTTTGATAAAGCGCATTCACTCCTGCAGAATGGCGGTGATGTGGTACGGGCTGTTGTTCTATCACAGTTATCCACATCGGTTCAAGAACATAGCAGTGCGGTGATTTTGCTTCGTTTCAACATTCAACTGGGTGCTGACAGTGACTGCCTGACACTTAAACGGGTTTATGTGTGGTTCATGCAGTAACACAGCTTTTTGAAGTGGAATCCGCGCAACGTTGAATACATTTTCCATATATATGCTCACCTTTAAAGATCTCCGTGATAGAGACGTACGTCTTGACAGTTAAGGTAGACAAACAGGGCACTAGTTTAGTTGCGAGTCATATTGAGGAGTTGAGGAATAGTTGACGGCGTTTGAGCGACTGTGAGGCATAGGCATGAATGATTGAAACGGTCTTTAGATTAGGTTGAAGAATGCGAGGTATGTTTATTCGCCACAAGGTGGGATCGCTATTCGTATAAACAAACAACTCCAAGTAATTCTAAACATATTACGTCAGCTATGAATGGTATGTGTTGTTGCTGTATGAGGATTGATCCGCCCAGGTCCTTATTGACGCCTTTAAGTAAAAGAGAGTTCATCAGCGGGAGTGAGTTGATTACTTCAAGTGATGGATCTGAGCAGTTTCCACAACGCATTCTCATTCGCTTCGACACGTCTACGACTAATTTTTTAAAATTCTTTTGAAGTGAATGCATTATTTTATTCGCTTATTTCTATTTTTTATTCGTATTTATTCGCTTATTTTTTAAGCGAATGCATTTATTCGTTGTTTCTACTAATTATCAAGCGAATGCATTATTCAAATGGAAGGAAAAGGAGGAAGAGAAGAAACAAGGAAACCGAGGAATGCCGATAGGGTATATGTGAGAGTTTCGCCATTGAATTTTTCAATGGAACATTAGTGACGTATGCGCATTGTATCACAGACATCTTGGACCCGCTGGATTTGCACTTATTTTTCATTTCACATCTTTTCCTGCGAGACTTGCACGTCCTTAAAATTGCCTTCCTATCTCTGCTGTGGCTCGGGCAAAGCTTTTCTTTCTCTTTCGCTCTGAGCATCAACGACAATTTCCGATGATTCAAGTCCATATTAATTTTCCATTGCCGATAATGAAGGTGGACAATATGAAATCGTTTGCTATGCGCGACTCATATGGTTTTAATGGAGTCTTGTATTTGCCTTTCGGTTATTTCTTCTTGTCAGTTTTTGAAATGGCAATGATTTGCATCTTATTTGATTGCGTTATACCAAGTTTGCGCTGTAGAGCCTAGAAAACGCTAAGTACAGTTTTCTTTCATAGAAAAGACGAGGTGTGATGATTCCAAATTTCCTTCCTCATCATCGATTCATGGTTCCTGCTTGAGGACGTTGTTAAGGTTTTAGTTTTTAAAAAGCTTTCAGTGTTTTTCGCGCTTTGATGAAGCTGTTTTTGCTTTTTGCGTTGAGCATGGCGGGACGGAGTTCACTCTAACGCCTTCTCCACGGTCGCACCTACGCATCCTATGGTACATCACGTTATATGGAGGCGAATAAGAAAAATGCCTGGTTGCCGTATTTTCCTCAATAGAGGGCTTGAGCCTTCTGTTTTCTCCAAATTTCAAAAGGGGTTCTCTCTTTTTTCGTAGTTCTGAGAGGAGGGTCTTTTATTCTTGAGCTGATTTTTTTTCAGCTCGTTTATCCCTCATGCGCATTTTATGTTTCTATCGAGTGTTATCTTTGTAAATGTTTTAGGTAACGAAAAAGATCCGAGGAAGGGTCAGCTATTTGAGAACAGCTTTATATTCAGGGGAAGATTGTACTTTGTGAGCCCATTAATTGTAGGTTATTTTACGTTGAGTGGAAGGCCTTCTGTGAGGTTCATGCGAAATCTTTCTTGGAATTGAAATTGTTGTGATCTGATTCTTACAGGTGGCTAACCACGCACGGTCTCTTTCTAGTATCGTTGCAATTTAAACAGATTGGCAAGGGTCCGGGTATAGTTCCTTCACTCTTCAAGGTCTTTTCAGTCTTAGACTTGGTCATCTGGGATATCACAGAGGTCACTCTTGGCAAGGAACCTTCGAGAGTGCACGCAAATTAAGTGTTGAATTCTTACGCAGTTTGATGTTGTGCACCTGTCTCAATTCCATGTACTGCACTGTTCGGCTGCGTTCAAGATTTCCTGGAAATGCTCCGTCAAAGCAGAGCTCTTGTTCACTTAAGCAGCCCTGTTTCTTGCTTTCTGTATTGATTGATTTCATATCGTTGTTGTTGATGCACTTTTGCAAGATAGTGTTCTGCTTTTTTCTTCTCTTATCCGTGCGTCGATCAAGAAGCGAACGGAAGCCCCAAATTCCTAACGCATGCTATCGTTTTTCGCACCACTGAAAGCACTTCGAAGCGAGTACGATGTTGAAACAGCGTTTATTGCGGTGGTGGCGATCCATCGGTCTATGATTATTTAGTTATATTTAAAGTCCTGTAAGGTAACAGGATTTCTAACAAGTGTTCCAAAGAGCACACTATTTTCGAAGCCTTCATCATAAATGTGCAAGCACTTGAGCGGCATTGAGGGCCCGGATAACTAAGGTTCTTCTCACATTTGTTTCCTTTACAGTGAGATTCTAAAAATGGGTGCTAGCGAGCGTTGTCTTCTGCGTTAACCCAGCTCAAATCCATTGTTAATGTCGCTTAGATATGCGTCTTTTAATCCCTTATGAAAAACGGATTGTAGCTTCAGAAGGCGATGTCCATAAAAATGTACCTATGCGTCATCAGGAAAATACAGCGGTAGCAGTTGAACTGAGAGCACCAGTGTAGCCCCTTATAATGCACTCATAGTGAGCTAAAAAGTAGGATTAGTTTATCTGGTATATTCATGGGAGTCATAGTAGATAGATTCAGCATGGACTCCTTCCAGAATACTTTCCGTTGAATTCTCTGGTTATGGGAAAATCACGGTTTTTGAACGAAATGGCACATCTTTTTCGTTCTAAGGAATTTTTTCTGAACTGTCCCTAGCTGGATGGTTTTTCCCCATGTAAGATTTTCATCACTGCATCGCAGATTGAGCAGGTTATGGACAAGAGGGGAGAAGAGGCAGAGATAGCGGTGGGATGGAAGGACACATAAAAATAACAGTCTTGAGCGAGAAGCGTAAATTTCTCGATTATATAAAGAGGGAGAAGAAAAGGTGCTAAGTACGTAAAGAGCGGTACGTATATAACAACAGAGATTTTGGGCGAAGGGTGAATGCAGCCGACAAATCATATGCACAATCACGTTGAGAGATTCGATTTCATAAATAGCCACTCGATTGCACCATTATATGTTGGAGAATATTTCGGTCTGCTGCGGCCAACCTTTGCCAGTGAAAATGCACTTAAGGTCGAAACGTTCGCAGAATTCATCTTTTTATGTGTTTCGACATGCATAAATATCAGCGATGTTGGGAGCACCCTCAGCTCCACGTAGAAAAGGTTCATGGCTACTGCTTTGACATGCTATACCCTATATATAAACTATATATATATATATATATATATATATATATATATATATATATATATATATATATATATATATATATATATATATATAGAGTTTACGATCACCACTAAAATTACGGGGAGTATGGGAATGGAGAGAGTGAGAGCACAGGACGCACCTGGTTTCAGACCACCCACAAATCGCGTTGCCGCGTAAGATAGTTGAGGGTGGATACGTGCGTCTTAAGCGGTGCAGCAGAACAAAAACAACAACAACAGCGAGTGCGCATTAATTCCGAATGAATGATGTGTTGTTGCTCTGGCTTCAGCAACACTAAGTTTCGTTGAGTGCAGAACTGGGGGCTGAGCAGCGTTGGCGAAAAAGTCTTCAAAAAATTGTTTCAGAATCACCTAGGGGCCATCACTAAATCTTTGTGGAACCCACCACCTTTATATTAAGCTTGTAGTGCCGCGCCACTCTATATATACCTAATTCTCTCCTTATTATTTGCATCACTGAGTAATGCTCTAAGGATTGCCTTTAAATAAAATGCACCATAGCTTTCGCAGACAGTGGTTTGTCAGCAAATTATCTCTCGACGCTCATCATCGACAGAAGTTTGTGCATTCTCCGAGGTGTATGAGCTATACGAATGACTTGAAAGCGTCAAAACAAGCACATTCATAAAAATGCGCTTCTCATTACAAATGTTTGCTGGGACGGTTTCCTTGAAGGATTTTCGCCGTCAGTACTAGTAATGTAGTTGCTGCGGTAATACTCAGGTAAAGCAGTAGCGGACGCGCTTCATTGCTAAACTGAGTATCAGCTCGTTCTCTTTTGGCAGTAATTACCTGTACCAGCAGATGGAACCTCAAGGGCCACGCAAATATTTGTCTTCTCACATTTATTCCTCCCCCTATTCCTTTCGTTTGAAAGCGTATGACCATGCATAACCGTGATTTTCCTAATTTCTTGCCGCGTATTCCGATTATATGGGAGCCTTTTTTCGTCTTTACGCGGTGGCATATTCGCAATACTGAAGAACATGCTTTTATGCCTTTTATATATCTTTGTTGCCTTTATTTTTCCAATCCAGTTGTCGCTGCATTCGTTCTTCTCTAAGTGGATATCGGTTGGAAAGCAGCGACGTGATGGTTTTGATTGATGCCAATTGCAGCAAACACAATAAACGCCATCATGCGTTGTAGTTTTGAAATGAGAATGTGATCTATTTGTAATATAGGATTGCTCAGCAAGGATAAACTACGATGAAACGTAATTTTTGCAGATTAATTTAAAACATTGATTTTGGAAGTGTGATTCATTTTTCAAAAGAGTGTCAGCTTTTAGCAACTTTTTTGCGAAGGAGATTCCGAGCGTTTTCATCTCTATTAGTGATGTGTTTTTCGCCAATTGCTGCATTGTTTCGAAAAGTACACACGCAGAGGGAGATTTGGAATATTTGGCTGCTCGAAGGGATTTTTGAAGATATCAAAAATTACATAGAGATACCGTTTCGGATCCCAAATTCCTTGGACGCCGTTCAGCCCAGGTTTTCTTTTTCCAGCGGGAATGTAACAGTCCACAAAAAGTTGTGGTTTTACACGAAGATATGAGGTTTTCCCATGTTTTGTTTTCATAACAAGGGCAGGAAAGCCTGATGTCCCAGAGTAATGCAGATAGCGTTTTGGAAATGAGAATCAAAAAATGGATAAAATATTTCGAAGTTATCTTAGATGGAAATTTACAGTTAGGCAGCGTTACCTTGTTAGAGGGTATATAACACGGAGGAAACGCTTCGATTTCGCAGTTTAAAGAAATGCATTTTGAGCAGCTTGATTTCGGAGCGTTAGGCCCTTAATGTCTCAGAAAATGCCCCTCACCGATGTTTTCCCTACTGACATCTGTAAATCACTGCAAAACGCTGCGGAAGTACGGTTGGAAAGAAATTAAGAATGAAAAAGTATGACCTCTTAGTGCACTTAGGGAAATGAGTCATCAACGCCAAAGATCTGCTGATTGGAATGCGTAAACGGAAGCAATAAATGCGAAAACAAAAACAAGATGGCTGTTTCTGAGTGGACGTTATCTTCCGTTCGTTGAAATTTGCAAGTGGCACTCGCAAAGTGCAACTAACTAGCGCTACTGATGCGATAGTAGCGGCTTATTGTGCATTGTGCCGATAGATTCGACCGTTGAGGTTAGTTTAACACAGAGGAAGGTTGAGCAAGATAGTGGAGTTGAAACGCAAAATCGAGGCGCAGATGTCTAAGAAGAGGCTGGTCGGGCATCGTTGCTCAGTTTTTGGTATCGTTGTTCCGGCATTGTGTTTCGCTTCCCGAAGGCAGACAGGCTGAAAATCTCTTTAACGAATGAGAACAAAAACAACTGGCAAAGAAAGACATCAACAGCTCTGCATGAAGACTGCATAAACTGTGATCATTTAGCTTCATCCTGTTCGAACGGCTGTACTGTTATGAAGTTTATAGTTCATACGTGACATGCGCAGAGCGTCTATGTTTTCTTGCTGCTCAGTAGTAATGACGAGTAATCTGTGGTTTGAAATGTCTGCTCACATAGGAGCACCATAATGAATAATATATGTGGTAACGGTTGTTAGGAGCTGCTGGTTGTAAATTCGTGTTTAGAAGGTGCATCGTAAAGTGCTGCTTGTAGTTTCACTTGGACTTATAAGCGGGAAAATTGCTACGAGTAATCGCAAGCATAGAATGATCTAAAGCAAGTTCCAACTGTGTATGTTCTTGTTGCATAAAAGTTTGAATGAAATCTCTCTGTACTTTTATAGGAGCAAATCTGAGAACCAATGTTTTGTTCATATAATGACCCGTGATATGTAAACTCAAAGTCATTTTGATTTATGCAGAAAATTCAAAGAATTTAGCGAAATTCTTACAAGGGACGTGAGTAGCTTTGGTCTCATCGGCAAACATCTTCCTCATCGTTTCATCAGCGTTGTTTAGGTTTTATGGGTTAAGAAATCTTTTTAAGCATCCAGCGCTGATTCGCTCATCCAGAAGAAGGCGGAGGTGCTGAAGCGGTGCAAATTGAAAGACAAACTCAATAAGAAGTTGCAACATCGTCCAGGACCGCTGGAATTGGTCACGAAGAAGATACTTCAAGCGGATGCCGAGTTAGAACAAGCCATACAGGGTACTTCCTTAATTTCTCAATTTTATATGCTCTGAGTTTTCACTTCTTCTCGAGAGCTAAGCAGACTATGCCGTAGTGCGCAACTTCAGTTTGGCGCGTTACTCTATTCTTTTGAAGGTTCGATCGGTTAGGAATATGCATGCTAGGTTTTTAAAACTGATGAATGGAAATAGGAGATAATTGATATAAATTTGGTTATGTCCGGGTGACCCAATTACAGAATAAAGAATAGTGGCTAGCGCAGTGAAGAAAGTGGTGACAGATAGGGGGCTAGAATTTCTGTCCTAGTAACGGATCGCCATTTGAGCCCCAATGAAGCATTTCCAAATAGGCGCATAGTTTATCATAGAATAATTTAGAGTTTATTATGCTGCATTTCGTGGAATAGACCAGTTTTGACTTTTGCAGTCATCTTATCGAACGGTTTTCCATTCTGCACCAATCGCATAGAAATCCTTTGTTATGATACATTTTCAGTGAGGTCTTTTTTTCGATGAAAACCAATAGATATGAAACAGCATGCTTCAGTGATGGATGAGTGCATCTGCGATTGGGGTGCTACCCGCAGCAAGTGTGAATGGTGGCCACGCTTTGAAATGTGCGAATGAAGAGTTAATATTGTGAGTGCAGAAAGCAGTATGAAGCAGTTGCACAAAATAGGTTTCTTCGGAATTCGCGAAAGGAAAACGGGGCAGTTACCTTCGCCGGCAAATGTGTACGACGTGGCCCCATAATAAATATACTTTGAACGGAACAAGTTTTCAAGTAAAACACATTGGAAACGGGACTTCAAAACTCTGGTTATTGAAATAAAGTCCAACGTTTGCTGGGCCATAGCCTTGTTATTCCTTTGTACTGTGGCGTTTGCTATCTCCAGTGGGAGAGAATGTCTAGCAAACTGAACGCTTAGAACATACCACACCTGGAGCCTACAGGAGAGGGATACTTGCCACTTAGAAAAGACTGCCTGGGCACTGGATTCACAGAATTATTATAAGCAAGCATTTCATTAAAACGTTACATTGCTTGATGGAATTTAGCCTGAAAAGCGCTCAATAGCTCAGAAGTTCGCTTCGCTAAAAAGTGATGTTGTATGTTGGTCAGTCCGCAGTTTTTTTAAACCAGATAAGTGGAATGTGCTGCGTCGAAATCGTTGACAGTTAACAATCACCAAGAGTCATAAGTTCGAATCCTGGCGGTCATATGTCTCTTGCTTATGAAAACAAAATCTTTAGTAAATGCGTCATCATCCAAGTAAGTTATCATAACCAGTAGACGAGTTTATGGTCATTTCTTAGTGCACCTCTGAGGGTGCTTGTGGGAGCAGAGGGGAATGGCGGAATGGTAGAAGCAGAGTTGCCGAAGTTCGATTCCGAGTCAGACAACATAGACCAGTAAATTAACGCTTTTGTTCTTAGCAGTGTCTTCCTAACAATCAGCATAAACTAGTAAACTAACGCACTTCGCCACCTTTTCGTTCATCACTTCACTTGACTCTGTTTCTAGCCGCAGCTGCCTTCAGGTTTTCAATAAATACTTGGGTTTGAAAGGTAATCCATTTTTAAACAGTTGGCTAGTTGTTAGGCAAGTTGATGACTACTGAGCGAATACATTTAGCAGCCAAGCAAGGCCACTGCGTGCAAAAAACGAATTGTTGTTGAGGCGTAGCGGAAATTCATGTCAGGTACACTGGCCTGACGTAAAACTTTGCTCTCAAAGAAATAGTTGATAACATTGGTGCGGTGTGTGCGAGCTGTTATTTATTCGTTTTATTCTTTTTTTTTTTTTCAGAGGGGCGCATTCTGTTCACTAAAACGAGCGACGTCGTGGAAAGGGAAACCCATAGCCAGCACTTGCCATATGCAGGTTAGTTGCCCTGCAGGCATATTTTCATTAACAAATGGTTGCTTTATTTTTCTGTTTACTTAAAAAAGTGTTTTCGATTTTGTTTGTTTTAACGCATTTATTGGCGGGTTGTTCGCTTTCGCCCTTGACGAGATGTTTGAGATGTCGTGCTTTTGCCTGTTGGCTAACTTCTGAGCATCACCACCGCAGCCGTGTTAAATGCAATAATCCGTCACGAGCGATCTCAGAGAAACACTATTCTTCGTTCAACATTTTCCCTATCAACATTACGCTTGCGCTAAAAAATGAAAATTTGTACTCTTTGGACTTCATTCTTTAGATTATTTCGTATGAGATTATCATCTTTATCTTAATAATTGAAAAACACCTTTATCTCAAATTTCTAAAATTATCCTTTATCTTTATCTTTATCATCTTTATCTTAAAATTATCCTTTCTCCTCTTCAGCCAAAAATTCCATGAAGAAAGATTTTCTAACGTTTGAGGCAGTTTGGTGATTCTGCAAAAATACGTCAGCGACCTATCCCAAAACGATTGGCAGATATTGGTCAACCTTTTGACAGTTTTGGCGAACTCTCTCAGCTCACGTCAAAAACAGTGCCAGATTGCCCGGGTGAAGGGGGAAGAAAGGGGGTGTTGGAGCGCATTTTATGGGTGGCGCAGTTTTGCGCAAGAAAAAGGATACGGTAGGCAGAGTGTTGAACGAACCCTTTGGAAAAGCAAAAGCTTTCTGAAAGCAGACTAAAGCAAAAGCTGTGTTTGTTCCAGAGGCTGATGTAGGGGGATACAAAATTTTCTTATCCAGCATGGCGCATGTAGCGTTATTACTAGTAAAGTTGCGATTTTAGTGCTTTCCGAATCACTGCTGAGCGAATTCCTTCCTCTCCCCCTTCCTCTTTCCTGCAATTCCCCCCCCCCCTTACGCTTCAGTTTTGGGCATATTTTTAGACGTTGACCAACATAGCCGCGATAGTTTAGGAGAATTTTTTTGACATATTCGGGCAATTTCAAAAAGCAGGACTTTTCAGTTTATATTGTCCGTTTTTTTTCTTTTTCCTCTGTCCTCGCCTATCTCTGCGCTCTCTCACAACAGGACGATGTGGTGAAGAAGAAGAAAGCATTAGCCACGGGCGCAGACAGTAGATCGTATAGTAGAGCGCGTGAACACTTAAGTGAGATTTCGTTTGCATGCATTTGGCACTATTATGTTGGAATGAAATCGTTTTTCGTGTTTCAGCAATGGAGGTTATTTCGACGACATCCGCTTGCTCCCCGAGTTCGAAGTCTTCCAACTCGTGCGTCGCCAAATCGAAGGTACGCAAGAAAACACATCAATGTCGTACCCCGTATGAGCAGACGCCATCTTCTCCCAATTGTGCTAAGCCGAAGCTGAAGGTGGCCACTTCGCCCGGTGCTTCAAAGGTGATCCTAAATAAATACTCTTTGCTGGATCGTCTTCTTGACTTATTCCTAGAAACCTGACCAAGTGTTCGGGGATTACTCAACGGGAATTGATCATTCTTGGAGGTTTGATTTTTGTGAGTGTTGTATGCGTCGCTAACGCTTAGCGTTTTCGGTTTGAGATTGCGCTATTGGAATGCGCGACGCGCGATAGAAGGTTTTATGGCGTGCATGCGTTGAGCATGTCAGTTTGCAGGCAGTCAGATGGCGTCCAGAAGACAATTCTGCACAGTACTCCCAGCCCTCGACGCCTGATGGGACGAGTGGCTGTACTGCAGCGATACCTCTATCAGTTATCTTTCATCCATTATCTTCCTTCTTAAAATCATAGACATTTTCCCTAATTGTAGCATATCATAAATGAACCCCTTATTATGGTCTCAAGGATTGCACCATATACATAAGTTTCCCTTCATCTTAGTTCTCCATTTTGCGAAGTTCTTTTTGCAGTAATGCATGATAGGAATATCGTTTCGTTTTATACTTTCGGCTTCCCAACAGCCAATCACCAGTACTCTTTTCACGACACTTTTTGAAATTTAACGTCAAAAGTTTTTGTGCTGCAACCAGCTGCGCTAAGAATTTGTGCGTCGACGCAAAGGTTGTTTCAGTTTATATTCCCTGTCGTTTCTTTTCGATCTTCTTCGATTTTATGCGGTTTGCTTCTTATTGTTTGCCGTTCGCGAGGAATATCTATCACAGTTATATCCATCGGTCACCCATCCATAAACCGCAGAATTCTCGCTCCATTCTTTTCGATCTTAGTGAATCGATACGTTCTTTTGTTGCAGCTGCAGAAGAAATTAGAATGTTATTCAGCGCTCACTTCTAAGAGACTATCTGAAACTGCGGTGAACCACGTTTTCAACTGCAAACATTTAAGGGAACTTTTTTTTGTGCATTTTCTTGCTTAAATTGTAAGAGTTGAGTAGAATATGACCATCGCTATCTTATTTTATTCAAGAAAAATCGCTCTTCAGTCAAGCAGCCTGCTGCTATTAATAAGAAGAATAACTTCCTTTTCAATAAACTGAAAGTATGCATTGTCGCTTATATGCATTAAATATCACTGCTACAAGCCGCAGAATTTCTTAAAAGTAAAGTAACTTCCATGCAAGTCACGTGCCTTGAATAGACCCACCTCTAAAAGCACAAGAAATTTATATCTCTACGATTGTACTTCAAGTAATTCCTTCATCGTCCATCGCTTATTTGTCCCTGACAACTTTGGGAGGATCTATATTATTGTAGTTTTCAAAAGTTTGCGGTAATCTGGATCTCAGCTTGCCGTGTTCTTAGCGCACAATGCTTCAGAGCAGCGGTTTTCTAGATCGCAGGCAGAAGCGCCGATCTATAAGACAGTTATGAGGCTTTTTCACGACAGCTTATTATACGGTTCTTTGATGGTTGGGAGCAATTTTGCGTTCCGCTGGCGTTTAATCATTTAATATGCATGGAAGGCATGCGGAATTACGGCTATTACTTGAGAGCGAAATGCTGAAGTGTGATTGGATTTCACCAGCAAAGCTGCGTAACGGGTTGCTGCATAGGGGCACACTAGTAAAGCTGTTGTCTCGTGACACTTTGGTTTCTCATCTGCTTGGGTTTTGCTTAGGAAGATAGCTGCGTATGTGAAATACAGGGGTATGCGAACGATAGTGTCACTATTTCCTGCACACACGTTTTTGACCGTCATAAGCGTTGCTACCTCTTTCTTTCGGAATTGTTGAGGTTTATGACTAATCTTTTGGGAGGGAAGGGGGAGGGGAGATGAGAAGATGGTCACGCTCCGTGTTATCAGAATCAAACAAGGGAAATAAATGCCTTTTTTGCATATCCTACTTAAGTCTGATGGGGTGCTCGTAATTCCATACCGAAGACCTGGATTCATGCTGTTTGTCATCCAGAAGTCGACTTTGTGTTTCCAAAGAACTCCATAAATTCTCGATTTGAGCAAAGATGAAACTGATGAATAAGTAATGAGCATGATTTTGCATGCGTGTAATGCTATACGATACGAAATAAGAAAGGAGAAGGTAACACGGCCATAAGGGGTAGTGTCTGTTCTTGTTTTGTTTTGTTTTTCAACATACTATGCTCATTTTGAATTTGCAAAAGTGTCGTCTATTTCGTTTCAATACTTGCGGGCCTTTTTTAAAATTAGCGCAATGCTTATAATCTTCGGATGCTTATTGCATGTTCCATAGCTTAGCTGACTGGACAGGGAAGGAAACGTTTGCAGCTATAAGCACTTCCGGAACAAGCGCCATCGTGCTGCGGAAAATAATATGCTCTGTCATTGGCACGACGGACGGTTGCACTGTATACCTGTTGTCTGGCGCCCAATTGCATGCATATATATATATATATATATATATATATATATATATATATATATATATATATATATATATATATATATATATATATATATATATATGCGCTTTTGTTTAATAATATCGGCTAATCCTTCAGCACTGCTGTTCTCTCCGGTTGCAGATATTGAATTGATCTAAAATATGACGGCGCCAATTCATAAGATGACGGCCTGGCAAATCATTTTCATGGCGGTTTCGTCCCCTCCGCGAGCAAGTACTCTAAATTTTTGCTCCGAACTCCCTTCATTTGAGAAGGATTAAATTCGAATTTGAACTATGCGAACAAATTGTAAACAAGCTTTCGACCGTCCTTTTTGCTGGCGGGGTTTCATGTTCACAATTTCAGTCGCTCTGTTTCGCAACTAGAGAGACAGGTGGCAGTGCGGAAGATCGGTCACAACTCATTGTACCGCATTACCTGAAGAAACAGTGCAGCCCAGAAATCCCTCTGTGTTCGCTGATAAGCCATATTCACTCGGTCGTGCTGTGGTGCCATGTCTCTAACAATTGCCCAGTCCTTTGTGCTGCCGGAACTAAGTTATTGTTCTCTGCACATGAGTCTTCATCCACTTCATTCTCTTCTTTATTTGTTCTGTGCACTTCATTACCTTTGTTGTCTAAGTAGAAACCACTTTGTTGATCGGAAAGCGCCGGGCATTCGCCCATCAACTGTTATGAACAATGGACAGTTATTCAAATCTACCGTTATTCAAGTCACCACCATCACTGTTGCTAGCCCATTGTTATGAACAATCGCAAGCATTTTCTTTCTTAAATGAAGTGTGTTCATTTCGACAAATTATCACCTTCGTAATTATTCGCCACCCGTGTCGATCGTTTCAGTGACCTTTACGTACGCCTGACGTTTGTACAGAAGAGCCGAAAAGTCAAAAAAACTCGAACAGTTTTCAGATTTTAATAAAAATTTTCTTATGTTTCTTTGCGGGGTCATAACTTGTTCGATTTATCCTTGTAGGAATCCTTTTTTTCTAATTGTTTGGAAAGTTGACAGTATCATTCGGCATGTGTGCATGCATCTATCTGTTGCAGGTGGGGATGGGAGAGATGCGGCATAGCTGAATGAAGGGTTTCTCGTAAAGTTCTTCACGTTACAGGATGACGAATCGACGCAGGTGCAAAGCAGTTATGATCTCCTACTTCAGCAGCAACGACTCTTCTTGCAGTGGCAAAAGGAAGTGGAGGATGCTCGTGGAAACGCCACACAGGTATTTTTAGTTACGTGCTCACTTAGCACAGCAATGACGCTACCCACATTTGACAAAAATGAAATTATATATTTGATTGCAAAAGGGGGGGTGCTGGTGAGGATTGACGACGGGGTATTTTTGCCATGAACTCGACCTATTTGCATCAATAGAAAGTGCTGTTTACTTCTTTTGGGGATGTGTCGATTGGCGTGCACCGAGCTAGACAAATGTTCCGGTGGTTAGTCTTTGGGCCCACCAGCAGCGCATTTCGTGGGTACCGTTGTTAGGTCAAGCACCATTAACGTATGATGCAGATTCGAATGCGTATGTGTTCCTCACTGTTTTGCATCTTCGCAACGACAAAAGGTGTTTTATTTCACACAGATTAATAAGGGGATTTGGGACGCTTTATATATCTGTGGAGGCGTTGGGGTTCTTAAACAGACAGCTTAATGCATCCCTTCCTCTTTATTATTGAATTGGTGGTCGTAAGAATGAGACTGAACAAGAGCTAACTAAGGTTTTTAGGCTGCTAACGAAGAGGTTCGTTTTTCGGGTGTACAAGAAGATCAAATACGGGGCTCGCCCAGTGAGGGCTGCTCGCTGTCGGAAGCCTCGCCCTGCGCTGTGCAACTCACCGGCAGTGCACATTCGAACAGTGAATACGCATATGACGGTGATTCAAGAACCCTCATGTGCGAGCAACCCGTTGTTGAACTGTGCTGCCAGAGTTCGGCGGCTGCTCCCACAGCAAATGAAACACCACCGACTGTTGTTGCGAGGCCATCAAGCACCGCCTATTCAGAGCGAGATAAACCGAAGCTAAAGCTTTCTGACTACCGAGTACAGGATCTCAAAAACGAATGCAAAAAACGGCAGCTGCCGGTTTCTGGAGCAAAACCACAACTTGTGGAGCGGCTGAAACCGTTTGAGGAAGCTATTTTGGGAGCGAATGCCGACGACGCTGTTCGTGATGTCCTTTCAACGACATCGCCGGCCTCTGAATGGTCGAATGGTGCGAAACGTCTCCCGCCGATCAGCAACGTTATCAATGATTATATTCAACAGAACTTTACTCAGGTTCCGCAGCAGATGACGCAGCTGCAGCCACTGGTGCTGCATGTGCCTGCAGTTTCGCAAAATCAGCAGTTGCTTCACGTAGGTTATCGGTTATGATACACTTAGTGTGCCACTCTGTGCCGCCTCAGTTAATGTGTGGCGTTTGTTGAAGAATAAGCTGATTTCTAAATTTGGTCGGCTTGAATATGAAAAAAAAGGTTACCAAAATCAGATAGTTGCACGCTGCGGGGTAGCGCTTTTTAGCCCACCAGAGCACTTTGAAAAATAGGTTTCAAGCTGTGGAATCGAAAATTTCGTAGATTTCTACGTCAATATGTTGTGCATGGATACAGGCAACAAGATGTTTCAAGGATATCGGTGTGGAAAGATTGTGAATGGGACAGTGCGTGTGGGCAACCTTTAACTGTACACTATTTAAGAAAGGTGCAGCTTGGGTGTGGGAGCGTTCGCAGATTCCAAACTCGACGCACATTTCGTTACAGACATTCAACAATACAAAACCAGCGGTATGTGAGTGAATCATGTCTTACGCCTACAATGTTCCATGCTTGCGTCCAGAAAGTAGTCTTTGACAGAGGTTTTAAAACTCATTTGAATCGTGAGCGGAAATTCGTTCGTTCGTTGTGCATATTGGTTTTGCTGATTGCAGAAGCTCATTGGTGTAGTGGTCACCTCCACC
This sequence comes from Ascaris suum, assembly GCA_013433145.1. Taxonomy (NCBI): domain Eukaryota; kingdom Metazoa; phylum Nematoda; class Chromadorea; order Rhabditida; family Ascarididae; genus Ascaris; species Ascaris suum. The sequence continues at coordinate 401,373 of CM024189.1, forward strand.
CACGCAGCAAAGTGCCACCGATGATACGGTCTTGGTCAACAGATTGTGCTCGTGCTTTTCTTTCAATATAAGAAACCATGTTAAGGTGCTAGGCAAGAACTGGAAAGGCACATATTACTGTTTAGACATATCCGGCATGCATTCAAGTGAGGGCCTGCAGTCGTTGCGGTTACAGCGATTTCAGCGCACGCCACTTTGCAAGATCGATCTATCTTCAGGAGGTAGGATGGAGTTAGTATAGAAGTGCGCCTATTGACGGGTCATAAGCGGCGCTTGCAATTGCAGCTGCTCAAGCAAAAGTAGAAAGCCAAAATATCGTTTTGGGTCGAGGCGACCGAACTTATATTGTGTTACGACTGCCGCACCGTTTTTAGCCTCGGGCGCCAAAACAATATGTTGTACCGAAGAGTTCTGCCCGGTTAGAAGCACCAAGGCCTTCAAAATGGGCAAGCATCCCTTCATCCCAAATATCACGTTATCCTTTTTAAAAACTTGACACTGCATCGCCTCTGGAGAGAAGCACAGAGAAGTATAGACACCAAAAACCTGTGTACGGTCAGTATAGGTGGGCAAGAGGAGGAGCGGATTGCTTTATGGGCAAGTTGTAAGAAGTCAGCTGGATAAAGTTCCATTTGCAGTTGGTTGATTCAAACGGCTCGCTGGTTGCAATGGCCACAGTGCCGAGCGGTATGCAATGTTGTCGCGTTTCTTCGGATTGTCCATGTGACGCCCAAGGTGTTGGCACAGCGATGGCACACTACGAAGGCAGCGAGCGCACAGAACTTCCCGCCCAAGCAGTTACCTCTGTGCAAACCGAACCCACATTCAGCTTTGCACAGCTCGGCTCCGGTGGACAGGTATCGTTCATGTCATACTCCGCCATCCAGTAGTTGCTCACCACTGTTGCACCTTAATTTGCATCCTCCATAACAGTATCTTGGAAGGCGGTATCAGCTGGTGTTTGTGGTCACATGCGCCCTTTGCCGTCGTGCGGTTTTCGTTATTGAAGTTAATGACCGAGGCTCGAACAGTGCACATCAACAGAAAAACCCATTTGGATGCAGTTAGTGAGCTATTTCGGCGATCACAATTCGCAGTAGTAAATTTAAGACCGCAGAAGGGAAGACTTACCAACCACTATGCAGCTCTAAAATGCACGTTACACCTAAAATGCCAAATATTGCGGGCTGACATCAAATGGCATTGTAATAGTTGAAATACTTTATCGGTCTGAATTCAAACACGGATTCTATTTCTCACGGTCTTAAAAGAACTTCAATTCCTCCTGAAGGTTGCACTTATCTGTTTAATACAGGGTTCAAGCAGAACTCTGTTTTCATCTTTTGTTAAATGCATGGTCCACATATGAGGCGCACGATGTTGATTAGATAGCACACGATCGTCCTCAACCAGTGATGACGAACCCCTCCGAAAACATGAGTGAAACATCCCACCTGTGCGCCAGTGTGGTCTTAAAGAAAACCTGCTGTGCATTCTTACGCGATTTACCTGTTCTCACGTAGACGAAGATAGGTTCTGTTTATGTGACTCTAGAACTGTGTGTTGAGTGATTGCCCAACTTCGCTTAGCGATTCTAAAGTTGTTGATAAACCGATAACTCCCAATGAAACTCCCCAAACGGGACCAACGATCAGTATCGTTCATCCTCTATGTCATCATTATCGTGGCAGTTGAGTGATATGGTCTAATGGAAACATACATGGCCCTCATGCCTGTGTCGCTTGAAAAAAGATGAGGTGCTGCGCATGCTTTTCAGTTCATTTTTACAAACTTTAGTTCACTTTGGTTCAATCGGCTTCATCGGGAGAGGCAAACAGACAGAGTGGATCACCGGCAGTTCTCGACGACGCGCAGCAGTGCAGCACTCAGTGTGTCATCGCATGCCCACAGCTACAACCATGTGGTGCTCAGCTGACGCGTGCAGGGTGTTGCTCCGTGCAGCCGGCATCGCCAAACGTGCAGCCATGCGGCGGAACGGTTTTGGGTGCGGTTCAATCAACTCAGTTTGGCAGCACGCCTACAAATACGCAGCTTGTTCCTGCCAACCAGGCACAGATCGTACCAGCCCAGTCTATTCAAATGCTAGCTCAACCTTTGCAGCTGTCTTCAGGGCAGTTGGTCCCAACAACAGGAGCTGTCAATTCATCGCAGCCTTGTTTCGTCACTCCTGGCGCCGCGAACGATTCGATTCAGTACACACATTATGTTGTGAGCGTAAGCGATCAGCTGCAGTCGTCACGGCAGGTGTCCAAATCATTCTTCATTGATAGCCGAAATGATGGGGTGTGAGGTCGTTTAATCCTTTAGGCATTATGCTGAACAAATGCATGGAGTTTGCAGGTAGAAATTTTAAACATGAGGTCATACTTCCAGGTTTCACCAAATACGGGATCACATTTCGAGACTTCAGTGATTGGATTCTATATAAATCCCTAAATATGTGAATCCATATCACTGCAAACACACCTATAGAGACGAGCCAAAAAATAATGGAAATTTTTGGTGGTAGATATTTTAACCTCCGAGTAGGATTGGAAGTTTGTAGGCAAATAGACGTATTTCAAAGCTTGTCGCAAATAACACTTAAAATTCTGCGACTTTAAGCCGAATGACGGCCCTTGTTGGAACCAGTGAAACTGTTGCTGAAGTAGGATAAGCGATAGATACCGCATGGAGAACGCCAAATGCCAAACAATGGTAAAACAAATCTTTCCTACTGGATCGCAGAAAGTTAGCGCCACGGTTAAAATCACTCAGTCGCTGAAGACATCTTCTTTGCAGAATTGCAGTAAGATGCAAAAAAAGCTCTCACTCTCTCTAAGTTTTTACCCCTTTCTACAGTCAATGTGATGGTTGGTATTCTGTGAATTCTGCGCATTTTTGTTCGCGGAGCGATCTAGGTTTAACTATTAAAATCATTTGGACGAAACTGAGGACGACCGTTACCTGGTCATCTGGTCATAGAATTCATTAAGATGCCCCACACAAAGGAGCGCAGTATGCATATGTCGATGTAATTCGCTTCGAGAAAAGCCTTGCAGTAGGAAGATTGTGCATCGATAAGAAGCACTAATTGTCGCACTCTAGGATGGAACGCTTCAAACGCAATGTGCGAGGTGCTTACCGATGCAGACAGCTGTGCCACCGCCTGGATGTTCGCCAGTAACCGGTGATTCAGCATCAGGCAGCTCCCCCAACATACCGTCTCCACCCACCAAGCTGGACAGTGCCACACGTTCGCAGGACATACATACTATGCAAATCGACCCCAATGACACCAATGCATTGTGAGTTTTTTATAAAACAATAGAAAAACATGCATAGTTGTAGTGTTGTTTCAAGGAGGCATTGCCCAGTAGTCGAGTTCGCTTCCACAGATCAGAGCAGTCTCACATCCGTTCGAGAACGAGTATCGTTTTTTTGTATTGTTTCGATTCGTAGAGCCACCCACCATCATATGAAGTGTAAAAGAACGGCAGATCAGTATTTGAAGCCTATTGCGGACATAGAAGCATCGAGTAATGAATAAAACAACGATTGCTGTCCACTATACCTGTGGTCTGCTCCGTGAAGTTTCATCTACTAGCATTAGGGCAATTTTTCTTTGTAGGTTTATTCGATGATCGCATGTTGGTTTCCGTTGTATCAGTCAAATCCATAGAAAGAACACGTGTATCACTATCAGAAAATGACGTTGTCCTTTGAAATAATGCCGCCTCTATTTTCTAAAGAATAAAATCGCTTCGCTGTGTAGTTGGGAGGGAGAAGGGTATAATGAGACTCCTCATTCATCGAATCTGTGATACGCAGTGTCGAGTTTTACCCTTCCTCCAGTTAGGTAACCATTGCTGGAAGGTTAACCTGTGCAGTAAGAGTTCTGCATCTGACACTCTTGAATCTCACTGTTTTTTTTTATAATGAAGGAAGCTGAGGTAGTAGAAAATTGCGTCATTTCTTTTCATTCCGAAATTGAAAGTGAATTAGCTAGATTATTACCGTGCCAGATGCTCTGTCACTAGCTGCCTCCATTTCAAAGGGATATTGTGACTTTGAACGTGTCACCAAAACAGACTGGCAGAAAATGTCCTGACGAAGCATAGAAGTGACTTGTGATTTATGTTGATCGGCAGGTAAATGGAACCGTTGCATGGAAAGGCGTTGCTGATGAATTGTAAATAACCCTTGACAAGGGTGGACGATCGATTTTGTTTGCTAATGTCTGACTGATTTTTCGATAGCAGATTGCGACCCATTCTGAAATACAGGCAAAAGGTGATAACAGTTATACTCAGTTGGAGCAGGTTGTCCTTTGACAGCATAGAATTAATCGCAAAATGAAATGCAGATTTGGTTTGTTATTCCATTTATGGCTTTTTTTTTGTTCGTTGTTAAATCTGAACATTCCACATTTCATGTTACATGTCGTCCCTTGCCGACTCAGTTTTTGTGCACATATTAGCCATTCTCACATTTAACTTACCCAGATTTACATCCGTATTTGTTTACTCATAATGCGTGGTGAGTTTATGTTCTTAATCTTTGTAATCTGTACCTCTTCTCCTCTCCTTATTGCCACTTTCATCGATGCGATTAGTAAAGCTTTGCTTCATAACATTAGTGAGTGCATAATTTCTGTTTTATTATTCTTCTGCTTTACGATTCATTCTTCATATGCCTTGTCCATTTGACTTCGTTATGTGAGCTCTAAACCCTCACCTTCCCACCTTCCTATCCTCCCCACCCCCACCCCCTCCTCTGCTACAGTTTGTTTTTTCACTGCGGTCATTGCAAATGCAGAGTAATAGGCCATAAAACATTATACCGCCGTTCGAACGTATAATAGTTTCGGCAGGTAAGTTGTACCTTAGCAGTCATTTGTGCGGTAAACATACTTTCTCTGTCGTTGTTACAGTGCGCGTGGGTGCGGTTTCTTCTAGCAACAGTCTTTAGACTCTTACTGGTGTTACGTTGGTGCTGTATTCTTGAACACTTGTTGCCGGCGTTCCTGTAGGCAATTTTTGTAAAGGGGGTTGTTTGTACAGGTTGTCTGCGACGACACTTTCGATACACGAGGAAATGTTGCGCTTTCAACAAAGGAAAATCGAAGAACTGCAGAAAGAGTTGAACCGTTCGCAGCAGCAGCTGAAGCATCAGCAGCAGGTCATCCTGGCGGCAAAGAGGGCGCAGGTATGATCACTCGTATGCGGTCTTTGTATGATTTGCTTTGATTCCTTCACGGCCCCCACTGATATAGGCATCCATCTTTGGATGTGCATTCCTGTGGAAGATCCTTCATTCTTTCTCCATTAGACTGATAAGAGCCCGATTTCAGCCGTGGTTCCATGTTGGGGACCACTGGCAGTTAGCTGTTAGCTGTACCGCTAACCAAATTGCAGAAGGGACTTGGGTAATTGTGATATGGTGCTGAACTCTGGTGGTGAGGATAGGAGTTGGTTTATTAGCGGCTTAATCACTTCTATCCACGGAATGTCCATTGAGGGTTTTACTGCTTGATTTTGTCAAAATTCTTAATGGACCGACTGTTTAGCAATTTTTAGAGTCACTTGCATTGGCTTCCCCTTCCTAAAACATTCAGCGGAATATGCACTTTTTCGTAGAGGAAGCCCTTAAATACATACCTGCTTTCTCATGGTTTTGGCAGCTTCGCATAATGTACGTCTGTGTTGCTGAAATGCTCTTAATGTGCTTCGTTCCAAGATCCTCGTGGTTTGTCGCATTACTGACCGATTGCATTTTCCCACTTAGAGCCTTCCTGCTATTATCGTTGGGTCGAATGGGTTTTGGAAACGGTCGTCGTTTGGTTCGCTAACCTCGTATGCCACCACCGTTCGCATTTTTGGTCGCGCCAGTCAGGTGTATCTGAGAGGTGTTTAAGTTTGTGGGAAACCGTGAATTTTTGAATGGGTTGTTTTCTGTAAATGAGAATATGTTGATTTTTAGCAGACAAACCGCCACGAGTGTGCTCAACAAAAGAACGAAGGTGAGCAATCGCAGGCCGATATGTGGTTAAACCAGCTCGACATAAAACACCTCAACAAGTTCCACATACAACTCTTCCTTCAGCACAAACTGCAGCAGCAGCAAATGCAGGTCCGTTGGCGTTATCCCTTCTTATGTATCGAGAACATGCGGAGTACTATGCAGACGTCGTTGAAAGTGCTGTCGATTTGAGGTATCACCCTCCGAGTATATACCTAAGTATACGTATGTTAAATTCACAAACACTGGTGCGTTCAACCAGATCCCGGATGAGTGTTTCCAGAATTTCTTGTTGAATTTTGCTTTCCGATTCCTTCTTCCAGCCACGTCACTTTCGGTGCATTGATATGTTTGCTTTCATCAATGCTCAGCGACGATTATTCTTTACGAATGTTGTGCCGGTGTTTATCCTCACCCCCGAAAAAGATGCATTTTTGTGATAACCCGCGTTATTTATTCAGGAACAGCTCCTTGAGCAACAGAAATTGACTACAACCGAACAGAAGCTGCAGGAGGAGCTGCATGTGGAGCAAGCGGTGCAGGATATCGTTCGGCTTATAAAGCAAGATGCGAGAACAGCTCTGCTTATTGTTCAGCTTCTCCGAAGATACCAGCTGGAAAGGGGCCGCCAGGTACTTGAGTGTGTCTGCCTAACCATTTGCCACTATCCTGTCTTCTTACTCTGTAGTCTACTGATTGCCATTAGTCGGCTGTTTCTTTCTTATTGATGTGGATGCCTTAGTGTGTTGCATTTACTGCAGAAATGTACACTTTTAGTTGGAAATATCCTGAGGTGAGATACCAAGTTATTGCTTATCGATGTCTGCAGGCCATGCAGTAAGGATTGTGGCTATGCGAAAAGAGGATCCTGTTGAAAGCTATGAAAAGGCAAAAGTTTAGTTTCTCTGTTCATGATAGACGAAGCTAAACGATTGCATTATGCTAATTCTCCTCAAATCTCTTCTGAAGGTGACAGAAGTCTTCAGAGATTTTTACCCGTTGTAAACAGAGAGTCAGGCGTTTTCATTGCCCGTCTGCATTTGCTCGATAAGCACAACTCTCCATTAAGCTGGACGTTTAAAGTGCACGTATTCTAACTTGTCGGCAGCAGTAGAGCAATCTCTTTGTCCATCTACCCTTCAAAATAAGGTGCTTTCTCAAGTAAGCGTTTTTTTCTTACGATGTCGATGCATCTGAGCTATCTGCTGTGAAGAAAGGCACGGCGCTTTACGCAGACGCAGTTATTTTGCTATTCTGAGTTCACAACGATATTTTGTGGGAAGCGCTGTTGTTTAGATTCTGACGATTTCACTTCAAAAGCTTTTTGTCGCAGCAGAATTTTACTTAATCCATTGTTCCTCACTTCGGTCTCTTCCTCTCAGCTCGAGCTTGCTAACCTCCAGTCGGGGTTTCCGCTTGATTTCACAGATGGACTGAGGAGGTAAAACTTTTCTGAGAAATTCGCGGCGATTTATATCTATAATTCTGATCAGTTTTATGGGGTCTTGCAGATTGAACCATCGAGAGTCTGTGTGGATATCGAGGAAAAAGTGGCTGGATGAAAGCTTACCACAGAGACAGTTATATGTCGTAACCTTGGTTGATCAAATCCTGTAACTGTTCTGTTGCTTTGTTGTGTAGCGAAACGAACAGAGAGCCCTATAGCGTCGAATAGACCCTCTGAAAGCAGGAGACCTCACCATCTTGTATGCAGTTAGCTGCTGAAGGATCTTGACTGGAACAGTTCCTCAGATGACCAAAGAAAGAGGAGGGAGAAGAACTTAAAACGTCTTGTTTTAACCCGTGCTGTTCCTCTTATCTTGAGTGCGTACCAGACTAAGTGATTTGCTAAATCTCAATCCCTCCTTATAGCTCATCCCCTCTTCCCGCCCACCTATCGAACCTTTCAGTTTTGCTCCTTCGAACGGAATGGGAACCTTGACCAGTCCACTGTTATGATCATGCTCAGTGTATATTGTATGTGAAGGGAGTTCAGGCAGCGAATGCGGCGATGGTTGCGGTGAACGGCGATTGTACGAATTCAGCGAATAATTTAGCTGACGAACAGCAGGAACAACGGCAAGCGGTGATCTGCTTGGCCGAGAGCAGTGCTGCGTCGAACTCCGAAGAGATCGCTGAAGATGTGAATGTGAAGAGGGCCTCCGCCGGCATCGGCGGTGAAGAAGATTGCGTCGCTTCAGCTGCAAACAGCACTCACTCCAAGCCTAAAAGCAAAAAGAAGAACGTTACCAGCAGGTATTTACCATCACTTTGTGAAGAAATTTTGTGCACGAGAGCCTTATCTAGGTACATATCGTTTACATCCGAATTTTGATATAGTGCACCATCTATCTCAAAGACTTACTTTCGTCTTGAATTTTGCTTATTGAGTCGTTGAGGTATTCCAAGTTCTTAAATTATGAGTGTTTCTATACCGTTGCTGTGACCGTACCAATGTACTCAACTAAAAAACGATTGGCTCGGTAAATGTTTGTTAAGTTTTTCGTGCGGGCAACCTTGATCGTGAATTGAGCATTGTTACACGTACGTTTCTCAACACGTACGCTTTTTTTACTGTAGTGACTTGTTTTGATATCATTGATAACATCTATGAGAGGGTGTGGCAGAGATTAAGCGGCGGATGCATATCTTTTATTTTAATAAGTAAATAAATAAGTAATAAATGAACAAATAAACCGAGAGGAAATAATTAGGTAAACGAGTAAACAAATGAATGGATAGAGAAATATGTAAACAAGCAAAGAGATGAACACAAAATAAGTGGGTTGTAAGACGAGGACAGGAAAGTGGAGTACAATGCGTGATTTGGAGAAAAATCAAGAGGAGAAAAATGACGCAAGGTATATACAAAGATAGAACTATTAAATAACCGTAATAGAAAGAAGAAGTGAAGGAAAATATAGGGGGATAGGATGTAGTGATTACCTGGAGACGTAAAAAGTGTTCGCGTTTCGGCGCTTATCCGTTTATGATAGCACTTGAGTTAAGCATCAGCGCATTCCATAAACGTGTGGGATGTCCGAACTTGAGGACAGAGCTACTGGAAGTGTTGGGTGTTTTCCATGCACATCACATTCCAAAAAAAAAAGATTTCTCAGTTTTGCAGGGGAAATCATTTCGATATGCAAGCTTCTCATTTTAGGTGCGCATCGTCAAAAGCGGAAGCAAACGACCGCAAAGAGAAGCCGCCGACAGCTCAGGTGGATATGGAAGAAATATTTCGTAAGGTTTTGGAGGATGCCTCTCGTGCGTTGCTACTAAGCAACGCGGACAAGGAGGATGAGACTGCGACCGGAGCGGCATCCGAAGAAGTTTTAGACGCTCATTCAAACACAGCTGGTCAGCCGTCAGATGCCCTCCAACACGAGCAGCAACAAGTGTTGTTCTCGAATGAAACTCCTCAAGAGCCTCATGGCCGCGGGCAGTTTGCGGATTCGTTCGCGGTGAGTTCTTTCTTCCAGTCCTTCGTTTTTCCTGAATATGTGCGTTATTATAATTCCGCACCTTTTATACTCATTCGCAAGATGAGACTGCTATGGGTAAGCAAGAATGCTGTGCAGATATAAGGTTATGCGATCTTCTCGTTTTCGCGTTTCCGACAAGTGTGCGCATGCAGAACTATCGAGTGCTTTTGAGCAGGAAGAGGAGGGGAGCAGGAATTGTTTCATTTGGCGCTGCTTTCTTGGCATTCCCCGCAGGGGGTCACTACATTCATTATCCCAGCGTGCTTGTCTTAAAGGGTGCAGCCAGAAGGGAAACAGGCCAACTTTTGTCCAAAAACTTCTATCTAATATAATAAGAAAAAAGATTGCAGACTATCATTCTGCGTCCTCCTACCGCTGCCGATCATGGACGGAAAGTGTTGCGAAGAAAAAGCACCGCTGTAAATTTAAAGCACGCTCAAGCGAGCTGTGCTGTTAAAGCATCCTGAAAGTTCGGCATAGAGATCGTAAGATGGTTTCTCTCTGAAGGGGAGGCTGAGGGTGACAATTGAGAAGGTTCTCTTGCATAATCCAAGAATGCAGCAAAAATGACTGCTTTCATTCGCTACCTTGCCTTTGACGATTTTTGAGGGAGCGGTTCCGAAAAGCGGTAGTTCTTTCCATACATAGGTGAAATTACAGCCCGCACAAAGTTCGCCTGCTTTCTTTGTGGAGGAAGAGAAGATGCCCGCTGAGTGTATGGATGACCGATACAAGGAGCGGGTCGAAGTGATCGAAGAAGGAGCCGTCATCGTGGATCAGCCCATGCAGTACTCCAAAAACCAGGCTTTCGATGATCTCATGGATGTATTGCGCGACGACCAAGGTGTGCAAATGTGCATCGATTTTCCTTTTTGCTGCTTGATGTGACGGAAATATCAGATGGCAGGACATGCCACCTAGGCTTGCAAGGTCAAAAGCAATTCTACCAGGTGTACGCATCACTGAGTGGCATGCGAAGTTTCGATTGCTTTGTTTTTGGCCTACTAATAACATGAAAGTTTTTTCTTTCGAAGACTTTTTTCAAAATGGCTGATGTTTTCTACGCCATATTGAATCACTTTTGCGCTTATAACTGCATTATATAGTTTATACGCTCATGCGTGAGGGGCAGAGGATTTGGTCTGTCGACGTCATGAAATGTGGAAAAGAGAGCCGAAAAGAGATAGCGCCTCCCTCTCGAAACATTACAGAAGTGGCTCTTTTCGAGGTAGTGCTTTACGTTAACAATGCGTAAGCCAGTGTTTGTACTTACCGCCAATTCTAGGCAAATCTTAGTTCTGTCTGTTTTTAGTTAATTAACTTGAGCTTTTGGAATTCCTGTTTTCGATTGACTTCTTGCTAGAGGTTCAAGTTAATTTGAACGAGTGAGAGCTTCTATTCAAATTAATCGATATTTTTTGACGACTTTTCTGTTTTCTTTTTTTTTTTTTGTGGAAGTATAAGCTATAAGACAAGTTTTATGCGTGGCAGGTTATTGCGCATATGCTACTCTATTATTGCATAATCAGCGACTAACAAACTGCCGTGTTATCATCGTCGTCGTTGTTTTAATAAATAATTCGTGAGAAACTGAATGGGCCTTGTAGAAGCTTGACGTATATTTTTGGTTCCCTTAGGAATGGAATCACTTCCTTGTTATATGGTACGGTATTTATATGTTTCCTAAGATTGAGCCTACAAATGTTGTTGGCATCTTTTGAGAGGGATTTCGTGGAAAAGAGTGCAGAATTGTTTCAGTGACGGAGGCTGATGTCAGACGACCAGAGCATGACTTCGCGACGGGTGCCGATTACGAGTCGAACGAGTTGGCGACGTTACTCGATGGTGGCTGGTTCGACAATGAGAGCGTCGCGCAGTCAAGTGTTGCCTATGAAGCACCCTGTGTGGGATATGCTCATGATGGGGTGAGTTTGTTGTTCCATTGAGGCCATACGCCTTTTACTTCTCGAACTTTTTCTTCCTCTCGTGCATTAAGATACCTTGGCAGCCCACTTCTTCCGGAGTGAGTGGTATAGAAGATGAAAAACTCTCTATCATGTGAGTGCAGGGAAGACATTAGGAAATAATGATGCTTCCTCTGCGTTATCAATTGTTTCTTGTATCTTGTGACACATATCGGTGATCGTGAGGTATAGTCTTCTGTCACTTCCATTTTTTTGCCCTCGCTTTTGATTCACATTAGTGGTTGATGTTGTATGATGAGGATATCGAGAAATTCATATTGCATGAAATCTACCTAGTGTTTCTTGAATGCCCGTTGAGGAAACTGATGGAACAAACACTAGTGAACAAAATGAATGTCGATGCAGGTGGCATTCGAGGGGGAGGTGAGGACGAAGAGGAAGAAGGATTCAAGAGAGGACCTTGTTAATTGAGTGATTTCAACGTTGCGCCATGCTTGCACTTCACCAGTATACGTTGTGACGTGCCTTTCTGCATCACTAGTAGAGCTTTTCGATAAATTTGCACAACATCAGCAAGAAATGATACTCTTTGAATATGACTCTGAGTGCTAATTCGATAATATTCTCTCAATTTTAAATACGTTGCAGTATAATTTGCTTCCATAATGAATAAAAATAAATTTATTTGGAGCGGTTAAATCGAACGATCTTTTCCGCAAGAATATTTCTTTTTGAATGAGAATTAGTGAGTAGTGCAAATTTACAAACACCTGAGAGGAGAACGCTTACTGTTTATTCTGATTGCCCCCACACTCTGCGATTTTTCAGAAGCGAAGAAATACTCCCCTTTTTTAAAAGATAACAGCCGTTACATGTGACACACTTTTAGAAAATTGCATCGCGAAGTAATAGTGTTTTTCTGCAAGATGCATTGGGAGGAGGGGATAGGGTGAAGGGAAAGGGGTTGGTCGTATGCTTATGCTCACAATGTTTGGGTTATGCGACTAGCGATAGAGCAGTGCTTTAGCTGAATCATTTCTAGCCAAACGAGTTGACGGAAGACATGGATAGCCGAGATGGAGCGGAGCACAACGATTCTGTTATGGGCTGTTTCGAGCAGAATCAATTATCCGACCAGGTGAGCTTTAAAGCACAACCTAATGCTGTCGTATGCCTTCCATCCTGTACTCGATATAAGGTTTTTCTGCGTCTGTGTGAAATTAGCAGTAAACAGTGGTCGGAGGACACTCGATTCATTACTCATTCAGCTGAAACTATTTTGTCATAGACAGCCGCCAGTTGAGCAACATAATTTAAGCGCATTTAGGTTTCAAAATTTATGTGCATCTCGATCGATCCGCCTCTTTGTTTTCATAGAAATCGCTGTAAATCGATAAGCTGAGATTTCCAGCCAAATGTTTAAAGGTCCTATGCATCACGCAGCGATACTTTTCCACCGATTAAGGCATCGCCATTTCTTCATCGTTTCTCTTTTAGTGAGTTCGCCTATAAGCAGTCGATATTTTTGCCCGTCTCCCCTTCTCAATATTTCTTCTTCATATCTCTCTTTTTTTCTTTCCTAATCGTTGTTGATTTCGAAATGCTACAGAATTACTACTAGTTCTGCTGGTTTCATGAGAAACATACCTGTAATAACCCGCCACCTATTTCCGACCTTGCTAAATAATTTTGCTCTAATCGGAGCATTGTTCGCAGGCTTTTTGATTGCAGCGAGAGTGAATAGAATCTTTGATACACAATGCACTTCCACTAGTGTGACCGTGTTAACTTCGAATAGATCCCTAGGGTTATAATCCTTCTAACATTTAAAGGATTTTAGGAGGCGATCTGCTGAGGGGACTCATTTTGCATTGAAAACTTTGCTAGAACCAAACTACGATGGCAGTCTGCAACCTTTCAGATGTGGACACAGCATATCTATTACAGCACCTAAAGCACATTAGCGAAGACACTTCACTTAGTGCCAAACGAGATGCTGCTTCGTATCTGGTGTGATAGATGGCAAAATTACAGAATATCAACATGGACTGGTTGGATATGATGCTGCCATCGCCTACGCATGAAACTATGGGCGTGCAACCACTATACAATCAGATGGTGGCAGACGCCGATATCCTCGGCTAGACGCTGAGCGGCCGAGTGAGGATCTTGAAGCCTCTACCTAGACGCTGCGAATATCTCTGCTGGTTAACTCACCTGGTGCTACTTGATTTCATTTGCTGACCACCCGCCAGTGCATCATCGATGGAACATTGTGATGGTACTCGATGAGAGTGGTATGCCTTCATCGAAACGTTGGTGGTACAGTATTGTTGCTTCATTCGATTGTCGTTGCATCCCGATGCACATTCCCCATACAGTTCCCAAAGAATTGCCCTTTTGTTGTAGACTGTGAATGCTGAGTAGTGTCGAGATTGTATAGCTGTGAATGATGAATAATATTGCGCCTTTAAATGCTTACACTTGGGCACTCTTTGCACCCTCTTGCAACCTCCGCCTTGACCCCTTTGTCGAAATTTGTCGCCTAAATATTTCCATGCATCTCAGTTAAGGTGAAAATTCGTGAACTGCATGCGCATTCTGGCACCTTCTCGCTCAGGTCGTAAGCATCTTTGGGCTCGTTTCGTTTGTTGGCGCCATATACGCCAAAGTGAACTTTGCAGTGCAGAGCACTTCGGAGGGTAAACTTTTCTTCTTATCACCTAGATGGTGAACACTTCCATAGGCACAAGTTCGTACTCTACAACGAATTTTGCATAGTTATATTGCAGGAAAGTAATCGCTAATTTTCCTCATAGAAAGGGCAGACTGCTGCCAGTGAAAATGCAACCAAACTATATCATATGCCATTGTTTTGCGGCGAGCTTCATAAATAGTTGTGAGTTTAGCCAGAAGTGAGCGTTAAGAATGCAGATTTGATGCAATGTTAGTATAGATGATTGCCGATGAAGCAATCTTTATATGCATATGTACTATAAAATTGGTATAGAGACCACAATTTGCGGTGAAGGATGATAAAAGCGATGCCCTTTTGAGATGAGCAATAAAATTTGTTAGAAAAGCTGCGAACTTTTACTGAAAACCACAAATAGAGATAAATTTCTGCAATCACCCGTTGAAATTCAATTTTTTTTTCAGCCGGGCTAAACAGGGTGGGGCTTTTAGAGCGTCGAATCACTTTCGAGCTTCCCATCACGGATCGCCAGCCTCTTGAAACAACGCAGAATGGAGCCAATGTTGAGTAAAGATACGCATATGCGTCATGTAGAGTATTTGCTCACTTGTTCATTATCTCTGATGGATGGTTTATTATGGAAACGTTTTCTCAATTATTCTTTACTATTCGCGTTCCATCTTCTTTTTCACCATTGAGGGCTTTATTTTCGCGGTTGCTCACTTCGAAGTTTCTCGCCAATCAAAAGGCGTTCCATCACTTCCCCTGCATCGTACTATCTTCTGACATCTTATGATAGTTACATTGCTTTGGTGAGATTTAATTTCCCCTTTTAACTGAGAACATTTCATCCATTTTCGATACCGAAAGCATCACATCGTCCACTTTTGCTTAGGCTTACCTCAAAGACATGGCGCTTATGTTGAGTGGCACTTTCGTTGACGTTCGTTTCCTTTTCCTGTTCCCCGGTGCTCATTAATATGTGCATTCAATGTTGCTATGAGGTAATTTTGTGGCTAAGCGACAACTGCGCCCTAAAGAAATGGTGGAAGGTGGAAATAATGATGGGAAAAAATGTTCTGATGTTAAGTGACGCTAAAACGTTCGAATTCATTAGCAGGCTAAGCCCAGCTTAAAGTCAGAGCTTAAGCTTTGAATTTTTGAAGTTCCATATAATAGGGACGCTTCGGTGGAAGGCGCAATTGTTGTGGTGTCAATGTTATGCATAAATGGGTTGCGTAGTGCATCTTTTAAACAACATGAACGATAATCGGTCACCTTTTGCGTATTGCAACATCAATTTTTGGATTTGCAATGCAACTTATTGTATTCCCTTTAAAGCACCTATTTCCTTTTAAATATGTCACTACACGTCTATGATAGTGACTGATTTTTCTCGGGTATGATAACCGTTTTTGGATTGTTCAACTACAAAGGTAACCGATTACGTAGGTATATATCTGTTCCGAATTTTTCTGCTGGATCCTCTTTCAGGGGGAATCGGCGAGTGTGTAAATCTTTTTTCTTTTGAGTGCCTCATTAGAACATAAGTGCCGCTGGTATTGACACGCGGAATAGAGCTTCACCGTTAGGGATGGACTGACTGAAGACCGTTTAGAGCTAACGTTTGGATTACATAAATTAGCACAAATTTTTCTAGTAGCAATTTTGCATTGCAATTGCGCATAGCTGAGAAGGCCTCTTCGTGTGCGTATGTGTTGAGGCGTGTGGTCCGTATACATTTGTGCATTTGATTACGGTATTGGCGACCGAGGATCAACGGATCAGAGTACGCTCCGTTACATACCTGTTTAAGCATGCGTAGTTAGGGATTCAACTAAAAGTGTCCTATGAATTATTTTGTCGTCATATTCAGGCAGAGGAATGATCTGGCAGGAATCAGAACGTTTTTGCTATTTTTTCGAGTACTTGTCAAAAGATGATTTGCTGGAATCGCGTGTCATACCAGTGTCCTTTGTGCGTTTCCCGGTTTGCTTATGCATGTAAAGCGAGCTCCCGGCTCATTTCATTAGTATGCGAGGGGATGGCTTATCAAGTGCAAGTTGCGACTCCAATGTATTCTCGAAGCATGAGCTGAGTGCGATGTGCCACAAATTTGAAAGGAGCGCAAGTTTTATCGGCACTGAAAAGCAGTTTAACGGATTTTAGTTGTCTTTGACGTTTGTTGCACTATTTAGTGATCTCAGCACAACATCAATAGTATCGCATTAGAGTTCAACGGAAATAAGCGGTTAAACTTACTGTTATAATAGAGGCTTCTTTTTAATGGCCTATGAAGTAATTGTGGCATTTAACTAATATTGCTGCAAGAAACAGCTGTTTCTACTTTCTGTGCAGAAACGCGTGAATAAAGCGTCTTTTAAATGGATTTTCGTTTGCTGCCATTGCATAACTGCGTTTTGCCGCGCAAAGCAGTCACCACCTTCGTCCGATCTTGGCAGCAAATTGTTTCTTTGATGAGCACAGATGATCGCTTTGACCATGTACACATCAAAGCGATCGCGCATCGTTGTGATGTGCGGTCGCTAGCTGCTCTTCTCATATGTTACTCGAGTATACAAGAGACGCTTGGAACTGTTCGCAGTTGTTACGCGTCCTCGGTGAAGCACCACTAGAGGGGATGCTTTCACATTTTGCTAGAAAGAGCCGCATTGTATGCTGATCTTATCGCGCACTGACTCATCCTCTCGTCATCCGATGCGGTTGTTTCGCTCTCGTTGGAGTCGCTATGTGAGCTGTGTAGTGTTCCGTATACGCCCACTATGATCCCCACAAGGATTGATTTCGTCATTTGTATGTGTTGTGCATTGCTAATTGTATGTTTTTGTTTCGTGCAACGGCAAATTTACGCAGAGTGCGCTAATGGTATCGGAGATTTGCAAGCAATAATCGGCCTGGTGACAGTCGTGGAAGAATATGTGACAGTAGGGTATGAGGGATATCGTTGTTCTCCTGCATACCCGCAGATGCGTCTTGGGGCAGCTTTTTGCTTGACGGGAATATTATCCTAATTGGAAAAATTCATGCGCTCTTGAAGCAGCGGTTGTGGTCTAGGAGCACTAAAAGTAGTAGTGGCACCAGTAGTAATAGTAGTAGCTGTTGTGATGGGTGATGATAATTGGTAACAAAACCTCTGTTCACAGGTAGCGACGGGAATCGGTGATGCACACTTGCAGATGAGCTGTCAGTCGTCGGTACACAACGAGAACCACATGTTTCGCAAATACTGCGGTCTTTTCATGTTTCCCCTAAGGTCTTCACTGAGGCACTGTAGATGAGCTTGCTCTTCATTTCCCGTGATACAATGATTTTAAAAGTGCGTCCCTCACTCCTAATCTTCGTTAACGAATCGTGCGGTATATATGTAAAACAGCGAACCTACACTGTTTCCGCCATTCAAGCTTGCAGTTCCGGTGGCCGTTACTTCATAAATGTTGGGAAGTTGCAACCCGAACTAGGATTGCTTGCGTCCGCCATACTCTTCGCTAAGGTTTGCCGTTGTTTTCGGCGTGTAATTTTTGTGTGCTAGCGTTGTCGGCGCATGTGTGTATTGCCGTTGAAGTGTCTAAATGTGGCCAGGTTGACGAGCCTAGGCTTGTGGTGTGCTTTAAATTTTGTGATTCGTTCATTCCTTACTTCTAGCATCGACGTCTCATTTGAATAGCTGCCTTCGGAACGTTTCATTCCCTCTGTAAGATGCCGTAGCCGCGTGCTTGTGCGCGTCGTGAACACGGTGCGGCGTTAAAGAGAACGCAACGAATGCGTGCTTATGCGCGAATCGCTACGCTGCGTTTTCGCATTTATGACGCTGCACGTAAGCTAACGCGAACTAGCACCGTGGGCATGTGCTTTGCGTGATTGTGCTCGATGAGAGTGAGCGAAAATAAACGGTTCGCATCATGTGTGAGCGTGCACTGCGCGGCGATCATCGATTCGACGTGCTGCAGAATGCAAACGTTAGCAAAGCGCGACGCGCGATCCAATCGCACACACCTCGCACGCACGGCTCCATCGCGCAGCCGGTCGGTCGACATTCCCGATGGCCTTACCTTCTGTGAAGCTCGTGAATACGGCGAACGATATCCTCGGCTTGCCAAACTTCGCTATTGTTCGCATTCCCGAAGGCGGTGATATCATAAAACTCTTCAGTTTGCTGGTAAATTTCAGCTTTCGATCTAACGTCGAAAATCACTTCGTTTTGATTCCAACCCACTACCTCAATAACATTAACTGTTTTTCCGTGGCAGTCTAATTTGATACGGTAGAACCCCATCTGGGCACTCGCGCCGGTTGGCCGTAATCGCTGGCAAAGCGCCAGCGTTCACATAATCCGCCTTTTTTCTGGCAATCTGTTCATACCTGAGGAAATTCGTTCGCTTTCTTTCTTGCTCCCATTTGAGTGTTTAAATTGCGCCAGCGGGTATATCATCGGGGGTGTTCATTTGGGAGATGGGGAGAAGGCCTAGACTAAAACAGCAAGTGAATGCGCTCAAAAGTTTTAGCTGAACAATGGCTTCCCTGAAGTATCTTTTGTGAACGAAATCCGCGAGAACGCATTCCTACCAGCGGTTGGCTCTGCGCTGTCGATACGCGAGCTGAAAGAGCTTGTGGCTACTCAAGAGCAAGATGCACACGATGAAAGCAGTGCACTAGTAATCGTTGATGAAAACTGCTCCGAACACTCTCGAGCTGCGTCGATCTCGAGCCCGGCACATGGCGTTGCACCTTCGACGGCTATCCCTTCGCCGATTCCATTTGTGGCACGCCCGCGAGGATCGCGAGCAAACACGAGTGACGACCCAAACCTTTATGCGGTGTGCCAGCTGTGTCAGAACAAAATCATGTCGAGTCGTCTCTCGAACCTCACCAACCACGTTCGACGACACGCCTCGCTGAAGCAGTTCCAGTGTGTTTACTGTGTGTACACGCACAACGAAATGGCTAAGGTAGGATTGCTTGCTTTGGTTCGTTCTTTCAAGTTTGTGGTTCAAGATGGTCAGCAGGCGCTGTCGAATTGTTTTATGGCCTGATTATTCCCGTAGCTGTACTGTGTTCACACATTTGGCATGCTCAGCCAAGATGTATTCAGAGGTTGATAGCGGATTCAGCATCAATGACTAGAACAGAGTATTTCTGCATGTAGTAGCTTGCGCTCTCATCGAGCAGTTGCATATAAATTTAAAGCCACTTTGCGATCAAAGGCCACAATCTTATACCTGAACTTCGTCGCTGATATATAAAACTTTCTCTTTTATGGCTCTCTGTCTTTCTTAAGGCGTTATATTGCTGCTTCATACTTGTTATAACCATCATCTGTGTGGTTACACTTTACTGCTATACGCTACAACTACCAAAGCATCCGCTATAAGGTGTGAGTCTGTATATATGTGTAGTGCGCTAGTTTTTGCTTCACAACTGAAGTCGTGAATCGTTTCCACTCTAGTATTGATTAGATGTTGATGGGTGGCCAAATAAACTCCATGCAACGCTTGCTAGCAAAAAGGAAGTGGCGGAGATGAACTAATGGTACAAAGAGCATGTAGCACAATTATTCGGATTAAAACGTGTAAGTATACAAGGCAAATGTGTGCAAGGTTTTTGAGGCTGTGACCTCTCTTAAATTGGTCGGCCAAGAGCGCGAAAACTGCTTCATTTGAAAAATTAGATAACGTAGACTGAGCAAATTATTAAAGGCAGACCAGTGATCTTATCATTAAGGCTATTGTTAAAGCGTCAGTTTTAATGCCAGCCGTGTACATTACTTCCGATCGTAAAAACTTAAATCTCCTCCCCAGTTAACCACATTCTACAAAGCCTTGCATTTGAATCCTCCTAGCGCCTTGTTAGCGTTTGTGAACAAATGAGTGGCGTGTCGAATGCGCACCGATGTAATCAGCGAAGTGTTTCCGTATTCGCCTCAAAAGTTTATCAATATAGCAGTGCACCTTATATGGTTATTCCTTATACTGTTTTGTTCTCTTTTCGCTCTCAGGGAGAGTACTTTCACTGTTGCAGTTTATCCATCACAAGATTCAATATCTAGTAACCTCTCTTTAAGAAGGATGAGCACTGGGCTTTGGTACTTTCGATTTTCTTAGCAATTATCCACTCATTCACCGCTAATTGAATCTAGGAAGGAGCCCTGGGCGAAAATCTTGCGAATGCATTGGCAGCTCGTGGTACCGAAAGCTGGTGTGCTGTATACAACCTTCGACACTGAATATACAGTAAAAGTCCATAAATAATAACTTAGCCGGTTTTTTCCGGTGGGAGACGATTGGGAATGGTGGGGGACTTACTGACTGGCTGTTCTATGATGAAACCAAATTGTGCAAGTTTTGACGTTTTTGGCCAAGTCGCTTTTGGGAATGATAACGAAAATAATGCATATAATAATAGGCAACGGCGAAAGAAATGTCCTATAAAAGAGGCATCTGAATATCAGTTACTTAAGGGAATAGAGTGCAAAGAGTCGAAATGAACGACCGTTCGCAGTTTATTCCCCTAAGCGGGTTTAATTTTGTATAGTTACATTGTGGCGTAAACGTAGGCGATGGTTGCTCTCAACGCTGATGAGGTGTGTTCTCTTTACTGAACGTTATTGTATGTAAATAACACTTCAGCAGTCTTTTTAAAGCAAATGTTGGGAGATTTTTGTAGACATTCAATTGTTTGCTCACATGCAGCAGCCGCTGACGAAAAAAATAAAACAGGACGGTAGTTCAGCCACTGAGCTGCACTGTTTTTTAGAGCTGATCTGATTGCTGTTCAAGGAAGCAAGTCAAATCGCGAAAGGGGAGGAGGGATCTAACATAATGCTGCAAGAAGGTGCTTAAATTTCAGCTGTATACGGATTACAGTATGCTTTGTAACTAACTACCGCTTGTTTCGATGATGACAGCCGTCATGACGTGAGTCGACGAGTGCAGCTCCGATTGCGATAGAGTGTGGCGTCCTAAAGCGCCAGCCATGCTTGCTGGCGGTTAACTCTAGGAGGTGCTTCGAGAGGCGTTGCCATTTGTATTTTGCGCGCAGAAATGAGCATTTCGCGAAAAAAAAAAGAGAAAAACTCTATCGTATTGCTTCTTGTTGGACCAGAGGGCTTTTGAACACAGAGAGTCGGCGAGCTGTCACGATCTATTTGCAAGCGTGTAGGCACGCATCAATTCCGGTGGCCTCATGCATGCACGTCACGCTTGTAGAGAGCGCAGTCGCCATAACGACTAGTGTGTGACAAAGTGGCACGTTGCATACGTTTTACATCAAAGCTTTTTTTTTCGAAATGGCAGCGCTCTCGTCTTTCTAGGCAAATAAGCGCCTTTCTGACGCATCATTTTCACGCGTGCACATAGAAGAGAGATTGCTAACGCCTAAATGCCTCAAAAAGGATTATTTCTCTTATACGAGCGACTGCTATCTAACTAGCACATGTGATGCAATATAAGCATTTATACTGGCGCATCGTATTTTCCCGCAGTTTTCTGAAATAAGAGATCTTCGTTAATGGTTGTTCATTCTTTTAGCAAATCTTACTTTTATTGGCGTTCAGCTTTCGCATCTAAACCATATCTGCGAAATGTGAAGCGGATGCATAAAGAACAAGAACGATAAAAAGTAAATGTGATGACATGAAAATATGACGAAAAACAGACTTTCGAGAAAAACAATAACGAACATACACTCGGAGAAAAGAACGCCAAGACTGAAATCTTCTGAGATGGCCCAATAAAAGTTCACTTGGGGAGACCATTCTTCGTAACGGTCAGTCTTAAGCATTGATATAATTCCCAAGATACAATCTCTACCTCTGATACTTATAGATTTGAAGGCACAACCCTCGATACTAGAAATATTGACGCGTCAGCTTACTCGGCGATTTATACTCTTCAAATTTAACCGCATTCGAAATTTGCAGGGTAGTTTGGCTGGTAAATGCCTTGTTTTGCTTCATATTTGGTTCAAAAACGGACAATTTCTCCAGGCGGCGCGAGAAGAGAGGCTTAAGGCGCAACGAGCTATGTTTTATGGTGTGTACTTTGAAAACAGGACGCTGACAACTGAAGTTTTGGTCTTTTCCTGTGAAACGAAAGTGACGGACGACTGTTAAATGATCGAATGCTGTGAACCAGCCAATCCTCGGGTTCTTTTCTGGGGATCGACGCCGATAAAAGCGTTCCGTTCGGGGAAGAATGGATCCGGATCTTCGAAAGCAATCAGATCGGAGCTGTGCTCTTTGAAAGTAATATCTGTTTCCGTGTGATTTTGGCCCTGCATCTTCGCAAGTACGCCTAAGAGCAGGGATGTGGTAACTCTGTAGAGCTATGTTGAGGGAATCCCACATCTATCTCTCCGCTTTCCTTAAATCGATACCTTGCTGAGCATCCCATGATTTAGTGGTATTGAGTGCCTGAAGAACTAGAATCTTTCCGGTACATCTCGGTGTTTTCACTCCTTTACTTGAGGTGATCTTTGGCCTATCGATTCAAAATGTCTCGATTTCCATCGGTTTATGGAAGCCATTCTCGTACTGCACGACAAAAAAACTAACAGTAAGCTGTGTAGTGGGCAGATACATGTCCAATGTTTTGTCATTGCACTGTCATTACTGATCCAGTATTTTTGGCGTTGTGGATGCTGCACATCACAGGGTCATGACCCAGTAAAGAGGACCCAGTGAATGTTTAATGTGTAGTTCGAAGTTTTGCTTTACAAGTCATAATGGTGGCGTTCGGCGCATTTTAGCACATGCTTTCAATCACGACGACTGATACGAAAAAAGGTGTCGCTCACTGTGCATTTGTAACTGTTTTTTCGTGCTGGTGGCGGTATACACCTTTGATGATGCCGGCGTTAGAAATGCATCAAAGAACCACGCATTTTTTCTGATGACTGAGCAAATCCACACCCATCTCCATTTATGTCCAGAAATTCCCTCTGAAGCTTCGTGCTACCTTGCTGCGATGAAGGACTTGCTTGTTAGTCGCTCCCTTCTCCTCATCTACCTGTTTTGGCGAGTATGAACGAAAGCATTTCCGAACTGTTGGCCCTTTGGCGGCTTTCATACTGTGTTACTGCGTCAAGACGGCCTGTATTTGGACCACTTGCGCAGGTCGTTTGAGCCTAGCTGCATGTCCTTTCTTTTATCCTGGCCGCTTGACCGAAGATCGCTTGCGTGATCTGTTTTGGCTAAATATTGAGGAACAGTTATTGAAACAGTGGACAATCGTTGTCTTGTCTCAGCATAATGTGGGGTTAAATGTGAAGTAATTAGCAGTGGGTGGGTTATGGGCTTAAGCGTAACGCGACGATAGACGATGGGTTAAGAGGTCAGATACGGGCAGTGGTGGATTACGATGTGAATTTTAAGCAGCTAGGTGACGTAGTGGGAAGTTATATAAGTGATGCATGATGGACAACCGCTAGTGGGTTTGAAGTTTGAATGCCATCGAGAACGGCTCTGGCGGATGACATAAAGCATATGCGAAGTGCTGCTATATGTTGTATGTGGCCCATATAACTGCAAAGTCGCCGGTCATTGGCATCCAAGTAAACTGAGGATTTTTATTATTACTAGTAATGTTATGACTATTATTGTTATTAGTACTAATATCATTTTTGTTGTATTTACCACTTTTACTGCTGCTATAATTTATAAAGATAGTAAAAGGTTTGCGAGATTAGGCACGAGTTGCTAGAAATTGATCCGCTTATAAACTGAAGAGCAGTGGGTTGTCGGGTTAAATGTGATGTGGCATACAATGGAGTGGGGTGTTAAATGTGCGATTAGAAACGTTCTTTTATAAGACGATGAGCAACTTTACGTGCGGTCAAATGTGAGTTGATAGATGAAAGGTTGTGCAGTTGAGTCTTCCTTAGCAAGTCTGCATTCTGTGGTTACGTTTAAGGTAGAAGTGTGTTTCCTTTGCTGAATGGTGGCCATTTCGTATCGATATCGTCCGATGAATGACTTTGCCATTCTACTGTCTGGTCATAATGGAGTTTGGAACTTTATCATCGAACTTCGTTTAGCACTCACTTGAATAAGTGCGGTAAATACTTAAAAACGATGTCGAAGACACCTGAGAGGTGACGATTGCCTAGGTAAAGTGGGCACGACGCCTATGTCGGATTTATTGTCAGTGTAATTACCCTCCATACTTATAAGGTTATGGTGATGAATGCAGGTACTGTTTGCTTAGGTTATTTCTATGGAGTTGTCGTGCAGAAGGTAGAAGGTCTGTTTGCAAAGGGTACACTTAAAAGCAGCTGCCATGATATAAATCGAACTATATACGAGTTGCGCTTTTCAGCTTGGCGGGTTATTTGCCGTTAGATATCTTGTTTAAAAAGAACGAAAATGGTGGGGAATTTAATGAGCTGGAAAAGACTAGACTGGTTCATTTGTTTTGATCGTTCGTTTTATTCTTTAACGAAGAAGAGCGCCTGAAAGTGCAGAAAAATAGTAAAGATTTCGTTGGGTCAATGTCAACAAACTTCTCTTCACACATCTTTTATCATTCGAGTATGCCCTATAGAGCAGCCGCATGGGAAGAGCAAGCATAGCCCTTTCTTCATAACCTCCTATATTCATCCATTTTCATGTCCGAAAGCTTCCATTTCGTGCAACTTATGTTTTCTCGCATCGTTTTGCAAGTCTTCACTCACTGCTGTCAGTGAGTAGAGCTATGCGGATATGGATGGAGCGCTAGATATGTGCCGGTCATTTAACTCGGTCGTGTGTGGCTACGCCATGGTCGCAGTCATCTTTCCTCTTCCCTTCCTCAGCCTCCGCTCCTTTTAGCAGGAGTGTCGAGATGTCCTTCTAAAGGAATAAAAGTTCTCCACGACAAAAAGTAACTACAAAGGCTACGTAAGTATTAAATGCTTGGATAGAGCGATGTGGATTATCAAATTACGAGCTTGAGCTAACAGTTGGGAATATGTTCTTTAATGAATAATTATATCAGCTAACTGCTCTCGAAACGCAAATACAATTTCTAACGCTTGCTACTAGAATACGTTTTAATCCGACTTGTAGCTTTTAGAGGATTCTAGTTGAAGTTTTGCATTTTTAGTGCGGAATATGTTACGACATAGAATAAGGTGTTGAACAGCGAGGTTCAAATCATTATGCGTGCTGGCTTCGTCCTGTGAGAAAAGAACCCAACAGAGTAACACTCTGGAAGATTCTTATGCTATCAACTGCTGTTTATAAAAGATTTCAAAAAATTCATAGGTACGGCTCCACATGCAGCATAATCACAAGGACCACTTGAGCCAGCCACGCGATGCACTCACACCTGAGATGCAGAACCAGTGGGATCTTCTAATGGAGCAGTGCTTTCCTGGATACTCGAAGGTATGAGTTCCTTGCAATTGATTACTGATGAACAACTTGGGTCGGCTAGGAGCTCGGTTACTGGCGCTAAAGACGCGGGCAGTGCCGCCGGTAGAGGTGATCATCGCGTAGTATTTCTCGCTGAAAGTTTACAAATAGCCCCCAAGGATGCGTTGTTGTTTTGATTGTTGCCGTTGCAGTGGAAGGAGGAAAGGGCGGGAGGATTTCAGATTTGTGTTGATGTCGTTTCGCCAAGCACTGAGGGTTTATGTGGCAGCTGTTCCGCTCGGGTTAAAAAGTGGAACAGGTCAGAGAACTTCAGAGGGGTCGTGAAAAAGACTTATAGCTGGTACGTTTCTTGCGCCGACGCGGTCTGATTTACTGTGTGAGTGCTCAGACCAACTGAAACAAGACTACGTGGAGGCATTTGGAAGTTGGTTGTTTAGAGCGAGTGTTTAGGCTGGCTCCGAGAGCACGAACACGACGGAGCCGTGCTCAGAATGCCGCAACGAAGAAACAGCACGTTTTGCCTGCATCGAATGCGGTCAACGGGTCTCGGCAGACGTTCTTCGCGATCATCTGGACAGTTGTCATCGGGCCGATTGTGTGCCATACTCATGCGAAGAATGCGGTTATCAGAACGCCGACCAGGTTGAATGCTAACTTATCGTTGCATACGACCTCAGCAAACTACAAGTGCAAAAGTTTCGATTGCACAAAATACCGCAAGCGTGTAGTGTTGCTTTTAAACTATCTGCTAAAGTTGAAGAAAGATAATGAGATTCGTATACAAGTAATTGAACGGAGCAAAGAGGTCACAGAAATACGCATATAAAGAAATGAGACTACGGCTGAGCGCAGTAACTGCTTTATCTTTTTTTCCTAGGTTTTAGCGGTGAAAATCCGTGTATCATTCATCTTCCATCCATTATCAGCGGCCATAAGCGTGAAGGTTTAGCATGAATCATGTAGTCAGTTACCTTTTCTCCACGCATTTTCAACTTTTTTTTCTTTTTTGTGTCCCATATAACATTTTCGTGTTATATCTGCATCGTTCTGTCATTTCTCATTTTTGGAACCTCCACTATTTCTTTTCACATTCATCAGTCGATCAGTGAAATTTCACTATCGTACCTTGGCCAGGTTTTTTGAGAAAATACACTAATTGTATATTCTTTTAGTTTTTTCTATTTTTTCGTTTCTATGGAACTTCCTCTCGAAATTGCGCAGCTGTGACCTATAATGGTCATACCGATTAGTGACGCAAAAGGAGTTGATTATGTAAAAGTGGTGCGAGGGAAGATAAAATCATCCCTAGCCATCTGGTGCGTGTTCACAGGCAGATACATTATTCCGGTATTTCTTTGTTGGTTTCTTTCATCGTAGGACATGAAGGCAGTGAAGAGGTTTTTCTTGATCGTGACGATCAAAGTGCTGCTAGAGCCATTGTATTGATGAATGGATGCTTCATCTTTTGCTACGTACATTCAGTGTTTTTTGCCGAAGTTAAGAAAATGTTTTCCCAGCAAATGCAGAAATGAAACGTCTCAAATTGAGAAGTCCTCCATTTTTGTTTGGAAAACCTCATTCTCCACCTTCCTGCAGAATTTTTTCAAGGCACATATAAGCTCAAAAATTTATTCAAGCGTTCAAAATCTTGTCTCCAGCTCCCTCATTTCAGTGATCACAGTCATATTGCTTGCCTCAATCGCTTTGCTGCAGTGTTGTTCCTGCAACGAACTAATAATTTCAGTGGAAGGTTCGATTGCATATAACTTTGAAACATTCCGAGAAAGCGGCCGAAGTGAATGTTGAGGCTTTGGAGGCTGGAAGCAACCTTGACGTGTTCCTTCACAAGTACTATCCAGAAATTCCAGGCTTGTTTTTCTTATATTGTGATAGTTTTGTCTTTGGCTAGTCAATTCGCCTTCTATGTGACGAATAAAAATAATGCTGAAAAGCATTTTTAAAAAATCTTTGTATATATAGCGCCATCATTCATATTTTTGACAACCTGTCGGAAAGCCCTTTATTTCTCCGCGGACTATGGTTTGGGGATGGGCGTCGAGCAGTTTTTGGCAATATTTACCAGCCAATGGTAATTGCGAGGTCTGTGGCGAAACCGTTGCTCTGGTTTAAAAAAAAACAAGCAGATGCGGTAACTGCTGACCGGCTATAATTTTTGCATCGATGCGTTTATCGCTTCATGTAATTGCAGTCTTCGAGCTGTGTAAAAATCGACCGGCACTAATTGTCGCGAACATTGCGATCGTCGTTGAGATACGCAGTTCTGAGGGAAAAATAAGACAAGTCATACTAGCTGAAATTCACTGAAATACGTAATCGATCGAAATAAAATGTCGTCATCACCGTCGTTGAATTAAAACGTCAATGTCATATACAGTGAAAGTTATGCAGAGAGCGGTAGGCAAAGTGAGTGAATTAACGCCTTGCGGAACACGAATGCGAAAGTGCAGACGTTTCCACATATGGCAAGGAAATGTCTGCGCCTTCGCTTTCATGCAGTCCAGTTCACGCATATGGCCTCATGCCAAATTTCTAAACAAGATAGGATCGGTGAATGCTTCAAGTCCCACTGCACAGAGCATTCGAACATATCTGAAACCTACGGAACGTCATCTAACACAGCACCTTCATGAAAACTTTTCGCAGCTTTACATCCTGAATCAGGATTCCCGTGTTCCCCGGAGTTTTTTCTTGGTGGAGATGGCTTTGCAACGAACTTTCCTGGACAAGAATAAGTTGCTTCGTTGTCTTACATTAATACTATTTCGTCCGCTTATTTGATGAAAAAACTGGGGACAATGATTTCCACGAATTGTGAATATTTTCATTTAAGAGCGTTTTTATCTGAAAACTCAAACGTTATTCGATGATAAATTTGCGCGTCCACCTTTCAAAACGGATTTTAATCCACTTTTATTCACAAGCTTAACTTCCTGAAGTACCCATCAGGGTGCCTTTCGTGCCATCATATACTCTTTATAAGAACATCTCGTGGGCAACGAGAGGAAGGTGACCACCATTGGAGGCAAGAAAATATCTGGAGATGAGGCAAGAACTCCAACAGTACTTTTGCCAAAAGACAGCTAATGAGCACCATTCTTCCTTCAGCCACTGCTGCGCCACTTTCATCTTCACTTATTGGCCTAAATTTTGTGGTTCTGGAAGGCGCGTACAACTCGTTGGTGATAATCTTAATTGTTTAGTGTCAGTTGCCGAAAGAGGCAAACGGTCAAGAGACCTATATAGAAATCCTTTAAAAAAAGCGTGTTTGGGCTGCATTCGACAGGATGCAGAGCAGATTTCATTGCGAGGCTTTTGGATATCACTATCCTACAAAGAGTGACGAAATTGCAGAGTGAAAGTTTCGCTGTGGTGCGATCCACAGTCTTGGAGATTTCATTATTGCAGACTTTGTGCGTGCAAAGTGAAACTACCGCATAAAAAACGTACAAACATGCGCACAAACGATGTCCGGGTAGTGGAAGTAGGTAATAAGGATAGTGATAACGCAACAGCATTAACGATAGCGCTTTGCAGCGGATGAGGAGGAAGCCGAAATGCTGAGTCAATTTCAAAAGCTTGCACCAAAGGAGGAACGATGCAGCACCTCACCGTTAAGCCACGAAGAGATGCGTCGGGAAACAACCGAAAACGACACTTCAGTTCGTTGTGAGGTTGAGCATACAATATGAGTATACAACGTTCGCTTTTTTTTGATGCAATAATGCGCGACGACAAAATGCTCCTTAACGTGCTATTTCCTTATAGAAACACTTGCAACTGCTTTTTATGCTTGCGAGCGCTTTCCGAAATTCGCTATGATATTTTTAGTTGCTTCTGTCTTTGAATGATGCAGATATTTTATCAGGGGGCTACCCCGTCTGTTTGAGCTTTTGAGACAAAAATAAGATGACCCTTAATCAGAAGGTGTTGTTTTCACTACCCCATTTAACTAATCCTGTTCTTTGCCAAAACATAGGAACGGAAATAATCCTGTTTGCCTATTCAGTAGGGCCGTTTGACTAGAATTCTTGTTAAGCTTAAAACTATCTGAGGTTTTATTAAAGGTTCTCTGATGTAGATTGATTTCTCTGTGTGTAATCATGGACGGAATGGTCAGCATGTCCGTTTTGCTTAATCTAGTACATGGCTTATTTATCTGCTATGCCAATTAGATATACATATTTATGTATTGTGCATCGGATCTTTCGTTCACTTGGTTGTCGAACCCTTTCGCACATATACCTCAGGTATGTTTTTATGAAGGGTAAAGGGCGCGTAGTTAGAGTGGATACCCAATGTGTCGGTGCTTTCCACTCTATGTATCTGCGGATAAGCATGCATTCGTTTCGAGTTGAAAGTGAATTTTGCACGTATTTTTTTTTCACACTACCGCAGACGCTGCAGGGCAGTCACCTGGGTTGATGCCTCATGCTTTACAGATCTGTCAAAAGCAAATGCCGAACAACCGGTCTCTGTCTTCGCTGATGAACCATGCGAAGAGGCACTACCATCTGAAGCAGTATCAGTGCTCCGAATGTGTTTACACCAGTAGCGAAGCGGCTCATGTCCGCACTCATATGGCTATAAAACACCCTCACGTCGGCGCAAAGCCCATTGACAATAAGTAAGACGATCATCAAACGACCTTTGCATATATCGTAATCTGTCAGTTTCTAGTGGCCATATAGCAAATTTGGTTTTAAGCGGCACCCGCACAAAATAATTTGAATGTAGGCTACCTAATGCTTAAGAAATCAGCATGAGAGCATCATCGGCTGTATCTCCTCATCTGATGGTGCTTTTCAAACGCTCATTGCAGAGATCCTCGTTTACTTAATGAAAAATGCATTCCGTGACTCAGATAACGTATGCCTTCCGAGTTTATGTTTGTAAAAAGAGAGAAAGCAAAATTTAGACGCGCTTCAATTGAAAGGAATGTTGCATTGAAGTGTTCTTCGAAAGCACTACATAAACCGTGACGAGGAACGTATTCCAGTGAGCTTTATTCCTCTCATAAATGCTGGCAGCTGCTAGTAATGAATAGAATAGCATACTATAGGTTAGCGTTGCAGCAGTGAGACACTGCAAAGTGCGTGGATTGAAGTGATGCGAAAATGTTTCCCAGTGCTCGTGTCGAGAATAGATCAG
Source organism: Ascaris suum (assembly GCA_013433145.1). Lineage (NCBI taxonomy): Eukaryota > Metazoa > Nematoda > Chromadorea > Rhabditida > Ascarididae > Ascaris > Ascaris suum. Next base: position 432,036 of record CM024189.1, read on the forward strand.
TTCCGTTTCAAACACTCGCGTGCAGATGATGAACTTAAAGAGGAGTTGAGTGATAGTAACGAACGCAACGGCGACAACGCACTCATCATACACGGCAAACGTAAAAGCGCACTCCGGGTAATCCATTACTTCCATTCATTTTCTTTCCTCGTTTCAAGCGGTTAATATCCGGACTGGCGTCAGCACATTTCATTACTTTTTGAAAACCATGTCAGATGACGCGTGCTATCTTAATAGCGATTATGTGGCGAAGAAAAACTTGTGGTTTTTTGGGAAGAGGGCAGCAGATGTCAACTTGGAGGTGGATTCCGTTTTTGGGGTACTTTAAGTCACAGGAAGAAAGCTGAAAAAGATTCAAATATTTTTTGGGTCCTTCGAATAAACTCGATCGAGTAGGACTCAACACACAAAGCGTTAGGTATTTTTAGTGTTTTCAGGAAGGGTCCGAGCTGTGACTATAGAAAACTTCGCAAAGTATACAGAAACGATTAACAGAGTTGTAATTTAGTCGTCACATAACGATATATGCAACGCATTTCAGAATCACCACTGTGCGTCGCCGAATCGGAAAATAGGAAAGATGCAGAACGTGAGGGAAAACAGCGAACGTTACAATAAAAGCTGATTCACAGACCGCTTGGGCCTTCTAGTCGCTGGGAACGTCAATGGTGTGCTTTGCTTCTTATTGCTTCTATGATTAAGGATCCAAAACGCATACTGTAAATAAAATTTTATTACAACATTCTCTCCTCCGACGTTCACGAACTCCAATCTTTGCATTCTTCGTATCTCATAAACCACTATTCGTGACAGTTGGTCCCAGTTTCTCTTAAAGCCGATTAGATAAATAGAATTGAACAACAACGTCTGAATAACGGTTTTATGGTATTTGCAGGGTGGTTACTATGTTATGGAGATCAGCAATATTGACGCACAAACGAACAACAGAGGTACGGCCAAGAACGAGTTGATGTAAGTAAAAATGCCGTGGCCAATATGTCTACAGCCTATCCCCGATTGTGAATCTGCTTGCAGGGAAACGACGGTGTAATTACAGCGCTGAGATTTCTGCGTTATGATCAGTTGCATCACGGGTTTCTGCATTTCAATAGTTAGCAACGTAAAGTGTGATCCGAATTCATCGATTTTGAAAACGTGGAAAGGGGGAATCATTTGCTCGTTTGTATTTATTGGTACTGAAAGTTTGTGAGTTGCACTTCAATGCAACTTATCGGTGCGCAAAAACCCCTAACGCCTATGGCTGAGAACGATAATAATTGCGTGCTGAACAGAGTCGCATCTGATCTGTTTATTCTGTTGACCTGATGTGACATTGCAGAGTTTATGTCTTATACCATATCCGTTGGCCAAACGGCTAAAGTAACGTCAAGGTGGGAACAGTTTGGTGATGCTTCCCACCTTGCGCATCTCTGTGATTCTTCGTAATTCGGTTTCGAGAGTCTCGCATTGCCAACGATTTTCAATTGTTTTTGACGATCGTCACTTCGTTAGCCAATTCATTACGTATTGTGCGTTACGAGTTATGCGTAACGAATTGATTCTGCCCGCTGTCAGGAAGTTTCGATTCGGTGTGCTTGGTTATTACGCTTCAAGCCGCTTTCTGTTTTTCTTTGTATACTACAACATTCCATGGCTTCGAATCGCTTTTGATATTTTGTCATTAACGACGTTTACGAAGTGCATTGTGGCGTACTCGAGCACACTGGATGTAGAAGAGGGGAGAGGGAGGCGCACCCTGCCTGACAACGCGGATGCACTCGCCAAAAGGGCCGTCGATTTCCTAATAAAAAAGATTTCACCGACGCCGCACATTTTTATCGGACGTTTAACATCTTAGTTGTTACAAAGCCTTTAGACATTACTGGTGGTAACTTTTGTATGGGCGTTGAAGCCTATTTAGATCTTTGCTTACATACACTTTGATAGCGTGAAAGTAAGCTCGCGCGGGTGGGAAAGTTGAGGATATAAAATAAGCAGACAAATCTGAGCAGCCTCGTTTCGAGAGAGGGGAAATCGTATGTTTTCAACCGAGCAAAAAAATTTGCTCCCCCGAGCAGATTGGCTCATTTTTCTAAAGCTTTGCCCTTCAAAAACTTCTACCGGTATGAGGAATTTCCGGTATTCGCCTCCCCTTCTCTCCCTAGAATTCGGGGCCTGACTATGCCACTGGAATTTTGAGCCGTTTGCGCCTCTTCGCTTTCATCCTGTGTTCCTTCAGCTACCGGTTCGCAATTTGATTAACTCGTCATGTTTTATTTCACATTGGCAAAGCGGCCACATGTCGCCTGGTTCCCACTTGTTTCGGGAAGGGCACAAGGTGGATGACTACCCCCTGTGTATTTGTATCCTTTATTTGTATACCTCTGCAACTGTTTTTGCGTTCTTCGGCGGGTTTATATGTAGCAGATTTCGAATTTTTATTTTACGGTGACTTTCCTCACTCTATGTAAACGCTCTTTGAATGCGTAACACATTGTAGTTTACGACGGTTGTATCACTGAAGAGTTTCATAGATAAAGACTTTCTTCTTATTCTGTGGCCGTTTGCATCCTCCAGCGAATCACGTCCTTTAAAAAGACCAGAAAGCACAGGTGGATTTTTCCTGTGGTCGTACTTGTCACTCAGTGTGTACAGTTCACCCTACTCAAACTGGTTGCTAGCAACACTGCTTATGTACGAATGTCCAGTATTACGGCAGCTGTGTTACGCAAGGTGGCTGTTGGGCCGAAAAATGATTTAAAATAAGGGCCACAAAATATGCCGGAAGTTCCAAATTTCAAGACAGCACATTCAGAAGGACAGTCATATGTACACATAATACGGTTATTCCAGCAGTGCCTTGCAGTTTCTTATGTGAGCTGAGCAGCGCTACGATATCCGTTGCTGCGGAACAAGTCGGCGATTCACAGTCTTAGTCAGTCGGCGTGACCCGTCATCGACTACGTGACCCGTCACCCGCTGCGCAAGTAATCCCCAGATGACTTTTCTAGTGATTTTTGCTTTTGACTCACGGACAAATCAACTTTTAATTTTAATTATCCTAGTTCGAGGTACTGGTGACGATCAGAGATGCGGAAACGTACGCATACACAAAATGGGCGGTCGATGCCCGGACGGATAGTCGTGAGAAGCTTACGGCCGAATTTTCGGCAACGTCTCATAGCCGTAGCTCCCGCATAGATGCAAAGAGTAATGGAGAGCGTGAAATCAACGGTTGCGGCAATACAAATCGACCAAGACAATCACTGTTCAGACGCAGCTCAGGAGGCTGATGAAATACGGCTTCGGGAGCGCCTTGTGACACTCATCGGGTTTGCGGAAGCTACTAGTTTTCCATCTGCAGAAACAAACTGCACCGATTTTGAAACGATGCTGGACAGTTTTGACGAGCAGTTTTGATTTTTGTTCCCCAGCAGTTCTTCAGGATGTGGTACTATGAACGAAACAAGAGAAGCCTGATAGGAGTGATTTTTGGAGACCTGGAAACCACCATAATGAAAAGTAGGTCCTGCGCTATGCGGGCAGTTTGAAGAAACAGAGTTTCAGCAAGACTGCATCCGACCGTCTCTAACGGCAGAAGAGAGAAAAACAGTGGGGATAGCATCAGAAACAGAGGAAGAGTCAACAAACTGTCACACCGCTAGTGATAGGGAGAGAAAGGATCAGTCGAAAAGTTGATAAAGGAAACGGGCTTAACACGCACGATACACTATGCGTTTATGGCATTGGGGTTCACAAGACATTGAACGCGGATCGAATCGGCAAGAGCAATGCAGTCTCATCTTTTAATGCGTATTCTTAAACCGCTGTTCTGTTAAGAATAAGCAAGCCTATATCGGCCAGGAGTCGTCTTTGGTATGAATTGACTGGAACGTTATCGGCGAACTCCGAATGTGCATTGGGAAGTACTTCATCACTTTTGCACGAACTTCACTTCGTAGCAGCATACCGTCAACCTGATAGTGGCGTTCAGGATACTGGGGAGTTTTCCGAATGCTTCATTAATCGAAGATTTTTTATGTTTCAGTGTTCAACTTACTTTAATATCCAGCTTCTTTCAAATGGAGGGTCGCGAAATGATTATACTGAGCGGTTTTCTCGTTAAATTTGGCCTTGTTATTGATGATCCTACTCGTGGAAATAGTACGCTAGATTTACTGCTTGAGAGAGAACACGTTCACTAACATAAATGAAAAACGCATAGAAAAATTTGTACATAAACATTAACGTGTATGCATAAATGGAAGATAAAACTAATTGTTCTTTCGCATTCTGTCATATTCTACATAAACAGACATGCATGGAGAAGGAATGCAAATAATGTGAAAGAACATGAAGGAGATGAGCGTATACACAAAAATAGCTTAGGTGATGAAGGGGAAAATGATGAAATAATTTCAAGCATTTCAGTTCTAACGCAACAAGGCACTACGCACGCCTCACCTTCGAAAGCAGTTGATTCAAAAGGTTGAAATCTCTGTTTATAAAAGAATGTTGAGAAGTGCGTTCAAATCCTCTCTTGTACAGTTTGCTCGGGTGGTCTTACCTGCCATAGAAGAAGGATAAATATTTAAAACGGTCCCAATACGTAAGGGAAAATAAGTTTGTAAATAACATGCAGAGATCAGCTTTGATTCTGCAGGTCTCAGACGTTTCAAAAAGCATTGCACGAAAGTGCTCCAGGCATGTTACCCTTGATAATTTATATTTTCTGCGAATGTATATCGTATATCGGGTATTTTCTATTCTGATGCTCTCTCCATTCTCGAAGGCACATTCAAGAACTGCACTTGCATGGGTTTTGTAAGCTACACTGTAGTTTAAATGTCATTAAATTTAGATCTAACGAGCATTCTGGTTCTGTAATATCCACTCTGTAATAGCATGTTCAAATGTTGATGGAATTATAATTTCGAATGCAATATGGCTCTCAAATCTCTTATATATTCGCAATTTGGAATGACCTTACCATTGGTACCAAAAGGTATACAAAGAACTGCTCAAAAATGGTCTGTCTGAAGCGAAATACATTCGGAAACTGAACTGGCAAGAACCGCTGTTGAGATCAAGCGAGTACGCCATCAACGACGTAATGAAGAACAGACCGGCGATCTGCCTCGCCTATGTCTCTGACTTACAAATTCACATCCGTTGCGTACAAACTAATGGAGACATTTGATGGTAAACAATCCGATGAATCACACACAGCAGAAATTGAATGAGGACAAGAGCTTTTTCATATGGAACGCCGCTCCACATAGAGAAATCTTTTAAGCATGAGGAACGTCAAGGTGTGTTATAGAAGTCAAGCCTGTTGAAAATTGATGCAAGTTTTTATCAACATTTAAGGCTCTGAATTTCTTCTCAGAGTATGGCCTAAAACTAGTTGAATACTGCCGTAAACCATTCCATACTGCACTTAATACCCACAGAATTACACTGATCCAGCTTTGAAACTACCAAACGAACAAGCACACACACGTATATATGCGAAGTCACGAAGTTGCATTGAGGTGGCTGCAAATGGAAATTCAAAAAGGCGACTAAAAACAATTTCAATAGTGGAATATTCATAAAGGTACGAAAAGTACACTCGACACTCGATGGTTATACTCGAGAAAAATTTGTGGAAGTCTGATCAAAGAAGAGGCACATAGAGGGTTCACTTTTTGTATAAAAAAGGAGGAGAAAAATTCATCGTTGACCACGAAATAAATGTTCTTGAGAATGAATGAGTTGCTAAAAGAAATTTCGTTTGATCGAAAGATTCGAACGACGCACTCTTTTGAGTGTTTTTATGTGGAGCACTCCTTACCTTGACGAATCATAGTGTTTAGCTATTGCAGTTTCAGTCCCCTGTTGCCATATTCCAGCTGTGAACATTTTCGAAGTTACATAAGACTTTTAATGAATTGAAGTAGTATGCGCAATCCGCTGTGCCTCATCCTTTAATTTTTGCTTTTTTAACGTTTTCATATGCTAATTTAGTTGTGTATGCATCCCTTCTACAAAAGAGCAAAGAAGCAAACTGGGAAGACCGCCAAGGAACGCTTTTTTTTTTCTATTTCCATCGCTGAGATCAGTGAATTGTATCGCAGCTCAAATAAGTGGAGAACCGTGCCAGAGGGGGTGGCACGATTTGCGTTTTTGCTTTTGCATGTACTGACATAACAGCGTATCTTTCAAACCCACCGACCGCTTCTACAAATTTACAAAACACCTGTTTCATTTGACCTGATTCGCGTATAATGAAATTTCGATTTGAAATGGATGGATAATCCCGGAAATGTTTTAATATCTGTGACCTCTGCAGAGGTAGATTAATTTTAGATATGAGTGCTGTAGAAGGTACCAAATCTTTAGGTTCTAGTTCGCCGAATAGGATATATCTACGTTGTATTTTCGACAACTCCAAAGCAAAACCCACAATTATCAACCCTTGCAATTGTCTTCAAGGACGGAATATTGTCTTGATCTGAACACTAGCAAGTGATCTACGCGTGGTAGGGTTTTCTTGTTTTAGAATTTCAAATGACGGTTCTCGAAACGACTGTTCGCATCATTCTGCGTCGTCGGCAAGTTGTTGTCACAAATTGCGCGCATCAAAGGTTAGTGCTTCGCATATTCGCAATAAGGGAGCTGCGAGGGTCAAATCTGTCTTCTTGCTTGCTATTTGAGCATTTCGAATGAATTATTACACCATTGCTGTAATGGATTTTTGTGATGATATTTATATATGGGCAATTAGCGTGCCGTATATTTGACGTTCCCTTTGGTAGTTTTCACTCGGGAGCAACCGAGAAGCTGGCGCTATAAAATTGCATCAGTAGAAGCCTACAGCGCAGGTTAATCTTGTGCAGTAGATTTCAGCTTTATAGGCACTCCAGTGTTGCTAGTAGTTCAGGTGAATTTCTAGCTGGTCGGTTCGCACTGTGCAGCCGATAAGCCAGAAAAAATGAACGTTTTGAGGGTTTTTGTGGGTTGGGCTGCTAAATTGTCTCATTGATTTGGGTGGCCGATATGGATAGAAACGTAGTTTGAAAGGCCGGAAAAAATACAACGCATTATTGCGGCATGTTTTAAAATTTGTTGTTGGTGCGATGAGCGGGTCTAGAAAAGCACTTACCTGTCATTTCTTTCGACATGCTTTTCCTCATGTGTCTGATTTGTTCAGCATGTTTGTCTGAAGAAGCATTGTCAGCCCTTTATATGGCGGCTGTTTCGCTTCCTTTGTAAAATGAAACAAAGTGATAAATCTCAGCAGCGACAATATATCAAACGTTTTATTTCATAACTTGTTGCGGTTACGTGGAAAGGTTTTAGGGTATAATTCTTACCTCAGGTAACTGAGTTTACATGCAAAGTTTTAGCACTTGCTGCGAATGAAATATGACTTCCTGGAATTGTACGCTCGCTTTATTAAAGTTTATGCATAAGAAGCAGTCCTTCACAAAACAACTATGACTAACACCTAAAAGGGAAGCATAGTTGAAAGGGGTAACAAATTTCTGTATAAGAAAGTCAAACTAAGTGGAGGTAAATTGTCCCTTCCTCGCAAAGAAGTTCCCTCAAGTTTTGAACGTAATTGTTGAAGCTTTATACCATTACGCTTGTAGCCTCAGTTTCTTAGGTTCCCTTCGAAATCGGCGTGAAGCGCAAGGCTTCCGTCTCTGAACCCTAGTTTCGCCCGCATTAAACCCGCCAGACTGGAAAGGTACTTGGAGGAGTGAACGTGCCAGCGGGATCTTTGCTAAGTGCGACGTCGACCTGTAGGTTTTATTGCATTATTAAATAAAAATAGTTCGCACAGAAGACGAACACTCGGAACGAAATTGCCCTTATCATATTGCGTCATAGAAGTTTTTTTTTTTGTGATTGGTGAGTTGAATGCAGCAGAGAGGTGAAACAAAGGCATATCACGTACGCACAGTTGTAGCATCTTTAAAGGATTCTTTTTGCAAAAAATCTTGAGAAGATTCGTGGAAGATGGCATTGATTGCCTTTGATTGGGGCAATGAAGACATAGGTATGAGCCGGGTTTTGTGCGTATTAGATTCTACGCATTGGCGGATTGTTTGATATGCTTCATTTTCGCAATAACGCATTTCGATTCATAAAGAGTAGCATTTATGATTGCGATATTCTTATTAGGAAGATATACGTATATGTGGAAGTGTTGGTAACAGCAAGCCTGGTCGAGAATCCATCTAGAAAAACGTGTGTTTATAGCAGAGTCTACTTTGAGTCAGGTTTTGTTCAGTTATTACTACCCTTCCACTCGATTGTCCGTGACTGACAGTTAAATTTGTGATGTCTAGTTTGTTTCGTTTCCGTTGTGAGATAAACCTTGTGAGTTAATCGCTTCGCGAATATGTTATGCCTATTCACAGGTACGATTGGTATTGAGGTGCACTCATCGAGTCAACTATTGAGGAGCTAGACCCTCTCATTCACGCACGGCTTCGCCCAACATGTCCAGCTTTTTGGAATTTCTTCAGATGAACAAGCATAAGGTGTGATATTTTTGCCGTCATTACTGTCGTCATTGTTAATGTAGGCGCCGTCAGATAGGTCGGAGAACTTGGTTATTTGGCATCAGAACTTTCCTCCTCTTCTCTTTCCCTTCCCACACCCTTGCCCACTCCTTACCTTATGGGCTAGGTTGCTGCGAAATTTTGTTTTGCAAGAGAAAACTTTGAACATTCGTTGTGTAGGTTCAACCGATAAATCAGGAAAATTACGTTATTAAGATTTGCCAGTACAGTTAGTGGAAGTATTGATCTCACGATCAAATAAGAGAGCCGAACGGACTAAGATCCTTATTTGTTCTCTAATCTGAAGGAGCGAGCTCTTCCGCTTCGTGATGAATTTGCAGCTTTGTATATCTTTATGGAAGGTTTGATGAACACCCAATTTATCGCTGTAAACAAACTTCGCTTTTTCTTTTGATCACCGTACTTTTCCCGTAGAGTCAGTGGGGGCCCTTTCATTTGAAAGTCTCAGTCATTCTATGCCGACCGGTTGTTTCGCCTTAAACTCGACATTTGCTGTTGATGTCACCGTTTGTGTCGATACTCGATATAGCGCAGAGTTGAAGACTATGACACATGCGGTTGGAGCAGAAGAAAGGAGAAGGGCCGCGTTGCTCCATCTTATGGGTCGTTGAAGTGACAGCCATTAAATTTTCTTTCCCAAGTGTTTTCGGCATCATCAGTGGCTTGAAGTTGAAAAAATCTGGCCTTTATTTCGAGTACGAGAGCTCGACCCCCACACGATTCTGGAGAGGTGATAATTCACAGGTCTCAAGGTTTGGTAGTATGCCCGTCCCAGTGGAATCTCGTTTAGCAACCTGCGCGCCTACCACCTCGTCACTTCCTCATCTTCCGGTAAAAGGTCGATATTTCGAAATCTTTACGTTAGCTAATGCGAATATAGTTTTAGACATTTCGACCTAAGAAACGCTTCCCTGTGGGTACTCTGCGCTACAACCTTCATAAACAAGCGCAGGCCACACTGCACTCCGGAGTGGACCTGAGGGCAGCTGTTCGTTTACCCGCCAATGAAAACTTCGATGACTGGCTAGCTGTGCACAGTAAGTTTTTTTTTCAGTCTAGTATCGATTGGTCATGGGAATCTTTGAAGAGTCTGAGGTCGCGAAACTTGAGACAAGGGAAGAATACGAGGCTACAGCCTGGAATAGTGCGTAAATCCTAGTGCTGCGTTGCAGAATAAAATCTTTTCGGAGGGAGAGATATAGCGACGAGCATTCTTTATTAAAACTTTTCGTTAACAGAGCGTTTGTGTTGTATTGCGTGCATATGTGAGTAGTTCACTTCCGCTACTCCCTGACTACTTTTCCGCTTCATTTTGATTTCCTTCCATTTATACTTGTTGAATTGGAGAAGAAAGAAGATGATGATGATGAGAGAATCTAAACAAATATATTTCGATTATCTGCAGAGAAGTTCAGAAAAAGGAAGGAGCATAAACAATTTTGAGAAGTATAGAAAGCACCGATTTTTTTTTTGTTAGGAATCGCTTTAGTGAAAAGGAAGTTGAACGTATAAAGAATCAATGAAATAAAGTGGATGAGTAGCGTGCCGATTGTGCAGAATTGGAAAATTACTCTGCGTGCTGATATTCCGGTTAATTTGCAATCTCTTTGCGCATTTCGTTCTCATTAAATCTGTTGACGCTCTACGAATATATATTAAAAGAATAGCATGAAGTATTTATGCGTCGGCTTCATGTTGAACACTTCTACGCAATCTGCGTACTGCGGTTCTAAAAATTGTAAGTGGAAGTTGAAGCGTACTTCTTCAGCCCTCCTTTTATTATGAATCGCGTCTCATTTTCGTAGTTATGGCGCTCTTCTTCTGAAAACGTTTCTGGCGGAAAGCTTCTAAGCTATTTTTTGTTTCGATATGCTCAAAAATTATCTCCAAACGAACGGTATTGTTCAGTAGCTTTGGCTAGGTTTTTTATCAAATAGTTTCTGCATAACAACATGAGCTCAATCATGCGCTATCTCACGAGCTCTCACCTCAATCCTCTGTGGCTTAATGGTCCTGTTTCGCAATGCTTTTTGTCTTGCTTTGCGACATTTTTTTTGATTTCGATTGGTTGAGCTAGAGGTGGACGTATTCTTGCTACGCAAAATTATTCCGCTAGCTTTCGGCGATCTTTTTTGGGAGTTAGAGGTGCACTAATTTGAGACTCCAAATATCAGTTCGTAGCTTTTGCCTTTTTGCTGCTTTTACCGTCCGTTTCGCAGTCTGACTTCCTAGTTATTCTCGTAGAATGGGAGATGTGAGCAGAGAAGAGTGAAAAGCAAGCAGAAAAGACATCGGGTCAAGAAATTTTCGCAACGCTGTCATGCAGGCTTGGTCTGCTGAATCGTCATAATATTTTATAACATCTTCCCTTACAGTTACTCATATTTTTCTTCAGCAGTCGATTTCTTCAATCGCATAAATCTTTTGTATGGGACGATCGCTGATGTGTGCACGGCGAAAAGTTGCCCGACGATGAGTGGAGGTCCGAGGTGAGTTTTTATTTCACGTTGCGCAGCTTTTTGTTTTGTTGTTGTACGCACCCGATGAGCTTTGAGTTTCGGCTCTGTGAATTTTGGGATGGAAAGTTCCACAGTAAGAGAAGGAGTTTAAAAGGGTAAGGCATTGGAGGAAGAATCTTGAAATTGTAATTCAGTTTACCGTCTTCCTGTTGTACTTTAAGCTAGTTGTTGATTTAAACCCTTTCTGTGAAGGTGGAATTAATCCACTTCGCGTATCCGGCGTCGGTAAAACACAAGAACAAATCTTCATAATAAAATTAAATATAAGCCATAATCGCTACGTTTCAAGTTAACGTTCACCGCACTTCTTTCGGGAAGCCATTATATCTCCCTTTTTCGAAGTTTTCGCGCACTTGAGTGATTAGTGGAATTATATTACCACATTGTCTCCATTTTTTTCACGATCATTCATTTTGGGAAGAAATCGATCAGCTTCAAAATTGTGCTGTTTCACGTCGAATGTGGCGAAAAACTTGCTGTACATTTTTCATGGGACTATGTTTCAAATTTTCATTGCTTGCTTGTAAACTTTCTATGATGTTTCTGCAATCCACAAAGATTTTGAGAACTTTATTCATGCGAATAGTTCGGTATTCGTATTTTCTTATACGATTTGGACAGTCAGGGTTTCATAAAATCATTGAATAACGTAAAATATTAGTGCTGATTGCATCATTCTAAGGTACGAATATTTGTGGCAAGATGGAGTGAACTACAAAAAACCCACAAGACTACCAGCTCCCGACTATATATACCTTCTCATGGACTGGATCGAAATCCGCATAAATGATGAAACCATCTTTCCTTCCAACACCGGTTGGTTTTCAGCGGTTTTTTCTTTTTAGACTTAACTGAGTTTGCGTTCCAGATGTCATTTATGCAGGTGACTACTCCGTTGCGTTGTCTACATCAGCGCATAGCAATTGCTGAAAACGTGCTTTACAGAAATAAGTGGAGACGAAATCTGTTATCAGAGTGCAGTTACGTTTTTACCTCAACCAACTATCTGATAGTCACAATTCTTATTGCTTAAGAACATTGTGTTGAGTGTCCTTCATTCCAAAATCTACCGAGCAGATACTGATGGGCGGAAAATATAGGTGGAGATGTCAGCATTAGTGATCACTGGAGGGCCTTATAAGCTCGACGTTCATAAAACCTCCGCCGTTGATGTGGAATTCTGTCGATTTTGTATAAAAGTAAATTTCTGTTGCAATATGTTTTTTGGAATGGTGCTGTGATTGCTTTCAGCGGTGCCGTTCCCGCGTGATTTCCGTCAGATATGCAAAAAAATATTGACGCGTCTTTTCCGTGTCTTCGTTCACGTATATATTCATCACTTCGACCGCCTATCGCAGCTGGGTGCGGTAAGTGGCAATTTGGAACCTTTAGAAGTCCCGATTGAGGTACACAGTCAGTCGTATTACAATTCGGTATCGTTGTAGTTCGGTCACACTTTATCACTTAGTAGCAACAAAACGGTGTAAATATCAAAAGGAGCGCTGACCAGGTTGGTCTTAACGGCGAAGTCTACAACAGCCACCCAGAACAATACGGCAGCGCTCGACCGCAGTCACCCAGTGAATAGTCCTCATCACAACGAGACCGGTAGATGACGAACGATCGGATACTGAAACCGACGTCACCAGGCAACCGTATGCTCAAAGCTACTTCATCAGCGAAGTTAGCGTAATCTGTCTGCGATGTATTTATAGCCTACTTAAATGTCGCCATCGTTCTGAACTTTTCATCAGAAGAAACGAATTGAGCGTTCAGTCAGCAGTGAACATGATCACTTACTTTGAGAGCAGTTTATCTCTCCACCGCCGTTTGGGTGAGCTAATCTAGCCGATTTACTTGAGAATAGTTGGATCACTGAACACCAAAGTGCGATACGGAAACCTCAAAGCGTTTGATAGCTGTTCTGGATGTAATGTTTGCCAAGCAATCTGTACGCGTTTTTCAAGCACCATTGAGAAGGGCTTTTGGAATTGCGTCGTGACAGGTTTAGCAGAGTCGAAGTGCGATACCAGAAACAATCTGTTCCGATCCTTCTTCTTTCCCGTTACGGTCTTTTGGGTACTCGTCCAGTCTGTGTCTTGATCGATGTTACGACGATGCTTGAATTTGCGTTCAATTGAGTGTCGGAATACTGAAATAAATGGCGGAAATGAAACAGTTAACCTAGGGGGAAGATGCGACAACCGAAATGCTGCAATCTTCTGTTTGTTTTTATTCACTTCTCGTTATTTTTTTTCCTGAAGTTTGACTTCTATCGTAGTAGAAAATGGTTTATTTCGATCGAACTTTTCATCCGTATGTTCGATGGCCGTCCCCTCTTCCCTTCTCCCAGCTTCCCCCACCCTTATCCCTCATCTTGCCACTCTGTATATAGTGATATGAAGTTCAGTTTTTAATTTCTTGTGAGGAAGTAAGTATATGATGCCAAAAAAAGATGGCTTGAGTGCAAATATGCTCAAATTCTCGAAGAACTGTGTGAGAAGAGTTGGTCACTGCGTAGGTTGACATAAAAACCTGTAATGATTAGTTCTAAACCTGTATGATTAGTTCTGTGTTGTTGGTGCAGATGGTGGATAGTTTCGAGAGGGGCAGCATTATAGCCTTTTTGAAAATTAGCGAAGATTCCTCTTGCCTTGAATCATCACGTCTCGCATTTCCCGTTGAGATTTTAATTTGTTTTCTCCCCTTTCTTTTTCTAATGATTGAGCAGATTGCTTGATTAGATGATTGACGTTGCCCAGCAGTCGGTTATTAAACGATTTGTGCATTGCAGGAGCCACACGCAAACACGCTATACAAGCACTTTTACTTTTTCATCACGGAGTACGCGATGGTATCAAGTAAGGAGCTCGATGCGCTGGTATATTGATTTGTTATGTTTGTCATTTTTGGGGAAATCTTAAGCCCAATGAATAGATTTTCCTATTTATGTCACATCGAGGGCTGCGTTATCTGCTTGACAGACTATTTTGTTTCAGTGAATCGGGGATTCGAGCAATTGACTGGAACCTGATCCTCCATTTTTCGTTTTCAACGCGTTTTGATTTTTGCTTTTTATCCTTTGGTTTAAATGTCGCTCAGCAACCCTGATATAGAAGTGGTGTTTTCAAGAAAAGATTCTAAAAAACAATTGATGGTTCAACAGACGTATAGATGAGTATAAAAGTAAGCTGAGGTGGGGAACTTCGAGAGATGGAGCTGGAACAGTGTATTTGCTGAAATTTTGCATTGAGTAGCTAAACTTTTATATGTGCTCGGTGTCGCATGAAAGCGTATGAGTTGAAGTAACATGGGGCACTTATTAGGGTGATGCGTTTTAACATGGGTTATATGGAATGGAGGTAATGGGTTTGGTGGTGCAGTCCTTCTGTATTGCTAGCGCAGTTGTAAGTGAAATTGTTGAAGAAGGAGATGACAGAACGACTGTTGGATACAAACCAGAATCGACGCGTTCGGGTCAGTTAATCTTTGCAAATGATGAAGATGTGGAAGCAGCTCGTTCTCGTTCGTCGTCCGGCCTTTTGATTCGGCGGATAGGTTTGTCTCAGGACATTGTATGGCGGCCTACCTTCACTTCTCGTTGATTGATTCGACTGTTCTTGCACTTCCTTCAACTTAAGTTCGCTTAGATGCAGTGCTAGCTCGGGTGGAGTCGCACAGAGCGAGGATACTAATCACAAAGGGGAGGGGTTTGGAAAACCTTTAGATTTGAAGGGCTGTGGAAACTTTTATAAAACAGCCCACAGCGATTAACATCATCTGTTTTCCATAGCTGTAACTTACAAATGTGGCTCTTCCTGTTTTTCTTAAGATATGATCGCTCGAGTTCTTCTGTGCCCCTTTTTTTGTGCTTCCATACTTTCCTATCAGGTGTGAGGGTTTTCCTGCCGAAAAGGTTGCAGTGTGATAGGCGTCAGATTTGCATTTTGCGCTCGTCGTAGCCGGGTTTCTTTGATTTGTTGGGAAATTTGGTGTAGTTTAGCCAGTGGTAATGGATATTGAATGGGCGAGTTTTCGGTATCGACTATTTTGGAGGACGGTGATGCTAGGGAATGTGAGTGCAATTGCACCTGGAGTGAGCTCATGCAAAGACAAATTGTTCTCATTTTCGATGTATTTGGCTGTATTTTGTGGAGTTATGTTATTGTTGAGTACAGACGTCCTTTTGTAGGGTTGCATACGGATTTGTCGATTTGATAATTCAGTTGTTTGGAATGTGATTGCATTCAGCGCAACATTAGATTAGTTTTGTTGCAGGTCAGCTTTGATTTCAGAGTTTCTGTCTGCAGGTGGGATTGCGCGAAAGCTGTTCATTAGGTGCTAAAAAGAGAACATCACAGTAATACGCTATCATTTTCTTAATGCTGTCTTTGATGTGTTTTGCCGCATGCTTTACTGAGCGCCTATTCGCTTAGAAAACTGTAAAGGCTCTTGGCAACCAGTAAGTTCCGCACAGCAGCGAGGCAGATAATAAAGAAAGCTACAGTGAGAGTTAAAAACTCTTTTAGAGGCTGCTCCCGTCAACATTTATTGTATATCCCAAATGCGTGCTGAGTAATAACTTCTAAACTTCGCATCTTCGAATAATTTTTCTCTTTCCTGCATAAACTCTTGCAGTGAAACTTTTTAGTCCACGCTGCTGGCTTTTTTCGATGCATGAACGCACCGCAAAGTGAGTATCTTTTTATGTCATTTTCACACTCAAATAATTGCGCGTTGTAAGCGTTAGTGGAAGCGTTGGGCTCATATCTGGCGTATGGAAACAGACGGTGGTGCTAGCTGTGGGAGTGCTTTCCGTCGTGGCGCAGAACCCAATCAGAACCACATGTCAACTTGACGCTCTTTTTCGTCGAGTTTATACGCTTCTATATGAAAATCATAGCCAGGGATTGCTGATCCTGCAGCAAAAGTTCTGTCGAAGTTTTCCATTCTTCGCGCTTTGTGGTGTTAATCTTCATTAGAGCTTTGGGAAAATTTCGTACTCCCTCATTATGCAAAAATTTGGCTCCCATTTTGATAGAGTATCACATTGCTCAGAGAGTCTTTAACGACAAAGAAAGATGCCTATTTTATGAGAGGAACTCCATTACAGAGTGCCAAATTTTTAAGCTTCGCTTAGGTTTCAAGGTTACAGCACTATAGCAATGCTATGAGCATGTTTTGCTGCTCTAGAAACATCCCTGTTTTTCACATAGTAATCTCTGTTCGTTTTCTTTTGCGCATTGACCCTATCCCCCTTAAAAATTATAGCAGAGTATATTCAAAGTCCTGCAAAGAATTGCATGTTGGGCGAATGGGAAAGTAAGGGCCCCAGAAGCCATTGATACGACGGATGAAATGAAATGCCTAAAATAATAGCCGTCTGCCGGCTGCATATTTTTTTTCATTCAATAGTTGGAGCAAATAAACGTGTTCACAACAAGGCTTCTAAATCATTTCAGGTCATGGATGTTTAAGACATGGAAAATATGTGGAGTTTTCTCACTATTACGGAGAATGATGGCAATGTACCAAGCGGACAGCTATCGTATTAGCCGCCGCACTTTTTATTTTTATTTCATTATGCGGTGAAGTGAAGTTAAGGGGTCGCTTACTTGTTCGCTTATGACGTTTTCATCGTAGGACCTCCGAAATACTGATTGGATTCTCTTTTGTTAGCTTTGCAGATGAAATATTTTCTGATCTGCCTGTTTCACTCGAATGTTTATTCTGTTATTTGTTTTCTATTTTCCCCATGTCACATTATGTAAACTTATAGGCGTGGACGAGGTTATGTGTGGCCAGCAGCGTTTCGGCTTCTCATTCGATAGCTTAGACGTCTGAGTCTATGCACATTGCCAAAAATAATTTCCATTAAAGTCACTAGAAAATGTAAACTTTAAACGCCTATCGGATGGTATATGAGATAGGGAGGGGATGCGTCTTAAATAATGGCCTATAAGGTCAGCTGTAGTAGATTTGAGCGCTTTTCGCGCATCTGCACCTTGCCCACCAACAACTTTCGTGTTGTGCGAAGGACTTTCTTAACGAATGGTGATCATTGCAGCGTTTCGCATCTCATTTCTTACCATTGGTTATAGCAATATCCCGGTTGTCTCTTCTTCGAATGCATAATGCTAAAGTTTATTTCGATGTTTTTCAGCGTGTTGACTCCGTTATTTTATTTGCTTTGTGTTGTTCTTTGTGGCTCTTTTCATGTGGAAGGTGCCCGTGCTAGGTGGAACAAGCAGAGAGCAGTTTCATCATTGTGTGTCGATGAATGAGTTTTTTGATGTTCATTAAGCTCGCTTGTTTTGCGTTAACTATGGGTTCCACTCGGAAGTATGCGATTTAAAGTTGCTGCGCACAATTAATAAACATGCTTGAGTGGATGCTAATTGAAGCGATTGTTCTTCAAGTGTAACAAAAAGATGATGGCATGTTGGAGTTTTGCAGTAAAGCATGACCACATATAATCCTTCAGCTAGTGGACGGGACGTTTCGAAGGAACGAAAACATTCCCAGCTTACCAAGAGGTTATCTAACGAGGCACAAAATGGAAATTTGTATATGCTACAGATTAACTCAAGGAAAAGCCATCGGTGTCGGCTTGCCAAAAGTGTCACCCCTGTCCTGCGTCTCTCTGAAAGGTGTCCAAGGAATGCCGTTTTGTGTAGTCGTGAGCACAAGCTCTCTCCAACTTATTTTCACTTCGAAGAGTTGGAAGGGAAAAGAAGCAACAAGAGGAACAATATTTGATCAGTATTAGGGAAGCAGCAGCTAACAAGAACTTCGCGAACTAGTGCTACCAATTCATTGTGGATTTTTAAACCACTGTGGTTTAAGTTGCTCCCTCGGAAGTTTCAGATACTACAGTGCGCTAAGTTTCACCACCTCGGTAGTTTTTTAGGCTGCACTATACTGCACTTTATGGCACACAGATTTCATAAATTACGCAATGGTAAAATTTTTCTAGTGTAAACTTTCGCGACTGCATTATATTATTTCAATGTCAGAAGGTTTCATGGAGCATGCTGTATTACATCCTGCTGCCCTGAAAAGTTCATATGCTCTACTCGCATTCAAAAAGATAAACTGTAAGTAAAATTGTGATGTACGGCAACGATGAAGTATATGTAAAACTGTGGGCTCTCAACAGAGCTGTGCGTTTCGCCCGCATTTCTGATCCGTGGTGGTTTCCACTTATATCGTTTTCGAAACAAAGGATGAGCTTCGTGAATATCTCGCGACCTCGGCAACTCCGTTCCACATCATTGCACCTTATCCACTTATGCAGAAAAAAAACGACGTTACCACAGTCACTTCTCGCATCATCCATAGAGCGAACGTTGTTCATTGGCAATCGGTCGGGCCATACATGCCAATGCGACCGACGCAAATATGCTTGTTAGACGCAGCTGCCATATCGAATTACTTACGTCCCAAGGCAATAAATGGTACGCCATAACTATTGCTTTTCAAAAGTCGCAAGTCCACCGCTGTTCTTTGCTGACACGGTACGGCACAGTAGCACGAGCGTTAAAAGACGGCCTCCCAATAAAAGCAGGTGCTTTCTAACCTTCAATCCCCAGGGGGAGGGGTTCGAAATCGGTTGCGGAGGGATGGGGGGCGAGAGGTTTCCCATGCGCGAAATCGGCGGAGGTGTCCGCGGGCCCAAAATACCCCCTAACTCGGGGAGGTGGGTGTGATTCGTCGCGTCAAAGAGCAGTGTCTCCGCGAGTGCTCTCCCCCAATTTCGAGATCGCGCTTCCTTGCATTGGTATGTACACCGCAGATAACAGTGTGGACGAAGTGCACTTATGTGGGAAAAATTTGCAGCATCATAACAACAGGGTGGCATTTGGGAATGCCGAGCACCGGGTTCCTCAGTCAATGCTGGCAGAGAGATTTCGATGGATATTGCCCGGGATGAATGCCCTCTGTGGAGCGGAATACCATCATCGATGAATTGAACGGTTATGATAAATGGCACGTGTAACTATGAACCAACTGCTCGAACTCGAGAAGTTTCGAACGTCCGCTCGTTTTCGCACTTTTTCCCGCTTTTGTAATATTTTTTGCTGTTAATGGTGCTCCCGTCATTGAAATTCTTGAAAGTTCTGCTCGTCAAAAGATTATTTTTAATCTGCAATTAAAATAAGATCAGTGAAGTTCCATGCTGGAGCGTTTCACACGTTTCCATGACAACTCTGTAACCGGGCCGTCTTTGTTCAACTTAAATCTAAGCATAATGCCGATAACTGGCACGTTTCTATGTGCCAGCCACATGCATGGATTATATCGGTCGATACGGAATATGTTCAATGTGTGGCTTGGCTGTCGCCGCGAGTCCCTCTCCCAATCGATGCCAGGACTCTGAGGGTTGCTAAGTATTCTGTTCTTAAATGTCTTACAAGGCCTTTTTTCACTAACTTTGGAACCTTTGCCTATAGCCTGGAAGCTGTGCTTAAAGGTCTTGTGCGATTCATTGCTCGTCAACACTACTGCAACTTAGAAACTATTAGCCTCAGTTCCTTTTGTTTTATGGAACCGGCAGTCCTTCGGTTAAATGCCCATAGCAAATATTTTTATAGATTGAGACCCAATATCTTCTTTTGCGATTCTTGCGTGTTCTCCAACCGCTAAACTAGTTTAGTATTCATTAATACGCTGCCGAATTTCCTCAAAAGAGCCTTATGACAAATGGGCTGTGCTGGTTTGACATACAAAATTCCTAGTGGTATTCCTTGGCGACATAGTTGAAACGTCCAGCTGTAGAATGAAGGCATTTGTCGGATGCCATCAGTTACTCTTCTATTAGACGCGCTCTCAGATTACTACACTGGCCAGAAGTGATCAATGGCGGTTAATTTGTCTACGATCGACAATGCGAACGACAACCATGCAGGTAGTTGTTGCAATGTTAACGTTGGCGGAGTGTAGCGTCGACGTATAGAAGATGGAAACTGTTCATTGTTCACTCACTCTCTACACTTAGTAGCTGAACATTAAAGAATTCCAACAGAACCACACACCTTTACCGCAATTTCAACTTCACATGTTGCGTCAACTGAAAATTGCGGTGAAAATGATCGCGAGTTTCGTAGAGGAATGTTACTGGGGTAAACGGAGATTATTATTAGAAAAAACTGGAGAGAATGTTTCTCATTAATTTTTCTGCAAGGCGTTCCAACGATGTGTGACATTTTGCACATATGAGAACAGCTAATTTATTGTTTGTTTGTTTTTCTTTATTGATAGGAAGGCGGATGGAGATGGGAATTAATTATACAGGGATATTCAGAGTTAGGTAATATTTTTCTGGAATAATCGCAATTGATTTTTGAACAATTTACTTGCTAATGAAAGCTGATGAATTGAACGGGAAACTGCAAAATGCTTTTCATGGATTCAATTTTTTATGCGGTCTCAAATCGAATTTTTCAAATCATTTTCGAACTTCATGGTGGAAAATTTGGAGCTCTTACGCTTTTAAAAGTCTCCACTCTATGAAATCGGAATTGCTCAACATTTTGAGTTGTTAATGATTTTTTCCATCAGAGTTTATTAAAGTACATGTTGCGTTTAGCTCATTTCTTCGCTCATTTCAAATGAGACGCAAAAATGAACGCTAAATTTTACACATCTTCGATCGAGTACGCAATTGGAGACTGCATAGAGGGCACTTAATTCATTTTTTCTAACTTGTTAACATTTGTTGAAATCACGAATCATTTTTTCGGGAAATGGTTCGTCGATTAATCGCACGGTATTTGAAGTTAAATATGCAGTATATCGAAGTTTTCGTTATGGCTGTTTCGTTTACTACCTGCCAAAAATTACAGTGAAAACAGCCTATTCGGCCGTAAGATCGGGCATTATAAGGCTCACACCCGACTCGGTTCAATGCAAACTGTATTGCCGAGGCGTCAACTGTAAGTACTGCAGCTGCAAATCGTGGAAGAGTAATCAACAAGCGATCCGAGGCATTTATTCCTCATGGTTCGTTTGTGACCACGTTGTTTTCTTCTTCGCAAGGGAAAATTCGCATGATTTGTTCAGGGTTTTTTTTTTTCGAAAACAACATTGAATGAGCAATAGTTGCTCTAGGAATTGACCTTGCTAGAGGCATCGAAGGAGCGGACAATGGCGTGGATGGCGAAAGTGGGATAGCGACCACCCTTATCGGTGATAGAATGATTGAGCGAGAACTGTAGGATCACTCCGAACAAAAATTTGATAGAAAGCTTGTCTTTTGTA
This sequence comes from Ascaris suum, assembly GCA_013433145.1. Taxonomy (NCBI): domain Eukaryota; kingdom Metazoa; phylum Nematoda; class Chromadorea; order Rhabditida; family Ascarididae; genus Ascaris; species Ascaris suum. The sequence continues at coordinate 453,391 of CM024189.1, forward strand.
CAGAATTTTCTGAACTTGGGCATTTTCCGCGTCTTCAGTGCGAATAAACACAGTTGTTCAATTTAGAAGACAATATCCTTTCCGGAACGAGCAGTACTGGGAGGTAATTCGAAGATAATGAGAGGAAACTTCTGCGATTATCGGCGTAATGCTTGTGTGAAAGCGATGAGCGTGAAATATTTGAATTGCACAAAAGTGATAATGAGTGCTTGCATAACAAACTGTGTTACGATATCAGTCGTTCATTCTTCCGTTATTGTTGATGCCGTTGCAGGTGAAATTCTTCTTTGCAATGAAAGCGTTGTTTTCATAAATTCTCAATTTTAATCGGTAATTATCTCGACTTGAGATGTGCACCTAATTAATTTCAGCGTACTATTTAGCACCAAGTGAGGCCACTTTCGATTTCAGAATTTTACAGTTCTAAGGAGACCCTTCTTCTGCCCTATTAAATTGAGCCCCCTCATCTTTTTAGACGCTTCCGACTGGTGATTCCTCTTATACAAATAGTACACTTACCGTCTGTTGAGTGTTTTTCCATGCTGTGAGGTCCGTCTCAAGAGTTCCCGATGGAGTGCAGTAATTTTTGAGGTAGAAGACTTATTTGGAAGTGCGCAGAGGTGTTCCGACCCGCATTATAAAGTAGACGTAGTCCTGCGTGCAGAGACTTTCATTCCCCTTCTATAGTGAAATGTAAGCCCTTGTTTTTCTACACGTGAAGCAACGTAGTAATTTATCGGCTTGAAGTCGTCGATTTTGGCGCATCGAATCGGCTCACTAAGGTAGAAGAGGGAAGGAGAGGAAGTTTAAAGTTGTGTGATATTGCCCACCGCATAGTTTCAGTTTGGAGTATAGATGGCCTGATGGCCTGTGATACTTGTAGGAATCAAGTTTCGTTTCCTTAGTTTAATCTACACTCTACGGTAGCTTTGAAAGTCAGATCAGCCACATTGAGCATATCCCTCAGAAACTGTTGGCACTTAAAACTGCCGTTATGACATTAATTGAAATCGAATTTTGAATTCACTGCAGTTAACAGCCTCTTCAATCATTGCTTTTCATGACCGGTCGCTAATAGCAGTTTCCATATATGATAACTTCGATGCTTAACAGGATAACCGATAAAATCGTCGCGATGGCGAGGCCTACTGTTGATACGTTCACAGAGTATAATTTCGTCAGTCAGCTAAAGAAGTTAGCGTCATTTTGTTTTCAAGCATAAGTAAAGAAGAACGGCTTTACATACAAGCCCATAACTTTTTGAACGGCTGGAAAATTTTCAGGTGCTTATACTTCGAGATCGTTTTAACGCACGGTGAAAATGAGGACATGCTTGACATTTCGCTATAAAAGATTCGCTGTTTACATTTCCGATCACTTAGGAATCCCGGCCGTCCTCTTCCAACTGGAAAAAAGTCAGAGCACTGATTCTTCTGATTCTCCTAGGTTCGAGCAAAAATATGGTCTATACGCTTGTCGACGACAAATTTCGATCTTGTCAGCAAGGATGGATTGTTAGTCGCATAGCAGTTTGAAAATTCTGAGATTTTCTGGAGTTCACACAGTAGACAACAGTTAAGTGACTCACCTCCAAATGGGGCCAGAAACAAGGAGCACCTGCCCTCTCGTGCTCCTTTCTGCAACAGTTTTCCTCAGTTCCACACCCTTAGCCCCATCCGTGACGCATGCCGGTACTTCCCAACAAAGAGCTGCTATCATCAACGCGCTGAGTTCTGGAATTCTGCAGGCTGGGGTATGGCATTGTTAATAATATTCCTTAGTCTGCTTGCATCCTTGTCCGTTTTCTTGCATTCTAATGATGTGTGCTCCAAAATGCTACAAGAATGAACCCCATGAAGCAACTAAGAGGCACTGGGAAAGAGCATTGGGGGGGGGGGGGGATGGGGGCGCAAATGGATGGCGATGCATGGGCGAATGTAGGAACCTATTCGCGATGTTGGCAAGTAATTGTACAGGAGACTAATATTCGTTGCGAGACTCTGTTGACGGTGGTGGCGACAGTAGCGTCATTCTCACGTTAGGTCATAATTAATCAGTAGGCAAATTCATTATGAGTTATACTTCACTTGATTATAGGCTATACTCTATTCACTATCGCTTGGAAATGTGTAACGCCGAGGTTAAGTTACAGTCCTATTTAATTCATAACCAAGTAAGGTGTGACTCATATCGAAATTTCTTTGCTAGTACTGGATATGTTCCTAAATAGATACACAGCAGCGGTTTTTCTGCTTACTGCTGAATTTTTCGATAGCGATTGGGGCTGTCAGCAAATTCTCATGTCGAAACGGTGCCCGATAATTAATCAGAATCGAATATGGCGACAAAAAACCTCCAAATTAGACAGGTAGGTCGTCGTCGCAGTACTCCTCACAGTGTGAAATAAGACTCTTAACAGTGCTCTTTCAGTATGAACATTCGAACCATTATTAATATGCAGACAGTTGGTGAGCATGCCTTCTGCGGCCCCGCACTCCTGCCGTCGGGATTCACCTATGATCCCGAAGTGTTAATGGAAAATAAAAGTTCGTTGTTTGCTCATTACAGCTTTTTTTTTGGTATGAATTCACCTCAAAGTTGCAGAAATTGTGATTACATGCAAGCGCTGTATTAATAGGGAAAATATTTGTTCGGCACGGGAGGAGGTCGTTAGGTGCACAATAAGAGCAACGTTGCCACCTGTGTAGCTGTCCGTTGCGTGTCACAGTCCCCATCCTCCTGTCCGATACTTTTGGTCAGCTAAGTCAAGTCTTCCTCCCCCCCCCCCTCCCTCCCCCCATTACTGTGTTCGAAAGTGTTGCTCGAACCAAACCGCTTTCGATTTACTTGTTAAGCATTTCTACCGAATCGTTTTTTGTTTTCCATGTGCTTCCAAATCTTACTGAAAATACATTTTATCATTTGAAGTGCCCCCGGTTAGAAAAATATGTCTCTGAATGCAACTGTACTGGCGCTAACCCGAACTACACATGAATAGGACGAGTAATATCCGAAAATGCATCTAAAATCTTTACTAATCATTCAAATAAATAAATAAAATCACAACCTTAAATGAAATTGATTTTTTCTTTAACGTAACGTTGCATCATCTAAATCTTCAAGCATCAATACTTTTTGTTACTTGGGATTGTGCAGTGTTTTTCACGGCTCCAGCTAATAGCTGTTTGAAATTTGAACCGTAAACAATTGGAAAAATGGCGTTGGAGAAATACAGTATAATTTTGAAGTCAAGCACTATACATGCTAAATAGGAAAGTGCATTACGTAGATACGGTTTGTGCTAATACAAAATCGTCAACAGTTTAGTTGGTACCTTCAAGTAATATTGGGTTTGCTACTTTTTTCCTTAATATTTCAAGCAATCTTCAAACAGCAAATCATAATTTCATAGCAAATGCACCTTCTTTTAAAATATGTTTAGCAAACGGTGGATATTAATTACTATTTGGTTAATCAGAAATAATATTTCAGTTTATTTTTACAATTTTAACTGGCCTGATTTCGGCGTATTGGGATTGGAGCTTCTTCTCGATGTTGTAAAAGTAATGGACTTTTCGATTAACGAAGGTGAGCCTAAGCGATTTGCTGTGCTCGGCAGTTCGCCTCATTTATTGTAGTTAATAGAAGATGCTCATTGACATTTAAAAAAAAAACTGTCGGCGTGCCACTCCGGCCGCATTCTACTATAGAGAGCATGTTATGCCACGTATACGAAGTTTGCCACGTTTGCGAAGTGTTTTCAGCTTTCGTAGCACTCTAGAAAGGCAAGCTAGCTTAGAAGCGACTTCGTGATACGCCGAAGTTTTTTGATTCACCTTACAGTGACCGAAAAAATGATGCAGAGAAGCTTGCAGAAAGAGTCCCGCATCGAAATCTGCAAGGATAGGGGCGAGATACTTTTGACGGAGAATATTTGAAAGTCGTTTCCACGAGGAAAACGATGCAGTACATTGCCTATGCAAGCGAACCACACCTATCAACACTAATAGCAAGTACTTGTTTAAGGTATAGAATCGCTCTCCTCCGCTTCCGTCATCATGCGCGCACCGCGAGTGGTTCTGCATAACTAAAGTGAGAATGCAATTTTAGCATAATGCTGCTGGTCTCAGCAAATCCACTGTTCAGCGCATCAAGATGTACGCATCGTTTCGCACGTTAGGGCATGGCCCTCTGTCCTCCTGGTTTAAATGCTAAAAGGACTTTTCCGAATTATTGAAATGTGTTTAGACTATGTCACTTTTCGTCGTCTGTGATCGCCGTTAGTTTTTTTTTTTTTGACCAAAGATCGCGGTGAATCTGCCTGAAATTTTTTTGCCCATGAGCAAAAGTTGCCTAAAAACTGATCATATCAGACCCAAGGAAGTCGCCAGAACGGATCGGCTGCACGTTCAGACCGACTGTCGTTACTGTAGTTAGCCCTTTTGCCCTTGATTCTGCTATTTTGTGGTACTGAGAATGTTCAGTAACCGAAGCTATCAGCTCCTCCTCCGGAACAAAAATTTTCTGCATTCGACACTGCATAATATCTAATGGCATTGCTCAAGTCGTTTCTGTGCCTCGTTTAAAACCTTACAGCTATTGGTCGAGGATTAAATTGAGGGAAGATTATCAGAACTCCAAGATGTCTGAAATCGGTATCCCTCACCGTCAAGATTTTTTGAGCACGAGAGCGCTGAGATTTTCCTGCAAGAGTTTATAAATATGAGTATTATTTAATGGATTGGTTTACTTTTTCCTTAAAAGTACCTAGATCGCCATCAAATTTCATCACTGAACCTTATTAGGTCGAAATGCCGGAAATGACGTGATTTTAAAATTTTGCTTTCCCTTCTCAAAAGATTTTAGCGATATTATTTTTAGTGCCCATTCATCATATGTAAAGAACCACACATTTTATTCATCTAGCTATCTGTTGGTGCACAAAGGTGAAGTTCTTATGGCGTACGCACCAATTAACCAGTCGACTTACCTATTTTGCGATTTGAAATACCAATTCAATGCTATTGAAGAAGCATTCATGTACCTACGGAAATTCCCCTCCTATTTTTGCTACCAAGCCGTGAATTTTGAGAATCTAGAAATTTCAAATGACATGAATGTCGAGCGTCCCGAAATGTAGGGTATTTTAATCAATCATGTGAACAGCACGTGCGCAATAAATGTTTTGGTGAATGTTGCACAAAGATGTCTGCGGTCAGCGGAATATTTCGATTTCAGAGGAAGTGCCTTCTCATAAAGTTTTCTGAGGAACACCTGAGTCACGTTCTCAATTTAGGGAATGTCGCGGTGCATTGTCATGCAGGGCTGGGACGAACTGGAGTTGTTATTGCATCGTATTTGGTTTGGAGGTATCACCTATCGGCGGACGAAGCTATTAACTACGTTAGAAAAAAACGGTGAGGCGATAAACATTGTTATAATTTCAAAAAAATTCATTCACAATTCAAACTCATTGATGAGTTTCAAACTCTTTTGGGTGTACTCTACCCACTATATATGAATGTTCGCGTAAAACGCAACGCGAAAACGACTTCACTATAAAACGAAACACTAAAGAATCCCAAATATAACGAAGGGGAACCCACTTATGAATACAATGGAAATCCTATCGCTTATGGACTCTTATGCATCGTTTCGTTTCATTTGACAACAGTGGAATGCTTCAATATGATATTTTAAAGTGTTCCGTTCAGTGCATATCAAATATTGTGCATGGTGGCGTTGCATAAGATATGCACCTGTTTTTCTTTTATATGGCGTGAAACGCTTGCATTTACTTGAGAGAGATTGCGATCAGCTTGCATTCCCAGATTTGTTCTCTGTGCTTGTGATCATTCGACTTAGTATTGTGCGTAATTGTTTTCAATTACTTCGTTATAGTGCGAATTAATAGTGAATTTAAAACACCTTACAGATCGAATTCTGTGCAGAGCCCTGCGCAGGTCGAACTGGTTAAAACGTTTTGGTCTTTCCTGCTAAACGACGCGAGAGTAATACCAACTGAAGGAACTTTATCACTATGCGATTATCTTCAGCTGCAAGAAAAGGTTCTATGCAATTCGGAGGCACGTCGTTACAACCACATTCCTAAGGTAAATGCATTCTTCTGAAAATCGGTAAGCATTTTAGTTACATTGTTTTATTTGGCACAGGAAAGAACGGATGGATCACGCCTGGACGGGGTTTTGGGTTGTTTCTAGTGCTGAAGACACATCTCAGGGAGTACTGGGAAGGCCTCTTTCTTCATATTGCCAAAAATTTTCAGGTCAGCAGCCTGTAACAGATGAAACTCGCAGGTAAAGGCGATTTCACAACAGCACGTAAACCAACGTTGCACATAGGTTCGAAATCACAGTTAAAACAAAAGCAATAAAAGAAACAACAATACTAAACTGCAGAAGATGAAGAATGCGTCTAACGATCGTGAGCCGTGGCTACGATACCATCAATATAATCCCAGTCGGCGAAACGTTTAGCGAAAGTTTCAAATGCAAACATTTGGCCATTCATGAGTCATCTGGCTCACGACATTTTTCAGCATTTCGAATATTACTATTCCGGCTATTACTATTTCGATGAAGTCTTCTGCTCACTCAAGTTCTTTGGAGGCCGTAAAAGCCAGTTTTTTGGGTACACACAAGCCTTTCTAAGTTCCTCACTGATTTTGGGCCATAACTGCCTTGTGCGAGGGCGCTACTTTCTGAAGCATGATCTATCGAATTTCAAAGTGCCCTAACGATGAAGCTATCTGATGACGAGGCGATGAAATGTTTATTCACAGGGATGCATAATTCAACTCATTTAGTTCGTGCAAAGGTATACAGCGACACTTTGAAAAAAAAAAGCAGGAAGAAAAGACGATAATAAAATTGAGAGAAATTTGGAGGAAGAGGAGAATGACAACAATCATTAAAAGTCAAGACGAAAAAACGTCGACTCATCTTGTCAGCCATAAAGTACAACATATCAAACGCCGCGTGACGATGCATAGATCAGCTTATACTATAACCGATAAGGTGAAATGTGTATGCAATACGACGAATTATTGTAATGCGTGACACCATGGAAAATGCGATCGGCAGCAGTGAGGAGGTCAAGTTATTTAAGGTGACTACAATAATCTCTGAAGGTGCTTCAGTGTAAATCTATATGACTCGATTCTAAAAACACCTGAATGTAACGACAGAAGAACATAGGCTGCCCCATAGTTGGTGATTATGAATTTAACTTTCTCTTGGAAATACTTCCCTGAACATTTTTCCGAAGAGAATACGGAAATGGCGCTTAACAATTTCGAAACAAAGGTTGAGTTCAGCCATAACGCGTCAGCGTTCTAAAGACTTTACAAGGCAGCATATTTTTTTTTTCGTTTATGCTCATATCGCCTAACAAAAACCTTCCGGCGTGTCAAGCGCTTTCCTAAACGTCTTCAATGCGCTTTCTTCAAAGACATTATAAAGTTGAAGAAGCTTTAAGTATGGGATGATAATACGTCACAAATTTTACAGTAATGATCAATCCATTTACGTCAGAAACCTCTCAATATGCGGTTTCGGATCCTAGTAAAACAAAGTCAAATTCATTTCATGCTTGGACGGATCTATCGCGAATACCATTGTTTCTACCAGCAGTGAAACATTAGCGATATATGTTGAAAGCTGACATCAAAAATATGGCACGCACATCCAGTTGCCACGTTTTGGACAACTCTTTGAAAACGATAACTCATGTTTATAACGCATAAAAAGCAACATCAAGTCACCAATAAGGCAATATATTTTCAAGTCACCTATGCGTACTCCGATTTAGCGAACTTAACAGCAGGAATTGTTGTGCGATTCGTAAAGTGAGTTGCTATGGAGGCATCCATTCAGGTTGTGCATCTTATTGGTGCTGTTCTTCTGGAAAGTATTTTCTCGCAGCCCGACCCATCGAATATGCAGTCGCAGTGTTTTACAACAGCCTTGCAACCGTCTAAACTACACTGTGTCATCGGTGGTGGCGAGTCTTCCAAGTATTTTGGACTTGAAAGGTAAAATATTATAACGTAGTAAATTTTACCCAGAGTTGCCAGTTTTATCTAAAATAAAGGCTCTACTTGCTTGGCAACATGCAATGCGATATTTCTTAGTTGGGAAATGTCGCAGCAGCTGGTTGTCATTAGTCATTAATTCCCGTTGACATGTTTTTATCACAGTGCACGAAAAGCACCGCTCACAAGGTGACTGCTCCGATCGTACATTTTTGTTTGCTGTAATCCTCAAGCAATTTAAATGAATTCAAGCTAGTTTGTGAAGCCTACTTAACAACGCTTTTAATTAATTAGCCGCAAAGCAACGAGTCAAGCAGGTCAACACATCACATCACAACGCAATAACAAAATTCTGACGCAGCAGTGGACGGAGAAGTTGCACGAGACCTTATGTGAAAGGAAGTATAGGGCATTCACGATTCATGAGAAAACCCCATGTTTCTTTTTTTGCTGTGATTCTTTTTGCTGCCAGCAGTCAGAGTAATGAACGTCGACTGCTAAGTGCTCGCTTATCCTTGTCCTACCTGCTGTAACACTACAATCTGCGACTGCTTTTGTCTGAAAAATATCCTGTGGGCGGTTGATGCTTTGCTTCAACGATAAAGAAAGTATTCGAAACGTTGCAAATGGGGTATTTTTTAAAGGAAAGTATCAACAAGAGAAATTGCTCAACAGATGTGCAGTTTGCTAATGCAAGAAAGCGACGAGCAAATGGATGCCGAACTTAACGCCAGCTTGGCAAGCGGCATTTTCAATATGGTCGACGCCAAAGTTTTCATCGAGGAACATATGCGTGGGCGTACCCATTTTGCGCTTTACGTATTGCACAGATTTATGTTATCGCTCAAGAAACCCATCGCATCACAGCACAACATTATACGTGCATTCTGCACTGATGGCGATGCACCTGTCGAGGTAAACGCTATGCAATCATTTCGATTAAACTGTGCGGGACGTGTTTCAAAACTTTACAGTAATCAAAGTTACGTTCGGTTTTGATGAGCAGCTTTTGTCATCGGCAAGGTTTTCAATCATATGCTAAAGCAAGGTGCCAAGGGGAACGAGAGAAATGGATTCGTTTTGAAAGTTAGTTATTGGTTTCATGCGTATGGGACAGCAGGGGACAGAGGGGGGAGGGGGGAGATGGTCTCCTCGTTAAGGGGCGACAATGGAGGAGGAAGAAAATACTAGTCCAGTTCTCCGATCCCTAAAAGAACGCTAATCCATCGCAAACAAAAAATTTATTTCTCTTCATGCTGTGCCTATCATTCACTGATATCTATAAATTCACACACGAATCGAACAGCAGCTAAGTTTCTTTCATTGGGCCTTCTTACAAGAAAAAGGCAGAAAAGAGGCTCATATGTTTCCACTAACTTAACATGCGTGATTATTACGATGCAACAGAACACTGTGGCTGATGGCTACCTTTTCTGATTGCCTTCTTTCGAAAACGCAACCACCTTGCATTAACAGATTTCCCCAAGAAGTTTCTTTCGTGCAAAACATTGAGATTACCATTGAATTGAGGCGTGGCAGTGCCTTTTCTACGCCCTGCTCAGCTTGGTATCGCTCCTATGTTATGACAATTGTACTACAGCTGCTCAATTACTGGCGCTCTGGTATACTGGTGAAAAAGCGAATGAAGTGAGTGCTCAAATCGATTCCTACCTTCAGAAGTCCATTCAACCTATTAAACTTGTCTCGTGAATGCGATAAACTTGATGTTCTCGCCTATGTGAGTACCGCGTTCTTGGACGTCCAGCAACGTTTGTGGCAGAGTCTTCAGAAATGGAAGCAAGAAAGCAAGTGTGTTGTCTTCAATTCCAGTAGGTGCATAGGTGCACTAATATCTTTTATTTCTAATCTCAGTGACCTCATGATTTTCTTCTTGGAAAAAGCTGACTGAAGTTAGTTTGTACTATTCATAACAGAACAAACGAAGCAGTTCACTTGAAAAATTGGTCAAATATATTTCATTACTCCTCACAAATTTTGTTTAAACCTGGGACAACCTGGGATACGGTGCCCTTTTATCTTATAAACGAAGAAAAATCGTTCATGGCGATATTAGATGCGCAAATATATGGCAACGTATCTCACCATGCATAGGTGCAGACTATCACGCTTGGCTATTACGGTCTGAAATATAGTAGCTGAAAACCATGGATTATGATGGGACAAGGTTTCAACTCTACTGAATAGCCTTCCACCTTACCAATGGATTTAAGTTATTGAATCCCATTGACTGTATGTGCAACTAATTGTAATTTTTAGTATCCAGCGCATTAAATTTCGTGTTTATAAGTTACGTTTAGAATAACACCAAGCAGAAATATATTCCCTCCGAAAGTAGTGTTTACACGAGGTAAAAGCGAAGGTTTTAGTTTGAGTGTTCTCTTCAAATGTTTGTAGTCATTTTTTTTTTCGCCGAAAACGGCTGGCTTATGACAAGATATTGCTTGCTTGTCGTTTGTTTTGTTAGCGAAACAAGCAATAAGATCTCTTAAGCATAAAAACTTCTCTCTACCCATACCTTCCCTCACAACTTCTTCTTCTTCAATTTTGACTACTTCAAGTGGAAGCTTCTCCTCCGCTGACACATACGTTGGTGCCAAGCAGGCGGCGCATTCCTGTTCGCAGTGAAGGATTACGCTTCTTGTTCTTATAGTCAACAGATGGGAAGCACTTTGTATTTTCAGTCAGCTTTATAAATTTGATATCTATGTGTCTGCAGCTGCAAAAAAACGATCCTCAGGGCATCTCATCGTCGGGGTCCGCATAGAGAGCTTTGATCTTTCAACGCTTTTGGAAATTCATGATGAGTTGTGTACATTTAGTGGCTATGAAAATCCACTTCTCAAAATCACTAAGCACTTTCTGTTATCAAATGAAGATTCAGCTGGGAACACTAGCTCCTGGCTTCGTCGAGTATTATAGGTTGTCTGCTGGTTGCCGTGCTGTCATGATAAATCGAAAAAGAAGGCGGTGTGGATCTAAAGGGTATGTAGAGCTCATCCACACTGAAATAAAGTTGCTTTATTCGTCTAGAATATTGCCTCACAATCCAAACTACTCAAAACCAGGTTGGTATGCTCATTCCTTTCTTAAGGTGGAGAGGATGTGGTATTTCTTCTTTGCATAAAATTTGCTTCCATACCTGCCAAAACACTTTTTCTCACAGCATTGTCCTGTCGCTTTCCTCGCCTTCAATATTTAAACGCTGAATTGAAAACATGTGAGCAAATGAAAGAAAGTTACGATCAAAAACATATTAAGCAATTATTGCCTCACATGCCCAAAATTGGCAGAGCACTGCTGAGTTCTCAGTGTATGCAAAAATAGACGTATAACTCGAAACGCGAAACCAAAATTGGATATGATATATGATGGCTGATTTTAACGCAGTGGATGCGTTTATAACCCTCAACCGTCGCTATTAAAAACCTCGTAAGTAACCAAAGATTTCCCAGCATGTGCTTTGATTTGTGCCTCTGCAGCTGAATTGTTATAGCAATGTGCGCTGTTGCCTCAATAAGGGTAGAAAAGACGAGTGTTTCACCATAACATGACTCATAGGAAAACGAATATCATACAGCAACAAGTATTACAACAGATCGACACATACACCAGGCCACCACTTCAGAGATCATGGTCATCATATGAACGTTGTGAGTTTCACAGAAATATAGTACTTTTAGTTAAAATAACAGTGTCGTTATAGCTATTGGCTGAGAGTAAAGTGCTGAATCCGAAACATTTTTTGAAGGAATGTGAAATTTCATTAATCAAATCTCATGGTGGCTTTGTGAAGTCCACAAAACGCGTTTATTATCGGTGGAATTGTTCAAAAAGAGAGCGGATCTCCTAACTAAGCGATAAGTGGAAGTAAGCGGAGCACTTTAAAGGACGTCTACAGCCCTTTATTATAGTAAAGAATCCGAGGAGGATTAGGCAGTTTGCTTATTTTTTGTTGTAGTTCTGGCTCCAGGTTTTTGACGGCGACCGAACTAAGTTGCGGAAACAGAGCACAGCATAGCGGTGTTGAAAAGACGAGAATCACTCCAGCCAGTGAAGCCTGGAACGGCGCCGATATCCACGGTCTCTTCTGCAAAACAAAACACTAAGCAATTAAATGCTGTTGTGGCAAATCAGTTACTTGGTTTCCTCTCTCCCCCCCCCCCCCCCCCAACCCCCATCATCTGCTGGAGAGGTATCACAGGACAATATATACCTCCGGGAACTTCTATAGCGCATATATCTGCTGCATCGATAAGCGAACGAAATATTCAATCCGTTTTCTGTCATGCTTTGTCGAAAGGACGAATTTACCGGAAACATAACGGTGCCTAAAAAAGGCTTCTGAAGCAAAGACGCCTCTTCTCAACGTAATTTGTTCCCAAACCAAGAAGAAGTACATAATATCATAATTTTGCTGCCTCTGAAAGGGAATACTGCCGCAAACGTGTGAAGTTATTGAAGGCGTTCTACATTTGGCTCAGTTTCCGTTGGATTACGATAAACAATGCAACTGCTGTGTTTGAATACCATTCTGCACCATTAATAACACATATGAAGGCGAATTTGTGAATTACACTAATAAGATGAAACGTAGGGCTTCTGTTCTATGCCTGTGAGATGCCATGACAAACATCAGTGACATGACCTTGCAAAGACGATTTTCGACATTCAACGCTTTAGTGATTACATTCGTGGAACTTTATAAACAGCGGTAAGTGAAGGAAGACAAAGCCTGACCTTGTACCACTCGGTCTTCACTAGCGAGTTCATGACCACAGGAATAAATGCTGAAATAAAAATGTTTGTAAAATGATGGTTTGGTGGCGAAATGTAAAGGCTTGGCGACAGGTCTTAGAGAAGCGCTTTACTATGCGCCTAACGCTTCATTAATGAAAAGAGTGCAACAATAGCACTATAGTAGGTTCGCTTAGCACTTACACCTGGACTGGAAGTTTTTTCAAGGGCAGCAATTTTCTGGGAAAATGAAGTGAAAAAGGTCTCCGGGGACATCAATAATTCGAAAACGTACCACATCAAGATATGGGGTAGGATCGTCACTTCCAATTCCCGCGTAAAGACGACTAAATTACATGTCGGAAATGGAAAGGCACAGTACTTATTTTAATTGGAGAGCACGGAATCGTCATTTGAGGCAGCTGCCTTAATTTCAGGCAGCATGTGGAAAAGGTTGGCAAGAAGTCGACAAGAAGCATGATTCTGTGTCTTAGGACGTCTCTATCGAACTAAAGAATGGCCAATCTACAAAGAAATTGCAAGAGAACACTTAACATTTTGGGATATGAGCGCTGTGTAATTTTAAATAGCAATAAATATAAGACGTAGAATATTCCTTCAAACTCCCTCCCCATATTTATTTACGTCATCAAATACTTTCTGGAATCTCTTTTTAAATACACTTCAGGAAGCATTCGCTATTGCTGTCATACGTTGAATCTGAGTCATAACTTTTGAAAATTCATTTCAATACCAAAACTGCTGAGAATACAAATTGCACTTATTATAGGACTTTTGAGGCCACTTAAATTTCAGCGGTTTCCGTTTAAATCGCATCATTTAAGGACATTTTTCCATAAAATTCAGGGGCTGCTATGATTTCCTTTTGAATCTCATCTCATTAAGTTGAGAGGCTTATGCACACGTGAAGAACGTGTTTCGCGTGATTCAGTTACACGCGTTGCACTGTATAGTAACAAAAATCTTCAACGGTATAAAGACAATATTCAGCATGTTAGTTGTAATCTTTTTCAGTGAGGAGCTTTACCGAACGTTGGTGAGGCCATGGCTATTCGACTGACCACCACCATGCTTATGGCCTTGTAAGCGACCTTCTTGCTTGAGACCACCTTATTTCCATCTTCATCCATCAAATCGATTCCATCAATTAATTCCCTGCAAGTGAATTTGTCATGTTCGACGTTCAAACAGTTTTGAAAATATTCAGTGAAGTCAACTTGCATCTACGCATAATGGCGTATGAGGGACCAGCATGAAGGGCGTTTTTTAAGAGAACGCGATGAAAACAGTTCATTTTATTTATTGTTACTGTTGTTTTTATTCATACTTTTTATAGTTCTATTCTTTCTTTGCTACTCTCATGTTTAAGGATCAGTCTGCAAACTCATCCTGACTTTGCACTTTCTTCACTTCATTACTAAGTTTTAAAATCGGCTTGAATAGGGAGCGCTTAAAGCGAAATGATGAAGAACACAGCACATAAAACATACTGAGATCTCATCATCGGGATGTTTATTGCATTCGCTACAGCAACAGCACAGAAGGGAACTAAACGACCGACTAGTGGCGGTGCGCTCTGAAAGAAAGACGTTAAGTACATTATAACAAAGACATGGTTATGCCGTCACATTTTCGATTCTGCGATCAACATCAACGTGTTATTTATATTCTTCTCGTTAGCCACTATTCATTACGTACGACCAATGGAAACAATCAATCTGGTTCTACGCAAAAACTTCATTGCATGCACCAAAAACCTATGACCTCGAAAACACTCAAGATCGCGCTCTGGATGAATACAATATAAAATGCCAATGTGAAAGTACTACCGACTTAGCGCATCAGTGACGAAATCATCTTTGTAGTCATCTATCAAATACTGATTGTTTCGGTGAAATCGTCACGGAGAAAAACTATGACATCACTTGCATAAATACCTTAACAAGTGAGTTAAGACCTAGCGCTGCGACAAGTGCACCTCCTGTGGCACACACATAGGATGCCATTAGTTGCTTTGTGGTTGTGGTTTCACCCGAACGATTCGAATAGTTGACGACTGCATTAAATGTTTGATTAAGCCATTGCCAGAAGATAACGCTAACTGGTGACCTGTAAATAATCCATTTTTATTATATAAAGAGCTAACGCTATAAAATGGACGTTGATTAGCTTGTTAAAGAGCCGACGAATTAAGTAATAACATGTGCTATATCCCACGTGACGAAAGTATGCAGAATTAGACGCATTCATTAGCCTTTACGCTAGCGCTGATTCGGGGTCCGGAGGATTCCTTCCTCTAACTCCAAAACCAGAAGCATCTAACGACTTCTGGGTCTAACTCCAAACGAGCATTGGTGACTTTCTAGCCAACCTTCCCAACGTGAGTCTTCGATCTATCAAAAGGAGATCAGCGAGCGAAAATGATTTCCTTACTGGGCGACTTATGGATGCAGACCAGTCTAACTGTACTACGACAGCAATAAAGAAATGTTGACTTTAAAAATCTCTGAATCTCAGTCGTTCGTTTTCATTTGCTATAGCGATCTCCTTAGACTGCGTGTGAAGTCAGTAGTGACGATGAATTAGCGGTTCGAATAAAGGATTTTTTAATGCTAACTGATGAAAACACCTTCAGTATATTTTGTTGCTAAAACTATTGGATTCTCTTCCTTTTCGTGGAATCACAACTGCGACAGTTAAATTTGACTACCAGACACATCCAATATAACACTCAATCTGAACGAACTTTTGCAAGTCAGTGTGGTTGCACTAACCACATGCCTCACAACATTTGCCTGCCTAATTTTTATTGAATTATACTTAATGGCAAAAAGCAAATGCACATTTACATGACCTATTCAAAGCCAGGAAATGTCCGGAAACTTGCGACTCTCTAATTTCTGGATCAAGTTCCTCTCCCACGTTCACAACGCCGCTGAAAACTCTAGCCCAATGTTTGAGTCGGCGGACTCGACAAATTTCGCTGCGTAGCAGATCATTTCGAAGAAAAACGGATTGCTGGAAGATTCGTACAACTGGCCACGCAGAACAGCCTATTATCAAACGCTGCTTGATGATTTACTTTCAGGCTAAACATGTTCGTCATGAGAGAAAACGGACTTGTAAAATGTGAGCATTCCACCAGTAAGGATCATGTTGCCAGGAACTTGTGCGCTCATGCGTCCAGGCAGAACCATTTTCTCGTAGGTTGCAGGATGATAGGCAGAATCGAATATTTGTTTTGCACGCCATAGTTGATCCACCGTCAAATCCGGCGGCACCGTACCACGTCTAAAACATCGACCACGCAAGCTGATCCGAAGCTCGGAAGCCTTGAAATCTTGTTTCATTTGTGGCACTTGAAAAAATTAGTTCAAGGAGCACTTATAAACATAGAAATCATTGTTCTCTTGTTAGCGAATTAGCTTTGGCAGAGCATCCCTGCGATGAACAAAATGATTTTGTTGAATAGCATACTAAATAATAGTTCCCGCCACATTCGAGGTTTGATTAGTCACCGGTATATACACCAATGAGTGAATAGCGATTTCCTTGGAATTCTGTGGTTTGTAAACGCAAAATTTATCAACGGAGGTTATATTCTGTAAAAACAGAACGCCCTTTGGCATATAAAGTAATACACCGATGTGTCCACGCATAAAACTTGAGCGGATATGACGTATTTTTACGGCCCAATGCCGAAAATTTGGATTTATTCATTGCATGGTCATCTTTTGTTAAACTAGGCATCCTACGAATCAACTTCCTCAAAGAGAGCCAAAAAAAACTTAGGCCGTTTTTCTTTACTGTTTCAGCTAGGTGATATTTTGACAACGTACTTCACTACAACGTAATCTGATGTCTGAGCTATTTTTCTGATGCTCCCAGATGTGATAGGGCTTGTCAGGAAGCGGTGAGGGTGATACTGATATTCTTGGAATATCAAATGAAGACCATTTGGCACTGTTTACAATGCCTTTGCATTTTAGGCGATATGCTGCCTAAGATCAATGCGATGCAATACAATACTCAATAAAAAGGGGATATTACTTGTAGTCTAAGACCAGTTTTTTGGACTCTTCGAGTCTTCGATTTGAGATGAACAAATTCAGGGGGTTGGTTATGGCGAAGAAGTGCCGTGCTCGGCCCTCGAAAGTCGACTGATCCCATCGCGGCCTCGAAATGTCTGGACGAGTCACCAACTGCGAAACAAGTTCGGACATATCACCGTTGCAACTGTCTTCACCAAACTCGCTGGAAAAGTTGTTTTATAGCGAACAAAACATAATCTCCTGCCAACTCCATATAGTAATCGAGTGTTCTTTGTGCACAATTTTATAAGCAGACGCTCACGTTTTCCGCACAAGCAAAAATCTGAGATGCTAATAAATTATTAAATTACCTCAACAGTTTTTATGTGTTTTTGTGAATCGGCTTTGCAAAAGTGCATTCTTTGCAAAAGAGCATTACAGTTGCAACGCGTCTGTTCGTAAGCGCACCTGTTTGTGTGTCCATCTGTCTAAAATAACGGTCAACATTTACAGCTAAATGCATTGTGCAGACATAAAGGTGCTAAAAGTATGTGCATTACACACCGGTCAGAGTTCCAACTTAAACCAATGCGGTCATAGAAAAACGAATCTTTCGAGGAAGATATGCACATATGGCCGAAATAGTTCAAATAAGAATGCGTTATTCTTCAAAACTCACAAAACTGATTGCTCATGCAAGTGAACAGCAAACACGTATATCACGCATGCTTCAACGTTTATTAACGCATTTCCGCATTCACGAATAATTGTGAATGAAAAATCGACGGATATGAAGGAACAGATGTTCCATTAAATGAAGTGCTGCTTTTATATCGAATTCAGTTTCAATTATGAAATGATTATATATTTGCGTTACCACTGGCAAATCAAACGAGTTACTTCTGTAGTGCTGCTCACTACCAATATGGCTGCAATTTCCTAAGTGAGATTATTAAAGTGGAGCACGAAGGTGGACAACGTTTGAGAATTTTTAGTGCTGACTTTGAAATAAAGTCAATGTACCCACCGAGTAATGAGCTGATGAAAGCGAAATAGCTATTCAGGTCGACACTCGCTAAATTCCACAACATGAGATTTCCAGGAGGTCACTATGAGAAACAATATGGACAAGCACAACCACACAGTATGATGCCTTTTTGTATTGCAATAAAAGCCATATAAAACGTAGCATCCTAGTTATAGATGCATGTTAACAAAACACCCTGCGGGTTGGGCTGTTGACAGCAAAATAAAAAAAAAACACCACAAGAGTTGCTAAACCAAATATCGAAGATATAAAACAATAAAATCTGACCCGAGCCCATTCGATTCCATTTATTTAAGTAGCAAATCCAAACGAACAGAATAGAAAAGAACAAACGGAAGCGAGAAGAGAAATGCGCATAAATTCATTGAATGCCCGCGTTCCGCATCTCATTCTGGAGGTTTTAAGGTCAACCACAGAAAATTGCTCGATCAACAGGAAGTACAGATGAGACAAATTTTTACCCAATAATTGGATCAATGGTGTATACGAACGATGAAGAGAAGCACTAAAGAGAGATTCCTGATTTGTTGATAACACAACTTTAGAGAAGTTCAGCGAATTCGAGAAGCCTCTTTCACGATGAAATACTGCATGAAATTGGATGAACCTCTGGATATGAATTACAAACTTTTCTATAAGCATTTCGATTATGAAATGTCATCGCACAAATTGCACTGAATTTGCGATTTTTTAAAATGCAGAAGTTATATCAGTAAGGCATAATCTTGCGATAGTACTATACTGCGAGTGCTGGTGCAAGAAAACTCATACCAATGGTTTTTAGGTTCAAGAAGAAAGGTTAATTCAACACAACTGATCAGGCCTGTTCGAGAAATGGCTGAAACCTCGACAACCTATAGTTCGAGAAATGGTGTTCATGATACGAGGCTTCACTGACTCACGAATTCCAAGAGGTATAGGGCGACTTTCGGCGTCGTCGAATTACGAGGCGTGGGCAAAACCGACAAGCGTTTATGAGTGCAATATGCCGTACTGGTCGCTTACAAGTCCTACACCGTAACATCGCGCTACAATTTTGTCGATCAGAAAATTGTTAATATTTCCAGTAAACAACTGGCGGTGAGAAATGATTCGCTCACTCTACGTTTCTGACCGATTTTTGAGCTATCACTCGCATTCGACTTTGGCGTTGTGTACTTTGAAAGCAGCCGATTAGATGATTTTTGAACAGCTCGTATGAAACTCTGGACTATCATAAAGAAACACATTCGCTAGCCTTATTTCCATCGGAATACGAAGAATCTATACCATCAACTCAGGACGACAATATACAATCAAACTTTTCAGAAGCCGAAAAATTAGAGCAGAATTTCTAGAGGAAGGTCCAAATAAAGCTGGCGAAATCTCACAGCCATTATGGCTACGAAAAGAGGTTTAAAGGCTTTTCCACTCTCTTTAAGAAAATCAGAAACCTTCAATAGGCACATGAGCCGATCTACGCTCCAAAGAGCATATAGAAAAAATATAAGTTGCTAAACGACGAATACTTCAAAGAATTCCTCAAGAAAGCACTCACAATCGATTCCAACAATTCCATTGCCAACAACAAAAAGAATTGCAACAAAAAGAGAAGCGAATAACGCAGATGACATCAAAACCTTTCGCAGCATGAGAAGCGTTGGTGGCACTAATCTAGCTGCAGTCGGATCGAGCTGCAATCAGCAACGCTATGTGACAATCAAATGCTTCAGCATTTACACATCAACTGTTCAACACATCAATTCACCTATAGAAACGTGACCAACTAACCATATGTTTACGTTCACAAGTGTATTATTGTGGGGCGGGTTTAATCAGATCAGAGATTAAAACATCGATTGCTATAGCGGCAATTGGGCAAAACATGTGTCAACACCATCTTGATATTTCCTCAATAATATCGTTACAGTGTGTACTTACACATAACTTCAGCTAAACAATCATAGATCAAACTCAACCCTTCTTCCAAACTTTCAAAAATACTAAGTGATAATGTAAAGATTATATGTAGACAACTCTACAAATCATGTGGGAAATTGACTGAAGGAAACGAATGTCTCAAGAAAAAATAAACGACTATTTGCTAGCATCATTCCCAAACCTCTGCCTATACGCCAAGTCTCGTCACACGCAGGAGGAGAGGAAAGAACATTCAGGCGATCGAGACTCTGCGCTACTCAATCATCGTAAAAAAAGCCCATTCGATGGCTACGGATGAAGAGGATCGACTTCTTTAATTAGTTTTATGGCCAATAGCGTTCAAGTTGGCCGGTATGCTCAGCTCAAGTTCAACTTATACGTAATAACTGTGCAATGTTTCACGGCAATGAATGCATTCCTCACACTGCCACTACGCTGCTCAACTCGTTACGAATTGCTCTCGGCTGCAACTTTAATGCGGGACAAGAGAACAGCTACGGGTGCAACCTAATCAATATGAGCGACCATGGTGGGAAAGAAATAGAGATAATAAGAATCAAAAGAGAACAGCTCTGCAAACTCAAAACTAATGGCACAAGAACACATAAAATTAGCAGCGTGGTCTAATTCAACATAACTATTGTGCGAACTTTTTATTAAAACACCGGAAAAAAAAAATTAAACGGTGCTAAGCGTTGCCCGATTGGCCTGCAAACACTAGCAAAAGAAGCGTCGTAGCGATAAGCAGAACAATGTGACAACCTTCTCTAACACAATATACACAGACATATGAATGTTGCATAAATTTAGGTGTTAGTGGGTTCAAGACGCAATAGCGCAGTGTCACAAACATGCTCCAGAATTGAATTAACAACTGGCTTAGTGCGTTGGCTAAGCCTGCGCCGTTCTGTTCCACCTCCATCGCATATTCCTCTTCATCGAGCTATGCAATGGTCACCACAGAGTTCGCCGTGAAGCAAACCACAGCACCCCTCAGCGGTTCGGTTCGCTCACGTCATGGTTCGCTTAAAATTTAGCAGTTTTATGACTTTGATATCGCCTTCAAAGCACACATTGCAAAGCGAACTTTACCATACACGTTTGGCGCTATGAAATGAGACTGCAGAATATAGCGCTTTATCACTTACTGCAGGATAAAAAAAAATTTTAAAAATCTCCGAATTGACATTTCCTCAATAATGCGCCTCTCTCAGAGGCAGCAAGATTTATAAGTATTCCTCTCAAAAATAGTCATTCCCTAGAATGCAATGGGATGGCAACAGTTTATCTGCGGTGAAAAAGCAATCACTCGACCGTAAAGCAGTATGGCTAGAATAAATCAGGTACTCCTCAATGCGATTAAAAGCCAGAGGCCAGCTGTGTTTCAGGATGTGAAGCTCATGTACAGCCACCCTATCAGACAGTATTGCTGAATCAGCGCACAAAGTCACTTGGACAATTCGAGAAGCAGGTTATACTGCAAACCTGAACTCTTCAGGCGATCCACTTTGGACGTTCAGAGAAGGTGAACTGACTGATAACAATAAAATCTTATCGTTGACTTAGCAACGCGGACTCAAGTATTCAAAATATTCTGGGACATATGAGCACGGACGATCAGTGCGAAATGTCGTGTTCTGTGTCACATGATGTAGTCAAAAACATTAGCGCATCAGCCAACTCAATATGTTTTATAGCTATAAATTTGCACTCCATCAACATTTATTGCATTTTCCGTTCAACATGCTAGAGCGGAAAGTGCGGCAACATGCCTCGAAAAATGAGTTCTTCTCATAGCAACGAAATAAATGAAGCCACACAAGACGACATGCTTTCCATTATAACACTGCTTTCAATGCGACAGAAAAGAAACCAGACAATTTTTAGCGAGTTTGCTGTGATGAAGTAGAAGTATATGAAAACTTTCTGCTGAGCTTTGGATATCCTAAAAACTAATGCGAAAAAATGTGGAAAAATATACTGAACGACGGATGCCGAAAAAACAATTTTTTTTTCATGGACCGTTTCATTTTGACGAAAACGAAAGTGCGTCTGGGTATATTTCCACAGCACGCTATCTCGAACTGCCGATGGTACGGAAAATCTGAACAAAGGAACTTCATCCGAAAGGCTGAAATGGAAACATTTTGCACCAGGGAAGATGACCAACTTTATCGCATTATGATTTGGAGTTCGGGCTATTCGTGTCGTACGATGATATCAACAATGCGAAGGTCGCTGTTCAATATTTCAAAGGAAATCTCTCACCGCCTTTCAAGCCTTTCAAGAAGCCGCCGCAATTCTAACTGCTTTATTAAGAAAGTCACCCTCTCAACCTTCCTTCATTTGCTGCGAATTCAACTTTCATTGATCAACGATCTCAGACTGGATAAAAATTTTCAGCTGAAATCGAAGCAAAGTTTTCGAGCAGAATTTTCGTGTTCAACGCATCAAACTGAGCAGAACGATCATAATTTCACGCAAAAATTCTTCAAAATTGTGAAGTAATGTAACGTACTTTTTGGAAGGCGAAGAACATAAGAGATCTATCACCTGGCATTATGACCTTTCATTCAAACATAGGTAGACCACAAGCTGTGATATGCTTGAAAGTTTTTACAATGTATTCATAATCTATATGGTGCAGTAGACATTAGCAAACACGGTAACATCATCGCTCAGATTCATAAGAAAAAACGCTAGCATTGAAATAAAAAATTATCCTAGATGATCGACTTTTTTCCACTATGAATGCTCAGAGAATTTACGATACAAATATTGCCTTCGGATTCTAAGAGTGGCGACCTCCGCATTTTGCCTTTCCTCTCATTAAGCACTTGCCATCGACTTTTCGTGGTAGTTATACTTTCTTACTCTAGAGGCGTTATTAAGATCAGTTAGCAATAATTTCGACAGAATACTGCAATTTTGTTGCGAATTATGATTAAACAGTACAATACGATAGACTCAATATATAACGTCACTTTGATATCGAACAAATGTTTAGTTGCGTCGATTGGTACCCGGCGACAACGGGGTCAAAGTAGGACAGTCACGTGATGAGAACAATCTTTACCACAGTTTGGAAATAGGTCTTTTTTTCGATCGGATGCCTAAACAGTGTAAAAATAATTGTATTCAGTCGCGAAGTAGCAACGGTTTGATTCACAGGTGCAGCAAAAGCACATCTAGACTAGCATTCGATGGCGATTGAAAAATTTGGAGCATCCCCACCTCGTCGACATTATTTTAATACTTTAATTTTGTCAGCAATATTCACTGATATTTTATTCGCTAGACTTCTATCATCAAAGAAAACTATTCGTGCTATGATAAAAGACAATTTGAAAGCGTCATTTGTTCACGCATCATAAGACAACAAAGAAGCATCTTAAAAGCCATGCTTAATTTGTTGACAATAGCGAACAAATCACCAACAAAACTAATAAAAGCTGTTTTTGTTTGAGTTTGTGTGATGTGAAATTATCACTTCAAAAACAAGATTCTCGCTGCAACAATCTAATCAATCAACGCCTCTGTGAAGGATCAGCCCTATGGTGAAGCTGTTAAAATCTGACCTGAAAATATGTAAAACGGTCAAACCTAAGAGCTTATAACGATTCATGTAAAAGTGTTGCTCTATATTTCATATTTCTGGTAGGCTGAATTTAGCGGATCTCTATTGAAACGCTAACTCAATCGCTAACAACATTAAGCGAAACATTACGCACACCCTTTGAAAGGAGCTCCACTCAGCTAAACTAAGAAAAGAAATGACTGCGAACTATTGTAGTGTGCGACACGTAACGCAACAAAACAACGCGCCCAGGGGTGCTGCAAATAAGATAAGCATTACTTGTTGAAATAAATTGCGCGAAACAATGGACTCACATTAGGCAGCAACAGATGCATATTACTCTCATTCGACGACTTTACTCGTTTACACGTTAGAGATACATTCATATCACATCTCGAATTGGGACACCATTGTTTTCGGCAAGTCAAAAAAAACAAACAAACAAACAACGATGATTCGCGACGATATCTTCGACATATACTTCTGAGGCAACTGACAGCGATTACTCAAAGAGGTTATAAAAGGACGCCTTATTCGCACCACAGGAAAGTGGAATGTGCTCGGATAGATACAATCCAAGCCTATACCTCTTGTGATAATAGCGGAAGCGCCCAAAATGGATCGATGCGAGTGCGAATATAGACGAAAAAGATTAAAAAAACGTTTTACAGGCACTTCTAATCGATAGAGTCTGCTGATAGCAGTAGGAACGTCGAAGCACATTTGCCAGGTTCATAATTAACCCAACAGCTACCTGTATAACACCTTGCCGTGTAATACGTGACATAATATACAAAAAGCACACACACACGCACAAGCATCACGAACGTGCGCCACACTGATGATAATGTATTGCTTGATGGGACTCGTATTTTGTTGTGCGCTCCTCGGCTCTCTGAACGTCTGCTCGTATACAGCCCACCCTCCTCTCCTTGCGCTCTGACACTTCCGCATTCTGTTTAGCACAACGCCTTAGAGTGCTGCATTCAATTTCCAGCCGACTGCACGCAGGTTTGAGCGGTTGCGCCGAATGAATCGCTCGCTAGTGGATGTCGGTAAATATTGCATCACCCAATAACAGAATTCTTCTATCTCACCTTCCCGAGTCTCCAATTTTGACACTTAGTGATTTTAGTGCTTCGTTCTGAAAGCTGCGTACCTTTTCATTGCCTTCTTTAGTCAATATTGGGCTCGTTTCAGCGCACGTTCTTCGCAAAACTACTAGCATGACAGAGCGAATAGTTCTTCGCTGATTTTTGGGGAGTCTAGCACCCATCCTGCTAGTTCCATTCGATATGGTAAAGTGGGTCTAGAGCAGATAGTGGACGTTTCATTCAAGGCTTGCCTCGAGTCCTATGTCTCCAGCTGAGCATGAAGTTTGAAGGAACAAAACAGTGAGCCAGAGGTTATCGGACCGATATTTTCAAATGGAGCCTGACGGGCTTGGGTACCCACCCTAAAAAAACCTTCCCTCGAAAACGGTGTACATGAAAATGGTGTCTTTAAAGCATTAATAAATCTTTATTACGTTTGGTGATTGTCACCGGAATGCGGCATTCGATATAGCTAAACTGTGAGAAAGTAGAGTTGAATGTGTTTAAGAAAGCTGAAGTCATATAGCACTGAGGTAGTAAAGGATCGTGGGACACTACTTTCGCATTATGTTGAAGCCTTCAGTATATTAGTCGCTGGTCTAGAAAAAGACCCAAGATCATTGAGCTCTTTCCCACTTTAACACTTCCATCATCTAAAGACCGCTTTAGATCGGGATTAACCTTGGTCATTTGATAAGAAGATGAGTATCCACTAATGTTGTTCTTAAAGAGTCAATTTTCCCACACTGTTCCCGGATGCTGCTTGATATCGTGATTTTTGCAAAATCTGAGACCATATTCTTCATTACTAGTGCTTGACTATAATTTTTTCCCCAGTGCGGTATAATTGTATGTTGTCCGCAAGTAGGATTATCTTCCCGAATGTACTAAGTTCAGCAAATGATGCGACGACCACGTATGATAGGTCGGAACTCTGTGAAAGACCACATTTCACCAGCATCCTATCGGAGAAAGCTCATGTAGTGTATCGAATAAACGCAACCATTCATAATTGAAAGAAATAAAGGTGAGCATGCATGAAACTTGGGACAATGACCCTCAACAGTTGATATTTCAGCAGTCAACGCTCATGTTCGAAGAGTAGTCCTGTTAGCTAGTGCGGAGTACTGCATAAATATGCATTTGTACCTCTTTCTACGTAAAATGAATAATGGTGCAGTGAGCTTTTCAACTTCAGCGATGCGTTTGTATCTCATATGTGAAGTTGTGCTAACGGAGGCCTACATAGCGTCTTTTCATCAACACTTGTTCATAAACGCGTCAATCAAATGTATCTACTGACCCACAGCAAATTCATCAAGCATGCTAACGTTATTGCGGAGATTAATTGCATGGCGGTTTGACTTTTTGCCGAAATCTCCAAATATTTAACAATAGGATGAGAATGAGAAGCTGCAGAATCCGAGCAATGACACAGCATAGTATATTTTAATAATTTAGCACTTAAAATATAAAAATATGAGGAGTGAAAACAAAAACTGAGGGAGCATACTCGTACGTTCGAACTTTTAAGTCAGCATCAATAAGGTGGAAAAGCTAACACAATAAGCAACAAAATGCTTTGAGATCATTTTGTTAAGCTCAAGGTTTCGTTTTCAACTTTCCTCAGCAAAACTAAAGCTTCAAATAATCGGCGAGCTGAAAACATCAAAGAATTGTATGCACATAAGAAATTTATGGAGTATATGAACTGATGTCAATCCAGTGTGCGACCATGCGGTCTTGTTGTACAAAAATTTGAAGAAGCTGGGATGAACCAGCTGTGGCGAAATGGAGCGAAACGAATTGAAAACCATACAATACAATTAAACGGAAATTTTTCTCCTACTTTCAGAGACAATTGTGCTCATTTAATATAGCTATAAGACCAAATAGGAGAATTTCCTGATTGGATGGTTGTTGGTTCCCGGTATGCGAAATAAAATTTTGAATCGAATCAAAATCGAATAAATCTGTCGTCAGCTCATTGCATTCAGATCGTTCACCTCGATTTCCACTCAGTGCTTTCAAAAGGTAAGCAAGTCCCAAAAATAATGAACATTTTCTGGCAGACTATCACATTATTTTTGAGGTCTGACGTTATCACAGTGCTCAAGAACGTTGCTTTTTTTTTCTAAACAAGTGGAAAATCGTTGTGAAGACACCTTTCGCAACCCAACAACGCACTTACCTCACTGCAGAAATCATCGAAAAATGAAAAAAAGGACGTATATATGCTCATTCCCAAGTATTTGCACCAGTCGTCGACAAAAAATTTCCTAGTTGTATGTACTAACAAAAGGTGGTGCAAATTTTCTTTTAGGGATTTTGCAGCAGTCTTTCATAAGAAAATCACCTATTTTCTGAGATCACCTAAAATCACCTAAAATACCTAAGTAGGTGATTTTCTGAGAGCATGCCTATCAAACTTCATTACCTGTTTATTCATAAATTAAAACTATGAGAAGGAATATATATATATATATATATATATATATATATATATATATATATATATATATATATATATATATATATATATATATATATATATATATATATATATATATCAGGAAACACTAAGAAGAAATCGGTAAAAAAGGTAAAGGGAGTTCTCGGTTGAGTGAACACAATATCATCCTGTGCAAGCATCACGCATTCACCAGTAGTAAAGCATAGTGAACAATGTTTTGTACTACTGTGGACTGCTTTGATAGAACGCAAAAACCGGAGCAATGTTTCATGTATTGCGCAATAAAATATGCGGAGTTTGACCATTTGCTCACGAATGATAACTTGCTGCCGACCTACCTTGAGGCTAGTCCCACGCAACAGTGAAATAAGCAGCAATGGAGACAAATCACCTTCCATTCTGCCGCTAGGTCTTTATATCTGCGACATACATGAGAAGCGATTCCATATGGTCTAGGAAAGAGATCATATTTGGTGCAATGATCAATGATTTTTAATCTGACGGAATTCATGTTCGAAATGAGGGGCTGAGGACAGCTTATACAGCTTACAGTTTTTTAAATTGGCTTTTTTTTCTGGGAAACAAGTGGTACGGGTGGAAGTGGTGAGCAGTGAAGGAACGATGCGGAGAGCGATACAGAGCTTTTTAACAGTATTCAGTATGAAGATGGTTGTGAAACAAGAAGAAAGGGGAGCAATGGTCCTTTGCTTTAAGAGAATGCTAACTCAAAAAGACGATATCGGCTAAATAAAAATGAAGAATTTCTGGCTTTTTTCGGTTCTAGGTTATATTTGATGTCCCATTTACTTTACCTGTTATTTATCCCGTTCCAGTTCATTCTTATTGCCTCGATGGTGTTTATCACATCAACTTTGGTGGCCGCAGACTTCACCGTTGGCACGCTATCTGTCTGCTAGACAGGCCTTACTTGCCGTGGATTTTTTTGTTAACATAGGTTTCAGGAATGAAGCTATCGTGCTTCGCTTTTAGTAGTAAATGGGAAAATGTGCCAGAAGTTACAGTGCTTCATAAACCGTTTGTTAGTTGTTGTATTAGAGAATTTTTGTTTCTTGGAGAGAACTTCCACCTTTGTTTCAACGTCTCGAAGCAGGAAGAACATGATACAATACTCTTTGGTGACCTGATGTCAGTGGCCACATCGACCACGGGAAGTGGTACACTGAGGTATTTTTGAAAACACGTATGAAAGGACCACATGTAACTTTTTAAAAAAGAATCCAGTCTAAATTGAGCTTAAAATTCCGGGTTTTCTCTTGCATTTTTGTTTACCTAAGCATAATTTGTAAAAGTATAAGGAACTGATTCCAGTGAAATATTTTTATCAACAAAGTGTCAGTTGACTGGTATGGATCACAGAGTACATTGTGAAAGGTAATATGAGTTGAGCATTCCTCGATACCCTTCCAAAATTCAGTATTATAACTAGGTGGTTGTGATCGTGCAAAGGGAGAGTACTCTTAAATGAGCGGGCAGTAAGCAGTGAAGGCTTTTCGATATTATTTTCTACCTCTAAGCTGCAGAGCACTGAGTATGTAGTTTTGGTATTCAAGATGACTTCTGTGCAAAAGCACAGCACTGCAGCCTGAAATGAAAGTGGGTGCCAGTGACAACGTTACCGTGATGAAAACGGTCTACAGAGGAAGCGATTTAACTACCTAGCCTTAGACACTCACCTTGGAATTTGCTATGAACCACGCGGCGTCTCTCATGCGAAATATTTAACTCTCACAATTTTTACCATTTAGAGAATGCTTCATCGCTGTTTTTCTGAATATGGAAATAATAAGCAAAATCATATAGTGAGGATAAAATTTTATATCATTAACAAGGATCTGAGTGCTACTTAGAACGTTATCGGAAATATCGTTTTTTGTATGCGAGAAACAAAGCTAAAGAGAAAAGTTCCTTGTGGGATAAGCCTAATACTATGCTTCATTTGATAAAGTTTGTATTCTCAGTTCAACTACTTTTAATTTCTCATTGAAGACTTCCCCCAACGTAAAAATGATTTGACACATAGCAGCAAAAAATTGATAATGCCACACTTTTTCAGTTTCAAGATGAGCTTGTCATCATAGGCCTTTGTTCAATCAATACGAACAATTTCTGTTTGAATTTTCATATTCAACGTAGAGTACTCGGTATTCCAAGCAAGAAATGAGTTGAGAAGTCGTGAGTCGATCGGCAACGAATTCGAACAACACGAAGTTTGAAGGATAATTTCGCATAAAACGATCCAATACCGCATCTCTGATAATCATCTCGAAAACCTTGCAAATGGATGAAGGGTTTTTAAGTGACAGGAAATTTTTTTTCTGCAAGGGGGGATCAGTGCACATTTGCAAGATAATGAAAGTGGTGAACAAGAGATGCTATGCAAAAAATCATGCTACGAAGGAATGGAATTGCTTTCGCGATGCGTTTGAGAAACACGAATGGGACATCGTCAGTTTTATGGTAAGTTCTTCTACTTTCGAAATGAGCGAATATCGATGACAACAAAATCCAAGTATACACAAAAAGTAGACGACACACAACGTCATGTTTCATGAAAACATTCGAGGAGTCTTCTGCAAACATATTGGACATTAGCTGGATAGCCGTAGCCTCGCTCTCAGCACTGCATATTTTTAGAACGTGTGCCATATAATGCGTCTTCTACTTTTGTGAATGTTTTTATAAAATTTTTTCGCTTTTTTGCCACATATCTACACGTCTTTCATGAATTCAAGCAAATTTTATGCTACTAACTGGGTGACGCTCTGTGCGCCAATTGAATGTTACTAGCCCGCCTGGCTTATGCCGATTAATCCATATGAAGCTGCAGACATAACGAGAATGGGCTTTTTCTGCAGCGAAGAGCTGCAGACATAACGAGAATGGGTCTGCATGAATGGGTCTTTTTTTTTTCGGCGCTTGCATCTCGATAAACGTATGCATGAAAGTCTATGAAGTGTTCATACACTTCCTCAACGTTGGATGAATCCGCAAGTGATTATCCCACTTATTCTGGGTCAGCATATTATGAGTTTCCTTCCATTTGTACCTTGCAGCATTTCTTCAGTCTGTTCATCTACGTTCTCCAAAGGAAGCTTAAATTTCAAAACGGATACTTCTATGTTCACTTCGGGAAATTCTTTGTGAAAACATTGCAGATGAAGCATACTTTGTTTCGCTATTACCGAGGTCGAAAGCTTTATTATATTGAATAAGATGTGGATGGCGTTAACAAGATTTGAACGTCACTTCCAAAAAATTTTTTTTGACAGAAAGTGCGATTTCATGCAATCTGGCTATTTGCAAGCAAAGACTAAAGCTGAGGCCACCGACTGGCATTGTTGCATTATTCGTCATGCATAACTCAGAAGTTATACCGAGAAATGCCTCAGAATCAACTCTAACCAGCTGTGCTCGTAAACACATATGAAACGGAAGTTTTGGCAGCAGTAACGCCAAGATAAAGCGTTTCGCAAACGAAGCATTTGTCGATGGCAACAAGTTCAGCTGTATCTGTTGACGAGTATGGTCACTCTGCCCGCTCAGTCCTTCAGACCCGGTTCGTGGTCACGGCGAAATATTTGAAAACTGGAGCCAACTGAACTGGAAGAATCCGGCGAAAGGAGACGACCCTTTTCTGAGTCCCCTTGAAGTTGTTCGTGGACACCTGGAGAAAAAATTCACCCCTAGTAGAGCAATGTATGGGTATATTTCCAGAAAACTTTTTATTATACACGTTGCCATTCGTCTGCTTCAAAGTCTCGTCTGCAGTTTGCTAATACGAGGCACACTGAAACCCCTCTTCTTGGTTGACCTCATCGGCTTTCTCATCCAACCATCTCCGCTTCTGTTGCGTGGAGCAATAAACAACACGCTGCTTGTAAATGATACAATCATTTCCCGGATTACCTTTCTTTTCTCATACAACTTATCAAGAGAATCCTTAGAATAAGCCAGGTAAACAAAAGCGCTGTTAACACACGAAAAATCTCCTAACAGTCGAGTAGGCTTGAGAATTTATGTAGCAATACAAAAATTCCAGAAAACAACCTTTATTGGGAAACGCTTTTTCTGTTCGTAGTGTCACTTATGAGAAATTTCCTCAGTAGAATTGTAGACACCAAGCTGAACGGAAATTTGGTTGACCGTTGTCTTTGACTATGAGGTGCAGTTGAACAGTGTGACGAGTAGCACCTCTAGCTTCGAAAGCACTACCAATCGCTGCAGCTTTTCCTCTTCCTCAATTGCATATTAAACATCAGCTGCAGGAAGTGAAGACAGACTGGAAGCGATTTTAGTCAACTCTCTCTTGTCGAGTCGTCTTAGCATCTTCTCGAACAGTTGTTACAGTTGTTGTTGTATCGTGAGCATATGTCCTGCAGCGCGACCATTTATTCCAAATACAGTTCCAGTTGATCGCACCACAGTTTCGATCACCCTGAAAGAGAGACCACAGAAGTGCTCGATGAAATCATCCTTAACTCGGTACCTCAAATCAGTGTCATTACTCTTCCTGATGCTTATAAACGAATCAAAATATTGAGCACTAAGCTCTTTTTCTAAATCGATTTCGAACACAAAGCAGAAAAGAAAATTCATGGAGGATGAGTAATAGGGAACGTTAGCATCGCTCTAAGAGGTCGCTGCAGAATTGCAAATATTCTTCTGAAATATAAACAGTCAGTCATTACGACTACGGAAAAATGCAGATTAATATTTCCGTTGTTTCGGTAAAGAAAGCAGGATTTAATGGTACATAACAGCACACCTAATGCTTTACAAGTCATTTGAATGAAGTGGCTTGAGTGTGTAATAAACCGTGGTAGATAAAATATAATTGAAGCCCAAAATGCCGACAATCACCTATGACAGGTTACATCTGTTAATGAAGCGCTCTCCACAAAAACGAGCGATAACAGCGCAATTAGACAGGATGAGGAAAGCAATCGGCATTGACAGCGTCGGCATGAAAAAAAAAAGCTTTTTCTGCAGCTCGGAAGTTTTAATGTCGTAAAGCGTGCGAGGCAGGAATTAGCGATATCCCTGATTAGCATAGACCTACGTGTCTCGGGCATAACGCAAATTCCTGCCCCATTATGCTCTTCCTTCGCTTGCACATATATGCCTTCTTGTCCCCTGATGTCCGATTAGGGTGCATGGTTGTTGAATAATACACGTCGCAAGCGGCCATACAACTGCATGAATTTGCAGTGCTGTGAAGCAAGTTGAGGTTTCCATGTTCGAAGATAAAAATCTACTGCCCAGAAGTATAGGAGGTTGTACTTGCGCTGTTCCATGAGTGCGGATCATAGTGCCATTAATGTACACGCGTAATAAATGAGGAGTGGATAGCACCGAATGTGCCATTGTCTTTGCACCTTCATTTGCTCTAACTGCACGGACAAGTGAATATGAAAAGAGGTATTGAAAACATCTTGCGTGCATGCATGCATACCACTGCTTCAAACCTGAACTCTTTGCAGTATTCAGTTGGCAATTCAACGAAGCCATCAAGACTGACTGCTATGGCTCATCTACTGACGACAAGGTGGATGAACAAGAATCACGTGCCGCGGTTGGCGTATTGCCAGCGCCAGCTTTCTGTTCGAATCGCACTGACTGAGAGTGAGTGCCTCATCCACTAAGCAGCACCCTACTGGGCGCGGCTTTCGCGTGACGCGGCTGCCCTCCAGCGTTCTCTTGGTTCTGAGTTGTAGGTATCTGCTGCGACTCCGTCGTAATTCATCGTAGGCAGAGAGGGCTGCTTAGTACGCATCGCTGATGCTTTTCGTCTCCTCCCTCGCACTTTTCATTCTGGTTTCGCGTGCGGCTGCGTTCCTTTCCGTTTCATCATTTCACTCCCACAACGTATTTGTGCGTTTTTCCTCGTTAGTGAAATTTCATTTCATAGTGAACGATGAAATGAACCAAAGAAAGCGTTAATAGCACTATCAAAGCGCTCATTCAAATGTTCATATTCGCCGTTAAAGTGCTCTTTCATCGAACTTATTTCGCATCTTTTTTAAGGAGACTTTTGTAGATTACATTTCCATCTTCGATGAGATAAGTGTATTGTGAATACGCCCAAATGAACCGTCACCTTCAAAATAAGTTGTCTAGAGAATCTTTTTTTCTTAAAATGTAACCACTAAGTCTTCATTTTTTTTGCGCATTTCTAGTGAGTGACTTTTAGTAGAGGCAGTTACCTTCTTTCAATAGAGTGTAATCATTGGAGTCGTGCTATATGGCTTGCTGCAAAATGAATTTCTTCCGCAAGGAATCTGTGAATAAAACACGATATCAGAGCTCTTATAGGCAGCTGCAGTGAGCCGCTTTCGAACGTTCCATTCGTGCACCCGAAGCAAACCGTTTTCTAGACCTTTCTGGATGCACCCAAAGAGTTCCGCAAACTGGGCGTGTGACTTTTCATGGTGTTTTCCTTTATATATCAAGAAAAATTTTTTTGCATGCACAATAATGCTTTTTCCATGAACGTTGACTTTTGCTTATAAATGCATTTTTCAGGCATATTTTTCCATCTTTGGGGGTTATTCCGTTGAAGTGATCACTGCGTTTCTTTTCAGTTCGAGACTTTCCATATTTATAGATGTTGATGCAAGGTGTAATCAAATGTACTCACGCAATGAAATTAAGTAGGTTGTTTTATATTTAAAGCAATGCAACACTATTATGGACCATTTTTCAATTAGATCCAAAAGACTATTGTGGCAATCTGTGTGAAGAATTGTTGGCGAAGAATTTGACGGTTAAAGTTCTCACTTTCTTTCCATATCGAGGTAGGCTAGCAATAGTCGCAGTGTTGAATTCTAATGGTTATATAAAGATTTTCAGACAGCTTGAACATAGCAAATGGTTCGATGAGTGCACTAATGAGTTTCTCTCACTAGCTTGCTTATTGATTGTTGTTGAAGCGATCGATACTTTCTAGAGGGAAATGCGACTTATTCGAAATTTTTCAGCAAAGCATCACCCTCTCTCGTCTTTCGCTAACCAACTCCTTAATCGCTATTGCAAAAAACATGTCCCAGTATGTTTGTCCATCGGCTAGCCATCTCTTCTTTTCACACAGCCAAAATTTATATGAATTGATGCAATCCTTTTCTCTCGCAAAAGTGGAACTCGATCGTATTGTTCGCGACTCAGTCGATCATAGATTAAGAGTTTAATTTATGCAGCCAGCTAAAAGTAACACATATATCTTTGTAAATATGATATTATAACACTGATAAGATTGCTCCTTCAGCAGTTCGCCAAAGTAACTGTAGTTGCGTTGCTTCCAAACGTGCTTGACGGTAGCTCATGAGCACATAGACGAGGTGTTGCATTTGATGATGCTCTTTCTTACTCTAAGCAGATTCGACCTTACACCTTTTAAAACCTTTTATTATACCTTCCAGTTCCTTACTAACGTGAGTTTCTGGAAGTTCGAGGAGGGTGTGGAAGTGGGAATGTTGGTTTGAAAGTGTGCAAATCGGAAAGCACAAAAGGCACAGCCCATCACGTTCCTTCATCTTTTTCGTGCGAATTGCACTCTAGAGCCAAAAATGAGCTCTTTCGAATATTGCGCTATATAAACAGATTTAAAAATTGCTAGAGAGCCAAGCATGGCAACCACTTTTGGAGTTACGCCCATCAGGCCAACTAGTTTCAGCTAAGAAGTAATCCATGGGGATCCTCGAGACACGCGACGTTCTTCGGCTGCAGTGAATTCTGAAGAACCAATGTTTTCTCTTCAGTGAACGGCGTAATTCAGAGCTTTACTTTTAAAGCAGATCAACAGTATGAGTCACTGTCACAGCGTGGCTTGCTAAGATTAAGAACGCTTGAAGTATCAGATAAAATGACCTAACTGTTATGTGAAACAGGTCGCGATACCTAGCAATTTAATTCAGCAGTTCAAGAGTAATAGAGTTGTTCGTGCAGGTTAAAAAAGCTTCAGCTATTGAGCAGAATACTATGAAAAATAGTTAGCAACGAAAAATGATTAGATGTTATTTTGTCTCCGTTACACTTCTACTTGTCTTTATCTTTGAGGTGCACCTTTGCACCCTAAAAATTCATTTGGACGTGAACAGAAACTAAGCAACATTTAGAAAATTACGTGAATGTGAAGGTAATACCTTCGATGCGGAGGATCTTACTTGCAACGGGATGGAACAAACAGGTAAAAAAGCAGTTGCAAACAGATAGGCTTTAGCTGAGAGCATCTTTGAAATCGCTACGCGTAAGCTCATTACCAGCCGTGTCACTAAAAGGCTTCTTCTGAAGCGCTTAAGGCAGCGAATATTTTTCTTCAAACCGATCAAACGTCAAAAAGAGTTTCCATCAGCGAAAAAAATTGCTACCCTATATCTGACTAAACTGTTAAATAAATTCACTCAACATTCAGTATCAATAATGTGCCATTTGTAATTCATAGAACTATCATAAAAGTTAGCCACCAGACTGTAAGTTAGCCAAACGTTTGTAAACTCCTTTATTCTCTCGATTGTAATATTTCCTTTCCGGTTAATTTCCTTTTCCTTTATCGAGTGCTGAAACGTTCGGCTGCCATCTAGAATTGTAACGTTCGATAAATGAAAGTAAAAACGTATAAAAATTTTATGCGACCTGTCTAGCGCTGCCATAATACTGTCCACTTCGGAAGCGGTGCAGCTTCAAGCTGACAGCAACTTTTGGATGGGGATTTCGGATGATCAAGACATCCCATGATTCTTTAGTATTCAACCCCCTCCGCCCTCCTTGTTTTACTGAGCGTTTGATCTTATATAGCCGAGCATTACAATGTAGTCGAACATTGTGATTTTTCACTTTTTCCCGGAAGTTCAAATTGCTCGACCTACGCCTCTAAAATGCATTCCTACCTTGGTTGCGCTACGTTCCTGTCTTACCCTTATCTCCTCTTTCCAATTTTCACCACGCATTAACAATACGTCATTTTGCCTAGACTCGCGGAGCTCATGCAGGAGTGCGATTCATCCGGTGAAGGATGGTCAATGAGTCGTGCTTTTCACGAATGTCGTGTGTGTAGGTAGAGGTCCAACAATTAGAATTTGTTGCCAAAGCTTCCAAAAAGAAAACTGTTCGATCATTAAGTAAGGTTTGACAGCTAGAATTCGCCGTTGAAACAAGAAAGGTTAATCTTTTTTGACATGTCTGCGTAAGTTTCTCTTCGAGGTGCTTAAAATTCTCGCAGATCTTAATTCCAGTTTCAGTTGCGAACCGCGAAATTTTTTTCTCACCGTGGTAAGTTGGAATTGTCACTACCCCCACTATCACTACTTGAAAATGTTTGCGCCATCTTCACTTCACTTGCTCTTCGATCGGCAAAGGGAGGCGCTTTGCCTTCTTAGGGTCAACTTTATGAAGTGCTTGATTTATTGCCTGATACCATTTCATCCCTTTTGCAGTAACCAAGGAATGTCGCTTCACCTCTGGCATCTTACCTTCTACCTGGAACGCTGTTTTGGAAGAAATCTAGCGTAGCAGAAGAGTTGGGCTTTAAATCTTAGGTCATGAGCTTATGCTCAGAAATTAGCGTTCCTAGAGGCAGCCCACGTTGTGCTAATGGACTATAGGATACGCCAAATTAGGCAAACTGTGTATTTCTATATTCCTTTTGCAACCTAAGTCTCTTTTAGTTTGAGCAACGAAACCTACTTGCGAATAGCGATAGAAGCAACCACAAATGAGATTAATAATCTTATTAGCAGTTAGCAATTATATCATATGTCTACCCGACAACTACTGAATGAAAACACATCGCCTTTTGAAAGGCGCAAATCGATTAACTATAGAAGTCCACATTTATGGCCGCTCTGTGAGTGGCAGACGCTGTTTTGAGTCGTAATATTCGTGCGTAAGAAAGCAGAACTAGTGTGTGTAAAGATTCTGCTTCCTCTCCCGTCTACTTCTCCATCTCCCCCTCATTCCTATACCCCACTTCATCCATCCTCACGAACTTTTGGAAGCTTTCTTTATTTGTTCAAAGAGCTCAATGTTTGAAGGTTTTCGAAGATATAGTAAAGACATAGAAATCCGAGTATTTTCATCATCTTTATATTACGCTATTTTCTTCCTATATAGAAATACGACTTTGCGGAAAAGCAAAGGCAAAACTCCGCTGCCGCACTTCGATCGGAGAGTTGCTGCAAATTCGGTGTTGTATTATATACAGTTTTCTTCTTTAATTATTTTCTAATTTACGACAGTATGTGCATATCTTTTTTTTTTCAAGAAGGAAAGAGGAGTGAACGATGGTCTGGAGTTCCTAAATTTAATCTCTTTGTGTCATGCCGAACTTCTTATTTCTTGACTAGTTTTAAAAAAACGAAAAATGAGTAAGCGTAGCTTTTACATTTCCTGAAGGGAGTGCTAAACTAGAGAACATTCATGAAATGGTTCCATGAAATAACGATGGCGGTAGCCGGTTATAGGAAGAAAGTAAATTGTTTGAAAAGTTAGTGGAATTTTTTCGCAAAGCCGTCTTATCATACAAAGTAAAGTGTTGTCCGTCCTCCCTCCACCCCCCGCCTCCCATTAGGCATGTGAACGACCTTCGGCGTTAGCGAAATGGAGCGTTGTTGCTGCATTCGTGGTTTCGACAGATAGAGTATGTCTTCGCTTGATGACACAGCTGACGATTTGTACAAGTCGGCCAGCTTCTCTAATGCTCTCACTGTGGCTCATTCTGACCTCTCCTGAACGCTGATAACGGTGTTCAGTTTTTATTTATGATGAATACTTCAGTATGTTTTGCTGTGGTGACACACCTCTTCAGCACATCTGAAATTGAAGGTAACTGCAAGTTGGTTGTATAAAAGAGTTGACACACTGAACATAAATCCTAATAAACAACAGAAATTGGAACGGACGTAATGCGAATGCCTGTCGCTTTAATTTCCTGGAATGTGCTGGTTTTTTCCGGTCGTACAAATTTGCAGAAGCAATGTGGCTTGTCTTATTGCTTCAAACGTGTAAGCCGTTTAATGGAGTCACTTAGCGCTGAGAGCATTCGTTTATTGATGATACATCATATATCAAACTCTGATAATGACAATTTCTGTGTAAACTTCCATATAAACTATGCTTATTTTCATTTAGTAAATCAGGCATTAAAATGTGTTAATTTTATAGCATTCTCAAATATAATATATTGAGATTTCAGAAAAGGACATCACACAAATTGGGCACCATAAATTATTGCACTCATTCATTCTGATCGATTTTTCGGTTCCGAGTTGAGTGGTGACGAAGATAGCAAATGCGCGACGCAGCAACGAAAACGTTGAAAGCATGTTGCTAGCCGCAAAATGCAAATATTATCGTCGATCGATGCACACAGCTTTTCAAAACGTCAGAGAAATCATTTGACTTAACATCATTTTAACTGTATCGTCTCGACGAACTCTTCATTCGCTTATCAAATATTTCTTTTCGAATATTGAATATCTATAGGTATGTGCTCTCTTGAAAGCTTTATCGTCCATTCATAGTTATATATTCTGTTTAAATATAGTGGACATCTTCCTCGCTAGACCGCAAATATGTGAATATATATATAAAGCGGCGTAATTCTTAAGAGCTGAGATGAGCAAGATGAAATTGGTTGCTTACTAATTGTTTTGCCACATGTGATGTTTGATAGCATTTTGTTTTTTTTTTTTTTCTGAGAGAAACTGGCGAGATTTTTTCCATATTATAATCCATCGCTCGCTGAAATGTATTACGTGAGCGGTGAGTTCGATTAAACCTTTTTTATTCCACATAAAGCTCAAAGTTTAAGTAAACACATTTGAAAAATTTGTTTGCTGAAGTGTTGAGTGATTGGATTTTTGATTGATCATTGTTATATTCAGCCGACCTTTCACACAATCTTGCTTTCTCCGTGGAGATTCCTTTCAGGCTCGCACCTTGCAGAGCGGGATCCACAGCTAAAAGAATGAAATCCGTTTTACGAATGTCTCAATGCCAATACCGACTGCTGCGTTTCACCAGTTCAAAAGACTCAGAAAACCTGTGCAGGTAAATGCGTCATGAGCGGAAATGAAACGTCAGAGCTACACATTTGCCTGCGATGAAATGTGCGCTGTTGAGCGTTAAGAATATAATTTTGTCGTAGGCGGAAAAAGTTACCTTTGATACACAAACACAGATCAAACCTATTAATGCTGCCAAGTAGCGCGATATTCACTACAGCATTTGATAAGCGCGACAGGTCGTCCAGTAATGAGCCCTGAGAATATGGCAGTGGGCAGAAATCCGCCGGAGTTGAAATTCAACGTGTTACATTCATGAAGTGCAGCTGAAAGCAAGAAAAATTGATGAGTTAGGCGAGGAGCACTCATTAGCTGAACAACTGGTAGGAGGTGAGGTGGGTTGCACTTCCTCTCTCAAGGGATACCAGGAAGCGCTTTACGTAGGTTGCAGTGTCAGGGAATGTTTGAGATGGCGTTAAGCGGACGACTCAACAAGGCGACCAACGTTCGTTTGCTATCGCCACCTGCCTAAGTTTACTTAGTTTATTGCTTCACCATTTTGTGCGAAATGCACACTAACCGATCAGTTTCTCTTGCGACATGTCGTCCTTATTTCTGCATTATTCTTTCCACATCGTTATCGGTAGGAGATTAATATTCTAGTGATATGAGATTAATATTTTTTAATATTAATTGCGTATGTTGTTCATCACTTCAGTGCTGCGACGGTGTGCCGTTTTTTTTTTAATTTTTTAAATTTATTTTTTGTTTTTTTTTTTTGTTTTGCTGAACTACGTGAATGCCACAACGACTTGCTTTCGGAAATTTTTCAACGAAGTAACCAATGCAGCAAATCTTTGGCAAAATTCCTTGCCGATTGAAAAAAAAAAAGTGTTCGGCTGGTGCCCTTCAATCGTTAGCAAAAAATTATTTAATGGCATTCGTATATCTCTCTTTATGAGATGTTCTTTTAAACGTGATAATTCTTGTAATTTTGCGTCTCTGCTGTTTTCTACTCACTGTTCTTTCAAAGCTTACGAAAATCGCTCGCATTTTTATATTCACATTCATCTCTCAGACTCTTCAAGCAGTTGCTCGCAATTTAAAGAGGATCACGAAATTTTTAATAGCAGTCTGAGAAATGGAAGAGCCTTTGACAGCAACTTCAAGAACATCACTCAAGCTGCCAATTTTATGCGGTTTACGCGCCTCATACCTTCGCAACGAACGCTAACCGGCGCCTCATTATTAACGCATTGCGTTTTACAGATGAGAAGGAACTGACATTTCTTTGGCAAAACACATTGTGTGTATAAAATGAAACTGCTGCACTTGAGAACCATAAAGTTATCTGTCGGTAGCTGAGACCAAATGAAGAATTTAGTGATGACCTGAATGATGATTTTGGTTGTTAGGCTGAGACGGTCAGCGAGCATACGATCGCACTTTACCTCTAAAGGTCATTCTATTGCTGCCGTTAGCGGAAACTTGATTTCACCTCGAGATTTTGATTCCTGTGGTCATGGTTCTGATTAAAAAGTTGATAATTTCGGCTCGTTAGTCTTCGAGATGCGCCGAACTAGGGGTAACTGATGAGTAGTGAGTGCGACATATTGAGGCACCTCTTAGGTTTAGATGCTGCTGGTTCAGATGCTACAACAGATTCGGAATCTAGGCAAGAGCATTCGAGCCTGAGGTAGCTTTTCAAACTCATCCTTCCACCTCTTCGATGGCGTCACGTGACTGTCAACAAACATAAGAGAGCTGAGTGCGAATGGAATAACCAGTGTAAAGACGATAATGATTAGAAAGAAGTATCCATCGATACATAAGCCGTTTGACGTTGCCTAAACTGGGCTTGGCGTTAGTCGATCTTGAATGCTTGCGCAAGGAAAATTTAGCTGCGCTGCACTTCTTTCCTTCCAAGAGCTTGTGACTTTTCTGTGCAGGCCTCTTGCCGTTCACTGCCATCCAAAAGTTTTTGCTTCCAACTCACAAGATATTTCTATAGACAATTACCTTACAGGTGTTTATCTGAAGCGCTTTTTGGAATTCCCATATGCCTTTGAAAAAGTGATATTTGAACAACGTGACGTCGTTAATCTTCTATCGATTAAACTTCGTAAACATCACCTCAGCTTTTAATGAGTCAGATGAAAAGCAACTGAAAAAAAATTGTGAGAGGTGATACATTAGTGGTACTTTTTTTAACACCTTTCGTAAGTGACTTGAGATTACTGAGATATTCGATGAAGAAGCGACCGCTTAATGCAACCGACTCAGTCTTTTATTCACATACTGCTTTCGGAGCCTTCGATTCAAACTCTCTGAGAATAACGCTGAACGTGCTTTTTAGCAAATCATTGATTGCAAGCTATTCGTAATGACCAAAATCGCTCATGAAGATAGCTATTTACACAACTGAAAGCGGGAGATTCGTAATGAGTTTTCGATTCTCCTTCAAAATGCAGCGAATTCGAAAGCTGCTTCGCTCTATTAATCGTCGCTTAGAGAGAGATAACGTTTCGCTGTGAAACGTTTCCCTAAAGTTTGTGGCTCCAATTTAAAATTGATTTATTAATTCATCTGTTGTGAATAATTTTTTTTATTTTCATTAATGCATTGATTTATGAGTTATGTGATC
The DNA here is from genome assembly GCA_013433145.1 of Ascaris suum. Classification (NCBI taxonomy): domain Eukaryota; kingdom Metazoa; phylum Nematoda; class Chromadorea; order Rhabditida; family Ascarididae; genus Ascaris; species Ascaris suum. The sequence goes on from CM024189.1 coordinate 495,024, forward strand.
ATTAGATATACGGATATACACATCAATAGATATGTATCAATTCTTACTTAAATGTTCTCAAAGTTTCGCTTGTGAATCGACTCACTCTTAAAAGTAATCCAATTTAAGATTGCAACTCTGGAAGTGTTTTTGGCCACGCAGGCATCTTATGGTAATCAGTCAGCGTTACATCACGCGAATTTTAGAACCCTAGAAAATAGCAGCTGTTAGGCGAAAAAATGTTTAAAGTCAGCGCACGAGAAGAAGCGATTTTGTGTGGACGTTTCAAGCAGACGTGTTCGACTCCTATGAAATTCCTCGCAAATGAAGCTAATGCGTATCGTGTAAGCTGAATGGTTGCAGGTTAGCTCAAACTCACAAGGTGACCATTTGAATTGAGATATCATACCTGGAAATATGTGCAGCTTTACTTTGCTTTCGGAGCTCTGATTGCTATCTTTTTGAAGGTGATCTACCCTACTGTGCATTGCCCATCATAGTGCATCTCACCGGAATTCATCGCTTGAGTGACACTACTAAATGCTTAGGAGAGGATTGTGCTACTGGGATGATAGGAAGCTCGTTGACTACGAACATAAGGACCTTTGTTATGTACGAAGAAATAAACCGAGGAGCGAACACTCCGATAGCAGGTTGATGAGGTTTTGAACTCTGATCTGAAGCAAATTTTTCCACTTTATGGATAATTTGTTGTTTTTTCCATCGCAGAACAATTTTAGGAGGAAGTATCGAGTGAAAATTTCATTTTTCGCATATCAAGCTTTTTATAAAGGAACTTCGGTAATGTGGGCGTACTCAACGTAGGGCGTAAATGCAGACGACTGCAAGTGGATAGGTGCATATTTTCGTTTGTTTTCTCACTCTAATTTCCACGAGGCATTTTACCTTAATGAATTCGCCGTCACCTTGTGGTTGCTCTGAAACGTTCGTCAGGTAGCTGCCGTCTGCAAGTAGTGCTGATACTTATTTATTCTCGAGACCCTTGCTTATGGCCGTCACTTAAAATCTCATATTATTACCATCGGCGTGTACAGTACCATCTTATTATGAAATATAGTTTTAATAGCTAAAAATTCACCACCTTTCCAGACATGGTTTCCCGCATAAAATTTTATGGATGAAAATACAAAAAATCTAAGAAATGAAAAGGTTACTGCTTTTAGTAATATGTTCAATGAAGGTAAGTATTGCTTTCGGTGCTTTTCTGTTTTTGCCACTGAACGCTTTTGCCATTTTATAGAATCAGCGCTATGTGAATACGATAGCTGTCGCAAACACACGACGTATTAATGCGCTTTTAATGGTATTAATAACTGTCCATTGCATTTTCTTCGTTCAACAAGGTATAATTTTTTGAGAAACACTCTTGAGCTATTGCTGGACGAGATTCTTTGGCATTGGCGGACACGTTCTTTTACTCATAGCTGAGCAAATATCATCCTTGAATTTTACTTGCCTTATCTCATTTGGTTGTGCGCTTAGGTGGGTTCCCTAATGTAAATGTTATCGATGAAGTTGCTTTGTGGGATCATTGGTTAGCTCTTAGGCGTCTCAGACAGCAGAGCGATCGTTCTCACAATGAAGTGATTTCTATAAAATCGATGCATTTGCGATATATGCTTCGTACGTTCATCTTAGAATTTCTCGATCACCTAACATCGCATGTCGTCACAGAAAATGTGAAAAACACAACCATTGGCTTTCTGTCGAAGTGTCGCAGTGTTTGGCAGGTAACATCAAGTAAGCTGCTACAAAACTATTGCATGGTCAGGCCGCTTTTATCAGCCACGAAATTGGTTCGTGCTGTCTCCAAATCTTGCCATGATCTGGCCAAATGGAGTACCGGTCGCGTTTACGAGCCGAAACGAAGGGACAAAGTTGGCACTGCAAAGACGCTTTGCTCATGTGCCATACAGATCATATGAATGAAAAAGTGCGCTGCTAGGTGATCAGCTTGAAAGCAGCGTCGGCATTGCGAGTTGTTACAGTGCTCGCTCACGTCGCTTTTTGCGGGCGCTGATCTACCCCTTTGCTGAGCTAACTCATCGGCAGCTGCACACACGCAAATGCTGGCTCTTCTCACTTTAATGTGGGCGAGAAGGTGAGCGTCGCTGGTATCGAGTGGGTCTTTTCTATCAACCTTTATTTCCTTTCCGTTCGCACATCAAACCTTTCCGCTGGAAGCTGCTGAAACCTCGGACGTGGATATTAACATACATGTGACGACTCCAATTGGCTTACTTCCTTTACATTGCCTTTTCTTCGATGAACGGTATGGCCCGTGTTCTTCCGATTACAGTCAATGGTCAGGCGACGAACTACTCAAATACGCAGAGATGTGATCGATTTTCGTGACCTGCTCGTTCACGAAAAATGCGTATATCCCTAAATCATCGTGGTCAGTCTTAATCAATAAGTCAGTTTGCATCTTCTAAAACATGCTCTTCAGTTCATACCGAAACACTTTCCAAGCAGATCCTTTCGATAAAACTCGTCTTATGCCTTTCAATTGTTGTGTGTCTTATGCAAGTTTTCCTATGGAGTCCTCATCTAGCTACTGGAGTACAAATTCTCTAGCATGAAATTAAATATGCAAGGCATGCTGGCTTACGTCAGCCTATTGCACTCTAGCGCTTTCATGCTTCCAATGATGAAAGCAATTGCTCCAGCAATTGACAGCAACAGAACGAAAAATTTGATTGAGGAAGATCGCTGCTCCGTTCAACCGTAGGAGGACTAGCATTTGATACCTATCAAAATTATTAGGGGAGCAAGCTGGAAGCCATTTTAAATTCGAAAGCATGAAAGCTAATGCCGACGTAATTTTTAAAAACTTAAAAATTTGCTCGGAGAAGCAGTTAAAAGTAGCTAGAGTGCAACGGTCTTAACACTGTCTAAGCCACAATGCCTTGCATATTTAATTACATCTCGAGCAGAGAATTTGAGGAAAAACATTGCAATAAATCCTCAGAGGCTTTGGGATCATAGGAAAACGGCTAGCGAGAAACGAAACATTTGAACACATCGAATTGCGGATAATCATAAGAAAGTTGCCATCGAAAGGATAAGCTTGGAAAGTGTTTCGGTGGCTGTTTATGAATCATGAAGAGCAATGTTTTAGAAGATGCAAAGTTTTTATTGATTAGAGCCAGCGGAAATCTTTTTGCACGATGATTTAGGCAATCTAACGCATTTTTTTTAATCGAGCAGGTCACGAAAACGACTACAACATCTCTGCGTATTTGAGTAGTTCGTCGCTCAGTTATGATTGTAATCGGAAGAATCATTATATACTTTCATGGAAGAAAAGGCAATGTAAAGGAAGAGTTTTTAATTGGAGTGGTCACATGTATGTTAATGAAACGTTTGAACTTTCAGACTGATGCTTTAGCTAATGAAAGGAAGTTTGGAAAAGTGTCACACTGATGACGATCATCGCAACATTGATGCACAACTATGGCCTAAGGTACATGTTTGGCTGTTGGCACTGGTTGTTCAGTCCGCTCAGCGCTCAATTGACCCTCACGACAGCGCAGTGCCGCTGCCTGTTAGCGTGAGGGGCTTGCTCACGAGGGCATTGCCAGGTGCATTAAATCGTCTGCTTTAGCGTTGTACACTTGGCAAATCGTTCTGTGCTAACACAAACACACACACGTTCTTGTTTTCGACTTCCGGCCGAGCAGTCGACTTAATGGCGAATTGCGTCATCGTCTCCAAAGAGAGAGTGTTGAGTGAGGGCTGCGCCTAAAAGTCGCCCACCTATAGTGACGCCAGTTCACGTTGGTCGGTGTTGTCTCATTGCTGACGAACTGTAAGACGCAAAAATCAAATAGTAAAGCTATCGAACTATTAACTCTTTCAAAGCTCGCGATCGGCGCTTCTTTCATCACTCTTTGTTATTGATCATTACAGAACAAACTTGTCTGAGTACCGCTGCTCCGTCCGTATATTATAGGGAGCCTTTGATCGCTTGGCTGTCATTCCCATGCATAAGCCGTTTTCGAACTTTGTTCGCATTCTTTCTAACGGCCACTACATAAATGTAAGTTGGTCACAGATCTTTTATCTTTACTTTCCTTCCACATTTTATGATCCTATTTATCTGTTCTTCGAAATGGTTTATTTCAAATAATTTTAGATTACACTGACTTACTATGACGATGGAACAGTTGGAGTGGAACAAAGAATATTAGAAATGCAGCACAGCACCAAAATTATAAAGCCATAAGTGAGGCAGAATATCGGATATATGTTAAAGGTTGCAACTGAACATATATTTCACCTGCATACAAGCGCTTGCGTCATCTACAGTAAGAAACAGAATTTTTTTTTACCATGCTGGTATGTGGTTTACGTCGTAAGTCGACGTTTGCTGTGATGACCGGGCCTAGACCCACGTCACTTAAAGGGGTCCAATTTGCATTCGCTTGTATTATTTACACTCGAATGATCAACATTTGTCTCACGGGAGCACATCTTCATAACTACATGGATTTTTCTATGGGAGCTGTCAACGTTTCAATCATTGTGCTCAGTGATAAGCGCACTTCAACGCATTAAATTCATTTTATATGCTCGATAGCGGAAGCTGTCATCGCTGAAAAAGGATATGGAAAACGAAATTGAAAAAAAGACAGCAGCTTATCCTCCACAGAGACAAGCCAGCGATGAGCTGCCTCTGGAAATGAACTACGCTGCGATGTTTTGCTAATGATAACATACAAAAGTGAAAGATTGCCAAATTGATCAAGAATCGTTTTCAGTGCACTTTTTAGGTCTCTTATATTTGTGGACAACTTATATCTGTCCTTTGATCGGGTCACGTGGGTAGGTCTGACTGTAATTATTTCCAAGGTGATTTCAGACCTCTTCAAATTCATGTGTTGTAGCACTATATGCTTCATAACTTTATTCATCCAAATCATAAAACTGAACATTTTAGAAATGTTTTCAGTTTTGTCGGAGACTAGACTTTTATTGCCGATGTCATTACATTTAGTACAGTTATTCGATGTTTTTTTTTTTTGGATGAAGCAGAATGTATTTAATGAATCTTTTCGAAGTTAACCTTGTTGTATCATACTGCGTTCTGAAGCATGCAACTGTAAATCTTAGCATCAACTTCGAACTTTATGCATTCATGAACTCAATGCATTTGTAATGCGCCCAACTATCCTCAAGCGGTATTCTGCACGACTTTTAGCTTTCAGTTGGTATGTATCCGCTATTTAAGATATACGTTATATTCTGGACGATTCGTCTTTTTCTTATGTTACTTCACAATGGAAGAGTACCAACTCTGTGTTAATGCCATTCTCGAGAATAATAGCGTTCTTAAGCAGAAATCTATCGAATAACAACTAATGCGTTTGTTCTACTGATCAATGAAAATATAAAAACGCCTGAAGAGGCTGATTTTCAAAATACACGTTTGGCACTTGTCGTCTTCCCGCGATCCGTTTCCAAATGTGCTATAAAAGTATTAAGAATTGCTCGGAGTCAGGCGTACTCTTTCATGATTCACTCAAAATTCACGGTAAAACATGCAACATCAATATACAGAGAAAAACAATTTCATGTGCGCAGCTGATTATATTTTTGATGCCGTTAATTCTTATAGCTGTAAAGAGAAATACTGTTTCAAGTGTTTTCGATTCTCGTGTTTTGATATCCATTGGATATCATGTTAAGTTTCGTCTGCGTTCTACGATATTATTGTCCGTTTTCACGGTTGTTGAAGCAAAACGTTTCTCGAAAATGATGGATGCAATCCTGATGTAGCGTAACTTCATACATACCGCCTTCCTTCTTCCGTTCTTTGCGAAAGTATGATGAGGAATAGTAGTTCTCAAAACGGCAATCTATTGCAGTACGAGATATGAGCATAACGTGCGCTTTCCGCTCATTAAAGATTGTGCATTTATAGACTCATAAGTGAAATCAAAAAAGCATATTAAGCGAGGCTATTATATTTAGGCCAACCACTCGATCAAGATGATCAAAATAGACTCCAAAAGTGCCCACGTCGCCTGTGTCTTCCAGAAGATGCTTCTTTGAGCATAAGGATGTCGAATATACTGCTGAAAATGAAGAAAGCCTACACTCCTCTTCCCTCTTCCATTCTCCCACCAATAGAAAATTTCTAGAAGTGCTTAGATGAGCGTCAGCCTGCTGTATGTGAGTTTTCGAGCATGCAAATGCCGAATATGCCATTTTTGAAACAACAATAATTTTGGCCATACGGCAGGAAAGGACGGCCAATTCTGGCCATCAAATTTTGTTCACAGTGGCATTTTTGGCATCTCTGTGCTCAAAAACAACCACATTTGAAGCTACATGGTAATCTAAGCACTGTTCTCTTCGACTGTGCAGATACTGCAAATACGTTCTATCTTCGTTCGTACCCTATACCTGTTTCGCTAATACTATTCGATGGAACACGATGATGCTCCGGCGGCTTTCCTCGTTGTGACATTATTTCAGAACCAACAATAACTTCGAACCATAGAAGTTTCAGGATCATACTCGGCACACAATTGCTCCTTATCGCAGAATTTATACTGCTCTAATTAGTGCATCAGTGAGCATTCGCCGTCGGTCGCACTGCTACGCCATCCTATGAACTCCGCGGGAAATTTTCTCAGGGTGCCTGACGAGACCACCCACCGAGCTACCATAAGACATCAGGTGCATGAAGATGACGACGAATCAAAATTGAGCTCACGAGTTACCTTCAGCCAGGAATCTGTTGCAATTGAGCAGAGGTATTTATTGTAACTTCTTTACAGATGTGTATGTCTTCGTCTCTCTTCTTGTAACGAACAGCGTACGGCATTCACTTCCTGTCCTCCTTACTTCTGGCATATCCGTTTATGAGAACATGAACTTCTGTTCCATAACAGTTTTCTTTTTGTGCGTTTCTGCAGCTTTGTGTTTCCAAGGCGCTTAAAGACGCCTGGTGTTATGCCTGTTCCCATGTAGTCTATACGCGCGTGCCCTTTTGTCTGCCTACCTGATTTGTCTGTTCGATAGTTGCAACACACTAAAGTGTGGGTACGAAATTTGGTTTGCGTGACTCACCGCATAGGTTGTGTCAGCTCTCAGAGATCAGTCAACTTCAGAACGAATTGTTAGAATACGAAAAAGATTTCATGTGGAAGAGTATTCTAGGACATTTCGGACAGCGTTCTATAATTATTGCAATCATAAGAACAAATCTTTTGTAGATTGTGTCAATCAGCGAAATAGTTAATGTCAAGTGTGAGATTGCAAAAGGTTGCTCTGCCCTAATTGTTGCACCACTTTTTATATCTGCTCAGATATTTATTATATTTGTCGCTTTTCATGACATTGAAAGGTCTTCAATGAAAGCTTAATTCCCTGCATCTTCAGCAAGTGAGTTTCTCGTCGAAAGCCACACAAGAAACCGTGCAAAAACTTCGTCGAACTAATAAATTCCTGCATTCTTCGATACTGAATATAGGCGGATTAGAAATAAGGCTTTTGCAGAATAGTGTTTTATTGAATTGTCATTCCGTCTTAGGAAAAAACACCATTATAAATTTTGAATTGTTCTTAAGAAATTTTGCAGGCTCCATCAATCAACGAATTTACTCCAGCGAGTAATTCAACATCGCTTCTTTAGTTTCAGTTTGCAACACCTTTATTTATCTACTAATCTTGCGAGAAAAACATTTTGAAATATTAAGAATCGGGGAGCTCGTTATGGTGGCTTAGCAGTAGCCTGCTGCCAGATATTATTGTTGCTGAGTAAGCATCCTCACTATATGACATCATGCCTAGTGTGAAAATTTCAGCGGCACCGTATGACTTTCAAAAGGATGAGAGTGACGAAAACGACGGCATAATTCACAACGTTTTACTTGCCTCTGGCAGGTGCTTGCTGTAATAGATAAGCGAAAGCGATTTTCAGCGATTCGAGTGAAGTCGATAAACTAAATGGCGAAACATTCACTGATTATCGTGAGGTTATGGCGAACGAGGTTAAGAGAGACGGTTGGGATAATAAGATGCAATTCTTCATGGGCGTCATCTCATACGCTGTTGGATTGGGCAACGTTTGGAGATTTCCCTACTTGTGTCAAAAAAATGGTGGAGGTATGATGGAGGATTTGCCAAAGAATTTAGCACTTCAATCTTTGGGTAAAATTAAACAAGCTCCTTTTGTTGTAGCTTAAGTCTGAGGCTGAGAATACAAATGTGGCAGTCAACGCTGCTGGTAAATGAATGTTTCCATGCTTCACTGCATCCTTCTTGCAATTGGCGCAATACAATTCTTCAGTGAAGAAGCATGAAACTCGGCTTTTCTTGTTAAACGAGAACATGGATAATCACTACGTATGCAGAGAATTAATAAATTTGACCTTTAGTATCAATAATTGTAATTGTACCGTTGTTCTCCTCGATTCCGAGCTTTTTTTCCAAAACCTTAAGCTTTCTGAGTTTTCGTGACCTTTTCCACCTTCCTCCGTTTGAAAGACTATGTTGTCCTTGAGGATGAGAGTAGCACACGTGGACGGATTATGTCAATTACGAATATTTAGTTCGAGGTAGCATGTATATTTGTTTCATACTGCGCGGGCGATCCTAGTGAATTTACACTCGTCTGTTTTATGGTTATATATTCAAGCTGGTTTAGCACTGAATGTTCAGCCTCATAAAATATTGAAGGTCATAGGTTACCAGCAGTTTGCTCATTGTTGTTTATTTGAAAGGTATGGAGCAATGAAAACTTTTTAGGAGCGTTCCTTATACCTTACATTATTATGATGGCTGTCGAAGGAATGCCACTTTTCCTTATTGAACTGGGTATTGGACAAAGGTTGCGAACAGGCCCTGTGGGCGTATGGAACGCAATACATCCATATCTTGGAGGTAATCATGGATTTTCGAAAAATCTAGTGATTTATTCATATCTTCGCGAGAATCCGCTTTATTTTTGCAACTACGATGGCTATCGCGATTTCGCTGTCAAATGCACCGTAGAGGTAGAAAATGAGTATATCGGCCAAACGATGGCATTTTTTAAAAGGATGCCGTTGTAGCAAATATCTACAGCAAATAGAATACCCAAAGTACAACTTTTCACTGGCTTCTCTTTTTTTGAGAATTCAGTATTTCTTCGAAGTATTATTTCTAAACATTTACTTATTGAGAAAGCATCATTGCAAGCTAATCCGTCTGAATCGGCGACATATTAGGCGTACTACGGGCATCGTTTTCAAATGCACATTATCGAGCGTTTTATATGAGGTGATCAGCGATGTTCGCAACCAACTTCAGGAGTGGGTGTTTCGGCGGCTATTGTATCCTTCCTTGTTGCGCTTTACTACAACGTCATCATCACTTGGTGTATTTATTATTTGTTCAATTCATTCACAACACAATTGCCGTGGAGCGTAAGTTTCGTGTATGGGACTTTGCAATTTTAGCTTCAATAATTTCACTCTCTCCTCATTATATATCTAGCGCTTAGATATTTGAAAGTTCGACAACGAGATAGTGGCGATCGACAAGAAGCTTGTCGCAACAACTTAATCAAATTATATCGACGACAGAGCATCAAAATTAAGAGGGGATGCTTGCAGAAATGCCCTAAAGAAAACGGTACAGTAGTGAGCGAGTGTGCCGCATCCAGTTCTGCGACAAGCTTCTTTTGGAATCGAGAGGCAATCGATACGAGCGAGTAAGTCCTTCACCTGACACCCTATAGATTTATCTGATATCATGCTAGCGAAAACAATTTCACGTGAAAATTTACATCAAACTATACAGTTTTCAAACCAGTCTACCCTAATTGCTATGATTTATTTATTTCACGAGTGCAAGGCTTGGTAAGTGGATGAAGAGACAATCCAATGCGCCAACATCAAAACCTTACCGTGGCGCTTCCTTGGTGACAGAACTCAAAAGGTAAAAAGATTAGCGAAATGTCCAACGAATGCAAGAAATGTGGATTTAAACGTCTTACCTCTTCTATTTTCAACTTCCAAGGCCTTTGTAAAATCTTTTCTACTTTGTTATCTCTCAGCTATAAATAAATGTCTTCAGACTCCGGTTCGGCATCAGTTAAAATGAAGCAATGTTCGGATTTTGGTTCAAACAGCGTGCTTTTGAACTAATGAAAGGGCTTTTACCCCCGCAGACTTATTGTCCCAGAAAGGATATATATTGATTACTATGTCAGTGTGGGGAGCATTATATGAGGTGTTCTATGACATTCTAGGAGAAAATAAGTCGGAGCAGCAGGGCTAAGCTGGAAACAAGGAGCGAGGAGGTTTTTGTCTGCCAAAAAACTCTGGGAATGGGGTAAATATTAGCGAGAGTGTCTTCACGCGGAGAGAAAGATAAAGTAGCTTCCTAGAGCTGCCACTCAAGGTTCAGAACTCACTTTCTTTCTTCGTTCATCCAGACATCCTTCTCGTCTTCTTATTTAGAGGGGATGAATACTTTTCAACAAAGCCTCATAGTCTGGATCAATATTTACGTGCTAATAGAAGCACTGCCTCCTTACAATCAAACCACGTTAGCGGCACGACAATCACAGTTGCTCGCACCTAACCTTACATTCGTCGGTCGTGTTTCTTAGACGTCCTGTTTATTTCATTAATCGTGTTTGTGCGAAGTGTGCTTTCACGAGGTGAAAAACAGTCTTTTAGAAGAACAACAAGAAAACAATCTGGAAACTGAATTAACGCAAAAACAGTATAGGCGAAAGACGGTCCCAACGTGGTTTGACAATAAAGGCATCCTTTACGTGCATAATGCCGTCCGATTTCTGTTCAACCGGGATTATCGTGCAATGCGTGCGTTCTTGAAGTGGTGCACGGAGCGTTCACTAGTGTTTCATCGAGACCCACATACCGATCGTGGAGCTTCAACTTTGGAAGACGTAAAGCAGGAGACACTATGTATTAGCAGATGGCAGAAAGTATCATTGTCCGGTGCACCGAACTAGCCGAACCGTACCATCTGCATAGCCTTGGCCTTCGACGGTGCTTACCCTTCAACAGCCGCGCTTAGTCACTTGCACAGCTTGGTACGATAAACGTGAGACATTCGCGTTGTAGAGAGACGCATATATGAAAAGCGTCGGCATCTTGAATACATGCACCATGAGAAGCTGCGTAATCGTATAAGAGTTCTGTCGGAGGCAATTTTTGGATCGGAAACGAGGAAGTGCTGGGGGCAAACCTGAGAGTCTCATAGATTTTCCGATCAGCCGGGGGCAGGGAGTATCGCAACAATGGTTTCGTCGCGCATTTTGCAACAAGAGAAAGTGATAAATGAACTCGTTATTGTTACTAGTAGCGGCGTCGACAATTAAAATGGAAGCGGCTCATTTTGTTACTTTAGGTATTACCATGTACTCTTCCGGCAGTAGTAGCATTATTTAGTATTGCTACCACAGATATCCGAAACTGATTAGTACTCCTGCTTTCAATACTGTACTCTGTACTTATTACTGAAATGTTACAAACTATCTAATGCTTACTGCGAGCTGTAACTGTTCTATTTGGCGTTACTGACGCTGCCTATTACTACAAATTGCCGTCGCTAACATAAGCAACTACTGCTATATAAGTATCTCTACTACAATTAACCTCTTACACTACTTCAAGCATTACTTAGTACTAATTCTTTAATAGAGGCGTGAAAATTTTCGTTAGGTTTTTCAACACCACCGAGCTTTTTCTTCCTTAAAAAGTTGCTTCCAAACGTAAAGAGTTTGTTGCTCGGCTTGCGGGTTTTTGCCCCCGGCTCCTCTATGAATTATGTATTTCGCAAGCGCAACGGCATCCACATTGGAACTGCAGCGACAGCTGTTCCCTCTTGTGCGTTTCTTCTGCCAGCCTCAATGCAATTTCCTTCTCTCATACAAGCACCTACAATGCATCATTAAATGATAGTTTATAGTCACAACACATATCCACCTCTAATATGCTTTAACGTTCATTTTTGAGTGGACTGAAACTGTTGCAGATCAATTGGTGACTTCGAAGGATTCGTTTATCATATTACAATATCATTGATATTTGCCTGGTTTTTTGATCTACCTTTGTGTGATGCGTGGCATTAAGAGCAGCGGCAAGGTATGTTATGGATATTGCCTCTTGAAGGAGTTTCGTTTTTTATAGATTTTTTAAAACTGCGTGCACATATATGCGTGTATAGCGCTCATGCAAGAGAGATAAGCACGCGTGTGTGTTTGTCCATCCGGCATTTTCAACTGGGAAGCCCAACTCCATAACGCTTCCATATGGCTATAAATTCCACGAGATGACCTCGTCGATTTTGTTGTCCTTGTTCGTATTCAATCTCAGTTACTGTAGCTCAAAGATGCCTAAAAATTTGAAGGTTGCAAAACTCACAATCAGTGGAGCGCTGGTAAAAGGGGGATTCCGCGTCTGAAATTTTATACGATCCGTCGTTTCGTACGAAGGCGCATCGTTAAGCTCACTGTTTCTGAATATTTTGCCCAAATGACTGAACATCGGCGAAGGGAAAATGAGTATGTCATGCCAGCTCCCTAGCACTTTTGTCCGCTTGATCCTAGCAAACGGCATAGTAAATGATAAGGAATGCTGTTTTTTTGGATAAACCGTATTATACCGCATCATCGCTGAGAAGAATTTTTGAATCTCTTTTCTGTCTTTGCTTCTGCGTGATCGTACAGCATCAGATATCAGAAAAATTTCTTCGATTGAGTCATAATCAGTCCTTTGCTGTTGTATGCTTGTCTTCCTTCTTTCCACTCGAGAACTTCAATTTTCAACGAACAGAATTCGCTACTGCAATAATGAGAGCGTTTTTTTTTTTCGCACTTTGTAAAGGTTTTCATTCAAACGCTTCAGATGTTTCTTGCTTTCGTAGTGTTTTCTTTATTAAATCCCAACTCTTTCCATTCAATTCCACTGCAGAACAAGCTTTAGTTTTGCAAAATTTATGACATTTATGTTTCTCTTACTAAATAAAGAATTGATCAATCAAATGAAGGCTTTGGCCTTTGGGGCGTTGTATTATATCTACCTATTTGTAGAACTGTAGTTTCTAGTTTGAGAGTTGAAATTACTCGATGGACAAATAGATAGAAATTCTCACATGCGTGCGTTACGTGGAGATTTAGGAGCCGGATCTCTTATTAATTAGCGTTTGCAAAAAAGAAATACAAAAGCGACGCTGTCAAGGAGTTTTTTCTTTCGCAAAAATGCAACAATAGGAAATCTTTATCTTCAAAATTCTTCGAATCGACTTGTGTCTACATTTACCCCTCTTAATGTTCAAAATGAGCGATTGTGCAGAACATAGCTGGATTTACGCGGATCGTTAGTGTTCTTCTTGGCTAATGATACTGTACGACGGTAGCAAGCTAGTAATACCTTTATCTCCTTCACCAATGATCTACCTTTTTCTTTATTGTTGCGTTCAGCAATATAAAGGAAAAGATGAAAGGAGGTTTGGATTCATTGAACGATTTCGTCTCACTTTTGCAGGTGATGTATTTAACTGCGACATTTCCCTATATCGTAACGACAGTTTTTCTCATACGATCGGCGATGCTGGAGGGCGCTACAGACGGTCTGAAGTATATGCTGACTCCCGACGTAAATAATTTCACCAAAATTCTACTTTTATTGTGCTAAACGATCCCATTTCTCTGTTTTGAGAAAGTCGACATAGAATGCGTACCAAACATTTCTAAACACAACATCGCTTACTCTAGATTTCTGAATCTAAACTAGCCTAATATTATGTACCGATTCTTCCAAGCCCCTAGCGTGTAATCTGCGGATTGCTTCGTAGATGAGGAAGGCTCTGTTACCCGGCCATCGTTGCTTTCATATTTCTCATCTATATCATCCTCTAATCATAATTAATTCCAGGATCTTTTAAAATATAATCGGGTCAGTCCCCATTTCCACTCACCTTAACATCCTATTGTTCTTAGCTTGGAGCCATGCGAGAAATTCATACTGATTTGTTTCTTCATCATCACTAAGGTTCGTTTCAGCTGAGTCGCCTTTTGGATCCCAACGTATGGCTTGAAGCAGCGACGCAAATTTTTTACAGTATGGGACTTGGATTTGGTGGTAAGTTCACAATCTCTGTTGAACACAGAAATCACAAGAAACGAAAGATATTTCCGATGAACAGATCCCTCCTCATACACTCAAGTCTTTCCGAGGTTGAAGCGCGACGCTTTACTTTCTAGATAAGCTGAAAAACAATGGGCTGTGGTGTACAATAGACTGTGGACTGTGGAAAAAATGTAACCCGCTCATACCGTCTTTTAGCAGATAATTGCGCATTGAGCTTGTGAAGTGGGCTGGATTGCTGCACATCAATGGGAAGGGCACTTTATAATCCCAAATTATGTGTTTTAACTAATAGCACAAAGTCCTGCTGTCGTAGGTTTTCTGTCCATCCCCCATCCCCCCCCCTCTCATCCCTTCGAAAAAGAAATGTGTAGCGGAAGTTTACCTCATTATTTCATACCAAATGTCTCGTAATAAAGTGCAAAAATATATATCATACTAAAGAATTCATTAATGCCATCACTTAACACCGACGCCACTAAAATTGTTCGTAAAACAACTTGTGCGATTACTGCAGAGTTTACTGTCGTTAAAGTGGTGATATTGCTCACGCTTGCCAATTGAGTGCTATACAATGCAGAAAATGCTTGAGCAGACGAATAGTGCAGCTCTTTGTTATGTGTTTTAGCACAGCGTACAGATTTATTTGCAGGATTGATCGCATTTGCTTCATATAATCCGATGAGAAATAATTGCAAGAAAGATTGCGTTTTGTTATCGCTGTGTAATCTGCTTACTTCACTTTATACGGCTGTTGTTATTTTTTGTGTTCTTGGTTATATGGGTGGTCAAAATTTTCACTCTTGTTTAGACAGGTATGTTTTTTTCTGCGTCTGTGGCTGTCTGGCTTTAAAAACATACATACTGAAAATGTTTTTTTTTTGGCTGCGCGAGTGTAGTGTCCTCCATGGTGGCATTGAGACAGTAGCATTTGTTGGCATCTGACAAGTTTTTTTTTTTTTTTTGCAGATTAGTTCAGTGCTTATAAGAAATCACCCATGGAGGTCACTCTGTGAGGACAAAAGTGCGCAAACAATCTCCAACATTTCAAGAAAACTATCACTGTTGACGTTTAGATGTAAACTTATGTTTTCTGGAATATGGTGACAGTTTGAGCTCTTCTGTAGAAGGCCCTTACAGTGGAATTAAATGGCTCCCTGTCCCATGTATAACACTACCAAAGAATACCAAAAAGATATCCTATCTCTATGACACAACTGTTGCCGTCCTTTGTCCTGAAATTCCCACTGCTGAATTTAGCAGCAACAGAATAATTCCCAGGCAACGTCGACGAAGCGATGGGATCAAAATTGTATCTCCGCATGATTTCATCCCTCAGAAGCATTCCGTCAACGGGCTACTGGTTTCGATTAATGAATGCTTTTCACAAAGAAAAAGAAGAATCACCGTCTTATCGCTATTCGATTCCGACCTTCGGACTTGAAGACTTGGGAAAGTTTTGAAGGACATAAAACTTCAGAGTCGGTCGAAGGTTGCGAACGAATTCTTGGAAAAAGAGTCCAAAACTGCTGAGCGGACGGAAGTATTACGTCTCCTTAGTGTAAATAAACAGAAAACTCTTTGCTAATCGTCGAACTAATGAAATTGACGGCTTCGTCTAGGGATTATTTAATTTTTGTGCGTTTTATAATGCGTTATATAGTCCGAAAATGCCCTTTGAAAGCTGTAACGATATTGAAGGGATATGGCGATGATCCTTGACTTATATCCTGGTCGATTTGTAAACCTCAATGAGATAAAAGGGAATATCAGCGTCGAAGAATATATTCAATGGATGAAGAATAGCTTCCATATGACTGAGTTTAGTCGACTTGCCAACCACACTCAACATTGCGACTACCACAAAATCATAGCGCAGGTAAAACTTATCACAATAACTTCCAATAAACGGATTCTGCTCACAACATGGCAGTATAAATCTCTGGTCTCATATGAAAATAATATGTGGAGATGGTACTATTCCATTAACGTAAGTTTATTTTGTCGCTATATTAATGTCATGATGGCGACTAATTGCTACGATATACGTGCATCTAAGGTAAAGCAATAAATCGCATCGCATCCAGGAGCACGGTGCTTCTTATTTTGCGTTCCCGACGCTTGGCCTAATTTTCATTATTGCGGCCATGAGTATGCTTTGCGACAATTGCTCGCCAACGTAGTACAGCATTCGGCTTTGTTAGCCATTAATTTAATAAATTCAATCTCGAAGGGCACTTTTTTATAATCCACCCTCACGCACATTCTGATTATTTTTCTCGCTCTTTTATTCCGTCGACACGATTATAGGCTTTCATCTATTTGCTCATTTAATTAGTTGCAGTTGAGCATCGATGCGCCATTCGTTGTTGCGTTCATTTATTAATGTTGAGGAAAAAAGACGATGTCCACGGGGGGTTATTCCAAAGGGAGACAGCCCAAATTTGCGCGAGAACGTTGCCTCTGCAGAAGACCCTCACAGTTCCAGCACAGGAGAACCAAAGAAAAAAGCTTGAAACTTTTGCAAAAATGGTGACAAAAAAATATAACTTTGGTCTTTTGGCCTATTCAGCCAGGTGGACGTAAACGAAGAAAACTTGGTTAATAACTTGGAGCACCATAGATACATCATAAAGACACTTAAATATCGCTTGAAATCCTATACGGATGCACTCGATTAAAGGATGTACAAGAAACTACTATAGTTTACGTATGCTTTATGCATACACAATATTGCATGCACATATGCAACGTTTATCTGTAGGTACTATTGTACACACATTCACATATTGTTACTGTGGCTGGTCAAAATTTTGGAATGATAACTCTCTCTCCCCTCCCCCCCCCCCCCTCAATAAAATTTCATCCATTAAATGAATTCCATTTTCTAAAATCCGGAGGAAATGACAGCTGTGGAGGTTACATTGCACGCAATACGGTAACTAATTTCGCAAGCTGGGAGTTTCGTTTGAAACGTGATGTGGAGTGTTAGCGGAAGGGGAGCAACAGCCCCCCTTGGCTGTAGTGCACATATTAGAGCGAAGCGGTGCGTATAGCTATGGATGCCTCAGTGAGAGTACGATTTTGTTCGATATAGTTATGGCGAGTTTTCTATTTCATCGATGAGAATAGGATTCCACCTGGTGAAGGATTCAGTAAGCATAGGATATTCTTGCTGAAACAGGTCACAAGGTTGGGGAAATAATTAAAGTGTAATAACCTCGCAGAACGAGTTTTCGGCACAAAAAAAAACCTCTGCGCTCTCAAAAATTATCGATTGCTGACAGCTTACTATTTCTGAAACGTCAAAAAAGTGCCACTAAAAGAAATGTGATTTTTTTTGCACTTCGATAAGCCAACGATCTCTTTCTTGATTTTATGTGCTTGTGTCGCAATTATTGTGAGGAAAGCTTGCAATGTTACACTGTACCACAAGCCAAATAATTAATCATATTCTTTATCATTAGCAGCATCACAAGTCATGGAACGCAAAATAGATAGAAATACATGCAGCTGTGGTAAACTGCGAGTGTTTCTTACTTACAAAACTGAATTCGCATTCTGTGAGTGGGCGTATCCTTGGGGCAATTTTCAACGAGGAAAAACTGCATCTACAGGAGAGCCATATCTGACGAAGAACTACTCCGGGTCTCGAGAAGCCTCCCTCTATCGACAGAGGGGATCACGACCTCTCCGTTCCAAACCTACCATATTTTCACAAAGGAAGTTTGTGAAGAGCAAATAGTAGTTTTTGGTGCAGTCAGGTTTTGCTAAAAAAAAAAAAAACAGAATCTTACCTTGCGCAACTGTTAACTTTCAAAATCATATACTCTCATTGGTTATCGATACATCTTCGAGCTGTTGATCTAGGCCGAGCGTCATGCTTAAGCCTATTCTGTTCATAGCAGAGAGGAATATTGTGTTGATATTGTGATTCTTTTTTTTTTCTGCATGTTGCTATTCAAAAAGAACGAGAGAATAGTGAATTTTTCATATTCATGTGCGAAATATGAGAAATTGGTTTTAAGGCAGCTGAAGGAACCGGTCTCGCTTTCGTTGTATTCACGGAGGCCATTCTACAATTTCCGTTTCCGCCACTATGGGCAGTGCTGTTTTTCTTGATGTTGCTTATGCTTGGTCTTGGCTCGATGTTCGGTACTCTCGAAGGAGTTATTACTTCACTTAATGACAGCCGCATTATAACACTTAAAAAGCCGGCGCTCACGGCCATCCTCTGTTCGTCCGCATGTGCTATCGGTCTTGTTTTCACGACGAAAGCAGGCCAGGTATGCGTCCAATATTGCAGTCAGGCAGTTCGTTGAAGCTCACAGAGAAAAAGCAAAAATTTTTCGGTGCAGACCTTATAGAAAACAAAGGCAATATTGTTATTCCTGTTGCTTCCGGGGTGTTTCAGTAAAGTTACTGAGATGAGGGAAACAAAGGAGTCTGGATCATAAACTTATAATAAACTTATAATCAAGCATCAATAGCTTTGGTGTTCCGAACTGTGATGGTGAGAATACATCGGATAAAGAAGCCATCCACTACTTCGGCCTTCCTGAATGTTGTTTATTCTTTCCGCTTAGCGTACGCATCGCATAGTGAAGACCTCCTAAACGTTTTTTTCTACGAATTCCCGGTTTATCTTCAAAAGCGATATTGTTCTGGCCAGTGCATTGGTGCGGTTATGTAAGCTCACCCACCTTACCTATGAAAAGTTTCAGTACTCCAAATCTTTTTTAGTAATTGTGCTTTTATTATTAACTTTTTCTCTAAGAGTCAACTTTGGTGATAAGTTTTAAATCTATGAACAGCAGCTTTTTGCAGTATTGGGTGTCTCTATTCGATCACTTTGCTGGTTCGTACGCGCTGATGGGAGTGGCGTTCTTTGAAGTTTTCGCTGTTATATATGTTTATGGTTGGCGACGGTTAGTTGGTGCAAATTTTGAGTTTTACATTCACTTCAAATGTGTGATTTTATGCAACTGAAGCTCTTAAATCGCGCAATGCTTTCGCATATTGTGGCTTCAACAGGTGCAATTTACATTCGTTCTCATGAATTGTCCTCAATTTTTATGTAGTTTAATAGATGCAATATGCTGGGCTCATGGGCACTTGCTGAGGCTGTGTGCATAATCGATCGAACACACTCGGTGCTTGTTTGAAGTTTTTTTCGACGTTATGCTTGTCAAGTTTATTCATTTGCCAACAGTCCATCTTCATATGTCGTGAGGGGATTTGACTACCGAAAAATTTTACTTAATAATATATTTTTGCAACGAGTAATAAAGATGCCCTATTATGCAAAGAATATCTAGCGCAATAATCGCTCTAATGTGGATAAGGCATATGTTGATGCTGTCATCAGGTTTGTTCGCGATCTGGAATTCATGACCGAACAAAACGTCTCAAAGTTTTGGATTATCACTTGGCGTTTCATATCGCCAGTCATTATGTTCATCCTTTTCTTTGCTTCGTTGGCCAAATCCTTCACAACGTTGCCCACATACTTCGCCTATCACAGAGCAGAGGTAAGCATTTTCGAGCTTTGTTGATATGATTGTATCGATATATTTTGAAGTAAAATATGCATTTTAGTAGTGATGAAGTAAGCGTTCTTACCTCAACGACGATATTTCTAACCTTTGTGAAGTAGCATCTGATCACCGTCACTTTTATAAGAGCCAGGTTACAGTATCTATTTATAAGATTGATTTCCTCTCATTTCTTTGCACATTTACCAACAATCACTAAACAAAGAGTTTGCAGCGAAAAAATCGTTAAATAAGCAAACGACAAGATTTAGGAAGCATTGTTCTAAAATTCATCCTCTTGTTTTTGAATGCTTCCTCATGGAATAGATTCTCTGATGATGACGTCCAATGAAATGATGATGGGGCAAAGAAAGAGAGAGGATGAAACGTCAACCGTGTGTTGGTTTAGTTGCAGGCTGAGTCGATTGCCCTAAAGAGCATTTCTATTAAGGAAGAACTTCCCAACCAAAAAGTTAACTCCGAGTTGTATTTTCGACCACTACATTTCAATATTATGACGTAAAGTTGCTTATTACCTCGACGATACTAAAACTTATCAAAGAAGCTGCAGTTGGGCACTAGCACTTCTAAGAAGTTTTGCTGAGGAATTAATGACTGGAAAGTAAAGATAAATACCTGAGTGAGAGAAATATTATTTAAGGCGCACCAGAGTGCGACTCCGTATCCCGCATGGGCATTGTTTATCGCATTCTCGATGGTCGCATTCGCAATGGCACCTGTTCCATTTGTATGGTTCATTAGAAAGTTCAAAATCTGGAAGGGCGAGATGGACATACCAGCGGTAAGCTATCAATTTCGATTTAGCTTGTACGGCCACTTAAATTTCTCCATCAAGCAGATTACCTCTTTAATCCATATAAGGGGATAAGCGTTTAGCCGATTCCACTAAAGTTTTGGCCGAAATGCGCAACTATGAGCTCAACGAAATTATAGCTTGGCTGTGATAGCTTATTTCGTAGCGATCAAATCATCCCTTTGGCAAAATGAACTACAATGCCGAAATGTTGTTCTTTCCTCAACAAACGTACAAACCGGATCGCTGACAAGATTTCGAGCCATTCTTACTCTTCTTGAAGGGAACGGTTGTATGCTGGACACAACGGACTGAGCATAAGATTGACCTCCACGGCAATTTGCAAACAAAAAAAAAGAAGATTCGTCCGAATATTATGCATCGTTTTACTGATTTACTATTTAGAAAATGAAAATTTTTAAACTAAAAGACGAGACTTTTTTTTCGATGATTTGCAGCAAGAGCGCGAGATAACAAACGGTGCAGTACATTTATTTCTTTTATATTTGCCAAAATCAGCTTTTGGAAAATACTTCTGCTCATTTCAAAGTTGCAGCTGATTCAGTTGATGGGATTATTCTTGGAGTTACCTTAAGGCATACGTCAAAAAGACAGAAGTGGAGAAATGGGAGGGGGGGGGGGGGGAGAGGTTCAAATCGTCTGTGGCAGACAGTCTAATGTGCAAGATAAAAAGAGATGTAGGATTCAGTCGAACGGTTTTCGATTGCAAACATCTATAGGTCCACTGCGCATCCACTATTGGCAGCGATGAGGCATCGCTCAGATATAGCAACTAGTCAGTGAAATGAACGAAACTATCCCCCAACTCTTATAGCACCATCCATAATATTCCAGCATTGCTCTTCTTCTCATGAGTCCTCGATTTAAGCCAGGCCTAACCGTTTTTCAGTGACTAATTTATTAGTTTAGTGAGCGAGACGTTTGGATAATTAAGCTAATATAGTCTGAGATAACTGAAGTGATTCAGCATATCTGCCCTGTTAAACTGGCAACGAGTACCGCTTACAGGCACAAAAATGTCTTGGTTCAACGCCAAGCACAACCTATATGCTCAAATCTCAGCAATCGTTCAATCGAATGGCCGAATCAACCGCATCTGAACTACAGACGGTTGGCGTAACAAAATTAGGCCGTTGACCAACTATCGCTCAATGTGTAAAGCCATCAAGCGTTCTCAATTAGCTCACCATTCTGAGTAGATCTAATTCACCTCGTCATTTGTTGTGAGCAATATTTGTTTTATAATACGTGTTCGAGTATGCAGCCACTTCGATTGCTTCAAGCGTTCGCTCGAGAAACGTGCGTCGACATTCCAAGTTGCTTCATCTCGTAAGCAAATGCTCACTCTGGCTCCCGGTGTTATGCAGCTTCCCAAAAAGTACATTCAATCCTCATATCGTTTTTCGTGCCGTTCCACACTTTGGAAACATCATGTCAAACGTAGGCGTCGCGCATCTGCCCACATTTGCGTAACTCTCGTCCTTCGAAATTCTACTTCGCTTCTAACATTCTTCTTTTTCGGTGAAAAATTCCAACACCATTCTTAATGTTATTACAGTAGCACCAATTCCACTGAAAACACAATAGTAATACAAACATATGTCCGAATGTATTCAAAATCTGTGAGTGTCTAAGAGGATTCTAGAATGAGGTTTTCTAAACAACCTGTTATAATGCGAACGCTGTCATAGAAACAGTGTCTGTCCGAAATCCTTGGGAGAATAGCATTTAAACGCAGACTACAGCATAAATCGAGCTTTCCCAATAAAATTTCTGTCCTTTGCTGTAATACGTTTGTTGACCAAGATCTATGAATGACTCAATTTGCGCGATTTTGTTGCACCTCTCGTTGTTTCTTGCTCGTTCAAATTTTATCAGTTATCAGCCTTGGCTTAAATAGTGTAATTTTCTTCTGTATTTAAACTACATTAGTGACTAAAGACGCTGTAATCAGAATGGCTTGATCTGATAACAGACAGATGCTTTCGACAATATGCTACCATCTTTTTAACCTTGTTTACTGACATGACAACTTGGCTTTAAGAGTTGTCCTTATCAGTTCTGAATTGTTTCCCCAGTAAGGTTTTGTTGAAATCAAGATCAAGCCTTCCGTTGTTTAAGTGCCGTTTAAATTTATGTTACATATAAAGCATGGCGGTTAATATTACGATGGGTTGTGCAACTAATTTACGGTTACGACAAAATACGCTTCGATTCAACGAGGACGAATGCTTCCACCGCAGCCAGCATGTTCATCCACGTGCTCCACCACTACAGTGCCTCTGAATTGGGTACTGTCGCTAGAGAAACGTTACAGACAGCGATGATTGTGGATGGCGTTGGTGGCATAGCTGAATGCCGGTGTTCACCGGCCCACCTTATGAAATACGATTGGCAGCCTTTACCAACTCGTGAAGTGAATGTAAGGCGTCAGAAACAATACAGATAGAGGGTCGCTTTCGATGATGGGAGTTGATGAAAGCACCATCTCAAGTTCACACATTCCTGGCACAGATTATTTCGTTGCGCTCATTATCAGATATTTTTTTGGCGGCCATTCGCGTCATAAGGAGACCCATTTTTGCATCGTTCATTATTGTGAATATCGTGAGCGGCGTTTATTTGCTCAAGCAGAATACCGGCTTAGACACTGTTCTAATGCGTGAACTGTGTTATGTGTTACATTGCAATAAACTATGCTGAACGTGTTAAGAAACACTGCACGCATAGTTGCGTTACGATCGGAGGAAACAAATCAATGAATTCCAGCAAATGCTACCGTTCCAGTTATTTCGTTGTTTTTTTTTTTTGTTTTGCTTCGAGTTTGGGAAAATGGCTGATTGAATCTATCCGAAACATTTTCCAATCCAATTTCAGATAGTAAGCTCTGGAGACCTCTTCTGACACCTTTAGCCCACAGCGGGATCTGAAAAACATGTACAGCGATTCGTCAGCGTTTTCTTCGCAGGCATAACTCTCGTGTTCTAGCTTTTTTTTTTTGGAAAAAACTAGAAAACTTTAAACAAGCAATAATGGCGTTATCATTACTTTGTGAGGGACGACTTGAGGAGAATATGGTAAAGGGATGGACGATGCATGCTGCCTTCACATATTGCACAGCTAAATCCCTCGAAGATAGGCTCGAGTCCGTTCCTATGTAACACATTTAGATAGCCTTTGAAACCTTACTTTAGTAAGTTCTGGTTCTTTACCCTCGTTTCAAAAGCTTTCTCTAAATTAATCAAACTCAAAAAAAACTGTCGAATATTATATACTTCTTTCCGCTTCAATTAGAAAAGTACGCGACCCCTTATTTGTAGAGTATAACCTCCATAAGATGAAGAATATCCTACCAAAGTTGCAAACTGTTTTTTTTTTGATTTGTACATATCTATAGAAATCACTTGCTTCGGCGACTACTGTTAGATACCACAGCAATGTTTGCCCAGTGTTGGGACAGAACTCCAACAAGAATCATACATCACAAATAGTAGTCGTACAATTCGAATTCCTTAACTGAAATTCAAAAATCAAGATATTCGGCTGTACGTCAACATTCGGCCATCAGAGGTTGTTAGTTGAGAGATCCAGCACAGAAGGTTGTCATCATATTGTTACAAGTGCCAATTAAAAATAAACATCTCACTTTTTCAAAAATAGGTTAATCTGTTTTTTTCTCTCATCTTATGCCATTATAGAATATCTTCCATACCAATGCTTTGCAGACCACTAACTAGTTATGGGCACAACTATTCAAGGAACCAAGCGAGGGGATTACAGTAGGAAGTGCAACACCTAACAGACTCCATTAATGAGGCTTGAATTATTAAGGAAGAGAATAGAAACAGACTCTTTAAATGAACTGCTTGAAATATCGCAATCGCCTAACGTTTAATCTGCATGCTAATTTCTCGAGAGTTGTTTCACCTAAGGGATTACTACTCATATTTGGGAATAGACGCAGGAGGATGAAATATGGCGCATAAGTTGAAGGCTTTCGTTCTTGGTTGTCTGCTTACGACAATAGCATCACGTGAATGCCAACACGATGAGAGTTGTCTTCATTTTGAAACGCCATCTAACAAGCTCTAGGCCAATCACAACTGTCATAACTGAGACAGATTGAGACTGGCATGGAATTTCAAAATCGCCTATCTGTGATTAACAGCTCGAGATCTCGCTTATATAGTCAGAAAGAATTTTTTTGAAAGCCTACGTTCTTGGGGAAATGATAACAAAGCGTTCACTTCTCGGCTACAACCGGACTTCCTCGTTCCCTTTTTTCTTTGCTGGCACGGCAGAAGGACGATAGTAAAGAAGAAAGGTGTAAGGAACGAATAATTCTTAGTGGACTTCAATTTTTTCAACTTAACATGAGAGTACTTGTTCATCTTTATTGCATTCCTAACGCGCATAATCGCCTACGCGGTGATTTGACTAACTTACTTGATTCAAGAAACGCATACCCTTTCCAAGTGACTATGAAGTTTATGCTTCTCGGTTCAAACTTTTCTAACAGTCATCACGCTGAAATTACGCGAGCAGTGAGATAGAGATGTGCAGCTGCTTTATGGCGTTATACACTCCTTTTATCCATTTATTTTTGTTCGCTGCTGTTTTATTTCCTTTTCAAGTGATAGATATTTCGACTTCTATAGAAAAGCTCTTATCGAAGTTGGTCCGCATTCTGCTGATCTTGGCAACTTTGCACTTTTCTTTTTCCCAAGAAATAGTCAAGAAGGTTTTAAACTTTTTTTTTCTTCCTTTTTGTTTTCCCGAGGGTCTCGCAAATTTCTCCGACTGTTTTCACCCGGACTGAATGAAACTGACTCCAAATATACATAGCTTTCCCCACAAGTGTGTCTATCATTTTTAAGCTCCACCGCAACACATCTGATAGAAAACTATATTGCCTCATAACTTACAAGCACCTAAATATAGTTTATGAGGTTGCAACTTGCGTTTAGTGGACTGAACGCTTTCGAGCATTCCCGCAGGAATCCACAAGGGTAGAGAGAATCCCTAACCCTTACTAAAAGAGGTAGAAGACACTTTATGGTGAACAGACTAGAACAAATAACTCCCTCTCCATCTTGTCTTCGCTTGTCAGGACGAAGACGTCAATATTTCCACCGTTGCCTAGCAAACTGGTAATCTTACCGGAAAATTCCGGATTTCTTTTCCGGAACACTCCACGGTCCACATTGTTAAAATACAGCACTATTTTTTTCTTTCAGGGAAGGGGGAAGCATACAATTCTCTGAATAAAGAGTTCTGTCTAATATGTGAATTAAAGCACTCATACATCGTTAGCTCTCGCATAGTTGCTATGGATACTCAAGCCAAGTGTGCATTTGTTTGCTTGCTTCAGCGTACTCAGCAGTGAATGGGCTAGATGCTGTGTCTAGTGCGCTTTATTTCTGTATGGCGCTTATCCTGTATGGCAAGTGTGCATTTCTGTTTCATGTGTTTCAAGAAAAAACTTGCTATTCAATTATTCGCGTTACCTATTATTTTAATTACCTCGGCTAGAGATGATTATTTTGTTATTCGCTTACAATGTCACCAGCAGTACACCGTAAGAATTCCGAAGGTAGTCACCACGCCTATAACTTTAACAAATTTGAAAGAAATGTCGAATAGAAGGGTAACGTATTTCCGAGATTTTAGTTTTTAAAGTAATTGTATAAGCGTCCTCCGTTTATTCGATAAATGGTGAAACGGCACGCCACTTATCGTCGATTTTTGCGGAAACAATCTCCTCTTACGCTTTCAATGCAGGTTTAGTAAAATCTTTGCGATGTTTATTATGTGTCACAACTTTTTTAGTCGTTCTTCAATAGAAAAGGCACTACTTGCTCGCGATGATGTTTGTGGAATAAGGTTTCATTCTGATGGCTGACAGCGATTCCGAAGGGATTGACAACCTCCTTGGGGTGAGTGTAATCACTGTTTATGCTATTCGTTTCACTTCTTCAATTTATTTGGCATGCGCTCGATGTTGAGTTACAATTAATGTTTGTGGTTAATGCCCTTTTTCCAAGGACAAAGAATTTTGAAGCGACGAGAGCGAGTGAGGTTTATTTAGAGGTCTTCGAGATCAGAAATATCGCATTACGAGAGTAACACACCAAATCCCTACGTCCCGATCGTCAGAATTTTCCTTCTTTCCCTTACAACTCTAGGTAGAACTTTCTGCCCGAAATTTGCAAATCACCTATGCTCGTTCTTCTCCTCGCTGATAAATTCTCGTCGAAGATTCCAATTTTAAAGTTATCATAATGCTCACATTTTGTACTTGAAAATTCTATTTCCTTGATCTATTTCCCATAGCTTTTTTTCTGATTTCTTGTATATTTCTTAGGGCAGCACCCGACATCTCCTAAACCTAGAATCTTAGCGTGCCAAAGCTTCATGCTTACTGCTGACTGAGCCTTTGTTTTGATAGCTGTTCGCAACTCTTAACCGTTGTAACAAATTTCAAAGGCGAATTTTTTGTGCTGAGTTAAAAACAAAACGAACGGTCAGGATATCGACGAACTGGACGACGAGCTCTTTGGAAAGAAAAAGAAATCACCAGCGAAGAAGCGACTCGGCAACATCGATGATCTCTTCACAAGCAATAAAGAAGTCAGTTTCTTTTTTTTTTTTTTGTGACCTAAGCAGCTATCAATGACATTTGATTTTTACCCGAATAAGCGCAAAATCTTTACACGGATGAAGCACCGGCACGGGTGTCTTAAGATAACGCAAAGTCCAAAAATCAAGGAAGGCAATGGGCTGTGGAGATGGGTCCTTTAACATCCCCCTGTCCATTTTACCTCTGCTAGTGAAGAAGATTGGAACTTGTAATCGAAAGATTTCTCTCCTCTTCTCCTATTCTCTTCTTCCAGCCCGCGGCTGTTTATTACCGTTTATTGCATCACTTCAGAATGATATGGGAATGTCGACTTCCAAAGGGATAAAACGGCTGTGAGAAAAGGGACTTTATTGAACAATTGAAAATGAATGAACGGTGCTTCCTTTCTGTATCATTTACCGTACTAAGCGCAAACCCTGCTGTAGTTATTGCTTCAAACCAGTGGCGCATTTTTTCGACGACGAATATCTGAAATGTGCAATACGTGAAAACATGCCTCATAAATTGGAGTGGAACGGATAAGCTGCCATCCTATTGTGAAACCACACTATCGAAATAACCTCGCTTTCACTCTCGGCAACACAGTACTCATCGATAAACGGGAAAATAACCTTCTTTCATACGTTTGAAACTTCAGATATTTTTGCCATCCATTATGCAATTTTAAAGGAAATAGCTTTGAGAAGTTTATAAATTCCAATATTCGTTCTAGATAACTTTACAAGTGATCTTTCCATGACAAAGCAGTTCAGAGATAGAGACATCGTGTTCCTCACGAATGCAACCATTTTCAGCAATCTCGTCCAAAGCGAAACTTGAATGATCTTTTGTCATCAGGGAGCAAAAAGACGGCCGTTTCGTTCCTCGACGAGCATCCGCCTTTGACTGCAAAGCGGGTAAAGCTGTCTGAAGATAATCTTATTATTACCATTATTATAACTCGTTGTTATTGAATATTATTGTTTATTGGTCTTGTTATGATCGTTTATTATTATTGCTTCCATTTAATTACTTATTTGTCTACTTATTTGTTTATTAATTCATTTACTTATTTATTTACTCACTAATGAATAATTTATTTACTTACTTATTTATTAATTATTCAACATTTTTCATTAATAATTGCTTTTATTTTCATTTCCATTTTTATTCCCATCGCTACTAATAATACTACTATCATTATTGTTTTTATTATTATACCTCTGTCCTTGTAATGACTATTGTCATTTTGTTCGTCATTACTATTGCACGTTTAAGACCTGCAGGTTCATTCCATGGCATGGGTTATATATGTGGTTGCTTTCGAAAAAAAACCCTATGCATAGCGTTCATTACTAGAGTTAGATGAACGGAACATGAGTTTGTACTAAGACATACAGAAGTTTTTTTCTTTGATTTCCTCTAGTTCTTGTATTCAAGAAAAAACAAATAATCTTATAGTAGTAGAGTTTTTTCGTAGAAAAATGCAGCCGTTTGCTCGCTGAAGATGCAACGTCGAATATATAGCCAAGTATATATTTGCTTTCTAGGCCATTTTTCTTTACGCCCAAATGATGTTTTTTGATCGCCTATGGGGGGTTTTGATCGTAAATTTCCAAGATTTCAGTTTTGAATAAAAATTTTTTTTTTTGATATATGTATACGATTTCGATAGAAATTCTTGCAATGATTATCGGGAATTTCAGCCTATTTCGAGTAGGATATTAAATCGTAATAAATCACTTCAAAGCCATCATGTCTCTTAGTCATTCGTTTGGTCACATTTCAGAAAGAAGACCGCAAAGATGCTTCAGAAGACGTCTCTTCGGTGCAGACGAATCCACAAAAGTTCCATCGAGTGAGACCGATTTCAGGTAGCAATAGAAAGAATGCATCCCATTTTTCCTCTTTTCTTCTCTTAAACTTTCGGAGAAGGCGAACTTATTTGTGCATTATGTCTCAGTGTAGACGCAGAAAAACGATCGTTTCGAAAAAAGATACTGTAGAATTGATGAAAATGTTTCGATGCCCAAATTCATAGATAAGGTGTATATTACCTGAACGGTTGGGCTTGGGAATAGGATAGATGTGGCCACCGAATATTTGCTTTTCCCGAACCTCAAAGCTTTTCCCGAACAAAGACATGGTTTGCTTTTGTTCAGGACGATTGTAATACATAATAAGGATTCGAGTAAGGTCTCCCATCTTCACTTTTATATTGTGCATTACAGTTGATTCTTCAAATCACATGGCATGAAATTTACTACAGGTTCCTTAAATAAGTTGAGTGATGAAAGCTGAAAGATTTTTTTAGGATTTGAATGCAGTTTCAATCACAAAAGTAAGGTTTTGCAATTTACTCCTCCGCAATGAATTCTGCGAGACTTTGATTAAAGATTTGAGCACTAAATAGTCCCCTTCACCTATTCAGAGCATCTTTTCTTTGAGCTCTCTATTTCATGGCAAACGTTACTGAGAAAGACGTTTTCAGAGGGCGTAGTTACGCCTTTTCTTTGAGCTTTCGTTCCTCATGAACCGCGAGTGCAATCGGCCTACAGCGGAAAATAACCTCTTCAGGAAATAACAGAAAATATTTCATTCAGCAATTGAGCAATTTGATTTTTCGACATCGTTTGAAATTATCAACGAGGAATGATTCAAAAGCAACTCGCATCTCACAGACATTCCAACTTCCAAGAATGTTTCCAGGCGGACAGCCACAAGCATCCGTTCCTCTGTGCTTGAGCCACCAGCAACAAGTGTGTTGCCGAAGCCAACTGCCAAAGTCGATGACTTATTCGGGCCACTGCAGCGGTATATTTGAAGTTCAAATCTTGAGTTTAGAGGTTTTATAGTTCTTGCACTGAGTTCACCCGCCGATAAAACTATGGACCGCTTCAAAGCTGTTCCATGATCGTTCCCTGGCTTAAACTTTAAACTGTAAAGGCTAAAATGTGCACGACAGCTTAAGTGCTTAGTATACTACTGTACAGCTAACGTTGTGTACTGTCGCTCATCTTTGAATACTGTCTCGAGTTTGTCCATTGCATCTCCGCTTTTACATCTCGTTTACTGAAAAAATAGGAACAGTTTATCCTAGTCGCCTTTCCCAAAACCTTTCGAAGACATTACAAACCTAAGTACAAAAATCGCCTAAAAATGTCTGATCCGCAATCACCAGAGCAACGTCGTCTTCAGTTCGGTGTTGCTCTTTATTGTGAAATTATAAAACGCTTCACCGATGTCCCATGGAAGTAATGTTCACGACCGCTGAGCCAAGATAGCGACGGGTGCGTGGTTTCTAGTTGGCGGGTGAAACTCTAAAACTGAAGCGGAACACTGAAACTCTTCGGCCATAGCATTCTGTGTGTGACGCTCTAGGAGCGATGAAAAAAAAAACGGTGTTTGCGCAAAAAGTTATATTTTCCTCAACAAATTTTCATTACCTTAACGCCTTTTTAATTTTACTCCATGCGGGATTTCAATTTCGCCACGATATATTTGCCATAAATTTTGAAAGATTTCTCCGTAAACAAAATGTGTGCCCAGTAAACAACATGAAACTGTCATCGCTGAAAATTTAGCGCACGGAAACGCGCAAGGAAGTTGCGTCACAATGTTTTGGAATGTTTGCACGCTGATCAGCTCATAACAAATGTTTTTCGTTTGTGAATGCTTACAGATTTATTTGCTCGAGCTAAACATCACAGTGCTCATACTGTCAGAACTCCATTAAATCCGAAAAATTGTACTGAAATCAGAAGTATGTGGTGTGAAATAGCATAACCAATCCAGCTAGTGATGAAATATTTTTTTATTCTATCAACGACGATATTATTTCATAGCGATACAGCCGCATCGTTGTGAAATGCTCCGTGTCCTTAAATATTTAACTATAATATTAAGTTCATAAATCTCACGTATGTCATGCTTCAAATTTCACTTAAGGAAATATGTGGCGATACCGTTTGGACGGGTATAATACTGTGCACAATTTCATTTTAACATTCGAAAGAAGAAGTGAGCGGAGATGTTGCCGCATTGGCGTCCTTCCTCACTAACGGTTTTATCGTTTACCTATGTCTATCATTGGATGGCATCCATTGTTGGCTGAAAAGAATCGATGTGAAGGCACAAATAACACTATTTAACACCGGTACCCTTTGGACATTGTATCTCCATTGGGACAGAGCAATTTTATCGTCATCCTTCTATTTTTAATGCATATCTTTGAAAGAATCCTTCTAAACAAATAAGTGAAATGTAGGCGTTCTGGGATGCCACGATCACGAACAACTCCTAGCTTACTTGATTCCGGGCAGGCCCACACCACACCTCCGGAGCTGAAGCAATCGGTCCATTCTTCAGACGATCTTCCTTTTCTCCTATCGAGCGGTACAGCACCTCAGGTAGGAACTCAACCAGCGCCTGGTCACGATATCCCGTTTCGCGGCTACGATCGCGTCCAAAGGCACGTTGACACTTTTTTTTCTTATAGTGTCAATGACATTCGTGTCACGATCACATAAAGTGTTGTCTTTGCGCCAACTAAAGAGCATCGAATACGAAACATTAGACTCAGTTTAAAATTTTGTAACGTTGGACTGATTGCTTGAAGTTATTTTGTAACTTCGCAGTCACTAGTTACCTATGCATATTTCACCATTTACCTGAACTCACTACCTCTTCTTTTTACCATGTGTAGGCCCCAAGTCATCATTCAGCAACAAAAAATCGCCTTCATTAATTTTTCACTTATTTGCAATCGTTTCGTGATTTCTCTTTGAATTAAGTGAGAAGATAAAGATGTAGGCTGTAGTTCTGTTGCTTGAATAATGTCGTTGATTCTTTGGACGTAAAGTAACAACTAGATTGACAATTGTTGATTCAAGGCTTGAAAATGAAATTGATCGTCTCAATCGAGAAATCGATGAGCTGAAACAACGAAAAAAGGAAGATGAAGAAGAAATAATAAACGAATGGAAACAGAAGGTGAGCAAAAAGCAACGTGAATATGAAGATGCGATCGATGAGTTGCAAACGAATCATCGGTATTTACCTCATTATCTTTCTTCTCCACTTATACAACTAATGAATTTAGTTGGAACATCCGAAGCATTATTTCTTGTTGTTCGGATGCAACTCTTATTAGGGAGTCTCAACTTTTCCGTTATCTTTTCGAAATCGACCATGCAATCTCGAAACTCAGCAAATTCACTTCATTTATTGATGTATTTGGTATCCCTCAACAG
The DNA here is from genome assembly GCA_013433145.1 of Ascaris suum. Lineage (NCBI taxonomy): Eukaryota > Metazoa > Nematoda > Chromadorea > Rhabditida > Ascarididae > Ascaris > Ascaris suum. The sequence goes on from CM024189.1 coordinate 527,381, forward strand.
ATAGGCAATCGTTTAGAAGTTCCAGACCAGCACTCGTACTCAAAAAATTTTGGTTCGCTTAAACGAGCACTTCATTCAATCTTCGGATAAACTTTTGCGCGGATCCACTTTTTTTTTTTTTTTTGATTGCAAATGCTCTAACATAACACATATTTTTGAAAATGAGCATCGAAATTTAATTCAAAAAGCATTGTGGCACTACTCTTTAGGTATGCGTTAAGTTCACTTTCGAGCATAATCGACGCTATCGCTCATAACCATCGTTGTGTTAATGTAATCAATATCGAAGAAAATCCTTCTCACTAGACATTAATTATATTAGCATTCGCTTAAATAGAAACTTCAAAACCTTCTAGATATTCCTTTCACGATAAGTGCTATCCAGGTAAGGGTTATTATAAATCCGTATTTCAGCAAGGCGATCGATCGTCTGAACGACGAATTCGCAAGTGCATGTGAGCGCTTAACACAAAACCTGCAGCGGCAGATCGAAGCTATGGGCTTCGTGCAGCAAGAGTCGAGGTACTAGTCGATTTCGCGCTAATCATGCGCTTTATAAGTGACATTCTTTTCGCAAGCCAACGGTATTCATTGTGTCGTTCCGCTCTTGCGAAGGAAAGATTTTCTTCAGAGGCGATTTTTTCTCAGTCTTATTGCATGACTTTTTTTTTTTGCAATAGCCATATTTTAGAATGTTTTCAACTTCGCAATCTATTCCTTGATGCAGTTACGTCTCCACAAATCTGGCTAGAGAAAAGATCATGCGGCATATGGAAAACGGCTTACTAAATTCGCATTATCGCATATCTCTTGGCGCTTCGGCATTTTTATGCGCAGTCGGTTCGGGAAAATATATTGGGGATAGAAAGACGCATGCCGAATACTTTCCTTTGCATTTATGCGGGTGTAATTCCTCAGCCGGAGCAAGAAAACAGACGGCCGATATAATGATGATGAATATTTATCTGCAGGAAGCATGATGTTCTCCTCTCAGAGGTGCAAATGTTAACCGAGCGGATAAAAGAGATTGCATGTGAGGTGAAAGCGCTTAACGAAAAAAGTGCTGCTGATCGACAAGCAGCTGCTGCTATAAAGGAGCAGCAACTCCTGAATAGAGAGCAAAGGTAGGTTTTTAGGCAACTTACTCATTGCTCCTGCTATTCTCTCATCATCCCCCTCGCTCCTTCCCACATCTCTTATACTACAAGCTAAAAACCTCGTCACATCCGTATCATTCCAAACCGTTAAAGTCTATAACGCACCTTTGCAGTAATTGAGCTTATTTCATCTTTTATAAGATTATTCCTTGTTTTACGAGAAGTATATTCCATGCTTTGCACATATTGGCTTTATATGAAGCTGCTGACAAGCATCATGATTTTAAACTCGTCAACGTTTAGGCAGGAGTATGAGCTATCATCTCCAAATTCAACAAAGAAATGCCGAAACTTCATTTTGGTGCGGGCGTCTGAGGATTTTCAGGAAGACTCCGGATCTATGATAATCATTAGTGGCTGATAAGTTGAGGAGCTCCTGGAATACCTTGCTGAATATTGACGAGTCTTAGAGAGCATTTGCAATGCACACAAATCGGAGGGAAGGGGCTATAAAAGAGGCTCGTATATCTTCGTGTTTAAAAGCGAGGCTTTTAAAATCAGCCAAAACTGAAGTCTGTGAAATATGTTTTTGTTGAACTACGTCAAGATTTGCAATTTTTTAAAAATTTTCTTACCATTACGCTCGCATGCCACGCCAAGTCCTTGCACGAACGGTGCTTTTCCATCATTTCTTACTACGACAGCTCTTCAGTAGGCGTCCTTCTACAATGGAAACTTTTGAAGAGCGTTTTCATAAAAACCTTCTCATTTACATTTTTCTGACCTTAGCTTGATTTTTTCTGGCCTGTAAGCACCTTCATATCCTTTCATTGTGCGCTTTTAAGCAATGAAATTTCACGCTACCTGTTAAAAACACATCTCTGTAAGAGAAAGTTTCGAAGGCAACTGGTAGAGGAGGAAATTTGCCGAATTTTTTCGCGAACCAACGGTACTTTTCATTCCGTCTTGATAGTATCTCTCTAGTGCTCTTAAAAAAACCTCCCGTGGAATGAACTAAATTTTGCTGGATTTTTGCGGTGACAGAAAGTTTTGAACCATTGTCTTCAATTGTGAAGCATTATTTTTTACGGTTTACTCAACGGTTGCGACTTTTTTCCCTTGCTTACCAACAATTCCTTCTATTTAGCAACATTTCACAGCATCTAAAGCATCAAGGAGTCCTTTGCCGATGGAAGCATCTTGAAGCTGCTTTTTTTAGTTTTAATTTTTATTCTTCTGATGGACATAACTTGGGTTTTTTACTGCATCGGGTAGCGACTGAGTGAAACTCAAACACTTGCATCGATACTTTTATTGCTACTTATTTGGGCAATTTACTCTCCACTAAACGGAGATTTAAAGGGCATTATTCACTTCACTGCCAGCCAAAGGTAATGCCGCGGAAGATATTAGCCACTTCGAAGTTGTGCCGTAATTGTTCTAGCAATCTGACCAGGAAGTGCACACCACAAAACACCATCAACAATATACAGTAGGTTTGCAGGCTTGAGAAAAGTTCCATGTCCTTTAACAATCTTAGGCGCCCACATGCTGAACGCACGGCCTCTTTTCCAAGCAAGCATTTTTAACTGAGGGTTCAAGTTGACTGTTGAAGAGATATTTGTGTCCTCGTGCCACTGTCGGACATTTACGCCAGAGGATCAAAACCTATAGCTCAAACGTCACATCACTACTGTTATTGCATAAGATTCTTGACAAGCATTCTGAACATAAATAAAGGGCCCAGTCTATTTTATTCTTACCTTCGAACATTGTCAAAGTCTTCAGAACATTTCAGATTGGAAAAAGAGGAGGAAAAGGTCAGAGAGGAAAGGAAGGTAGTGGATGCACTGAACGCTAAATTACAATCAATATATGAGCGAAGCGAGGAAGAAATTCTTAAGGTAGTTTGACTTTCGCGGTTATTTCTACCTTTCATTATTTCCGGAATTTTAAGTACAGGTACAATAAGTAGGCTCCATTCACTAGCATTCGACGTTTGCATCGGTTGTAATCCAAATGCTTGCTAAGACAATGTGCATCGTTGTAGTTCTGAGTCAATGAAGATTTGCCAATAAATTCTCTTTACACACACACAAAAAAAAATTAAAACTCAGAAGAAATCGCAAATCTATAGAATAAAATTACAAAGCGATGAAAGACTTTAATTCATCGTTTCTAATGTTTGTATGGTTATAAAAGTATAAAATATTAATGATGTTTCGAATATCAGTTGAGTATTCAAATCCCATTTCATCGATTTAATGCTACAAATCAATGCTTTTCAAGAAAGCACTCATCATTAATGTTCATAGAATTGACATTACAGAGTATTTGGGATCTCGTAACACTCCACCATTCAAAGTGCTAGGGGCTAGAGAGTTTTGCTTCTTCTAATTGCCTGGTGAATCTCCCTCCCCTCTCTCCTTTCTCCAATATCCTCATTTTCTTGCACTCATAAAACTCCTCCCTTTATAAACAATTTCTCCCTTCTTATAATATTTGAGAATACAGAATTTATCTTTAATTCAGTTTGTGTCTGCAAGGAAAAAATGTACTGGTCTTTGCCAATACTGCATATTTCCTTATGTAAACTCAGTTGAACGGAAGGGGTTCAGAAGATAGTTTTTCAGGAGAAATGGCAACTACGTGATGAACGCAATCGACTGAACGCTGAGAAGAGCGCATTTAGAGAGGATCAGAAATATATTTTGGACGTTATTGAGCGCCAGAAAACTGAAACAGAAGCAGCAAGGGTTCATTTAAGAATCATCTATCTCTATCGTGTTGAAATTTGCTTTTCTTGAGTGCGCAATTTATTTGCCGGCAAAACTTTCACACTCCGATTTTCCTCTCGTTTATTTCTCTTCTCGTTCAAGATCCCCATTATGCTTCCTTTTCTGTCCTTTACGTTTTTTACGTCCTTTATGGCTGCAAAATTTTCAAAATTTTAGACTATCATCATGAAGCTTCCCCTCATCGTTTTATAAGTACGGTCCTCTCCCCGAAAAATCCCTTTCGAATCGAGTCATTCGTAACTCTACTCTCTGTGCCACTTAACCTCCCTTTTCTCGCATCTGCCTCATAATCGTGACAACTTTCACTATCTTTTGTTTTCTCAGCGTAGTAGGCGTTCTAATAGCGGAAGACATCAACTAGACGAGAATGACTCTCTAAAATGGATGTAAGCAAATGAGTGTTGTTTGTAGAAGGCATTTCTAAACGAGCAACACGACTTGCTGGTACGCATGTTCTCGGAGAAAGCTGCATTCGACGAGGAGAAGAATGCTTTCATCATCCAGCGAGATAGCGATATTGCGCGACTTAAAGCCGAAGCGCAGTATCTCGAGGAGAAAATGAAGCAGGTAAGTGTGGGCATAATGAGAGTATTACATTTCGCGAAATAGGCTCTTCCCTCAATGAGGCGGCAATTCGCTGACACCTTTCTACATTCTCATCAAAGCATGACATTTGCATCTCACTATAATATCGAGGTGTTACAAGTGGTACAACCTTGCAATTTGAAAGAGTATCACTCTGGTGGATAGCACGATATATGCTTTTCAGATATAGCCAAAGGCTCACTTGAAATCGATCTGTCTGCGAATGACACATGTTTGGAAGCGGCTATAGAACGCTGTTCAATATGCCAAAACTGTTCTAACTCCCTCCAATTTACGGTTTTAAACTTTCAATTTCTTCTCGAAAACTCGTTAATTCACTTAGTGAAACCACCTTCGAATTTGTTGTAGGCATATATGGCTACGCCATATTCGTAGCACAGGAGGGCCCACAAAAGAGGAAATTCGAGCAGTATAGCAATGAGAGAATTTTGATTTAGTTTAAATTTGTTGCTTGTCTAATTCCGTCAGGATATCTCTTCCGGATCGAGAGTTTCGGATAGTCATACAGATATGCACACAAGCACAACTGCATATTTGTAAAGACTAAATTCGGGGAAGCATTAAGACGAAGCTGAGAAAAAAAAGAAAACGCTTTTGCAGGTGGACGATGCAGAAAAGCTGATGATCACTTCGCAACAAACCTATCAATCGAAATACCGCAAGGTACATTCACGTTGACTTTGGGATCGCTTCTATGGAAAAGTTTGTTTCCAGCAACTGCCACTAATGAAAACTGGCTTAGCGCAGCCGCAGTAACTGTTGAACAAACCACAAATATAATGACGTATTAGTGGGATAGGTCAAATGCCTTCTATCCGATCTGATGAGATGCTGATGGTATATATGTGCTCTCCGGTTCTGCCACCCTCTGCGATTCAACAGGTCAGCGAAATATCTTCTATATCTCTGTGTATAGGCAGCTTGTTTTACCTGACTACCGCAGATATGGACCGGTGATGAGGTGAATTTTCGGTAGTTGTGCAATACTACTCTCCTTAGCGCTAAAAAGCGCGCCGTGTCGCACGGCACTGTATTCACGTGCGTACACGACCACACCGTACCATACCTCAGCACTCAAAGTTGCCGCCGGACTGCGTCAACCCATACCTGGCTCTAAAATTTTGTGCTCCATACCGCACCGTACTAAAGTAACGCACAGTACAGTAGATTGGTACGCTAGCTTTCATTACGACATCCATCACTCGTATGGTCAACGGCATACTCTTTTAGGTCATTGCTTACTGTTGACTGTTTTTTCCATGTTTCTTCCTGCTGATAGATAGGTCCCGACTGCATATACTCTTCGTCCAGCCTGCAGTGCGCCACTCTATGCCAACAAGTGTGACGTTGCAACTAGGAAGTAATCATAAAGAATTCACTCAGTCGAAATGCACAAGTACCCATCTAAGCACCGTACTGCAAATGAGAAACAGTTCTATTTGCAGCTTGCCGAATTGGAGCAGACGCTGATTGACGAATGCGTTGAGCTGCAGCAATGCAGGAGTGAGATTGAAGCGTCATTACTCGGCAGAGTTACTTCGGCTAATGAGGTAGCTCTCTTCAAAATAAAAACAGTACTGCTCGTTGTTCTTAAAACAGCTCCATCTCAGCCTTCAGTTTGCACTTCACTTCACTCGTTTACAAGGCGAAAACTTATGCATGTATCTTCGGCGTCGTCAATCCAACTCTCCAAGCAGCGCAAAATTGTTGCAAAGAGTGGATTTTAGCCAATAAGTACATGTTTGCAGGCAACATGGGCCGCCGTGCAGAAGCCGTTCGACCGGAACCTTCCTGAAGTGGTCGCCGATCCATTCATCGACACAAAATCAAATCAGAGGTTGTTTTTGTCATCGAAAACAATATTTTTGACGACGAGGAAAATTGCTCTGAGTGCATTGCCGCCTTTCCACGCATAGAACTCCATCCCACAAAAGAAAAAAAAAAAAACAACAAAACAAAACACCACATCTCTTTTCACCTACAAAATGGGCCATCTGCTGATTACTTTCATTCGTATTTAATACAAAATAAAAATATCTCCCTCCAAGTAAGGAACGATTTGAGAACATTATTTTGACTATTTTTACAAAAGAAAGTGAAATGTTTACTTCTTGCAAAAAACAATTGATGCAGAATATTCCCCTTGAAATATTGTCTTTGATAGTTAAAGCACAAAATGTTCATATAATAAACAATTTCTTTTCTTCATACAACAAAAGAAATTTATAGAATTGATTTACAGAAATGAAGACGTTCGAACAGTTCTAAAGATACATGCGGATATGCTCGATCGATATGCGTCGAATATTAACAACGAAACGAACACCGTGAAGAATTAGGCATATCGGTTGAAACGACGAATATATCACTCCTTCATCGAAAGCAATATCGCCATATTGGAACGTCGATGGGAAAATGAGAATCGTCGAATCGATTGTGAACGAAATAATAGAAACGAATTCATTAGATATAAACCATATATTCACATCTTAAACAAATATCTCAGTTTTACTATCATATACGGCAAGAGAAACGTTGCAATTTCAATGATGAAATGAGATTCATTTCAAAACGATGAAATTAAAAAATTATGAAAGCGGAACTCTTCATTAGTATCTTCTAGCATTGAAATGCCTCATCGCTAAGACATTCTTCGCTATTCTTTTTAGTCAATAAAACATCGTATGCCCCCATTTCGAACTAGAATTCCAATAGAAAGAAAAAGTGGATTTCATTATGAAATAAAAATAAAAAACGCAACAACAATCACCTTCGACTTTTGCATAATTAAGCGCAATGTTGCGATAGGGGAAGCACCTTATTAAACTCCGTTTGGAGTTGATTTATTTGCTCAATGAGGCAAAAACAAAACAACACCAACGATAACAACAAGAATAAAACTGAGCAATCTGTCATATTATTAAACAGAGGAAAAAGTGCAATACGCACTTCGTACGGTAAATATAGGCGGCGGAACGATTGCAAATGAACAAGACGAAATTTGTGACGCAACTTGATTTCCAAGCAGATAACTACCTATCGACAATTGTTTCACAACGTCGAAGAATAAATCAATAAAATTTCAGAGCAACGCCTCGGAAATCATGCATAATTTTGTGAGCAGTTACTACATGACTTAGTTGTTACAGTAGCTGAAATTGTACCAACGCCAACAATTTTTGTGGGTATCATAGACACCTATTATTCTGTTAAATATGGAAACATTTAAGGGCAGGATCAGAGAACTGCACACCGAATTAGCAAAACTTCAACGGCATTTAGAAAAGTTCAGATAACAAAATAGGGCATCAAATTTGTTATGTTGTTATGGTGCCTTTACGGTACCTCACTTTGTTCTCTTCCAATGGTCTGTCTGTAAGACAAAATGAACAGCACTCTTACCGCTCGAGATTTCCTGGATATGCTCCTCGTCACATCTATTCACTTACAGCCATCTTATGCTCCACTTTTCCCTTCAAATCAAGAAAAAACAGAGGATGGAAATCCTCTGCGCACACCGTCTTGCTTTTATTTATAGTCAGAATGGAATATCAGAAACACCCCTCCGGAACAAGCGCATCACGAAAGCGGGAAATCTTTTTCGACATCTATTCCACATTGGTGGCGGAAGTTAGGGAAAGAGGAGGGGATTGAAACCACCGCCAAAAAAAAAATTGCCTAGCATGATTTCCGGCAAAAGAACAACTCGACTGAATAAATGCTAGCAAACAATACGAATCATGGCATCAAGGATACATGGATCATTGATACGGGTTAATAATAACGCTATAGTCGCTTGAAAACTTCACTATTTAAGTTTCACAGCATATCGAAATGAGATTAATATGCATGAGGCAGACAATGCTGAAACATCACTAAATGCTCGTATTCGACAATACAGAGTACAAAATTTTAGAATCGCTGCAGCTATTAGCGTTGCTATTAGCATTAGGCCGATGTTGCTGCTGTGGGGTCGGTATTCTCAGCCTGTTATGACCCGTCCTATGCTTGAGCACAAGAATATCGTCGATTTCGTCATACGATATACGGCCTTTAAGAATTTAACGCTTGCAGCTTTCGGGAGTTAGAATCCCGTTTACGAATGTGGCCGAGTAAAACTTCTAGAGGAAAAACTCAGTGGAGATTTTACAAGATTCCTACACCTTTTTTATCCGAGTCTAGGAGCTGAGTTACACTATTGGCATAAGAGACCTAGAGCGTCGTAGACTGCGACCTAAACCTTCACTTTCGCAAGCGGACATCACAAGGACACAATACGCGAGTTCAAACTTAACACACAATGAGGTGGCGTCTCGAAAGCGATAGAAAAAAAAAGTGGGCTGCCGGCTCTCGAAGAAAAACGTACCCAAACAGATCAAAAGCAACTAATTATAAAACGACTATGATCCTTTCTTATTGTTCCACCCTTCATGTATACAAGTGCTCGTCTTGGGAGCCATTACCATACGAAATGCAGCCTTCCATCGATATCACTGACTACACAGATTAATCACCCTCAAAAAACTTACATAAGTGGAAGGCACAACAGAAAAAAAAAACAAACTAACTAAAAAACAAACTGAACATTTTGCACTTATGCTCAACAGCAACAATAAAAAACAGTGACAAATTTTGACAACGAAAACAAAAAACAAACAAAAGAATTGTGCGGGTATGCGTAGGAAAATAAATCGGCATGCATCAAACACCTTTGCATTCAAAACTGCGAGGAGACGTTAGGAAAAAAAAGGAAATGAAAACATTAAAACGGCAGTGCTCAAGAATAAATTCTTCAAAAACACATGAAGACGTTTAACGACGCGCTCACATAGCACACTGCTCGGCCATTTCGTAAAGCTTGTTTGCAATCCTGCCCCTCATCGCTTCCGCGGCCATCTTCGCTGCCTCTGTGAACAATTCGTAGGCCTTTGTGAAATCCTGCTCCAGACCACAACCACCTGCAACTATCTCAGCACTATATGCTTTCACTGAAAAACTAATGAAAAAATAATCTGTCGGAGAGCTCAAAGGTTTCAGCAATTTCAGAGCCGCTTCTGAGATGATGAACATAGCAACCTCATTCTCGATCGGTATCAGCCACGCGTTCACGAAAGATTGCCGGTGTAACTAAGGAATGAGCTGGCAAGTAGTCGTAATCTGGAAGAAACTTACCCTCCCTGTGCATCTCAGCTATCTTCTGAACGATCTCATATTTCGGTTTCGAAATGAATCCCTCTGTTCCATCTTCCGAATCCTCCGAAAAATCCGCTGCTCGACTGTACCAGTTGACGGCCTTTGGCCAATACGGTGACCTAAAACAGATGGTACTTCATTCCTGCCTCAGTCACATCGCTAAGAAAAACGCTAGTAAACTGAGCTGTAAAGCGGTGTGCAATTTCGGTTTGTTTGCAATATGCCGCCAGTCTGAACCGAAATCACAAACTGAAAACTGCTCCTCTCTTTGAAAAAGAATTTTTTTTTTTGAGAAGTTAACTTCTTTAACTTCGAAAAAAAATCTGAAAGCAAAACTAATTTCTGAAGCATTCTTTCACGGAAAATACCCCACCATAAATACTTAAAACATCATGCGAATGTTACCGTGATCGACCAAGTCGTCGTCCCGTTTCATAACTTTCGGCGACAAGCAGCATAGCTGATCGATCACCCATTTCTGCGGCAGTTTCCATCAATTCCATCCCCAGCTCTTCGGGATCGTCGTATCCCCAGTAATCGGCATCACTAATATCCTTCAGAAGCTCATGCGGCAAACCTTAACCACGCCAACACCTATGCAAATACTCGTATACGACGAATGCGCTCGTGCATGTTTCTCGTCTAGCATACCGTGAAACTAATTTGACTTATATCACAGCCAAACGAGGAAAATTCATCTCGCATCTAGGAACACTGCACATATCATTAGAAGTTTTTGAAAACAGCAGCAAGTGCAAATTACAACCTCCAATCGTTGAAGAAAAGCGAAGGAAAAAATGAGATTAGCGCTGCTACGGGAACTAGTTGTGGGAGGGAGGTCCGCAGGTCACAAGTGTCGTCGGTAAAATTCAGAGGTATCCAATAAGTGCATGGCTTCGCTTCTTCATCACATAAAAACCACAGTTATATATATATATATATATATATATATATATATATATATATATATATATATATATATATATATATATATATATATATATATATATAACGATAATAAGAACAATTTCCTTACTCTGACACGCGTATTTTTAAGGAAGCAGTATAAATAAATAGATGTTCGTTGCATGTACAGCAACGCATTGAACAAAACGAAATGAGATAGATGATTTTGATTTACTATTGTCAATTAACATTTCTTTTTGGAACGATTCAAAACAGGAACGTACCGTATGCGATTTCAGCGACAGTAATTATCGCTTCGAGAACACCGCACTGTCGGGCCATATCCAAATGATAAAGAGCCGCCTGTTTGTCATAAACAAACGAGCCCTCTAAAATGACTTGTTTTGCTCATCTCATATATGAGTGAACACATAAAAGCGCCAGCTTTCAACTAGTTCACCCTCTACCAACCAACGATCTTCATTACTATCCACTTCAAAAATTGTGTGGTTCATTAACTCGACTGCCAAATCATACGTGTGCTTACTATAACCTAACCCCAAATAAAAAATATTGTTGTTGCGATGCAAACCATTCAACAATCAAGCAAAACACAGCCATTGACTTGAGTGAAAACAAACCACGATTGCTCAATACTATCCAGCAATGTGGGCCATCATTCCCTATATTGAGTTTCTCAAGGGCATCTGCTGCCCAAATCAGGCAGATTATTGAATCGTAGAAAAAGAAGGAGGGCTATATTGAGAGATTACAACTGTTTCCAGCACAAACGTTATTCACCTCTAGTAGAGTGATCATTTTCGTCTGTGAACATAAAGTTCATGTTTTTTGATGCGCTTACTGACTTCGGAAGGAAGCGACCCAGTTCGTGATAGCGTGCAAGATCGAGATGAATCTGAACAACTGAATGCAATGTTAATAATGCACACAGCTTCGAATATACAACTAGTACATTGCTGCAAAGGAAACGAGCCTTGAAGCTGATCATATGATAGCGTACGCGAACAATAGGGCAATGAAGTTCAAGCAAAAATTGGTGTGTCAATGTTGCACTTCAGAAACATGAAAGAAAAGAAGTATAACACAGCAACCTTTCTCCTGCTTTCCTCTCTGCTGCACCCGCATTAACCACGTTCTGCACTAAGATCGATCGTTTACTATGTCGCGAAACACTAGCAGCAATCCAAATTACTCAAGAATTCAGCAACACGACGGGCGCAACAGGAATTAACCTATCAGAAAGTCTTGGCGGTAATTGTGGCAGCAGCAAAGCAGGTGAACAATTTTCCGGTGGAAGATTTCGCAAAAGGAGATGACCCAAACATGGATCTGAAAACAAATTCGTAGGACTCCTCCCCATCGGCTGTATCTCATCTCATTTCGAGACCTTTGACGCACAGACCTTTCTGATAATAACATATTGCAGGATTCGTCGAAAAAACGGGCCTAGATGTCAGCATGAACAAAAACATCTCGAAGACTGCGTAACTCCAAATACTTCAATAGGGAAAGGGCTAGGGAATGAAAGTAATCCCACAAAGTAGGCAATCCATTACCTTCCATTTTTGGCGAATGATGCTATGCCGCAATTATTTGCGAAGTGCACACCTAAACAACGCATTGGCAGTAATCAATGGTTGCATTTTAACGTTTGAGCAATGAAAATGTCAGAAACGATCAACCTGGCCAAGAACAGAATTTGTGCGACTCTGCATGGCGAGTTCAGCGAGCTGCTGCATTTCGTTCTGCGACAGAAAACCTGCAGGCCGAGAAAACCTGCGTGCTTCCAGCCAGAATGCTTCTCTTTCGGCTTCCTGAAAAGTACTTAATGACTTGGCAACGAAACAACAGGAGAGGAGAGTAACCACAACGACAAGGATAAAAAGCCATAACGTACTGGTATCATAGAAAGCGAGAACAAGACTGGATCGCTCTGCAGGCGTATTAATGCGGGATTCAAAAAAGAAGGGAAGTTAAAGTAGGCTATAAGAAATGTGAGGTGGAAAGCAGCAAACATATTTTCCACCATTCTGCAGAAATAAACCTTACTTTAACGATTATCCACGAAGCAAATGAATTGAAGAATTAGAAAATAAGATGAATATGAAGTTGGAAGCAAACAGTTCGAAAGGTGATCATGCTCGCAGATGATCGGCGGCTGCAAAAAAAAACCTGCTTTCTAGTGCGCAAAGTTTCCATGACAGAGAGTAACAATCAGCAGATAGAGAAGAAAGGCATGCATAAGAAAGCAGCAAAAATATGATACGAATGCATCAATGCAAGATCACGTTAAAGCAAGCACGTGGCTAAAGAAGAAGCAAGCTTGAAAGAGAATGAGTTGTTTTGATAGCTTGCAATTTGCATTGAAAAAAAAAGAGAAATAAGCCGCGTTAAGTCAGTACTCGGCATAATAGGGAAAGTTTAAGCAACCCGAAAAAATAGAAAACAATTTCACGAAGCGCTCTAAGGTGCTAAGCAATCACAGAATCCACAGCTGCTCTTGTATGGATCGCGGTTTCGAACAATTACCATTGAAAATATGCGGCTTCATAAAAAGAAGACTGATTTGTTCGAGCGTCTACTGGATACGTAACCCTGAACGTGAGCAACGAGAAAATAGCTGTCTTGGTGAACACACCCGCGTATGTCGCGAACTGCAGCAGCTGCTTGTGCTGTCGACACTTGGGCATCTCTCGAATGAAGCGACCCGCATCTGAAAACACCTAGTGACTTTTATAACGCACCAACGGAAACTATATATATATATATATATATATATATATATATATATATATATATATATATATATATAATTAATTTGTTTTCTTATCCACTTGTGTTTATATACTTTTTTATACTTATACCCATATTTATATTTATATGCAGCCCATCATTACGCATACGATGTTAACTGGAGAACCAAAACCGAAGAGACTATTTCCCATTCTGACGGATGCAAAATCAAGACACAACAACAACACATCGGAAAAGCGACAGAACTGATACGACGCGAATTTACCGAGCACAAAAACAGATTAACTGTGTACAAACACCACATAATTAGCCACGATCTAATCGATACAACAGCGCAGCAAACAGCTCCCTCAATACGGCACTTGACTAGATTAGGCTTTCCGAAATGGAACATTCGTACACTCTCACCTCTATGATGGATTCTTAACTAATGCACCATAAACCACTCTCACAATGAAGAGCCGCGCTCTTTGATGACCGCTTATGCAATGAACTCGATAAAACTGCCCGAACAAGTCAGTAGCTACGAGTATCCTGAAAGTTGCAATAAGCGGGTAACCACATTTGAATTACGAGAGATATTACTTAATGATCCTCCAATTCACACAAACTGTATTCAAAAACTGGAAGAAGGGAATAGAGTCACCTCGTCATTATTGGAATCGGTGACGACAGATGCTGATTCAGCATCACTCTTAAGGCGGATCCGTCTCAGACTTCTCATCACCTTACCGGCACACGCTTCGCAAGGACAAATTCCGCTGCGCCCTGCTGAGTCCGCCTCACTTACTCCGTCACAGGAGGATATGGACACTGCAATATATGTCAACAGAAGTAAAGCGAACAAGGGGGGGGGGGGGGGGGGAGGCAACGACGTTACCGAAGATTAGGTTAGCATTAACTGTTCTGGGACGGCATCCTACCCTGAAGCAGTCATTCTAGAAAGCAACCTGATCGCTCAGCAAAACCACCACTGCTGCATATCGAAACACTCCTACTCCTCAGTCTCTCCATTGCACTGTGGTAATCATCGTTGGTTAGCGGCTCACAAACGTATGACGGGTTGCAGCTGATAAGCCTCGTGGATCCACTCTGGAAAATAACAACTTTAGTAAACATGCTAACGCAACAACTCGTATTGTGAAGGAAAAACAAGCCCAAGCACTGTCTGAAAAAAGTACAGAGCAATATGAACGTCCTTCGAAAAGATGTCATTGTCGCCTTCAGCAAATAACATCGATTCCACAACCCGAACTAACGCTTTTTACTGAACATCACCAATGAAATCTAAATTCAAGATATCAGCATAGTTAGACTAGAAACCCACCATCAAATATGCCTCTCATCAAAAAAGCGCCGTCACAGTAAATGTGAATACTGCATGCAAAGAAATACACGCACAAAGTCAATGTTAACCTCGAATGTTCTTCTACTGTACAGTGCTCGTCTTTCGCCATCCGAAAGGTCGAACTTGGTTAAACACATTAAGCGACAGATTTCATTGCAAGCATGTGAATGAAAAAACAATGCCATGCCTTTGGTGCCAAGATTACCATCCCCGTATCCTTGACCTGATGCCTGAAAAATCCTAGTGCTTACATTCTTGCACATTAAACAAAATAGTATTTAATTATGAATCGTTCAATAATACAGTTCGCACAAGAAGAATCTATCAATATTATGGAGAGGAAAATAGTGTTTTCAAGGAGAGCAAATAAGGTCATTTCATTCAAGCTTGCTTAGTCATGAAACAACGAAATGCTTTCTCAAGTTGAAGCTCATCCCTCTTCGTTGTTTCTTGTGCATTCGGCTAATGAGACGAGTTCTCAAGACACCTGTAGGTGAGCAACGTCGAAAGTCACTAAAGCTTCAAAAAGGAAGCTAGAGCAATGACGCCAAAGATAGTAGCAGCTGCAGCACAGAGGCTGTGCCACGCTTCCTATAGCTACTTAACGACACTGCAGGCCCACAATTCAACGCGCATGCATAATTATAGACTTCCTAGTAATCTTTTACTGGCAACTGATCGTATGCGGCCACTGGCACATACCGTATGGATTTGAGGATCTGTGTACAAGTCCCCTACTCCTTGAATGTCGACGACGATGAGCTGGTGACCACTGCGCTCGAAAGTGAAGTGGCTGAACGCCTGAAGGGAAGGCAATTTACCGATATCCCTCATCCAGTTGGTCAGTGTCGTATGTACATCCACTCACCAATACAACGCACGACGTACATTCATTTTATTCCGTTCAAAACAACACAGTTATATTTTATAGTCTTCTTTTGTTTTAGCAATTGGTGCATCGTACTCGATGTTGTCTTGTTTAATATTACCTCCTACGTGATGTAAAGATTTGAAAGCAAATTTCAGTTGTTCCGCTGAGTACTGAAGTTCAATTTAAAATTCTGCAAATCAACACTCCAAAGATTTGATTTCACTTCAGTGGTGGAGCGACACCTGTGGCAGTAAAAGACATGATGCCACTGCATCGGATGAATGCTCTGCTAGCAAGCAAAAAGAGCACTTTCCACCTCTTTATCTTCTGGAATCAGTTTCGCATCTAACGTAGAGCTAAAATGCACTGCTGAATGCGATTTTATTGCACGTAAAGCCCAGGACAGCTGATGCTAGGAAGTATTTCCGCATTTCGATTATAGGTATGCATCGATCGTTTTCAGAGCGTAACACATCACCCGTATCTATAGGAAACATAAGCATTCCTTACAAACTATGTAAGGCTGTCTCTTATACTGGCAACTGGTTACATATGACTAAATAAATTTTAGCAGCAAAGGAAATTCCCGTAAACTTTAAATTTTTCATTGGTGCACTTTCAACAGCAACTAAAACATCTAATGAAGAAAACTTCGGAAGCAAACCTGTGGTGTATTCCTTGCAATATCAGAAACGAACCCAGAATTCGAGTTATACTTCACATAGTCACCTTCAATATAGTGTTCCAGTGATAAAGAGGACAGCCCGCCTCATCAATGAATTCCAGAACGCTCACTTGTATTATGTCAACCTGAGAATGAGTCAAGCATATCCTTGGCCAGAAGTAAGACATAAGCGCCAATCCAGAATTAATCAATTTAAATATTTTGTCCAGACCTACAGCATCCAACTGGGAATGCAAGATTGCTAATCAATTTCTGAGGACTCCGAAGCAGTATGTGAAATCCTAATGCGCAAACGAGAAGAAAAATGGTTGATCTCGTGATAGAGCGAGCAAACCAAATAAATAAAGCGATGCACTGTTGAATGCGAGTGATATCCCCCAAACAAACTAAATAATTCTATGAAAGTATCCGGTGTATAACCGGATATTTTAATTAAATAGACTGACTCTCTGAGCTACCAATTAGCATGATCTCAACGCATTCGCTTAATGGTCTTCGATTACTCAGAACTCGAATAAAATGCTACCAACTGTTGCTAACTGAAGCTAATCGCGGTCACTCTTTGCGCGCAAATACGTACAATTCATCACTCTGCTAAGAAGCAGCTGATTAATATGTTATTATGAATGAGAATATGTCAAGCATTGAACCTCACCATGAGAATCAAAACAGCTTCTTTTGATTATTCTTCCTCTTCACTTACATTGTGCCTTTAATGACGGCTATATGGGCTTTGAAATTAATATTTTTTCATAGGATAAAACGTACTTCAAGGGTGAGGTTTAAAAGGCCGACAGAATGCAGCGCACACGATTGATTAGCAAAAGTTTGTGAGGCATCGATATACCTTCTTTGGAGGATTGTGACGATTGAATTCCTCCGCCCATAGTTTACTATCCATTTGCAGTTTGACATCTTCAAACACCACCTAGAACCGCACGCAATCATACAGGAAAACACTCTCAAAAGAGATTAGAGCAGTACTGCTGCAGAAAAAAAATCGGCACAGCCTATTCACTATTAATGCAAGTGGACAACAGCAACAACGCTTGACGCAGCGACGACGCATAAAAATAAAAATCGAAAAGAAGCAAAGATGCGTTGAACAGAAGGAGGATGAGGAAGTGAGACTAATTATGTAAGGCACATCGCCTAAATGCTGATCACCGACGAGTCTGAATTACTACTACACGGGCTAGAAGGGTGCCGATTAGGCTCGGTCGCTCGGTTCTGAAAAAAAAATCCTCCCTGACAAATTCAAAGATCGTCTGCAAAGTGAACGAATAGTAAAAGTGAAACGATGAAAATTGACCTGCCTATCGACGGGACGAATATATTTTTTGGCGACATAATTTTGTGCATGTTCCCATTGGTCATTTCTTCTGAAAGCCGACAGCTTCTTCAGGCGATAGCATTCTCGCATTGCTCCTCTCGCGAAAGGCTGCACACAAATCATGGAATATTGCAAAGGGAATGCATAGATAATCATTTTGGCTTAGCATTAATACACCGCTCGCTATGAAGAAGAGTTATGCCGGCTAAATATTTCATCGCAAAAATAAATTCAGTTCCACTAATCACTGAAAAAAAAAAAGAATGTAAAAGGGGGAGACTTGCAAACTGCATTCAGTATAACATGCTTTAAGCAATCTCATAAACTGCATACGCATGCACTAAAATTCTTCTTCAATAGACTTTCAAAAGTGCGGAAATATGATTGCAAATAACTGCAATTATTTCCGGACCTTAATGAAAAAAAAAAAGAAAAGAAAGAAAAATCAATATCAGAATGATGGAAGTCAATCCAAGAAAAGTCGACAAATGTTTTCAATGATGTGCACTCATCTGTGAACGCCCACTCATTAGAACTTTTCAATTGCTGCCCAATAAGCTCTCCTCGTAGCTCAGAAAAAAGTATTAGAACTGCGCTCGCAAAAGGCGCTTATTTACAAGCAATAAGCAGTTCACGAGCACTCCCCCGCAATTTATAGGCTTTAAACCCTATCGAACATGTCCTATACATAATGCAAGAGAGCGCCCTTTCTCTTGCAATGGCGCTCTCTTGCATTTCTCTTGGTGGTCAGTACCGTTTTGCATATATGAGTGAAGATATGAAAGGGTGTGCCAGATCGCTGTCTCCGACAAGAAGCACTCGCTATCACATTTTCTCAACAATTCACTTTCAAGCGTGACATTGCTGGGTCTGGGCTGCATAATGGTAGCGTGACTATTCCAGAAAGCCGAAAATACATTTTCGATGATGGGAATGAAATAGGATGCCCATCCATATCCAACGCATCATCGCCTGAATTGTGCACTGTTGCCTTTCGTTGTCGCGCCACCAACAACGCCCTTTCTTCACAGAAACCGTACTAATAATTCTAAAGCGACGTTCGAATCCCGTTCAGCACCTGGAGTGAGGATCAGCTGCGATCAACATGAATGTATAAATATAAATATAAAGGAATAAATAAACAAACAAGTGCACAGATTTATATGAGTAAATGAATAAATATAAATAGAAATATAAATGAAATATATATATATATATATATATATATATATATATATTATATATATATATATATATATATATATATATAGAGAGAGAGAGAGAGAGAGAGAGAGAGAGAGAGAAAGAAAGAAAGAGAGAGGAGAGAAAGAGAGAGAGAGAGAGAAAAAAACAGTGAAAGCACTGCTGCGTGCGAATGGTCGCTAATAAAGCAAAAGAACAAACCCAACCTCAGGCTGCATCTTGACCTGAACGCGGTCCTCGCACCACTGCTTCCTTATCGATGAATAGCGATGACGTATGCAGTTGCGCGTAGCCAATTCTGTGATACAAAATTGTTCCCAAGGATCGGGCAGCGATTCCGAGTGACATCTAAACTCTGATGGTTATTATCTCGTGCAGCCGCCTACCACTCTCGCTTTCGAGAAGTTGCTTACATGACAGTGACCTGGACGTTTACAGAAACAAAAAAAAAGTTTGTTGCAGAAGCGATTATCTCCGAGCCGTCACTCTCTTTTTTGCTCAAATGAGATGAAGTGGGGGAGGAATAGGATGTGTGAGAGAGTGAGGATCAGGATGGGGGACGAATGTGGATCGCCTTCGCAGAACAAGTCTTTCGAAAAAATTCTTCACGAAACACTGCTGCATATTTATGACAATTGCTTTTGCATTAACAAATCCAGCTCTGTTAAATGAAAATCGAAGACCTGAAGAATAGTGAACATCACAAATTATTAAAGAACGACCCACCACAATAACTGCCTTATTACTTATGATAAGGACTAAGATTGTCAAGTGTTTCACGGAAATGTCAACGATTGTCGACGACGGATGGATCAATGGAAGGTTAGCTATCAAAATTAAGGTCAATAATAAATTAATGCCAGCAATAGCCAAAACATGGTGGAGTCTTGAGCGCAGTGAAACGATTGAAGAAAAACGACGGAAGAGATAAGAAGGTTGCAGAATTTTAAGCATCAAAGGGAATTTAATCATCTGAAGTGAGACGACAATTTTTGCACTTCCTGTTTGCGAAAAAAAAAGCAAAAAAAAAAAAAAAAGAGAAACAACAACGAGGAAACGCTAAAAAAAAACGTTCCCTTTTCTTCTTTGTAAACGAATTCTTCTTTGCTTTTTTTTTTTTTTTTTTTGGCACTCCTATATGCAGAATAGCTAAAAAAAGAAAAAACCCTTTCATAGAAAATAACATCCACTGTCAAATGCAAACCTTAAGCCAGAAATGAGAAGCGATTCACTCGTTATTCTACATAAAACTCTACTTCTTCGCTGTAAAAACACGAGTAAAAAGTTCTATGTGATATTCCCTCTCAAAAATAGGTGAGCATGTGCCTAATTAAAGCAAAATATTCGCTTTTCTATACTCTTGATGTGAACTTGTCAATATGCGGTTGGATAAGACCTACCAAGTATGTGAAATGAAGATCGCCTCATCTGAATAAAAGAGTTGTTTCATTGCCACCTCGAGAAATAATTCGAAATTCAGGCATCATCCTAAAGTTCCTCTAAGAAATAATCAACATCCCACATTGAATAAAGGTTTCTGCGGCACACCTTCTAGGAAGCGACAACAGTCTAAGGTGGATTGACAAGCCAGAACAAGAAGTTAAAAATTTGTGCTCCCAATTGGTCTCCAGATATATTCCGCTCCGAAAAGTACTTCTCTTTCGCGATATGCGAGTGCGCGGATAAGCAAACGAATAACCCCAAACCTTTTTGCCGCATCTCTCCATTTGCTGATAAGGTCTTTCGAACGAATAATATCGCTGCTCGAGTGCACTGATCCTATCTTCGCCGGAACAACTTGCTCGTTCGACTCACTCATATGATCTGCGTACCTCGTATTTTTGCACTCACTAGCAACTCGAACACTCCAATCACCTCACTCTCACCAAACCTGAAAAGTCGCTTCAGTCACTCGCTCCCTCTCATCAATGCAGCTTTACCATTATGCCACAATTTGCATCATTATATAAATATAGTACTGCTATTTGCAATTATGGTGCGTCGTAACTTCTAGAGCGCTGCACAAAATCGGCGGTAGTGAAACAACTGCATCAAGAAGCCACGTTCCAGTTTACTGGGAAGGTTTTTGTTGGCTAGCTTATCTAACACAGAAATCCAATTCCTATCGTATCAGTGCATGAGAGAAAAGCGGGAGCGTTCCAGCTCCAGCGTTGTGGAATGAGATAATGATTTATTCATGTGATAGGTATTATGCGAATATAGATAACAATGCGTTAATAGCGCTTATTTAGAAATATGGCGGAGCGGAATTAAGGAAATTGCATCCTGCAATACGGATAAATAAATCGATGTAAACTACAAAATGCTCAGAGGATAATACACGTTATAGATTTGCTAACGGCTATAGTAAGAGAAAGCTTCCATGACCATATGATGAGAAAATCGGGACGCACCTATTTTCCTGAATCTTAGCGGAACGAGGGACGCTGAGAAGAGGGTGGAAAAAAAGAGGTATAAGGCTATTCACGAGATTCAATCAATGCGATGTCTTAAATTAGATGAATTAAGATGCCTCTCAAATACCGAAACGTTCTATACCTCCACTACATCCTAGGATGACGCTGTTTATTGAGCATATCTTTCAACGCTAACTGACATTTACAAGCTTTTCTTTAACGCTCCACAATGAATGCGACGTTTAAAAATGTGCAAGGAAATTGTCAGCAAAATGCATCACGATTTCATGACAAGCAATCAGATTTCAGCTCGCAGTTGAAAGGCCGGAAATCTTTGTTCCATTCTGCGAATTAGTCGCGGAGAATACGGGGAATAATTTGCAAAAGTTTGTCTCTTGGGAAATATTCTTAAACGTTTTCAATATCGACCACATTGATCCTCAATCACCGATCAAACTTCCCTACCATCATTCGTTCAATAGCGGGTAAAAGAAATTCTATAAAAAGCTGCAACTTACCCGCAAACGCCCCAATGCAACCAAACTCCTCACCCACAGTTTAACCCACAAACTGCGAGTGCAAGTGGAACGTTCAGTTGTATGCGATTAAGCTGCTGTCTCTGAGGACGACATTATCTCTCTTAAGCCCTCTCGTTGTCTGTTGCGCATCTCTGCTTCTTTCGCTTCTCTGCCTGAGCAGTGCGAGGTTCAATATGTGGGCTTTTTTGCACGAGGCAACAAAAGTAAATGAGCCTGCTTGTCCAGTTGCGTCAGTTACGGTCAAGAAAGCCCTGAGGGTAAACTCTGACGGATATAGTCTCAGCCGTTGAACTGCCTTCGAATACATTTTCTGGTGCATCTGCAGACTGGGGAAGACGAAGAGATAGCGAGGTAATCATATGATTAGCCAGCGTTCGATGCGATCTATCTATTACGCTTGAACCCCACCCCCCTCCTTCCTCCATCATCCAACTCCCAACCCCCTTGATGGCTCGTCGGATAATAGTTCCTCAAACACCTAAACTTGGAGCTGATCGAAAATTCAGCGACTTTTCCTCTTCCATTCCAGCAGTTCACACAACACACTCGCTTCATGACTTCCCGGAGGAGTAGTTAATTCTAGTACTCCAGATCTTCCCTGCAGCTCAAAAACGTCCCACCCCAAAAAATCTGGAATTAAGGCCGCTGATTTCATTGCAGTGATCCGGTGGCACAATAATTTAAGTACTTTTTGAATATAGTCATTATTTTGTAGGCATCACATTATAGAACCTTTCATTCATTTCTCCAAGCGTCTCGTTCACGCATGTGACAATTTCTTCACTATTTTGCCGAAGCCTGTAGTCGAATAGTCGAATGCCGAAAATAGGTGATCTCACAGGTCTATTACTTCCTATTATCCACTAACGTTTACGAATTCTCCGCTATAAATGTTTTTTTAAACGATGTAATGCTACTGGAGCATTTCGATTCCTCTCGTATCTATTTGCCGTTGTTTCCTATTGCAGTATATTCTACTGTTTACATTTGCTTTACTTGTTATGATGCGTTCTGCACCGATACATCGTTGTTGCTATAATTTATCGTTTATTCACGGCTGATATGCTTTGATATTCGTTAAGAATTTCTACGATTCCATTAATCAATGAATGTGACCGGTTTTTCAATGTGCTATTCATTTACGCCAATAATTGCGTACTCTGAGAAGAAAAAAAAAAAAAAAAAAAAGTCCTGATAGGTCGAGGAGACAGTGGAAAGAAACTCGGATAATTAAAAATTGTCCTTTCGAGAAACGCACAAATCATGATAGATCCTTACGAATGCCTGATGAATGTGCCGGCGACTGTAACGGGGCATACTGTAACGAGTGCAATCCCAGCCATTTGAGCACTTCATGTGATGTCATTGGAAAAGCTGTGAAACTGGTCGTACGCTTGTTCCGCCCTCAAATTTAGTCATCACACCGTAAACATCTACTGTCGCGGGTCTCTCCTTCCTCTCCTATAGTCTACGGAATCGCGATACCTATTCCGGTGGATCGTCTCCGTCAACTTCAGTTGAAAATGCAATACAAGTTGCAAACTAAGTTTTGTTCTACAGCAAACGCAACAAACAATTGGTTTAGCGTTCAACAACAGTCATCGTTATTCCTAGTCACTTCCGCCTTAAATATATATATAAAAAGCGACTATTTTTCTCCATAAAAATTTGCTTTTATGATCAGAACAATGGTATCTGAAATGTCATTATTTTTCTGATGGATTCTCCTTCAGCGGATGGTGACAAGCATCCGGCAGACGAACCTCGCTTTGTCTATGGCTATGCAATTACGCAGAGAGCAAAAAACTATTCCGTGTAAGAACCTATCCAAATGTGCGGCCTACAAAACCTTACTTCGGCATGCTGCCTCAGTGCATCTCACAGAGGATATGGGGAGACATTTCTGATAGATCTGCCAGAGTTTTATATGGCAGTCTTGCTCTATTGTCTTTGCTGTGAGACAGCAAAGGCATTAAAGCGCATTTACTACATGGAACTGACATAAATAGATCAAGATATCTGCTGGGAGATGCAAGTTCTCTAAAGTTCATTTGTGAATCTTCGGGATGCGTTAGAACCATCATTGCAAAATCGGGTTGAGCTTCACGAAACAATTTATAGCAGGCCTAGGTAAAGAGGGGAGGACTTCAAGCACCTTCATAGCTTCTCCCTTGAACTGTATGACGCAAAGATTAAGGCCAGCGTCGTTGTCGTGTCACGCATAAACAAGACCTTAGGATGTAAGAACTTCTTAGGGTCAACAGTGAGCAGAAAGCGACCTACAATTATTTCACCGCACTCGTTCTGTCTACGTAGGCAATCACAAAATTTTGAGATCACGTCCTGAAAATTCAGGCCAAAACTCCGCTTGTAGATGAAAGCTGAAGCCATCAGCCAGTTTTTGTCAGGAAAGTGCGGTCATAGACGGCTTCCCAGTTAAAAGTTCAGAACTACTTATAAAGTGCCGCAGTTTGAGTCAGCGTAGAGGCTTTTACAGAATTCAAGTCATTTTCAAGTAAGGTGAAGCAAAATGTTCGAAATTTTACACCAAACGCATTTGACCAGGCTTGAACTGAGGATTCCAAAAAATGGCACTAGCTTATCTCATCCTTGCTTGCCGGGTCAAATTGCAATGGAATGATACTGGTAGGTAGGATGCAACCTCGTACATTTGAACAGATTGAGCTAGAGGCGGACAACTCGACAAAAGAAAAAAATGGGCGCAATTTTCCGAACTACTTGAAAAACCTTGGCGTGTTTCTCTAGTTATTCACTAAGGACGCAATGAAGCATTGTGAACTCTCGAATTTCCTGTCTAGATATTTGTCTACTTCCGGATGGGCATCCCAAGTTCAAAAATTTTCTATTTCTCCAGTTTCTCTCTGGTCACTGATCCATTCTCCGTTTCGCAGAATGCAAACTTTCTCGAAAATATAAAAAAATGAAAAGAGGTAGGTGGCTAGATGTTTGGACATAGCGTGATGCTGTGGTGTAATAATGGTCTGAACTTAAAACATCGTCGTAGCAGTGTAATGAATAGACGTACGGATGCGTATACATCATAGCGTAGGATGTAATACTGAAAACCAGTGGCGTACATTTTATTTCAGGTCCATCATGATATTCTATCAACTCATTCCTAAAGAAAAATTACGGAAATAGAAACAAAGAGAAATCAGAAGTCAGGCTTCAAAGGCATTTCTTTTCACCTGCTGACCAAACAGGCACTGCCGTCGATGCGTCAAGTATTGACATATATTACCACAACGCAACGACAAAACCCTTCGATGATCCTACACTCAAGTTGATGAAAACTGGGCAATGTGGACGATGGCAGTACCTTCAAACCACCAGCCAGAAGCTTTGCTCATGTGCGTCATGTGGTGCATGAGCTGGCTCCTTTATCAGTGGGAGCGAGGGATGAAGAGGTGAGATAAGAGGAAGGGGAAGTGACACGTACGTCTTTTCACCAGCAGTTTGCTGAATTTCATATAAACCTGATATACCTTTACTCTTTGCATGAGTCAGTAAATCAACCCAACAGATTGCTCAGCATCCGGCGGCTGTTAGTGAGAATGAAACCGTGTCGAGGTGCTCGCGACAAAATGAAACAAAAAATTGCCCTATCTACATTGTGTCATATTAAAAGGACATAATCTCATGCCGATGAAAATTTCAATTCTTGATCGATAGTTTTGCATAATTTGCAAAAGAGAGCACTTTTGTTACTAAGGTGGGGGGAGCATATTATAGATCGGAAAAACATTGTGCGAAAAAAATACTGCGAAACACGTTGTTACCTTCCGATAAGAAATGGACCTACACGGCCAACGCATTTCTGACGATGGGCGAGAAAGATGTACGCCGAATGAAGAAAACCACCTAGCAGAAGTCAGAGATTAATTTCCCCACTGCTAAAATCCGAAAAACTTAGAAAAAAAGACTAATACCTTGTATACGCATAGCCTTTCGCACTGTGCAGCCTTTTGTTGCATAGGAGTACCACCTGCAAAACTCCTTGCGAAACAGCCAAAAAAAAAACTTTTATACTTAGCAAGATTGATACTGCAATAAAATTTCAGATGCAGAATGAAGCGAATTTCTCAATAGGCTCTGATTCGATATCCAACCCTGGTTAAGAAGGCGACCGTCATTCATGATCTGTGTCGTTGCGATCGTATTCTTTGAATTCTGACTCATCCGCCGCATATTCGTATGCGAGTGCGATCGTCTAGGATTGGGTCCAGAAACGAGAGCATCCTCAAAACTTATTCTTGAAACAAGCTGTCTCGCATTCGAAAAATAAATTCAAAAAATTGTGCAGAGTATTCTCGACACCAACAAGTCATTAGCTATACAGGTTTGATCATAGCTGTGTATGTTGATGGCGTAGGCAACGCAGCTGCAACTTTCACACCCTCTCAACAATCGGCCCATCGCGATGTTGCATACAAATTCAGCTTGTTTCCCATCAATCAGAACAATTCTAAAAAATTGAACTTCCTACAAAACAATAACACCATCGTTATACCTCATTAAAATTAAAATGGAGCTGACATATCCCCCTTCGGATACATTCACTAACGGCGGATGTGCTGTCCCACTTAGAAGTACGTTAAGAAGCGTTACATATGGCGGATGATACCGATTCGCGTTGGAGGCAGTCTTCATCGATAAGCAGGAAATACGTACTGCAACGGTTTTTAAAATCAAATATGAACACACTGTCTTGGTGATTCAGCATTAGCTCTTGAAAGGTGTAGCTTCTATTTTCCACACCTGCATCCCATTTATGGTTTTTATCCACTTTCTTCATCGCAGTGTAGTATGCATTATTCGAATGACTATTGTATGCCTGTCACTGAGTCCATGAAATGTGATTGTCTAAAGCGTATCTCGCAGAAGTTTTTCAGAAAGCTCAAGCGTAAAATTTGTTAGACTAAACACCCCCCCCCCCCCACCCCCGCTAAGCAAAAAACCTCGATATCTCCAAACCCGCTTGAGTATCCTTCACTATCGCTTTTTAACTCTCCCATAGTATTTCTGAGAGATTAAAAACACAGCAAAACGTTACAGCAAATGTGAGTATTCAATAGTTAGAGCGCCTATCAGTTCTATCCGCATGTAACCGTTTCATGTTTCAATTCGAAATTCGAGCAGGTCTAAAACCACACTTAGTAGAGGCCAACTTCAAAGGTATATTGCACCAGCTTCCTCATATATTTCTCCATCACCTGCAAACCTGAAAACATATATGCCTTGAATATAACCGGTGCAAAACCGATCCGCACAAAAATCCTTTCAAGGTCACTACTGACGAGATAAGAATGTTGTTCAACTTCGTTATCCGAATTCCGATGAAGGTCCACATTTTGTTGGTGCTTTTTTTTTCCATGGATTGCTACCATCATATTTTTTGTCATCGCCCCACATTTTCTCCCTTTCTTTCTCTTCCGTATTTCAATTCATCAAAAATGAAAAAACCAGTTATCAGAGTCAAAGACAAAATAGCAGTCAGTGCCAAAACATTTATTTGGGATTTTCAACAACAAACCTCGCATATGGCCAATTCGCCAGAGTGTTCCCTTTCTTTTTACTGCAGTAATAGTAATCGCGTTTGTTTCTCTATACTTACAAAAGTGGTCGACATTGAGGCTTCAGTAACCAACACAGTCTTCATATCTGAAGAGTAAGAGTCCTCACGCCTCCCGATTCGAATGACACTACCGATATAGAGGTATAAAAGAGAACCTTGTCCAGGTTCGCCAAAAGTCACAGCTATCCCTACAGAGTGTGTTTCTGTACGCATTTGATGATCCATTTCGAATGCAATCAGAGGTAAGATGAATCTACCTGACAAATAAAAACATTCGGAACGAAAAGAAGGCCGTCACACCGGTCAAAGCAATGAGT
The DNA here is from genome assembly GCA_013433145.1 of Ascaris suum. Classification (NCBI taxonomy): domain Eukaryota; kingdom Metazoa; phylum Nematoda; class Chromadorea; order Rhabditida; family Ascarididae; genus Ascaris; species Ascaris suum. The sequence continues at coordinate 555,065 of CM024189.1, forward strand.
ACCTTACAACCTAGTTGAAGATAGACCGACGCTCATATAAACACTTGTAATCCAATGCAACGAATTAAACTTGATATATATTCGCATTTCCCACTTCAATTAGTAAGTGTATAAAAGCAATCAACAATAAACAGTACGAAGAACCCGACTCTTGATAGCGTGATTAGGCAGAAAACGAGTCGCTATAAAAATTCAGAAGAAGAGTATTCATCCATAAAAAATTGAGTTTTGGCGAGAAGAACAACTTTCGTATGTTAAAGCACGGAACAGAATATGCCCAGACCATATAAAACGCAAGTTGTTTTCCCATATCACACTCCAACAACAGGTGAATTACTGATAAGCTACCTCAATAGGTGATTTCGACGGTGTCTCATGATGAATGCCGTAGTTTAGAGCTGCATGAAAATGTTCTTACCTATGCAGTGGCATATTAAAACGCATATAGGTGGGAAGACGGCATTAATCTGTTGGAAAGCAAACGGCCCGAGAACGTTGGAAGGATAATAATTCGGGAACCATACGCAAAAAAACAAAACGTCTAAGAAGCGCAACAAATCATCACTAAAAGGAGACCTTCCGTCGACCACTTCACTTCTTTTAGGAAAATGGACGCATCACAAATTTAAAAAAAAAGGCATCCAGGTGGAACACCGATTACACTATACTGCTAGGACTGATGGCTTTTATGACCGCACACTTGAAGTGTCGAGCTAAAATAGCGCAAAAAGTTTGCAAGATACATGCTACGCAAAAGTACAGCGAACGAGAAGGCGCAGTGTATTTTCGATTTTCACCATAACTGCGAAGCAATACCTCACCTTTATTGATCCCTTAAAATGCAAACGTGCAGTACCTGCAAACTGGTTCATTTTCTCAAGACCGAGCCAATACACCTTATCATGGAAACTTGATTAACGCAATCACAAGTGTGCTTTATTTCACGGTTGCAATTACATGAGCATGCAGAAGCGACCTACGATGCTCTCCTGGAATCAGACTCCACCTAAGAAGCCACTCCTTGTGGTGAACAATACGTACAGCACTTCCGCGTCACACAAACACACATCACGCGGAGTACTAACACATAAGTACGTGCACAACCACACATACGCATACACACTGCATATACGCATGCCTGCGCCATACACGCAAATACTGCGGATTCACACATTTTTGGGAAATAAGAAAAACGTTTAAAAAAAGAGTGGAGTCGGAATTTGAAATTTATTCGAAGCTATTAAGTGAACACAGAGGACTAAATAGGGCACTCTTTTATATCAGTGACTCAAAGCGGTGGCACGGCACAAAAGTGAATGTGCACATATCGAAGAGATGAGAACTGCGACTTTACAACGAGATTTTGACATACAATAAATGCAACATGCTATCCTTTACAACGCAAGAAATATCCTTCAATTGAACATTCGAAATTCATTTGATAATGTTATCTTATGCCATTTCTCGAGCGAACCATAACCAAGTGTAACAGTGACCGCCCACCAAGCAAGCCAACTTCTGCTAGCCTTACAATGCTGCGGAAGACGCTGCTCCCATCATCACTGCAAATGAATGATACTTTCCAGTGCGGGAAAGTTTCGAAAACTCATTCGCAAATTTATCATCGGTAAATTTTAGATTAAAAACAATGAACCTAATGAAAAACAATCAGAATTATCAGTGCAAAAAGTGATATTAAAATAGAAGCACTCGAGTGCAATCGGTGATTCACGCGGTGTGTCCCCCCATTCCTGCATATACCCTCACTCACATCTTCGCAAAATCCTTTCCACTGTGGTTCCATATGATATAGTCGGTCATGATGTCAAATGTGTATTGAAAGCGCTCTCATAAAGTACACTTAGTTTATGGATGGGAGATAGAACAAGGAAAGTGGGAAGAAGGGGGAGGAAAGGAGAGATTGAGAGGGTGTTGTTTCTAAAGAAAATTCCTTCCCTACCGGAGCGAATGAACATCTCGGCAAACTCGACCTCTGGCGTGTCTATCATACGCAGAACAGTTCCAACCTCTTTCACCACCTATCCTGAAGCTTTCAACTACGAATGATAAGAACCCATATAATCATCCCTCGCAATAAAATAGTCAAATTAAACGATATATTCAATGAATTCAACCACCATAAATCATCATACGGATGCATGTTTCGTATGAAAAATCGCAAGAGAAAACGGAGATTTTGCGATTTCACTCGAGAATAGCTGAGAGCCTCTCTTCGTTTTTTTGTACCTCAATAGAGGTCAAAGTTCAAACGAATTTCAAGCTGAAGACGTGACATCCGTTCTACGCTTGAGTATACTGACATATTGGCTGCATAGTGACATTCTCAGCAACCAAATGGCCGAAAGAAAGCACTGAAGAGAATGCGATAAGGCGAATGGGCACTTTTTTGGATAGCGTGAATGATTTAACTGGTAAGTCGTGGGTTTTGCAACAATTTTTGTTATCATTAAGTAGTGTTAATGCTTTTTTCGTTTCTCACATTCCGACTGCTAGCGTGATCGGAAAGTGGTGGACAGTTGGTGCAGATGGAAGCCTGCTCCCGTAACCGGAAGTCGGTGGATACTGTGGGAGGGAAGGAGGGAGGGGGAGGGGAGAGAAGGGGAAGGAAGGCTGTGACGAATTACCTGTAGAACAGCAAGCATCACAAGTTTTTAACTCTATAGACTTCAGTTTAAATGCATTATATAGTTCCAATGCAAACAACCAGAATATAATAAACACAGCCAATTCGGGCAGTACCTACGTCCTAAAAGGCAATACCACCATGCTTGAAAAGCGGCATCCACCGAATGTTGCCTGATGCATTAACCCTTCGTCCCGGCGCAGCGACTTGAGTGGGCCCAGGTCCCGTGATTATTGCCTCTGCTCGAAGCATCAGGAGCCATCAGTTCCAGTTCGCAACTACGCAATGAATGAAAACTCGAAAACAACGACGAAAAGGGTTGTCTTACCTGGTCTCGCTCTGACTTCAGTAATCAATCTGCGGACATCATTGGGAGTAAAGGCATATTGCTGATTGTAACGTCGGTGATATAAAGCCGGAAAAGTTCGAGCAGCGTACACTTTAAACAACGTGCTAAGCCGGCGTGCATCTCTGAACGACGCAAAATATAGCTAGCACGTTCAAGTGAGGCGTGATCATATGATTGCGAAGTTGCGATCGCAATTAAAATTCATCAGACGGGTTTCCTAATATGCATATCGGATCCCCGAAGATGCTTTTGGAGGATTTTCCAAATTTCACCGGCGAATTTCACCCGTCGAAGTGTTCAAGTTCCACTAATTCCTTCCTCTTACATAAATATCTCGTGAAAACCCCGATGAAAATGGAAGTTTCCGAAAAAACATGGTTCTCGTCACCTCCACATTCGAAAACCTCTAGTGGTGAAACTTCGCGCCGATGGCAGTTCGGAGCTAGGCACTTCCGATAATGGGTTGGTAACAGGAGGGGTGGGGATGGTGGGAGGGAGGAGGAGAGCGGCATGCCGCATAAACGTATAGAGGAGGTGGTATTGATAGACGGAAGTTCAAAAACCTTCTGGATGAACCGGCACCCACGCTGTTTCTTCGTGGTGTAAACAAACCTCCCTGTCAAGAAAAATTGGAAGTGCTTTGCTGTGGGGACGTGCGTGGGCAAAACGCTGAGATCCACTCTGGAAATGCCTAACAGTCGAACCTATCAAGTTTTTTAAAATTTGACATCTGCCCTCCTGAAAGTGACAACGTACCCAAGCGTGGAAGCTTGCGAAAATCCGATAATACATCCATACAAATCTCCAGAAAAACAACAACAACAACAAAACAACGAAGCGCAAATTGTGCGATGACGAATAAAGGGGAAAAATAGGCCGCAAAGAACTAGCATACGAACATAAATCAACACACTTGTCGCAAGAAGTCTCCTAAGATTCAACCTGACGCGCTTATTCAAATGCGATACCTTACTGCCGGTAAAAAAATATTTAACAAAACAACTGCCTACAGAAACACTTAAACAAAAAAAAAAAAAAAAAACAAAGAAGCATTGCTGTTTATGATACTCGGAGGATTTCTGGAAGAAATTGTGCAATAGAACCTCACTTCGCAAAATGCCAAATACGCAAGAGTTCCATAGAAGACCAAACCAGTGGCGACAACAACGGCGTTATTGCTTAAAGGTTTTAAATGGGAATTTCAAAGAAATCTGGAAGCAGATTGTAATTAATGTGAGGAGGGGGGGGGGGCGGGAGAAGGGGGAGGTAAGTTTGGAAACAAGAGAATCCGAATTAGCAGATTTGAGTCAATGTGATGAAAGCCAACGGTTTTAGGGACTATATGCCCAGAAGAATTGCGAACGATTTTGTTCGCTCCCTCTTTCTCGCATCTCCGTCTCTATATATTTCACCATTCGCTATTCCATCAGCTCAGTAGTGCCATTTCAGTGCAATGTTCCATCGAATAGACTGCGTTCTCGTTCTGTACTGTTCAGACGTCTAGACACGAATCTCTTTCTAGAATTGAAACCCTATAACCTCAGGTACGTCTCCGCCAGCCTGGACGATGCAGTTTCTTTTTCGTTCTCGGTATCACACTCCCTCAAAGGAAATATTCGGAGAGAAAACGTACGTGGTTAGAGAGGTCTGAATCGATGGCGTCCGCATGGTGGTGTGATAGATGAATGCCCATTTCTAAAGGGCTGAAGAAGTTATAGGCCGGTGAGGAAATAGGGAGGAACAGGCAGAGGCAGTCGTTTGCAGAAGTTTTCATTTTTGACAAGGCTGGAGCCGCCAAACTAACAACATTTTCATTGAGTGGGGACGCAGAGCTCGAGCCCATTATGGACATAAGCCTCGACCAAGAATGAGGAGGAGGGGAAATGGCCGCGAGGGAACGAGGCGTTACGAAGGAAATAACGTGTGCAGGAAGATAGAGGATTTCACCTTCGTTCTACCCATACACTGATAAGCTTTTGGCTCATGGACAACTTGGAGATAGTGATTGATAACGTGTAATTACCTATGTTGTGGAGTGTCTGTGTCGTAAAAGACTGCCTAAGTTATAGCCATGGACGATTTGGTGAAGGTAGTCGAACCGCCGACACGGTTATCATGGGATGCGTTGTTGCTATTGTTATCACTTTCTAAGGTCCTATTATAATAATGAAACTCGTGAAGTTTTATTCCAAACTTTTCCGCCACCTTCAAGATAAGTCGCGCCACATCACTTGCACCTGAAGGAATTTTGATGGGAATTCTCGAATATCTGAGTCAAATTGGAACTCATGAAATTCTTGCAGAAAACAACTTTAGAACGTTTCCTTCCGAGTTTCCCAAAGAAAAATATTTAGAAAGGAAAGAAGCGTAGCAAATTTCCTTCTCGAAGAAAAGTGAATGATCTACTTCTAATTGTAAACCTCATGCCTAATACGCCGAGCCATCTGGACCTAAACGAAATCGTCAAAGCGGGTTCAAATCTCCGGAAACAGTAGGCATAAAGTGCCCATTTTGAGCGCAGCTCGAAGCCTCTGTAACTTGTGACCTGCTCAACACGACATTTAAGCATCGTCGGCAACCTTGACGGTGGGTTGTTCAGGATGTTTTCCTCGGAACTCCAAATGTTCCCGTTTCACACAAGTATTTTTTAAATAGTATTCCTCCTCTTGTCTTTATGCTTAAACTCAGAAAGCTAAAATTTAAATATTTTGTGGCATCCATTCGAAATAGAGAGCACATGCCTCGAAACGTTTTCCTCAGAATCTCAGACGCCTTCAAATCATGTGATACTTCATAATGGTACCCAAACTGATGCTTAATAACACTATAATAGCAAATCCGCTATGAAAAGCTTAAAACTTAACTTCATTTCTTGTGTGGGAATAAAAGATTCGTTGTTCGAAAAGTTTTATTTCAGAGCATCAAGTTTCGAGGGTTTTCAACAACTTCAAAATCTCATAGCCGTTGCTAAAATGTTGTAGCTTTCATGAAGTTGTTAGCAATAAACAAGTAGAAAATGCTGTCGTCCAAGAAATCAGGTAGCGCTCTCGTTGATCGAACATCGCGCTAATTTAAAGATATCGTAGCAGTCACAGCACACGCAAAGTTTGCTCAATTGACAAGCGGAAATCCGCCGTGATCTCATCTAAATATTCCTCTGACAGTTTCAATTAAACAACAGTGTGCATACCGCTTAAACGTTCTTTCTAAGACGATGAGCAACTATACCGTGCGGTCAAATGTGAGTTGATAGATGAAACGTTGTGCAGTTGAGTTCATTCCTGTAGCAAGTCTGCTTCTGTGGTTACGTTTAAGAGTGTTGTTTCCTTTGCTGAATGGCCATTTCGTATCATCGATATCGTCCGATGAAGACTTTGCCATTCTACTCTCTGTCATAATGGAGTTTGGAACTTTATCATCGAACTTTTAGCACTCACTTGAAATAGTGTGGTAAATACTGAAAAACGATGTCGAAGACACCTTGAGAGGTGACGATTGCCCTGGGCACGAGTATATCGGATTTATTGTCAGTGTAATTACCCTCCATACTTATAAGGTTATGGTGATGAATGCAGGTACTGTTTGCTTAGGTTATTTCTATGGAGTTTTCGTGCAGAAGCTAGAAGGTCTGTTTGCAAAAGGTACACTTAAAAGCAGCTGCCATGATATAAATTGAACCATATACGAGCTGCGCTTTTCAGCATGGCGGGTTATTTGCCGTTAGACATCTTGTTTAAAAAGAACGCGAAATGAAAAAGTGGTGGGGAATTGCACGAGCCGTGCAAGAGTGATATTATTCGTGAATTTGCCGATTTGAGTGATTGAAAACGACGAACATACTGAACAGTTGTTAATGCAGTGTGCTGAAAATAGCGCAACTCTTGCACTATTTCATTTGTATCGCGTAGGCAGGCTCCCTGCGGATGTTTTGCACGTGGAGCTTTTCAACCTGCATGAGAACCTTATAAACGTTCCTTAAACATTCAACATTTGAGCTTAACACCACAACCTGGAGGAGATTATAAGGAGGTAAAGTTCCTCTATAGTTAGACAAGGCATATGTTTTACGGTAACGTACACCACGACGACTAGACATGACAAATAAAAAATGCTCCAAAAAGTCATCGATGGTAACGTTCTCCTAAATCATTCGAAATTTATCACCGCAAATAGCAATAAACACTAAATCCACTCAATGCTACCCCAAATCTGCCTCCTCAATGCCTTACGTATACATCAGCCTATATCCAACTCAGCAATGCAATATTTAACACATCACGCTTAACAACACTATCATTTTTTTACCGTCTAACACTTCACGCAACAACACAGTGCATAAAAACCATCGATTGCAATTATCAAACAGCAAGAAGAATTTTTTTTTTTCAAATCTTCCACCAGAAATCTCGTAGAAGAAAGGTCGCATTCCTCTTAAACTTCCTTTGGATAACTTCCAATTTGGAAAAAAACTGCGTTTGAAAGACTACACTGCTAGAGGGTGCCAGCAGTTGCGGAGTTCCTTCTCGACTTCATACTTCAAGAAAGCAAGTTGTGAGGTAGTGCAAGATGAGGTACTTCTCGACAGCTAGAAATAGCTTGAACAATTTCCGCTGACTCGATCGTAATATAGTGAAGAAATCACTCGTTTGCAACCAAATAATCTCCAATTCGGGTGGAGATTTATTAGCGCGAAACATAAGAGAAGGAAACTGTTGTCTATTTGGAGCATAGCAATTTTGTATGACAATATTATATCGAATACAATAGTGGATTCTTGAATCGTTGGCGATCAGTATGGTGCAATGAGTGGGCAAGAAGTGAGAGTTTTGAGTGAAGTCACCAGTGGATGTACGTTTAGATCGATTACGAACATTGCAGTAATGCGATCAGCACATCTCAACATAAAGTGACGCACATTGAGCGTTAGAAAGAAGTTTGCATTGCTCGTATTGCTCTTTATTCCATAAAAATAAATGAAAAATTATAAGGTATATATATTTCGCCTGCAAAAAATTATGCACACACGTATATGCTATATATCGTACCCTGTAAGAACTTTTGAAAGCCTATTATTGTATATATATATATAAGCAGTGAAGAAAGAAACTATCAAAAGTATAATCATAGAAAGCATTCATTTTGTGAACTCAGAAATGCACATTTTTTGACAAAATACGCTATAAGTGGGACGTAAATCAAATGATGCAAGGTGCTTCATTAGGGTGGACAATTCTAATTTGATATGAAGCTGTTGACTTTGATGCCTTTCCGGGGACGATTTGAAATTTGGTTAGCCCAGAAGGAAAGCTGTTGAACACACTAATCTGAGTGCAAGTTTTCTTTACCAACTTCAAACTACGCATCCGACCTTCTCGTGCCTCAGCGAATGCCGACATCAAGTTTTCAAAGAGGTCTTTTATAGTTGCATAACGATGAGCAGAATCGAAGACGATGATGTTTCACGAACTCTCAGCCAAATACCAAACACATGGATATTATGATGAGAGCTATCGAGTTTATAGGGATTTTCGGAAGCAGATGTGGACGAAGCATTTGAAAACTTTTTCAACAAGCCCCATATTAGATCGGAAATGCAGTGATCAAATTTGAGTAGACCATTCAAGGATGAGAATACAGTTCACAATGTATACTTTATGATAACGTCTCCAAAACGCACGCTTCAACGTATGGAAAATACAACTGTCACCTTCGATTGCTTTCATTGAATATTTCGAATAGTGCTTGGGGCAATTACGACTTTCACAAATTCTCATATATGGAAGGGAAGAAAACTCCTAAAAACATATAGAAATTTATTTAAAGGAGTCGTCCAACTCTTAAACGATGTTGTGTACATTCAAATAGAAATGAATCGTTCACTTTTATAATTTTTACAAAAATAGTTGTATTATATTTTGTCGACAAACGAATTAATGCTCGCTTATTTTTTAAAAATTATTCCATTTTTTTTTCTTATATAGAAATAAATATCGTCCATTAGATAGTTCATTACGTTATGGAATAACAATTCGTATATTATCTATACAAAAAAAAAGACAATCCATATTGATCGCATCTATTGTTTCATCGTTGCAAGTAATAACAAAAAGCAATTTATCTAACGCTTATTTGCTGGAAAACAAATATCGCAAACTATGAATTTTATGACTCTATAAATGTCACTTATTTAACGTTGAAAAAAAAATAAATAAAAAATAAAGTCGACGAAAAATTCGCAGTTTTTCGTCACATTTCATTGTAACTACTTCCGGTTTAATACTTCTAAAGAAACGCTTCGACAATAAATTAAATTTTACAATCATTGTGAATTGACTATGCTAAAACTCTTCATCGAACGTAACTCGTATGTGTATGTAGTCGATGAATTCTTGCAGTATCTGTTTTTGTCTCTGTTTTCCGATTCTACAATTTACATACGCAAAAAATCCTCTGGATTTCCGACGTCATTTAATTAAATATCATCCAATCACTTTGTCGTTTTATTCGCATATCTTAGGGAGATAAATGGCAACACGCGGTAGTCAATTTTTGATGAAGCAAAAAACAGCTGGATCCTCCTTCAAAGAGGTACAGTTAATGGTTTATGTGCGGCTGGCTTAAAAGTACTCACAGCGATAATTCGATTACTTGTTGTCTAAAGAATTACTTGCCGAGGAAAGTTACGGCAATAAATACGGTTTTGAACGAATTGATTTACACCGCATACACTTACGGCCATGTAAAAACTTGTCTCATGTGATACCCATCAGGGAATTCGCTCAAAACGTACGGCGGGAGGTGGGGAGGGGTGGGGGGGGGGGGGGGATGGGATGGGAGAAGTGTGCTTATCTACAGTTCAAATGTATCGACGAGGCCATCAAGGTAGAGTACTTCGTTGAATAGATTCTAAATTTGAAAGTTCAAAGCTTTGGCAGACCCCTCCTCCCCTCCCCCAAAACGATTCATGTCGCGAATTCTTATATGTGCCTACGCTTAGGTACACTCCACAAGTTCGAAATGACGCAAACGTTGCAATATTATAATGAATATAAATGTGGAAGGAATATCGCTTTTACTATTTTATATGCACGCAAGTCATATGCGCAGTTATATATAATGAGGAATACATGCGGAGCGATGTAGTACTAGGCAGTTATCTTTTGGCGAGATTCATAGCACTTCATGGACGTGTACATCAACACAAGAACAAAAGTGGGAAAGCGGTTGCCGGTTGGGGGGGGGGGGGGGGAAGGAGAGAGGGGAACTGAGGTGACGTAATAAATGAGTGCCACTTCTCAGAGCGTCTCATCCGGTCTTAACCTGTTGCAAAAACCACACACGACGACGAGCACCAAAAGGACGTGCCGAATGCGGTGGGGACGCGACACTAGCCTAAATGCGCACGCGCGCAGTGAGTTGGCAGTTGGCAGTGGTGCGGATGATGTTCTTGCAACTAACGTGCTCTTGTCGCTCTCAATTCACGAAAACCTGCGATCAACGGAGCTCAGCATATATTTGGTCTTTTCGCTTCTTTGAGATGACTCGAGTTCTCTCTGAATTTCCAGCACGTTGCACTATACTTTTCGAGGTCATTATGAGCATTTCTATGTGATTTTTTTATTCTCACTTGTCCAGTGAATACCTTTCGCAAACGCCCTTCTATGCATTTCCGTGTTTAATTAATCGCTCTATAAAAGCACCTTTAAGCGTGTAATGATATTATTGCTGCATAAAAGTTATCACTTTTCACAATCTAATATATAATTTAGCTGCAATTTGTGGACTTGCTTTTGCAGCCATGAGGATTGCTGCTTTAGTCTCTTTTGACGCACCAGCTAATTACTTTACTTGATCGTCCAACATTTCAGCAGTTATGCACGATTCAAATGCTTCCCATCCATATGCTTGCTGGAGAAATTCCACTTTGTCGGTGAGAAGTGGAACGACTTGCTGGGCTTTTATAGGTGGAACGATCTGGGAAAGATATAAGCAAATGTTGCCTGGGAATTACAATTTAGAACTTTTACCTTCAGCCTATTACATGTGGTTGGCACCTTGCCAACATACCGAATATTCGGTGGCAATTTTTTCCTTTTGCTCCAAAGTTACATCTGTGATCATTATAGTATAGCATTTAATGACGTGCTCTTCATAAAATTTGCTGGATCATGGATAATAATCGCCAACTTTCGTCGTGCAGATTTTCCGTATACTCTATCGGAACGTAGAGTTACCAAGGAGGTGCATATATATCGTAGATAGCTAGCCGAGATAAAAGGTCATCTATTTACAAACGGACTCGCGAATTTGTGAATCGCATATAACGACGAAAAAAAAAATACAAATGAGGTAGAAAGCGCGACTATGGTGCTGACGTCATATAGTGCAGCCACCAGCTGCGTAGTTATCAGTCGAATTATTCGACTTTTTGCGCATACCCGATCGGTCGCTTTTGCCAGTCGACATCTAGTGTTTTGTACTTCATCCACATACAATTCATTTTAGCGCTTCAAATGCATCACTCAATTAATGCATTATCTATGATGTATTCGCTGATTTGTGCTATGAAATTGCGACACTATTTTTTGATGTTTAGCGTTCTGTGTTGCCTTTATTTTATTGGATGTTCCGTTTCTATTCTCGCTATTAAGATGTCGGCAATGGACGACTTCTCGGCGTATAAGAAAACGATTTAGCGGAATTATTTAAGTGAAACAAATATTCAACAATAAAATATGCCACAAAATTAAAATTTTGCATATCCTCGTCCAACGTGTGTTGTATTCTGCGCAGCGGGCATTTAAATGATTTCGATCACTCGCCGTACCCATACCATCTCTCTTTCCAGGATCGTGTGCATATATGGATGACCATGTTGTTGCGACTTAAATTTACGCGGTACTATCATAACTTGTTCAGATTTCGTGTAAACTTCTTGCGCACCTGCGCGATCCCCAGTGCAACTGCGGAGCGTTGGGATGGCGCATTAGATTGGGAATTATGCGACGTTTCGACGCATTTCATGCTATAAATATGCACAACATTTATGTGGTCTTTTCCCAAATATCGTCGACTGTGATCATTCCCAATCTGTGCCTATCGCTTCATTTACTCTTACTGGTTCCATGGACACTGAATCTCTGTGAACGTAGTCCTTGTTAAGGTGTAATTGATCTGCAACAAAGGCAAAAAATTCTCGACCCGTCTAAGATGGATCCTTAGCAATGGCTTTCTGCGCATCTTCGTGATCAATATCCCTTGGATGTCAATTTTTGCGGGTGATCTTAGTATCTCTGAAATTGATCCCTGCTCCCGGTCAAAAGCGCCACCTCTGCAGAAGTGAATGCACCTACTTCCCGATCGATTCAAAAACGCACCTTCCGGAAGGTTGGACAGATTATGTGGAAAAAAAAAGAGCGAAAGGCATCGAATCAAATGCCGTTTGATATGAAATCATGTTTAATTAACCTTCTATTCGTTATCAAGCTTGCAAGTTTATAGATTTGCTAGTGGAAGCAGAACAGCTCTCGCTGAGATATTATTTAGAAAGCAAAATCGATATTGAGAGATAGCTGATTCATGTCGACACATTAACTTCTTTCAGTGACAGGGATTTATTTAAACCCTTCTAAAGTGAACACCTTATCGAAACGGGAGAATAACTGCCAATTTTGCTGCTTTACATGAATTCGGTGAAATACGGCTTGTTTCCATATTGCAGGTGATTTTCACGCAGCAACAAACGACTAAGGGAGTAAGGCCTGAACTCAGAGCCATAGCAGTTCTTGTTAGAAAGACACAAGCTGTAGTGTATCTTGAGAAAAATAAATAGAAAGTGATAATCATACAGGCACTTCATATATTGTTTTAGATGAAATGACATTTAAAATAAACAGAGGAAAAATTTCTTACATTGAGCGGTAGCGAACATAACTTAGAGGAAATACTAGGAGCAGTTGCAAATGCGGAAAAAAAAAACTATTCAGCAAATATAGAAGTAATAACGGGTTTATCATATTGTTTGCATCCTTCAGAGTTCAAGAAATTAAATGTGGACTTTTTATTGTTAGAATTTGTTTTCTAAACGGTAAATAAACCGTCATATTTTTTGAATCAGCCAATGAATTTCCACATCATAACTAATCGCGAAATAATAACCGGTTGAGTTTTTTTTTCGCCACGTAGAATATGTGTTGTTTTTTGCACTCACGAAACCGATACAGTTTCTCGAAACTGTATCGGTTTTAGAGCCAATAAAGTCTCTATTTGAGCCGCAAAAGTTTGATTCGTATGACAATCACCACTAACAAAATGAGTGGAAAAAAAAACCATCACATCAGTGAATCTTATATTATTGCCGATTAGCAAAATCATGTTAACTATACAGTTAGGCAACTTTTTCTATAGCTTTTTTTTTGTAATGCCTATAGATATAATTAAAATTATCACATCTGTGGTCAGTTCTATTGAGAAGTGCAACTATACGAGAAATGTGCAACGTGGAATAGTCGTTGGTGAGTAAAACATCAAGTAGATTTGAATTTTATTCGTTCAATTAACGAAATACTTTTCAGTATCGTATGATGCGTTTATGATATTTGCCCATGCACTTGGGAAAAGAAAAGCACTGATCAGCAAATTGGTGCCGGGCAAACTCACAAATCAGCATACTTCCAGCACTGCAAAATTTATGTCGCTGTCATTAATTAGCGTACACATTAGCGTTGCATCCTATTATCATTGCTCCAAAATTATTTGGGACAACCGACTGGCAACTAGACAAGGGATTCACTGGAAGTGAGGCCAAGTGTTGGGAGGATACTAGCGTGTTTGACGAGATTATGGGTGGTCCCATACAGTTTCAAAACAATTAAGTGTGCGTTTTTTTTTTTTTCTTCTAGATATTATCGAATAAGAGTTGTAATTCAATAAATGCGGTTGTAGCTTTCGTTCTATATAGTGAAAGAGGACCGAGTATGTTTGTATGAGGAATGTTTTTTTTTTGTTTAACAGTATTTGAATTCATTGGTAAGAGTATTGTTTGTTAGCAGTGAATACAACACTGCTAACACAACCAACACCGTTACCAGTGTTGAATTTAACGGTAATTCAAAAACAAATAAAAAGCTTATAGAAATTTTTCAATTTTTACGATGCTCATCAATCGTAGAAATTGAAAAATTTTTTGAATTCATGGATATTTTAAACACATCATTCTCATCAATTGTAAGCATATCCAAGATGGATGGCTATTAAAAAAAATTTCGGCCTGCATATAGCAATGCTGAATAACCGATCTATAGCGCGTATTTTATACTATGAAGTTGCAACGATACGTTTATAAAAAGTACTTCAAAGGTTTACGTTGTAAAAGGTTTACATCCCACTAAAAAAAATGCTCGGCTAACATATCACAGTGCTTTAGAATGCATTTTATAAGGTATTATTGTATGTGCATATTTTCTAAGAAGAAATTGTAAGTTTTATTAGTGTTGGGGACAATTTCGCAAAGCGGAATAGAGATGAGAAAGGTATAAATGGCGAATATCAATGCTATTTGTTGTTTCATTTGCATATTTTATGCGTCATGAGCACACATTTTTTGCTTTCCGTTACTATTGAATGAAATATCATGTGATGCAATTGCATCGAAAAGCAGTATTTTCGCACACTAATTTCGTCAAAATAAGAAATGAAACGTTCACTTGCCTGCCCTAATCTAAAAACGAGGATTAAAGGGAATATCAGGTTTAAAAGAAAATTCATTCCAGTGAACTTCCGAGAAAAGCTGCTAAATGAATGCGTAAATGCAGTGCGACGATTTCAGCTGTAGTTTTGAATAAGATGAGATCTGTTTCCGCTCCTGGTCGCTATTGGTAGGAGGAGAGGTGTAACAACTCGAGCTCCGCCGCTTAGCTTGCTTCCTCCCCCCCCCCCCCCCCCCCCCCCCCCCCCCCCCCCCCCCCCCCCCCCCCTTCCCAATTCATAATGGATTATTGTTATCACTTTAGAAGCAGGCCACCGATCTCGCTGTTGCCTGCTGCAAGTACTTTAACTCTCCGACTCAACATTAAAAAGTTCACTTCAAAGAAGTCAACCTTGCAGCAAAAAACTTGCAGCGGAATATTTCCGTTATTTATTTCGATTTTGTAAGCAAATGAAATTCTTCGCAATCGATGAAGCTTGATAACTTTATTAGGGTTTCGTTACTAGCATGCTATAGCAATAATTGGGCACTCTCCCCCCCTCCCCCACTTCCCCCCCGCCCCCAACAGAGGGAATGAAAAAAAAACATTCTCTAGATGTCATCATAAATTGCTTTTGGAGAGAAAGCTCGTCTTTTATTTAACCAATAAAATATGAGCTTTCTTTCAATAAGAGCTTCCTTCCCAATAAAATACGCTTAATTTTCGAATGTGTTTTTCAGTTTTTGGTTGTATCTCTCTCCCCTCACCCTCCTCTCTCCCCCCCCCCCATGTTTTCACAAGCAGTCCGAAAAAACCGGCATTTGAATAAAACCTAAGTTTAATTGGTGGAATCGGCTACTGCTAAACTTTGGACTAGATCGTCGGAGTGGAGCGCTAAAGTTCCAGGAATCCGGGAAAGACTACTTAGCGCTTGGAACAGAAAAGGCATCAGTGGCTTCATGTGAAGCAAAAAAAAGAGGGATAGTTGACATATAGCGAGGCGAGAAAACCATTACTTCGTTCTCGATGAAACAGGAAAAAAAGCTTCTAAACTCCCGAATGAAGCAGCAAACGGTTTATTGAATTTCCAGCGAAACAGCGAAAAAAAATTCACGTACATCAGACAAACTATAAAATGAAAATGGCGGTCGAAAAAATCAGGAAGAAGGTACACACATGTGCATTCTTCAAACCATTAGAATCAGCGCAGTTATTTCTCTCATGTCTAAAAAAAAAGTGCAGGATGATTGACTGTTACTCAGAGAAAAAACCGCTGTAATACCGATTGATACTAGAGAATACGCTGCGGGAAAAAGTCGGGATTTAATAACTACGGGGAAGTGACTACTAAAATTCGTAGAGATTCGAAAGTAAAAATCCGGATTTCGGTAGTTGTCAAGAAGAATCTTGATTATTCGATCGAATACTACCGGACAATGACGTCCGGAAGGACGGGGATCTTTGCGGATGCAAGAACGGGTGCGATCCTAACGCTTTGTGAGCAGCATTGGGGTGGGAGGGGGCAGCGCAGACGGCTTAGCTCAGAGGTGCAGGTCTAACAGAAAGCACTACTAAACTCACGCTGAAGCACACTTATCTGCTCATATTTTTCGCTTGTCTCAGCGGTCCGTTTCATTTATGCTTCATCTCTAGACACCACGTTTAATGGGTAACTAGACCAAAAACCGGAAAGGCAGAGGCGAACTGAGAGCCTGAAAAACGGAAACGTTCATTTCCATGCTTACTGGGTACGTTTACATTTTTTAATCGACCGTCAGATTCACATATGAATCACTCTGCTTTCCATAAAGGGTGCAATATCTGCTTCTGGTCAAAAGAAGCTAGCAATCGCAGGCGAATCCTTCTTCCACGATTTGTGTGAGTGGGCCAATGGGTTACATAAGATAGTGCACCAGAGAGTGTCTGAAGTGTGGGCCCCAGTTAAAAGTACTAAAGAGCTGCCTGGAACGATGACCCAGGTGCGGCTGTTTTTGTAGTAGGACAAGAGTCGAGGCTACCGAGGTTAGCCAGGCAAACAAGCAGAACCCAGATTCGCTGGAAGCTGATTCTTCCATATGTTCGCCATCCGTTGTTACCCTCAACTGTATGAGGTAGCGGTTATGGACTCACTTCGTAGGCGGTGCTGGTGCTTGTTCTGTTGGGCAATTGATTTTCAACGCATTTATCATAATCGCTATTTCGATATACTGACAGTTAAAACTTTTACGATTGTGGTGAGGGGAGAGCCAGGAGCAATTATAGATTTGAATCGGACCGAACATACAGAGCAGAACCCGCAAGTTTTTATGCGGAAGGCTTAAAGGGGTCTCTGTGACAAAAGAAATAACCTACCTGTTATTATTTAGCACCGCTCCAAGCGAGTCCCAAACTATATTCGTAGTTGAGGAGATATTCTACCTCATAATTGTTCTTGCGGTCTTTACCTCAAAGTATAAAATATCGCAGCGCAGTTATCGCGATTCGTGGCAGGTCATAGTATATTGTCAGATATAGCATTAGTGGGTGGTACTTAATGGAGTACACGTCCCGCTGTTATCGTTCTTCTTCGGATGTGAGCGGCGAGCACCGGCTGTCTCGAGGAGTTCTTGCATTCGCATATATGGAACAATTGTTTCTCAAATGCTAGCTAGTTGCTCTTCCTAGGCGTGCGTTTCCGAGTCACAAGATAGGACACCATTATTCGTTGAAGTTTTTCACGTGAAATCAGATGTTCTCAACAACGAAATCGAAAAGTTTGTCAATATGCTCGGAAAGTAGTTATAGGGACATCAATAAACTGCTCTTTAACTTGTAATACTTTCAGAGTAATATCAATTGAGCT
Source organism: Ascaris suum (assembly GCA_013433145.1). Lineage (NCBI taxonomy): Eukaryota > Metazoa > Nematoda > Chromadorea > Rhabditida > Ascarididae > Ascaris > Ascaris suum. The sequence goes on from CM024189.1 coordinate 572,587, forward strand.
GGAGTGTGACATAAACGAACCTAGAAGCAGACAATGTTCGATATTAGAAGGTTCGTTTTTATATTTGAAATAAACTCTCTATTTTAGGTAATTTTTATTTAATTCTATAAAATCTTCGTTGAATGTTGGGGTATATCTGAAAGGCTATATATTTGACTGATTTGAAACGAAAGAGTTTTTTTATGCAGTAATATTTGTTTCTTTATTTGACAGTTCACATGAATTCGATAAAGCAAACGCAATGATCTCATCGGTTTTTCAATTCAGTTATTTTTAGTTCATAATTTGCAAATGGCAGATTAAGCGATGATTGTTTTTCTTTTTATTTGAAGCTAAGCTCTCGTCTTTGAAATAATTTTCCTTTGTTTTTTTTTTTTTCGCATTGAGGGATATCTTGCGTTCGTTAATACCACTTCACCATTGATCAAAACGATGTGGTAATCAGCTTTCACAGGTAAGTTTTATATACTACGTTCTAAGTTTATATACTATGTTTTATACTTTCAATGCAGCTTTAGGAAATGCAAAACTCGCATATAAAGTCCTCATTTTTTTTTTCGCAATTGCTCGTTGGTGGTACCACTTCCTGTTTGCTTTATAAATATGCGTATCGTTCGAATTTCCACAATTAATCATATTATTTCATCTTTGCCGTTGTTTATCAATCGACTAACAAACGATGCATTGAGAGCTCAAACTTATTTCCAGGCTCGATATTTACCGCAAAATTCCGAAAGACTTGACACAACCAACACGAACGGGTGCCGTTATATCTATTATATGTGTTTGCTTTATTGCGTTCATGCTTTTCAACGACCTTCGAATGTTCCTCTCTGTCGATTTGTGAGTTCACTTCTTAAAGCATTTAATTCCTCATGCTTTCATCCTTTCTAATTAACGATCTTGTCGTTCACTTTCAAATCTTTTCGTAGAGAGCTACTTCGCAGCTATTCGCTCTCTGAGGATATAGCAAAGTGACTATTTGCAATGCGTAGTGGCCGAAACGGAAGATAAGAGTTAATAATAAGTTGAGCTTGCCAAACTGACACCTTCTGTCCCATTTAACGACGCTGCATATGCCCTTTTCCTGAGTGGAGAGTACGTTACTGTAAAGACCCACCATGAACGGCATTAACTGAAATATGATAAATGCAAGCCGTGACGCCGTTAATTTCAATGATTTCACTTGAGAGGTGCGTAAAGTGGCGCCCAAAAAGCGCGTATTCATTCGGCAATGTTTATATTTAAGCAGCATTACCTTCCTTTTTGCAAGAAGTAACGCTAAACTTAAATAAAAAGCTCTCTCGATTGAATAGATCGAACTGAAGAATTATGAGGAGGTGTTGCTGGTGCAGGGACTAGATTCCACTAGGTTTTACGCTTCTCGCTGTTGAGGATTTGAATACGCTGGATGGGTTTTTCAAAAATACTTTCACAGTGGAAAAAACTACAAGAAGGGTAAAAAAAAACATCTCAATGCATCTTTCATTTTCTTAGTAAAGTGACGCGATAAGTGTTTTTTTTTTTTTAATGTTAAGCTCGATGAAGGAATATCCGTTAATTCCTAAAGAGATTGAGAAAAATTAAAAGAAGAAAAGGGGACAGCCTCGAAATGTGTCCTCTGCAATTTGGTAGCATTTAACACACTCATGTTTTGAGTGCTGGCTGAGCTAGTTGGCGAGTCGAAAAAAATAATTCCACTCGAATTATATGCAGCCATTTTAGCGACTGCGATGGTCATAAAATTGCTTAGTGAGAAGGTGAACACACAATACTGATAATAAACAGGTGAAAAAGCTTGCCACTAGAGTGAACTCATTGTGCGCCGTTGCATTTCCTTCTCTCTAAGCAAGCAGGCGAAGAAATAATGAAACGTCAAATAATGCACCCATATTTCACCCGAACTGAGTACTCATATAAATATTCTGCAGAATTGGTTGTATTCAGACATACTTTATCCGACTGGTGGGAAATGTGATTCGACTGGTCAGAAAATAGATATTGTGCTCCATTTGGTGAGTGAGTGACATCTTAAAGCTAGTCTTAACGTTCATCGAATTGAAACTGACAAACATACATATAAATGGTGCAAACACAGTCTCACAGTTGTGCTATGGGAATACAAATGTGTGATAGTGCATCAAAGTGTTAAAATATTTTTAGTTAGTGCTAAAAGGCTAGGCATAATTTTGCGACGTAGCCAAGCTCGAGAGTTCAGGTATGCTTGAGATTTTACTCGGTAGTTGCTTACTGAGCTCGTAGCTATAGGAGACGCAACTTTCGTGGCACTTACACTATCCGCGCGCATCTAGGATAGATGGCGCATAAGAAGCGCTTTTACTGGCATCGTTTTACGTGAAAAGCAGAATGGGCAGCAAGGAGGTGGTATTAGTTATTACCGAAAAAGTTGTCGACATCTCCCATTAAATAGGGTGACAAACAAGCCTTCGCTCGTTGACGATTTGAATAAACGATGCTAATTGCCTTGCGGTTCAAGGAGGAGGAGCTCAGTGATCTCCCGTTGAGAGCGCTTGGTCTCCCTCTGCGTCAAGCAGATGTGGATCTTTTAGACATTTTTCTCGTCCTCCCTCCCCCCCCCCCCCCCCCCCCCCCTCCTCCATCCAATTCACCGCCGCACTTCTTTTCGGGGACGCATGGAAAGAATTTTCAGGATGACTGCGACAGTATTCAGAAACTGCGAAACTGGGGGCAACTCATCGTTGATGCGGCGACCCTAGGCTTGAAGCGCACGAAGCTGTTCAGAATGTCCCGAAGTTCATGGCGCCCTGAGAATATTCAGGAAAACGCAAAGCTCGGGGCGGCTCGCGAATTTCCCAAAAAAAAAACTTGAGCCTCCTTATGGTGGAATTTCTCTTCCATCCGAAGCAGCCGCGAGTTTGTACTGCAGTAATAGTTGAAATATGATATAAATCCGCACAAGAACTTGCTTGCTCGCGTGTGAAAATACTGTTCGCAAACGAGCCCAAGTCTCACTTGCTGATGCGGTTCCCGCTCTCGATCAGGCATCCTTAATTTGCTTGATTTGTCATCGACTAGGTGTGCTTTTAGGTGTGCTGATTTACGAACGCAGGCTTACGAAAGTGCTATGTATATAAAGAAACAATGCGCTATAATTATCTTTTCACCGTTGCAGACATTCGGAGCTGTTCGTTGATGATCCAGGTCGTGAAGGCCGCATTAAAGTACATCTGAACGCCACTCTTCCTTATCTACCATGTGAATGTAAGAGTCTTATCATTAAACTCACTTAAATATCAGCAAGCACAATTGATAGAATTTGCATATAGTAACGGAGTATACCTTTATGGCAGTTTCCATTGTCGTCGTCAACTCAGCTAAATCCGACTTATTCAGTTCACTAACTCATTGATCGCTTTTGAATCGAAAAATATGATTTCTACGACTGTGTTCATTAGCGATTAGGCATCGCTGATGACATGCCAGTAAACAATTTCAGCTTTCATTTGCTTGATTTGTCATCGTGTAGTGAACGTCCGCTTCTTTATCCAAAGTGTAAAAATGAGTGCCTAGCCGTACAATTTCTCGAATGTTTTTTTAAGGTGTTTAACCAAGCTTTTATTCCTGGAGTGTTGTTTGGATAGGTCAAGTTTAGGTGACACCTCGTGAAGTGCTGAAGTTGCGCAAAAAGAGCCCAAATATTACTTTTTTGAACTGGCCGAATGGCTGGTGGTGATTCACCTTTCTCACTCACGTTTCACATTCGCTGCTATGGTTGTCAGACACAAATAGTTGTTGACAGCAAGAAAGAAGCTTTAACAATTCAATGAAGTCAATTTAAATAGGGAAAAAAATTTGCAGTAGAATTGTGCAATCGTTGCAATCAATGTGTATTGCTTAAAACAAAAATAAAATGATCAGTAATATTCCCTAAGTAAACAGCATAAATTTCTCGTAGGTAAATTTAAAGAATGGTTGTAAATTGCTGATGATTTCGAAGAGATCTGGTTGCAGATTTAGGAGTAGACATTCAGGACGAGAACGGAAGACATGAGGTCGGCTTTATAACGGACGTAACTAAAGTGCCCACTGAGGAAAACGGCTGCAGATTCGAAGCAAACTTCGAAATAAACAAGGTGATGACTATTCGAAATGTTTGCAATGCGATCCATCTTGGTCATCTTGTCTCCATTTTTTTGCATATTCATCGCGCAATGTGGGCACTACTGAATGATACCTACTAGAGTCTCACCCACTCGTGCGGCATTTCCTCAACATTTTGGAGGAGAGAAGAGCAGTCTGAGGACACTTTGGGTCAAACGCGACCCATTTAGCAGTGCTCACCCTTCACTTGTTCTGTAGCAGCATTTATTCTGAAAGAGGAATGATCCTGCAGCGAATTCGACCAAAACTTTGCGTGCAAAATACCAAATACTGGAATACGCATATTTAGAAAGTACGCAAATATGGACTGTTTGCTTGAGCATGATGGTGCTTCCCCGAACGCAAACCGCTTTGAGTATGAGCCCATTGTTGCTAGGAGTTAAAGCCAAAAACTCTTTCAAGTTTCTTTAATTACTGGAGTCTAGCAAAGTGCCATGCGTCAACAACGACTATTAGTTCTACGACCTAATACTGCTCAAAGTATGCAATACTTAAATACTGGTTAGGCCGTTCTCCGAGGACCACGAAAAATAGAAGCTTCAGGGCTTCTACTTAAATGTTCACATTTCTCACCTAAGTTTAAAAAATTGCGCCTTGCCTCACCCATCTGTTTCTTCAAAGATGTTGACTTCCTTTGCACAGCTCGGCTCGGAAGTTACAGGTGTAGTTCATTCGTCTCAAAACCTGGAAAATCTATTCCCACTTCCAACTTGTGATTGGAGGAAAAGCTGAACACTGCAATATTTCGATCATTCGTTCTTTGAACAGCTGATCCTCCTCCACAGTCAAAATACCGCGTACGTAATTGCGTCAAATCGCATCCATTTGGGATCATTTTTGGTGCAATATGACAATCGGTCAAATGATAAAGTTTTAAACTAGGGAATCAGCGCATTGACGGAAGTGTTTTTTTATTGGAGTACTACTTTTTTTCTAGACGTCGCCCTGCTGCTGAATAATTTCCAATTCAACTTTGATCTTTTTATTCCCTCCCTCGCATCCTGCCCTTTCCTGGAATTATAGGTCTTATTCTACAATTAGATTGCTCGTTAAAGTGACTGGTTTTCGAGTCCATCGTACTGCAGACGTCATGCAGTGTGGAGCAGATTTGGCTGAAGTTAGGCTGTTCATAGAGGTGGGGGGGGGGTAGGGGGGGGGGAAGAGGTACAAGTTTAGACGTCTGTACGAGTTATAGTAAATTGTACAGTTTACGTGGCAGACAAGCCATCCGCACTTACCTTGGATTTTCGTAGTGTTCCACCATTTATTTAATAAAGTAAATGTGTATGGAACGCACATGTTTATTCTGAACGTAGTTCGTGCAACATCGATATAGGATTGGCAAAAGTGATGTGCGGAAAAGAACCCTTGTCGAACTTACAGGACATTTCTTCATCCGAAGCCGGCAATTTAGTTGAAGAAACCAAGCGCAGTTCGCAGGCCCTCCTTAGGTGAGGGCGAAAAATTATGCTATGTTTTTGATAACGAGAATCACGGATGGCTGTTCAACAACGGGAAGAGAAGCACTTCGGTCAAGCGGACAGGAAATCTTTCACTACGGCTAATTTAGACACTGATGCTGTCCTTTTGCAATCATGCGTGTAATTTCATTGACCACTTTTACCCTTTCGTAGGCTATATTACCTTTCAACAAATATTAGGTGAACACTGCGCTAGGGCCTCTTCAGTTAAACGTTTCCAACATCTGAGGACAGTTTAACGGTGAACTTGATACCAACAGAAAAAGTCAGAGATTTGTGTGATAAGAGGGACGAGCGGTAGGAGAGGAGTATGTGGACGTTAAGTGGGATACTGAGAATTCTAAGCGGAATGGACTGTAATCGCTAACTGTATGATATCAGGGAGAAGGACGCTGTGGCCAAGAATAAAACGTTCTTAAAAGCACACACTTTCTTCATTATATGGGAAAGAAGCGGTTGTAGAAAATAGTTTGCGAGGTGCATCACTGCAACGAATATCATCACAGCATAACAAGTTGGATTGTTGCTAAGAATTTGTGCTCGTAATGAAAAACTTCTGTCAACTGGAAGGGGATTGCTCTCAAGATATTTTTTTTTTTTCTTTCAATAGAGAGAATTTCTGTTGACTTAATACCATTTTTTTTTTCAACAGACATAGGGAACGTACGTTCATGAAAAAAGTTTTTCTATATGATTTCACATTTTTCGAACGACAATTCTTGCTTCGCGAATAATGACGCATTCGATTTTTCATCCGCTACTGTTATCAAATCTTGGTTGCGCATATGCGGGCTTGCATACGATTTTGTCGGAGTTTCCAGAAGTACACATAGAAGCGTGGATGTTTGAGGTTTTCTACGTATCTGTCACTCCAGAGCAAGAGCAGCTGCGCCGATTCAGCTTGGGTCGTCAGATTCTAGGTCACTTTTTGCTTCGGCATTCCATGTCCTCTTTACACTACTGCTCTGTGAAGTGTCCAGTGACTGCATTTTCATTTGTAAATCCTGTCACTGGCGAAGTGAAACTGTTAACTAAAGCGGTGAGAAAAGGTTGGGATGAAACTGACGGATGGAGGAAAACCGGATATCTCACCTTGTCTTCTTTCGGAGCCGTTGTTATATGTTGGCCTTAGCTGACTTTTGTTAGCAACGAGACCAGAAAGGACGAGGGTTAGGGAACTGTCAGATCTAGAGCTCTGTTTATCGAAGCTGTAAAATTTGCAGTGGTGCACCTTGACCTATTACCTGATGCCTTCGGCACAGCCTGAAATGTATTGAAGAATACACCACTCGTTCATTAGATACATGTGCACACAGAACAGCTTATTTCAGGTGCCAGGCAATTTCCACCTTAGCACTCATTCCGCTGCCTCACAACCAGAGTCATATGATATGCGGCATATCGTTAATTCTGTGAAGTTTGGCGATGATTTACAGGTGAGCAATTGCTTTCTAAAATGAGCTATTTCAGTATCCAGGATGCCATTGTTTTTTGTCTTTTAAGCTACAAATATGCTCTCTCTGTCTGTCTCTATCTCTCTCTCTCTCTGCAACCTTCAAAAAATATTTAGTATGATGCAGTGTTGCGGATATTCTTTTCGCTAGTAGGAGCGTAGAATTTAATATCTAACGCGCTGAAGCAGTCACGTTCTTCTTGACATTGGCGTGCTCTTCTGAATGCATATATGTTCTATGGTTTAAGACCGTAAAGAAATAAGCAAAAATATAGAAGAAAGTGGTAAATTTGCTGAACAAATGCCTCTTTACGGCAAAAAAAAAACCGAAAGCCTGTACATGTTGCTCCACCTCACATGATCCTTATTTCAGTTCGTTTAGCTGATCGTCATCATTTCCATTGTCTGTAAAACTTAACAACAAAATATAGTATTTTCTTCTAATGGAGTTGCTGTATGGCTAACATTATGCAATAAGCATTTCTATGCTCCTTTCTTTTATTTTTCCCACTTGAATGATAGTAGTAAAGAAGTGCTGTTCGAAAACACTTGCGGTTATATCCACTATTTTTACAAGAAGTTTTTGATATTCTCTCAGCATTCGATGATATTTTTCTTTATTGTGAGCCACCAGAAACTTCTGTTTTTGAAGCTTCAGACTTCGTAGAATTAAACATAGGCATTTTTTAAATAGCGGCAGGTGCCGTTGTTAAAATGCACTGACTCCGCTCGCATTTACGAATCGCCAATTTAGCCGCATTGAAGATGGATTTACTAAGCCAGCAAAGATGGCAAAAGAGATCGTGTTTTTCGTAAAAGTTGGCCCATTTGCTCATAGTAAGGAGTGTTGGCAAAATATCTCTGGCAATGTTGCAGGAAAAGGCTCAGATTGGAAGTTTCAATCCACTTCAGGATCGCACTGCCTTGCAAGGAGATCCACTGAATACGCATGAATACATTTTGAAGGCAACTCTTCTTCAGCTCGTTCCTTTTTTTTAAAAGCTGTTGTTCACCGTTTTTCATCAACATTTCTTTGCCTCTGTGATCTAGTGATTGCGGACTTAAACATAGATGCGAAAGTGCCAATGAATCCTAAATAAACGAACAAAGCTTCGTGTAACAGTTTAGCAAATTGTTAGAGCGTCCACGACGCGACGTTGGGGGAGAGAGATTTATAAACGAAAAGGAACAGGTTATTTTTTGTGTCGTTTATGGAAGAAACACAGTGATTGCAAGTGGAAGTCAGCATAGAGTTATAACAGGATTTTGAGAATTTCACTCGGTTTTATTAGTGCCGTAGACGCGAAGTTAATGAGAGTAGGTTGGTTTTCCTGTTGCAAGCATTCTTAAAGTACATTTATTTCTTTAAAATCTGCACACATTTCACGGTTTCAGTTATAATCATTTAGCTTGTTCAGTGAGAAGTTGAAGCCGATCAAATCGGAGAAAAAACTTTCCAGAAAACTTGCATGAACATTGAGCTAAGGTGTGAATGCGTTCCCACTCGTCGTTTATAAAACGTTGGCGATATGTAAAACGGTTCGGCATGATAAGAGCTGCTGTATAAAGGAAATACCATATCATCTTCTCAGGCATACTGTTCCACTCGTTTCTTTGCCACAGGGTGCTATTATAATTCCCGAAGGAATTTATCTTGATCAGTTTGCTTAAACACCATAAATAAGAACGTTTTATTTTTGAAGGTTGTGCCATCAGTTTACGAGGATATTGCTGGACGAACAAAGTATAGTTATCAATATACGTACGCTCACAAAGAGTATATTGCATATCATCATTCAGGAAGGATTATTCCAGCTGTTTGGTTCAAATATGAATTGCAGCCGATCACGGTAAAATATACGGAGAGGAGGCAGCCCCTTTACGCATTTATTACGTCGGTATGTTGACGCATATGTTCGTATCTGCATCCGAATGCTTGCTTTTCCACATTTTCTTTCATCTATTCGTTCTCGAAGCAGTTTTTTTGATACGGCACATCAAAATTGAAGGTTCATAACAGGTTGAAAGTGATTATAAAAAAACGATATGATCGAAGGTGAGCGTTGATGAATAAATATATGATCGTATATAATGTTATGCACCTATAGTCATTAGAAAGAATAACAGATGAGGAAATAACGAGGTAATCTGCAGTTTGGTGAAGTGGAAGAAATGCTCTTAGATGGAAGAGAACGAAACACTCAAAACGCATTCAATGTTCATAAAACATGGTGCATTTCGCTGAGGCATTTCGCGTCGCAATTCTTCGAAAGTCTCATTTTTGGACGTTATTTATATTAGAACATCCGAAAACTATTGTTGCTTTTTATGAGCGTTAAAAAAAATAAGCAAACTTGAAAAACGCATAGAAATCAACGACTGTAAATGCCATAAACGTGAAATTTATAGGACGAGTCCTGCTTCTGCTTTCGTTTGGATGGGTCCTCTCACAAGGTTACCAGGATGTTCTTTAACACTTTAAGACCTAACAACTTCCCCTCCCCCTTCCCCCTCCCTTTCCCAAGGAAGAGACTTTCCGAGTATTTTTAATATTATTCATACCATTCCTATGAGAATAGATTTTGGTGCTTGCTTGAAAGTTCAGTGTTGCCGTTGTCTGTTATGGCCGAGCACTGCCACATTGAATTGTCCCGAAAAAAAAATGAGATTGAAGAGACCGACAGTGCTCTCAGCTAATCGTGCAGATTAGTGACATCGAAGTAAACACTGCCAACATAGTCTTATCATGCTATTCGATTGTAGAACTGCCTTCTTCATTTTCAGCCAACATTTCATGTTTTCTCTTCTTTGTGGAGTATAGAATGTTGCGCTGATCATGCGCAGTGCCTACGATTCAGCTATGAATGTCACCATTTTCCGTTAGGAGAGAGAAAGGTTTTAAAGTGACGCTGCAGATTGCTAGCGTTTGAATTAGGGGATCATTCATGTTTCATTTAATTGAGCAAAAATTACCATATCAATTTCTATGCGAATGTTTGTAGATGATAGAAAACAACTATTTTGCTCTCACTTTTGCAGTGCAAACGACAAATCCATTGAAGCTATCTTTTGCGTTTTCGTCACTCCATTTAATAATCTTTCAGGTGTGCGCTGTTGTTGGAGGAACGTTCACGGTAGCCGGTATAATCGACTCTTCGCTCTTCTCTTTATCTGAGCTTTACAAGAAACACCAACTGGGCAAGCTGAGCTAACCCATTCTCAGCGGTCTTTATTTCGTATGGAGCGAAGTTCGGTGCATGTTTTCACGGACGTAAGTTTCATAGCTATTTGTTATCATCAGAGTTCGAAGAATACGTCTTGAAAATGCCTCTTTTTTATACTGAAACTGTTCCCATCATTGACGTAGATTTTCAGTGCCCGATCAGTATTAATAATTCAATTAGCACGAATCTTTATGACTCCCTTCGCTCTTTTAAAAGGGCACTAACTTTTGCTCACGATTCTCTTCTACAAGCTTTTCTGCAGGTAAGGTTGTAGAAAACTTACTATCGGGAGAGTATGGCGCGTAGGTTTGTTCATATGTTCAAATTGCGAAACCAATAGAACTAGGCTTATGGAACTATGCACCTCTGTCGACAGGTGAATTTGCACTTTAGACAACATTTTCTGCGGTCCTTTAGTTTCCGTGTGAAATTTGTTCGAATATTTTGAAATTTTTCGAGTTGTTTTTTTTTCTGTCATGAATTTTGTTTGCTTACTGGCACACGTTAGTCATGCATCGTCGTTCATAAATATACGATTCACGAAAGCAACAACTTTACGCTGAGAAATCCATTAAGAGTATCAGTCGAATCCATAATCTGTAGCTCTTCCACGTCTCAAAGTTCAGCAGCCTAAAATCGTTGATCTACTACCCTCTAAAGAACGTTTTTGGTGAGAGCCTACACTCCAAAGCGCTTCTGTTTCAGTGTGAACGAAGAATCTGGTCTTGGCGGTGTATAACGTTGGTACCCTGACGTGCGTCTGCATATGCTTGTTTTCACTCTTGTTTTGTTATTTATTCTGTTATTGCATCCTCCCAATTTTTTGTTGCTTTGTCGATAAATTTTTAACTTGGGGATATCTTATCATTTGCAAGTGAATTTTTCTTCACATTCCTAGCAGAATCAAAATTGATGAGGCACGCGGCTTGACGAATAAAAAAGACTATTAGTGCGGTTTTAGTACCGGAAAGTCAAGTCGAGATAGGTAACGCTGTCGAACGATAAAACAGGTAAATATAATGGAAAGTCTCGATGAAAACATCGCTTATTTGAGCGATTAGTAGCAAATTGGCGCTTGTTCTGCTGCTTTTCTCAAGTGATTTTCCTAAGGCAGCATATAAATTCCCCATTGGGATTAGAAAGAGCAAAATTCGATCTGAAAAAATAGTTACTTATATGCGTGAAGTTTGCGTTCAACGGGAAGCATATGTTTAGTCTGTGAAAGTGATCGGTGCTTTTAACGGCAAAAGTTTTGTACGCTCGGTAGTGTGTGCTGTAGGTTTTGCAGCAACTGTATGGTGCTGTCGTTACAAATTGAAAGGCCCCTCTTAAGTTCACAAATAACAACGCTCGGGAATATTTCAAATAAAAGTGCTTCATTTCTATGAGAGATTAAATCGTATTTGCTAGCTGTATCTATCGAGCATCTGTAAGGTTTCGTGGTCATGAGAATGGATGATTCCTGAAATTGCATGAGGAGTGAATCGTTGTGATCGTTGAGTGTGTGTTGGGTTTGTGCTGAAACTGGCCGCCACCACCGTGCACATACACAGATTTAGAATGTAAGCCGAGCAGGTGTTTGATAGAGGTTTCGTTGAAGCTAGCTATTCCACATGGCATACTTGTCCTACAAGTGCGGTATACCAAGGTGGGCAATGCTTGCAGGTACAGGGACCAGTTGAAGATCTCTGTAGAACACGACGATGCGGCCCTAACAAGCATGTCCGCATTCAGTGCATAAACGTTCATGATTCTTCCTTAGTTCCTGATTGGATATGGCTTTCCGAGCCTGCCTTTCCGAGCCAAATTATGGAAAGGCAGGCTCGGAAAGCCATATCCAATTTTGTGCGGTTTGAGTAACAAACCAACAAAGTAGGGGGACCAACTTCTCAGTGCTTTCCTTCTTTTTCTTTGATTTTCGCCATGGAAATATTTCTCGGCGCATTTGTCTCTACTGCTTGTCATTTTCTGAAGATAAAATTTTTTTCAGTTAGGCTAAATCAACACTGCCGAGATCTTCACGATAAGCATGAATCTTAATCGAAGTACCACTTCAACAAACTGATGTAATCAACAGAAATTTAGCAGTTGTTCTCTCTCATATGTTCATTGTCGTCGTGAACTGGGATACATCCGTTTTTTGTTTCGCAAATGTCCCCATATCGCGGATGTTCTGACTGTCAGTGTATTCACATATTTCGACTCGAAGTCCAGTATATTGATTCGAACGAAAACTACTATGTGGTTAGCTACGCATCTCTCGAAAACCGTTACTGTATCCCTCGAGTTCGCTGCTTCATCCTCACTTCGAGGCATATCAGGAAGGAAATCTTTTAGAAACATTCCTCATCGCAGCTTAGATGTATTTCAAAGCTGGAAACCTGCTATCAACTACATGCCTCACATTCATAAGCCACCTTCTTAGGCGTTCAATTCACGGTATGGACAATATCTATGGAATCAAATTACATTCCATTTTGCCCTCCGTTACTGAGAAGTTGTTTTAATTTAGAGGGAAGCTTTTCGATATTGTAACCGTCTTGAAAATCGCTTTCAGAAAGCAGCTCGGACCGTAGCCAAATGGTTTTGCTACTCGTATACGTGTGCGATTCTTAACATTCATTCAATAGTTTCACAAAAACAGGGCTTATGTACTTTCATATGTTCGATGCACCTGTCCCACTGATCGGATCAAATCCAGCGACTCTCTTCGAATGCACATATGAAACAATTTAGAACCTCTACTGCGCTGACATACTTCATATTTATTCACTACAGGCAATAACCTGTTAGATAATCTTTGAGTAAAATTTAATTCTTCTCTCATAGCTTTTGAATAGTATTTAAAGGAAATTGTGGGTGATGAAATGAGTGCAATTAAAGAAATAATATTTGCTATTCATAATCAGGCCATGCGAAAATCCCCAAAAGCAACTTATGATAAAAATATAAGCATAAATTTGTGCATATGAGTAATGATGAATGACGATTGAAATGGGTGCATTTTTTGTCAGATCATAGATGCAAAAGTGATTTATCTTCGTGTTTTTGATTGATATATAAATTTGTAATAAGCATTGTTTGACCTTTTACTAGCATCTCATACGCCACTTTGTCCTTCAGTTTCATATCAAATTTGTTCTATTGATGTGTAAAAAGAAATGCTTGCAATTCGAGCATATGATTTACTTTATAAAATGCTTTTTCGGATACGAGTTTGAGTTCGATAAACTCGAGTCGAGCGTTGGCACCTCAAATGTTGTCATATCATAAAAGAGAAACGTTTGAAAGAATAGCCGACTTCATTGTTAATCTTTAATCTTTACGTTCATTTTTGTCATTTATTCATGAACGTTTACGGCTAAATTAAATTCACTCATTGCAAATATTTCTGAAAAGAGTCATTAAAAAAATTTTTTTGAATTTCTCTTTATTTTTAAAATTTTTTCTCCAGCTCTTCAGTGTTCTCGCCATAGTTTCCTTGCGTTTTTTTTTTTCTTGGAGAAAAAAAAAGAGCCTCTGAATAGATTGCGATCTGTTTTTATTTTTCTACGAAAACTTTCTACAGTCGCTTTTGTAGGCGTTTGCAAATTTCAACTTTTTATAAATTTATATCAGCATCCAACATGTGCACATAGTTGGGCACGAGAAATGTGTCTGCAAAATTTATAACAACCCATATGGATGATACGCAATAATATATCCATTTTACAATTTATGTGCTCGGTTTTGCTATTAATTCTGGAACTTCAGTTGATCGACTACTCGTCCAAATCCCTTAAATCCGGCTTAAAAGCGTCAAGATCCTCGAGTGTAACATTTTGTTCGTAACTGCCTATAATCGCTTTCGGAGGCGTTCGACAAGCTTGAAACTTGACATGGACGAACATCCTATATCCAACAGAGTATTGTGCTTCCGAATTGAAGTTACTCTTAATGAAGGTTGTCAAAGCTTTTCCACCACCATGAGCTAGATAGTACGACCAAGTGGAAATGCAACAGGGAAAATTCAAGTTGGAGGATGACGAATACAGGGAGGAGCTTCGAATTGAGGGCGGAGGAAATAAAGGAAAGCAATCGTTCCACGCGCAAATTCTACGTGAATGACGCGTTCTGAAATGCGACAACTTCAAGAGACATACAGTTAAAGCTTGCTCCAGGCAACTTTCAGTGTCCACATTCAATGACTTCCGTGGGGAGAAGTTGCCAGGAATATGAGTTCAAAACGCATTAATTCTGAACATCATCATTGCGAGCATACTCCAATGATGTTTTTCGCGCAGCATCATTATAACTACTATTGTACTGCCCGCATTGCTCGCACAGACGCGGTGATGGCTGTTGTACAAAGCAATGAATTTATAGCAGCGAACTGAGGGCGGTAATAAAACCATGTCAAAAAGCGGTAGTAACATATATAGCAACGATTATAGAAAAAGCGCTTTGTGTATCCGAAATTCCAGTGAAGAACTCTGCACTTTGCAAGAACATTTCTCAACTTATGTTAAGCGGCTACAACTTCGAGATGGAAAATTGCGAAGTCATTCTTTAGACTTGTTCGAATAAATCTCCAAATCTCAAAACCGCTTTCCTTCAGTCTATTCACCATTATACTTGCACGCTTCCAACCGATTTCCATACCGTAAAAGAAAAGCAGCGTTCTATTAATTCAGTCCGAATTTGCGGGAAAAACAGCTCCATGCGGAGATGTTGATGTGTCAATGGGTCCTGCAAACCTGCATAGCTTTATAAGCGGCAAGGAGTGGAGGTGCTCGTGCAATGTTTGGTTGCTTATTCAAGGTCTACGAACTGGTCAGCTGACTAGGGTAAGTGTTTATGCAAAATACATTTCCGGAAATGAAATATTTGATCTTCAATAGACATTTTCCTACCTTAAGCCTTAGTCGCGCTCAACAGCGTTCCGAATTGCGGTCGTTTGAATTGAAAATGAAATAGTTAAGAAGCTGTTTAGTGAAATGCATGAGCATCACTTTCGGCTATTGATATGAAGCAGTTAGCAGTTCACTTTCGCTTGAAGGAATATTAGCACGGTCGGTGACTATCGTCAGAGGTGATCAAGTTCAAATCTCATATCAAGCATTTTATAGTGGTCAGATTAACGGATAACTTGCTTCATGTTCGTTTAACGATATGCAAGAAAGCATCGGAATTGGTCGGAGATGGTCTCAGAAAAAAACTGAGCTAGTAGCGCTAGACCGCTAGAGAATGCTGATGTAAATTGAAGGTAACCGGAAATGTTTAATTTCATGAAGATTGGTCGAAACTGAATGAGTTTTAATAAACTCGATCCCAGCAGGTGACAAACATCAGGCATGCGGCCAAAATCGAACTTCGATCATAACTGAGTGCATCTGAAAAAGACGGTAAGTTACCACATTCAATGAACCGAAAAAATGGGGACGAGATTAGATTAGTAAAGAATGACTAAAATTTCGGTTTCCGGATGATCACCTATTGAAAAGTACTTATCACGACGGCATTATGATGCCGCTGTTGACTCGTGTGTTCATCTATTGTATAAATTCTCTCCAGCAGCAATATGCAAATAACTATCCGAGAACAACTCAGCGCTTGAAATAAAAAAAAAAAAAACATGCAAAGGAGCAGGAATATCGTGACTAAAGCTGAGTGTCAAATTAACAGAATTGTAGCCGAATAAGAAATAAGGGACTTCCTCGAGAGAGGCGAATAGTGCAGAATCATGCGAAAATCACGAGAAAATATGTTTAACCGTCAACATCACTGTTGGTTTTCGTCCTTTTCACCTATGGTGAAACATCTGGTCTGAAGAAGTCAAAAGTGAAGTACAGTATGCAAACTGCGATGATCAGCACTTTCGTCCGCTTTCTGACTGCCTACTGGATAAATGTCGGTACGCATCTATAGAGAGTAAAATAAGCTAGGTGGTTCTAGTGACACCACGTATTGAACGTTTCTTCGCTTTGATCGTGCCGCTGAT
Source organism: Ascaris suum (assembly GCA_013433145.1). NCBI lineage: Eukaryota > Metazoa > Nematoda > Chromadorea > Rhabditida > Ascarididae > Ascaris > Ascaris suum. The sequence continues at coordinate 588,868 of CM024189.1, forward strand.
CTAACTGAGATTTATGCATCCCGCATATGCTGTTGGAAGGTGATCGATCATGCTGTCGGTTGACTCTCTGAAGAAGCTAACACCCCCGTATGACATTAAGGAATCACCTTTTCCTCAACATTTCCGGCTTCTTTACCAGGTGCTTTTTAAGCTTTCAAACAATCCCACAGTTTGCTCTTCTTCGTGCATCTTCGCTAACCGGACAGGTCAGTCGTACCCAACTTTTCATCCCTTATCAAGTTTTAGCATATGCTACGGCTTACCCCGTAGCTCTGTGGGACCACCTTTCTCCTTTTGCACGACTATCGTTGTTATCGCTTCTATTTTTGCTAATTTTTCTCTTTGTAACCCTTGTGGAAGGTGAAAGATCATCATCTTTTTTCAGATAGGTTTTTTTGCTGGATAGAATCCATGTTGGCGACGGTCACATTCTATGCGCGATTGCCACTAGTGTCACCTAAAACTTGCCAACCTGCGAAAAACGGGTGAGGAAAACATACGAAAAGATGAAATAAACCAGTCGTGCCTGTGCCAAAACCACTGGGAAAGGCAATACAATATGGGGCTCGGTGGGGATGAAATCAATTTTTTTTTAAAGCATCAGAACCCGGTGGAATAAGTAAAGAAAACGGCCATTGTGGAATACAAGCAAGTATTTTATGCAGCCATTGGATAGCTGTTGTCTTGATGTGTTTGTTCCTCATTAACCGAGGCTTGCAATGGGATGTATTCCCTCCTTTCAAGAAATCTAGGAATGTTGCCCTATTCAGCTAGTCATCTTTTAACTCTCAGCCTATCAACACTATCTGACTTGATTTTTGACAATTGATCGTCGCTCACCTTAACGGACGAATGGATAGAAATCAATATGCTTCACCTGTTCTGCCAGCCGAAGACAATAGGATACTGGTAATTTTCGAGGCGGTTTATTGATCACATCTTCTTAGCTAATTCATTTTACATCCAGAATTTTCGAAATCGGCAATCTGTCAATATCTACTAATAGTGAATCCGATCACAGAGGCTCGTTCCCATGAGAGGCATTCCCACATAACACATAGCATAGAAAACTTTATGGTCTAATTCCGACTTCGAAAAAAATGAATCCCAGCCTATGATTCTTTTTCCCGTCAAACATATGAACCGTCTTTGAAGAGTTAGCTTGAAGGTTGATTGTTCGAAGCAAACTATAACAAATTAGAAGCATTCAGCATCGATGAAAAAATCGCTAGCAACAAATAGAATTACCCTCTTTTTCCGCTCTGAAAACTGCGATAAATCTATTGAATCATTACTAGTAGCAAAGAAGAACAAATGATAATAATAATACTGCTCATTTACATGCCTTCATGAACAAATAACGTTGAGGCGATGAGACGTTACAGCAGCTATTGATGAGAAATTTAGCTTATGCCAGGTGATAGACGTCCAATTGAGATGGTTGACTTCCACAATGCCAAATGCTCAGAATATAATTGGGCTAGTGGCCATTTTCAAAAATTTGATTAAAAATAGTTGAAAGTTTCGAGAAGTAGCTGAAGTTTAAATAAGTAAATCATTTTATTTTTTTTAAAATAGATTTCAACCTCGTTTCTCTTATATCGTTTCGTTCTTTTTTTTTTTTTTTATTATCACATTTTATTTCTCGATTTTTTTTACTCTCATTGAGTTATCCATCAGAGTTTTTGCAATAATATATTAACGATAGCAATTTACTGTTTATTCAAAGAGCTTTGGAGCACTTCCACTGAACAGATACAATTGAAGAGATGAAGAGTTCTCTATTGGATAGTGTCATTAGTTCAATTTAGGCTTTCTATTTGGTTTCTCTTGCCATTTTCGATTTTCTTTAAATTTATTATTAGATTTGAATTTGTATCAAATCGGCCTCTCCAAAATGTTCGCCGATTTTAGTTGGAGGAAAAATGCGCTCGATACGTCTTTTCTTCCGAATGGATAGATAAATGCATAATGGTCATGCGGAATCCGTATCGCATTACCTGCTCACCATTGCAGGAGGTATCTCTTTTTAGGAATCTGGGAATACTACTAGATGTATCTTCTAAAGATTTAACGCTTGAATTTCGCATCAGTGAAATGATCTATGAAATATTTTTCAAATCCTCTCGAAAAAGCATAGAAAGCATATGACTTCTGTCTAATATTTATATCTTGAAAGACTCTTCACGTTGGAGGAAATAGGTTTTGCGAAGTGGCACCTTTCTTATATGGATGTCGCGCTGAAAATTCCCTTCTCGACGTTCCATATATTCGTTCATCTCGCATTGTCGAGTTGAGTGTATTGTCACAACTTGCCTCTCAGACCGCCGTTTCAGCTGATAATGAATGTTTCTTAGCTTTCAAATCTTCTATTAGAGACACATGATGAAACGTTTCAGTTCGTCACAATCGCAAAAATGAGGTGTGATTTACATCAGCATTTTGTTATTAGGTGCAACTATAAGTTTTTCTCTATCAAGTGATTCCTATAAAGGATGGAGGTCTTGGCATTTTACTTGTACTGGTCGAAAAGTTTATTTGCTCGGCCATCATCATATTATAGCTTGGTGGACATAAATGTTTTTGAAGCATTCGTTACGAATATTGCTCGCTTGCAGGAAATTCCAGAAGTGAGACAAAAGAGTGTTTATTTACGGGCTAACTAAGTCTGTTAAGTAGGACCCAAACAAGTATTAATGCCTGAATAGCCATATCCATTAGCACAAAACAAGAAGCCAACACTTTGAGCAGTGTCTTACTGATAATACAATTACATGCTGAGTGCAGCAAGTATCGCTTTTAGACCATCTCTACGCTAAGCTTTCTGCACCACTCTTTCAATCACTCCCATTTGCATTGTTGTGTCATTTTCCGAAAACCTAAAAGATCCGTTGTGGTTCTCAGCGTTTGTAACTTCAAATCACACTCTAAGGTATATTCGCTAAAATAGTTGTTATATTGCTGGAATCTGTGCACCTTAAAGAGAGCACATGTTCATAAAAAGAGGGTGTATTTGTGTGGAGGGACATGTTTTGTATTCTTGTTACTCTGATTTTCTTGCTGAGCTATCTACTTAAATAACCACTGAATATTGTTTTTGTTCATAATGAAGCCCTTGGCTAAACGGTGTTGATGCTTCACTTTAGTGCATGGATTTTCGTCATTTTCTGAGTCGCTATTTCACAGGTTTCTGATCATAATCTCCTTCGAGAAAGAGCCATCTGTTGCAGAGAGGGAGTGGATTTTGTTAAAATGAGGCTTCTACTTTCCGCGACGGCAAAGCAAGGGTTTCACCTAGAAGAGATTCTATTCCGCTATATAGGGGCTATTTGGTTGTTTACCTCAGTACAGAGTGCACACTCAAGCGTGCTTTTCAGCTGGCAGTCTTCGTCAGAAAGACAGCTTTTCTTTTGCTGTAATATACGACTGATAGCTGTTTGGAATCGGGTAGCTCCAACAAATAAGTCTTAGCTGTTTGCTTCTTTTGTCTGCGCGGTAACATGTGCCTCGTACGAATTTGTTCTCGTTCGGTTATGCGTGACTGCACTTGCACTACTGTCAAATAACTGTGACAGGCAATTTAGAGGATTCTCATGTCTGTCTGTATCGAAATTCTGTACCGTTTAGCACTTGACATTGTTTCAGCATTGTTTTACCTTAGCGCCCTCTATGTTGTAACATCTTGTTGCTCTGATGCTACAGCTCGCCAAAGCTGTTCACTGCTCGACCCGCCAAGTCCAAGTGCAACCTCGAGTTGTAACCAGTACTATTGGATGGAACAGTGTGATTTTTCATACAATGTAGTTGCTGAAATTGATATAGGGCTCCGGAAGAAAGAATTGGGTAACGCCTATGTGATCAAGCGCCTCTTACATAAATTGCTTTAATATCTCGATGCATCCAAATTTGCCATTCAAAAACTTTCCACAAAAAAAAATTCCTTCTTTTAAGAAAGTGAGCAAATAGGAGATGTGGGTTTTCGGATCTCTTATCTCAACGTTATACATAATTCCCTTGTTGATACGGTGACTGGAAGTTGCAACATGATCATTGGTTCGCGTATATCGATCGGTCTATTAATTAGCAGCAGCTGTTTATCTTTTGAAATGCACAACTAAAAGGTGCAATTTTAATTAGAAGAGTCCAAAGAAACAACAGATCATTGCAGGTGAATCTAGATGTCAGCCAAGCTCTAGGTGTGTTCGGGACGATACTTCCTTTGTGATATTCAAGGATATTTCGAAATTTTACGTCACACTTCTCTCAAGATAGATTGGAGTTTGCTTTTGGCACTAGCGCACAAAGGAAGTGGTTTGGTGAAGCGCTGTTCAACTGCGGGATGTCCAAGAGACGAAAAATATTCCGATTGTTTTGCGGATAAGAAGGCGCTGCTACATTCGAAAATATATCCATTAATGGGTACGTGGTTTTGGAACGTTGTGCTCCTTGACGATTTTAGAGCAGCTTTCTCCATGAAAACGATATAGTTGTCGTATTTTAATGAAAAGTACTCCAGTTACTTCAGTCATGAAGAAACACTTGTACCTTGACTTCTTCCTTATATGTGCCTTACGTTACATAATATATGCTTCCTGCGAAGGAGGTAATGAAGCACCTAGGCATTTGTGTTTGCTCCGATATCAATTGGTACAACCAATGTGCTGAAGTTATCTGTAGAATCGCCAACTACAGCGGCTATAAAATTATCACCAAACATTAGCAACACATTGAACTTCTTTTAAGAGCTTTGTCTCCATCTGTGCAAAGAAAAAAAAAAAGAAAAGACATGCATCCATCAATATAAAGTGCGCTTCCTATGTTATCTGATACACATCCTCTTAGAAAAATACGCATTCACTGCAACAGCCAGCAGCAGGCATCTACTATAGCGACTGATTCTCCCTAAACGTCGGAAGCTCGAGTTACTCTTCCAGAGTGCCTTTGCACTCAAAGAACTTTATTTCATCCTTCGTAATCTATGAGCGATGAGTTGCGGTACTGGAAAGAACGACCATTACCACTGCACACTCCATTCAGCCTGCTGGAGTTGGTGTTGCTACGAGCCGTATCAATAGAAGATCGTCCCTGTTTTAATGGCAAGGCAATGGGCAAGCTCCAGGGTAGTTGTTGCCACCGATTTTAGCAGTCGCTTTCACCACGTTCGATTGTGCGCCATCACTGGCAGCGCAAATTCTTTGTCTTTTTTGCAGATTTCGCTTGCTCAGTTGATCTGCTTCGACAAAGCGTGGTCTAATAATTACCTTAACGGTGGCTCCACTTTATTGGCTTCATATAGCTGCTGTTCGAGTGCCTTATACATAGATATGAAGTCAAATCTACATTGCACTAGTAGAGCGTATTGCGTCCTTGTACTTGCAATATACAGTATCTTTATTTTGCTAATTCTACGCCTACAGAACGCATATCGTACAAGCACAGTGGTTGCGCCACTTGCTGGAGCGGCGCAGTGAAAGTGGCGTGTTGAGGTTCCTTACGGTGTCATTGTTCACCACCTTTACTTCATATTACGAGCCGAACTTCGTTTCCATATTCTGTTCATGTTTGCGGATGATGTAGCGTTTCATTGCACGTAAACGTTGATTCGAGTTGCTTATAAAGTTTACTGATGTTTAATGTTTCATCACCAGTTGCGTGAATTTCTGTCACTACCTTCTCATAGGAATTTCATTTCGCATAGGGCGCACAGAGTTTCCAAAAATAGAGTTTGGAACAGTAGGATTTTGCCTCTGTGAGCTTGAAGATTCTATCAACTTTTCTGCCTTCAGTTACACGTTCACACAGCCTTCTGCTCCCTGTTGCAGATTTTAACAGTTGACGGATAATGTCATGCCGAGCTTTTGCAAGAAATTTTGCTTGGGGATTTTATCTCCTTTTATGATGTATATTGCAGGGATAATAAGATATGAGCTGTTGTTACCCTTCATAGGAGTTTCTTATTTCTAAATATTGAAGTGCTATTTCTATCGATACATTTCAGCGAGATATGGCTTCGGTTTTTAGCGGTCATTGCAATGCCCTTTATTTATGCGTTCTGTTTCCATACAAGTTATGCTGTATCCCGTTGTAGCGGAACTTATTTTCCGGTCGTTGGCGAATCACTGCTATAATTTGGTGTTTGTTGTTGTCGTTGACCACTTGCCTGCAAAGAAAAGTTTCCGAAGATCATGCTAGATTTTTCTCTTTCGTATAGACATTTCAAGTAAATTCTGTCTCCTCCCGCCTTTCCGCTACACTTTTGGGATGGATAGGTGGCATCGTTGAAACACGCATTTTTTCCCCTTGAGGGCGAAAAGTAAATACCATTCCCAGCCTCCGCGGTAAGACCGTAGAATATATATTCGATTGCTGGATTCCATTCTCTCCATCCAAATTATGACATCAATGTGCGGATTTGGGAGCAATACTGAACTGTTTTTAATCAAAGTTCGAAACCGTCAGTTTCAATACTGCCCATTAGTCGTAATGAAACGCAACGGTTTTTAAAGTATGCTTGTCAATTGAATGAAACTGTAACTCATGAAATTTTTGTGAGATACTTTCCAATTCCAAAATTGAAGTTCAGTGCATAGCTCATAGTTTCTAATTTCGCTGCTTGTTTCCAGATAGCCTCCATCAAAAGAGTATAGAATAAAGATAGGAGCTGATGATGTAGAGGAAAAATATTGTTTTTAATCCATCATAGTGTAGCTGACACGCTACACCTTGAGTACTATTTTAATTTCATTAGTTCGCTGTGACTTTTAGAGTGATCAATGTCGTAGCAGTTAACGTCATCGATGGGCACCTTAAGGCTATTCTCGTCTAATAAACATAAGACCAGATCGTCCATAAAACGATTAAACAAGTCTTTTAAACTAGACATTTTTTTCAGAGATCTGCTCTGTGAAGCACTTTATGCGGTCTCTAGATGCTTGCGGCGATAGCGATAAATTGAACATTTGTTATGACACGCAACGTCGTCATCAATAGTTATGCATGACATGTTGCTCATATAGTGGTGAAACAGTTCATGCGTCGCATAGTGCATTCGGCCATTACTGCGAGTCAGTTCCCTCAGGATTTAGATGCCAGTTTTTCTCTAATTACTTTATGTTGGCTGTCTTAATATATCCGTTATTTTCTGAACAAAATTTCGACTTTAATATCTCTTGGTTATTACAACTATGTCTGCTCGCCTTTCAGTGTTTTTTTTTTTTTTTTTTGTAGAGGTTTCTTCTTCCATCCCGTTTGTCACCTTTGTTCGACTTGAAATCACCTTCATAAATGGGAGCAAGTTTTGCGCAGTAAGTACAGCCCCTTCTTGAACCCTTTTCAAATGATGATTTAAATTTGCAAATGCATTGTCGATACGAACAATTCGCCCCCAGTAATTTCCCCTCTTTAAGCTTTGATGATGTGCTCTTTTTTCTGAGCACAAAAGTAACACCGTTTGAAGAAACAACAATGGCAATCAGCGGCTCGGATTCTTTTATAATAACTCGCCTATATTGCAAGTAGGCTCTTCTTGTTGTCAGATTAGCAAGACTGAAGCCATGACGCTTTCTCCTGCCGCAAAAGTTTTTCCTCCTATACACCGGGCTCATGTATGATTGCTACTGACATCGCATGCGATTGATTTGCTATTTTATATGATTGAAACGAAAGTAGCTATATTTTGAAACGAAAGTAGTTATCCTTAGTGCTCCAACAGTGCAATGTTTCGTTACTTAAATTGGTGCTGAAATATTTCGTAGCGCCTATTCAACGGCACGATACACTTCGAAAAACTTCAGCAAATACTTCAGCATCATGATGTGGTCTATCCGTTTTTGTTGAAATCTTGTTTGAGAGCACGACTCTTCGACTTCCTCTGGCCACCTTGTGATTTTTATACAGAGACCGCTTTCTCAGAACCATAACGTTGCACAAGCTCAGGGTTAGTAGTTCGGGAACCGAGACGGCTGCGAACATGGAAGCAGCATGGGAAGGTAGGAGGGAGGGGAGAGATGCGTAAGACTAAAGATAATGCAACAATGATTGGCGACTCTTCCTATCAGTGGATGCCAGTCGAGAAATTGGACCAAGTTGTGGGCGGAATTCATTCGGCCTTGAAAGGTAGCCAGAGTATGATGTTCACTTGATATGCAAAGTTTAGATTTTTGGGTACATCGCTGTACAGTTTTAGTCCGTTTTGCAGAACTGAGCATAGTCAGAAGGTTTTGTAAAAACCTTGTCGCGAGAGCTGACATGGAAACAGCAGCTCAGCCGTTACTTGTAGGAACTCTGTTTTGCGTGAATAGGACGAATCCCCCACTTTTATTCATACGTGATCGGTACCTTATACGTTAGTCGCAGAGGTGTTCACGCATGGGATTGCGTAGACAACATTCCGCAAACCATTTGTGCATCTCATGTGCACATTTTCACTTTTGAAAGAGACTCCTTGTTAGACAAACTATGAATTATGAATTTTGAGCAGTTATAATGCCAGTGGATTTGGTCGACGGGATTTGCATAAACCGTATGACGTGCCAATTCCTTTGGAACGTCTCCTCAGTGTTTTCTGGATGTAGCAGTCTGGGTGATATATGCGTCTCGACGTCTAAATGTGCTCTCTTTTCTGATCATTGCTGTTATAATATTCTTCTAGTACTACATATAGACTATCAATCTCCATACCGCATGATAGCACTGCAAGAGTAGCTGTTTTCGTTATCAATAATTGCTATCGAGACTATTGCTCACCGTAAAGGACCCGCTTTTTTTTACGGTAAATATGACAGTGCTGCTATGACTGGCATCAACTTTTATTTACAAGCTTCAGACTGCAACTAATCTTGTAGCTCATGAACTTCAGATTGCGAATGTGCTATTGAAATCGAACGCTTTCATAACTTCGTTTTTCCACAACGATTTCTTACAAGTATTAGCTATAATTTCTCTCGTTTCTCACACTCTAATGCATTTAGTGATATTTGTACGAGAAAACCGCATTCAATGAACGCTAAGTTTTGGCAGTTGTTAAGCTCACTTTGATTCACTCGTTCTTTATATTTGACATATGAGAAGATTGTTTGTTGGCCAATGACGCTTATTTGAGGGAAAAATTTACAAGTTTTACCGCATCATCAATTCCTCATAAAGTCCTTCCAATTCCAGATCCAGCCAGAGAGAATCTTTTAAAACCTTTTGAAAGGCTCGAGATTTTGTTGTCATTGGGGGCTCTAATGGAAGTTTGTCATAAACTGTCAACCATCTTCCTACACGCTCTATTTGTATGGTTTTGTATAATGTATTTGAAAGGTGCACTTGGAGATTTGAGAGCTTTCATCAGCTGTCTGTTTTAAAAGCCAACTTCATTGCTCATAAACACTCGTGGGTGACTTTGGCCAAATGAGGCGGCCCCGACTTGAACTCCGATGAGGCCTGAAATTGCATACCTTACAATGCGACTTCACAGAAAAAACTATCAACGCTTACCGACTCTTAACGCAGAGAAAAAAAAAATGTCAATTCTTTGATATGACTCCTACCAGGGCAAAGAGTTTGATTCCGAAGTCGGCCTCGGGCTGCGCTAAGGAACCCTGTCTGGGTGGCTCTAGCCACGTTTTCTTCTGCGCTTTCATAGTAACAATTGTTAAAGATTTGTGAACTATAGAACACCGGAAGGAGTATTTTTGAAGCCCAAAATAGGAAGACCAAATAAAATCGACCGGCGAAGGTTCTGCAAATATCCATTAAATTCTCATCGGTTCTTTTTCTTGGACGAGATGTAGAAGTAATCCCACTCAGCCGGTATGCCTAAACATTGATCCCATTCCCTTCGAACGTTAGAATCTCACCGCAGATGAAGAAAACTGAAGAGCTGGGCACCGCCACAGTGAAATTGAATTCTCGGGGAGAAGATTCGGAATTACGGAATTGATTATTACAGCGAAAATATAAACTATTATATAACCTCAACACTGTAGTGAATGACACTGTGTTGAAGCAATGAAAGATGAAGTTCAGTTGATGCGAAAAATTTTGTCTAGAACTTCACTGAATAAGCAACGATAAAGTCGCGCTTTGGCAAATAAAGCAAACGTCCGGAGTTTTATTTTCATGAATTTCACAGCCATTTCTGGATGAGGAATTGTGGTTGTGGTCTAGCAGCATCGAGACAATTTAAGACCCGCAAACTCATAGTGCCATTTCAGTAGCTTCGATTACTAAGGAAGTAGAACAATCGCTGCATGCTTTGCCGAAAGATTCTTTTGGGTGCGACCATAACTTGGTTATGAGCAAATTTCGGAGTACAAACCGATGTCCAGTTCGATCAGTTTCCGGAAACAAGAGTCAAGGATGATGGCCTGATCTGGTGAAAGTGACGGCGACACCGGAGCATTTTTTGCCTGGTCGCCATATCGAAGTGGCAGTCGTGTTACTGTGGTCATCACATGCACAGACTCGTGATCAAAGTTCGAGCGCGAAATGTGTGGAGGGCGAAAGATATGCCTTTCTGGAGCGACTAAGAAATACATAGCGCCTTTTAAGGACACATCGTTATATGTATCAAACAAGAGGAGGCAGTGCATCATTCGAGCTGAGGGTGAACTGGTTTGCAGATAAATTACGCATCCTTCATACTAGAACATCAGTGATCGAAGCCGACGTTTAGCATGGTCGAAGGAAATCGAGCAGGAGCTGCGGAATGAGAGACTTTGAAGCCAGGACAATTTGGGTGAACGACAAAACGCTGTCTATGTCATTACAGTGCCTCGAGAGCACTACAGTCTGCTAGGAACAATAACTTACAAGTACTTCCATTTCTTGTCTTACCTCTCCAAATTGCTAAGACCTTCCAAGTTGACTGTGAACAAGTGATTCACAATATTTTTGCATAAAAATGTTTTGACTACTGTTCTTAGTGATAGTAGTGATGGCAACGGGTTCATTAATTCTACCGCCAGTAACTCACCACAAAGTTCAGTATTACCTATTGCTTCTACTACAGTGCTATTACACTAGTATGCTTGCGTAACACCACTGCACGTTCAGCTGTCATTAGAAACACCTACCTGCCATTATCGCTGTTGCTCATCATTATCTTTCGCACCATCTCAGGCGTATTACTATTGATAGATCTAGCGCCTGTAGTAGTAATAACCGCATCAGTAATGCTTGTGGTGATCGAGCAGCAATACAGCTAGGATGCGCAAATATTGCTGCTACCACTAAGAAAGTATTACTTTTACCGCTACTGGTACATCTGATCCTTCTGCTACTGCTGTTATTGTTATCAACATCACAAGTGCTTTGTTGTTGCTTCTGTAATTGCTTTAGGCTTTAGCTGCTGCTAGTACCACTTATGTATACTTTAACGCTGAGACTTGTGCTTCTACCAACTCTGCTTCTGCTACTGCTGCGATAGTTACTATTCCAACCACAACGACTACTCCCACTACTAGCGCTGGCTGCACGACTACAACTGCGATCACTTTTATCTCTACTGTTAGATCAATGTTGCTACTACTACTGCTGCTCTTGTTGCTACTACTGCTACTGCAACTTCTAGTGCCATTACTATCGTTGTTGCTATCACTACCATTATCACTATCTGCACCGCTACCGCTGTTACTGGAACTAACTTATATTAAATAGATAAATATGCATTCGTGTTTAACACCAACGACTAATTCGGTAACAAATCACTACTGCTACTACTATTGTTGCCGCTGCCCAGCACTACTACTACCTAGTAATCCCTGCCTCTTCTACTGCCACCAGTAATATTGGCCTCGCTACTCTTATTGGCGTCATTACTTTTTCGCCTCCTTGGTTACTACTAGTTCTACTGATACATTCTACTGATAACGCTACTGCTACTGGTGCTGGTCCTAATGCCATTACTAATATTATTACTACCACTGTTACTTTTTCATCATTGTTCTATGGCCGCTTAGCGCTTTGTCTTAAGACAACCCATTTACTCCGGCTCAAACTCAGTCGACACCCATTGTTTGACTAAATACGATGGAGAACGTTTCTGCGCGTTTCATGCGTTAACGCCGATCCGTTATCGATAGCACTTTCACTTGCAGCAGTGCAGATAATTTGTAGGTTGACTAAGTTAGTAGTGTGGGAAAATGCTGTTGGAGTGGGATAACACTTACGACTTTTTTCGATTTCATGGTCTAATTGGATGTGGGAATTTATGCGGGTAAGTATTTAATATCTTTTTCATATTATCTCGCTGTTTGTGGTAATCAATGGATTTAAAAGCTCACTGAGAGTGAAGAAAAAATTATGAACTGCAAAAAATATTTGCCTTTCAATGAATGCAAATTTCACTCCTCATAAATTTCAGCACAGCAGCTGAGAATTTTCATCCACCTTATATATATCAATCCCGCTATGTGTTCCGTTAAAAAATGTGCCCAAACACTCCACAGTCCCGCCAGAATACACATCTACATCAACATTATGTTTTTCTTACAGCGGCATTTGTTATCCGACTTCAAAAAGCGATGATGATTACCGTTCCTGCCAAATTTCGTGCTGAATATAGTCCATCAGATGTGACAAATAGAAAAAAAAACATGGAAGAAGGGGTGATATATAAACACATTCCGAAGATTATCGGGAAGAAGGACGTTTTCTGTGAGTGAATGCCTCATTCACTTTCAGAGCCGATGAGACGGTGATAATGAGTTGAAGCCATTACGGCTGCTCATTTATTTGGAAGATGTCTGTAGTAAATCAACTATTTTATGGTCGCATTATACAGCAAATGAGTACGGACTTTCTGAAAGTGTTAGACAACACGCTTGCAAGCCCTATTCGAATCAAGTAATAAAGGAAACCCATTTCCTCCCCAAATATTCTTCATATTACGATGAGAACTGGTGTTGACAGATGATGATGGCAAAGATTAGATTGCGATGTATCACCATTTTTTGTTGCATGAACCTCGTCGTGTTATTGGTTAAGGCTGAGAGCTTTCCTCATTTAAATTCACAAAGAATGAAAAATAGCCTTCGAATGGCAGTTTTGTTATGCTTAAAGACGAATTTGTTTCGTGTATGTTCATGAAAACGTGTCCAAATGATGGCGGAGGGGATCGATTGTAGCATAGGAGCTAAATAGCTCTTATAGCTCGAGATATTAAAATTATGTTACCTATTAATATTAGCAGGCGTTCTAGGTTTTCATTGAAAGCCCTGCACTAGCATTGATGATCCATTGCATTGTACTCATTAATGTTGGCAGAAGCAATGAATTTACGCCATAATACATTTGAGCGCTTCTATTCGTTCGGTCGTGGGTTTTTGAATCAAGAGAGGAAAGATGCCAATTTCCGGTCCGACAGAGAGCCCTATTTTCCGTTATTTAATGAGTTCACTGCAACCAAACTTTGCTAATGCTTTCTGTCAAGCTAAGGAGGTCTTCCTTTTAACACTACGTCAAAACGACTTTCTCATTCTTTCATGATCATTTCTTCCGCCATTTCCGCAACAGAGGAATTCCGGATATGTAGAGAACTGAAAATGAAGAAGAGATGCTCCCATAATACGACGAGATCAGAGTCTCATAAATGGAAAACTGCATAACACTCATCCGTTAGTATCATTTAAATTTGCTTAGGTATTTGAAATTTTCTTGTTGGTGAGTACTCGAATGAAGGTGAATGGTGAAAATGTTACAAGTAGAAATAACTGTTATACTTTTTTTATTTGCGTCTAATAAGTCGGCTTGCTTCAATAAAAATGCAAAATTTTTGCGGTTTCTTTTCGAATAGGCAAGTGCTTCAGAGCGGATGAAATATATACTCTCAACAATAGAATTGCATTCTTTAGCCGCTATTCAAAAATTAAAAAAATCGTGCAAAATTCATAGGGTATTTTGAAAGAAAATTAGTCACTTACAACGTATTTTATCCTTTAAGACCGTAAAGAATTTCGTTACGACTATCTTCTGAAGTGTATAACCAAACAGTCCTGAGAAATCGCTTCAAGTGTCACCTTATAATAACAATTGGTGGCTCACCTGTACTCACCTGATATTGCATTTGCCTTTCTACCAATCAAAAGCAACTAAGTTTACTATGATGAAATTAATTACTTCATTCCTTTCAATTCTACAGACTCCTAGGACGCTGCAACACAGTCTAGGACCATTGCGCGTGAGCTAACTTGATGTTTTCTAGTGTGTTACGCTGACTGTACCAGCATGCTTTATGTCTTAATTTTGCCCCAGCTACGTAGCTGCAAAGACTCCGTAATGCTCGGCTTATGTCGAACAACTTGGACTTGACTTTTGCAAAGGAATTCTTATATCCATTATCGCTCCGTGTGATCCTCTTCCGCATAATGTACATGCAGTTAGAATCTGCGACGCAAATTTTTTCTGCAACTGTGCGACATATATATATATATATATATATATATATATATATATATATATATATATATATATATATATATATATATATATATATATATATATATATATATATATATATATATATATATATATATATATATATATATATATATATATATATATATATATATATATATATATATATATATATATATATATATATATATATATATATATATATATATATATATATATATATATATATATATATATATATATCGCACATAATATAAGTATGGTAAAACGAAAGCGGTACATAGAAGCATTCCATTGGTGTACTGCAGCTGGAATGAGGCTTTAACTGGGATCAACTCTTTCATTTTGTTTTCCCTCTTTGCATCGCTTATGTGGATATAAGCTAGCTGGCAGATGTCCAACGTACGAAACCTGATATCACATCTGATTCGCTCATCCTCTTTCTTTTCTAAGTGCTCCACCAGCTACTAATCACTTCGTCCTACAACGCACCTGCTTAATTTTTCTAACTTCTTGTTGTTCTTGTACAAGTTGTACTCTGTGATACTCAGCTGAACAACCTTTCTAAAGCCGTAGGAAACAGCCGGAACTCAAATGTTCTAGTAGTCGTTCGGTATCGTTCGACTCGAGAGTTCTAACATTCGGAGAAGCTGAAATATCTCGCAGACTTTCCGGATTTGAACTCGAGGAGTTTTGAGCATTGAAACACAACTGAGATTAGCTCACAGCTGCCGTTTTGCAGAAGTCTCAAAATTCGAAATTTATTCGCTGGAGTTCATAAGAAAATCCTACAGAAATGTGAAATGTGGCTATTCTTGCTTAGGTTATTTGTCGTAGGTAAAGGCGCGGCATAAGATTTCCACCTGCGTTTCCCGATGATAGTAAAGAGAGTAGTGCAATTCACTCGATGGGGCGGTTTTTCTGGTGTTTTTCGGCACAAAGGTAAAGAAAGCTGACAAGAAAGGTAAAGCTAACAGTTTTGAGCTGACAGGTCAAAAATTAGTGCTGGTGGAGACGTCAAGTTTGTTATGTATTTCTTATCCATACTTCTCTGATGAAATTTACGGCATAATAAATGACTAAAGTAAAGAAACGTTTGAAATGTTGCCTACGTTATAGCTAGTACATGAACAGAACGCTGCAGTGATTAGCGCTTGCCAGTGCCGCAGATATTCTGCACCTTGAGAACTTCGAAAGTCGTTCAAATTCTCTTACACTAAAAGTTGGTGAACCTGGATAGATAAAATCTGAATTTGTGGACTTCGCGAATGCAAACAATTGACGAAATACTAGAAGTAGAACAATTTCATCAAGTCACTACACTCTTTGAGCCTCGTCAGATCGGCGCTGAATTCAAGGTCTATCACCTAAGACGACGTAGTGTAGATACGTTTATTAATTCAATATTGTGGCAACCCATATATTTCTGCATGTGGCTTAGTCTGACCTTCTACGGTGGAATGAGCAATGAGCAAATGCGTGAAGTTGGATTTCAGGAAATTTTTTTCCATTTCAGCAAATTTCAAGCCTGAAATTGAATCATTGAAATTCTTTAACCATTCTGGGGAGTGCAGTGAAATATGCGCAATTTCAAAAGTAACACAGTAACACATCGCTAGCATGAGCATTTATGAGGCTTAGTTTCAGAAACCGGTTAAGTGGCATCCAATCCTGGCATTAATAAATATTTTCAACAATTCTATAGAGTACTTTTTGAACTTTTGCCGAAAGTTGCACTCAAAAATTGTTCACTCTGCGATTTGATGAATGTTAATAATGAAATCTGATCACATTTGCGCTCAACTCATAGAGATCTTTAAGCGATACATAGCATAGACAAAACATTGTTTGTAACGGCGATGTGGCCTGAGCGACATGCATGTAGATATACATGATATAAGCGTTCCTCGACCATAGACTCTCTTGTTGACGTTCGCAGTTACAATAACAGCTTTTTAAAGAATTGCATCAAGCCTTGAAAAGCGCCTTTCCCGTACACTTGGAACCGAAGCTTCTCATTGTGGGATCCGGAGGCATACTTGCTCAGTTTCCTTCGCCTTTCTTCCATTCCGGTACTTTCGCAAAATCCTCCTTGTGAATCTCATCTCTTTTCTGGATTTAGAAGTGGACAAATGCATTTTCCATTCGCCTAAAACTCGACTTCTATCCAAGTAGTCAGAACTACGTAATTGGAAGGGCATTAGAGCGCTAAAGGATTTGAAGATGTGTCGACACTGGTGACATAAAGAGAGATTAAGGTAAAACAAAGAATTTTATTAACAAAGGTGCGGTTGGTTACCTGCACTTCTTTTGATGTGAAAACCAGTAACTTGGTGGAAAAAAATAACTTAAAAGCTTTTCGTGTGTATTCAGTTTCGTGGTATAACGAGGTTACTGCTGCGTCGGCAGCATCCTATCTATCTCCGCAAAAGAATCCCGCCCATTTCCTTCTCATCTGTCTTCCGTAAAAGTCTCCCCATGGTGCCACTATCCAGCAGTTTACTAATGCATGCTGCGCTTCTTCAAAGAGACATCATCATCATCAGTGTTGCTTAGCATCAATTTTTTATGTGTATGCTACAATGTGCTTTTTGTAAGCGATATATGATGCTGTAAATGCTTTAAACGATACCGATATACTATACTGTCATTGCCGTCAGTTTCGAAAAGCCCGAACTGCACTGCATCTATTAGCGTAACGCTCACATTTACTTCAGTAGAATGTACTTGTAACTTTAGATGATTTCGCTGATAGAACAGATTTTTTCAATATATTCTGATGTACATTAAGGGAATAGGTATATTTTACGTTGCGCTGAGCAAAAAACGATTGCGTATATCCTCCTCCTTAAAAGGTTCTACAAAAATGCTGCAATTTACTGGAGCCGCCTCATTCATATACTTATTTTTTTCAAAATCTTTTATGCAAATTGTGAACGTTTCAGTTTTCAGCAATTACATGAGTACCTTTTTAGAATCGCTGGACTCTACTGAAGCTGAGTAACTGCAAGATTTGTGGATTGTTGTAAATTGCAGTGTAAGAAGGTTTTCCTGGCTTCGGCAATGATAATGAAGTCTTGGCGTCTAACTTTCAAGAACTATAACTGCCACTAACTAAAAAAATTTCTAGAAACTTCATAGATCTTTATGACCAAGTTGTTTTTATGGAAGAAAGCTGATAAACGCTTCAGTGCATAGATTGCTCCCAACGTTTTCTTGACCTTTGATTTATGTTTTATATGCCGAGGTGCTTTTGAATGAGGAAAAAACGGCGATGATGATATTTTAGATGACCGCCTGCAATCAAACGAAGCGGGGTGTTGGGAAGTTATTTTTTGCATTGTGTCAGAACTTGTCCATCGTTGAGATGAATTTAAAAATGTTTTCGTCTATGGAATGACCACTTTAGCATCCCACGAATTGGAAGCTATCTATGCATACACAATGCATATATTATCGGTGTGATCCGTAGCGTCGTTGATGGCCGAATCGTTTTCCTATAACCAAAGAAATTCATTTTGCATGACGATTAGTGGATAGGATGATGAGAATAGTGAATTATTAAACAATGCGTCGCTAACGATAGTGGAACTGGCATCATCGTTTTCTTTCTTTTAAACCGCTAGAAGATGTTTATTGCCAGATGTGTTTTCACATGAGAGAGATTTTGCTGGGGAGAGGAGGGAAGGGGGAGCTGACATCCCAAGAATTGGAACGACATATGTATGTTAGATATCCTGGAACAATTCGAGCCACATAGGGAGAATCAGTTCGACCCTATCGCATCAAGCGCCCTCACACTTCCCTATGTTGAGGTGGAGAAAGATGAGAGTTATTCGCCAATTTCGAATTTTTAAAAGGTGAATCGCAGTAGGAGGCTTGCGAACATTGAAAAGAGTTAAAAATTCTTCGACTGATTAACTAGAAAGAATTGAAAACTTGGAAATTTTGAAAAAAAAATCATCCAGAAAAGCTTATTTGTTTGCGTCTTCGGGCGGCTCTCTGAGCAAAAATTAGTGTTTCGTCAGGGTACGTCATTTATTGGTCAGTGAAATAGAAACAATCGTAAGAAACTTGCTGCTCAAGTTTTAATTTGACTGTAAGAAGAGCAATCGCTAGCAGCTTCTCACTTAACGGGGCGCTAGATTTATCGGAAAATATTGGGCCATGAAGTATCCGAAAACTTAACAGGCGGTACATCTACGCATGATTCCAGTGAGCTCTTCAGGCGAGATTCAAGCAATTTCACAACCTGGTCAAATTGCTCAATTTGATCCTTCTACTCTACACTTTTGCGAGCGTAGTCTCCTCCCAAATCGACCTCTTTAGTATGGCTGTTGCTTTCGAATCCCGCAAGGGTCTGTTTTTTTGAGTTTCACTCTTGGTCGACAGGGCTCGGCAGCGCTTTAGCTTCAAAATCTTTAAATAACCTCGAAACCTCACTATTATTATAACAAAACGCTAATTTATCACTGATTACAAGATTTAGTTATAATAGGTTGAATGCTACGCTGTTACTCTTGCTCTATCTGCCTTATTGCCTTTTCTTGCCGTATACCTCTCAACTTCTTTTTTCATTGTTTGGCGTTAACCTGTTTTACGATCCTCACATTGCTACGCTGCGTACAGTCTGTGGTGTGATTATGTCGGCTTCGAGCCTAAGTCATATAGACATTTTTCTGAAATGCATTTGTATATTGAATTCCATCAGTTATATTTTGGCTTTCGCGGATGAACAAGGAAACGCACCTTCATCGCAGGCCATTTACATCGCTTTTATGTATTGCTCACCGCGATCTTCACAAAATTTTCTAGCCTCTAAAGAGCCATTAAACAGCGGAAGAATTTGTTTTGTACCATTAGCGAGCTGTATATAGTTGATTTCTTTACTGTTCAAAATGCTACAAGTGTGGTGTGGTTTAGAGATTCTGTTTGCAGTGCCCAAAGCAACAACTTCTTGCAAGCTTTTTTCTACAATGGACAATCGCCCATCTTGAAAATTTCCGTCGCTACTTTATGATGTATTGCGCGACATCAGCGAGGTATTCGACCCTCTCAAAGTCGTGTTTACATATAGTTCGATATCCCCCGCCACACTGATGGAAATGGGAGCAAGGAAAAGATTATTTTCGGGGTCTTAACCCTAGTTTCGCTAAGTTTTCAACTATGGAAAGCGGTTTTGTAACCTTTAACACTCACATAAAGCTGAAAGTGGGATGGTTATTTTTTTCTCGATTCGTTAACGGAGAGTGATCGCAACGTTGTGCTAGTGATGAAAATATCGTCTCCACAATATCTGGAAGTTCTTCTCCTCAGTTTGACATGTGCATGCATGGTGTGTACGTCAGATTTGATGGGCATAATTTCAGCAGCTGTTATCTTTAAGTGACCTATAATTTTTCTGCTTGCATATAAGCGAAGCGTTCAAATCTTGAAATGAACGATCACCTGTGTGTTTCACTCGTGCTTCTGAATTTTCTACAACATTCAGTGGGACGCATATGAGTACTTCTGATTGGATCATTTCAATGAGCTTACCTCGATTCTAATTCGTCGCTGAGTTCAAGAAACACATCACCGAGGTCTACTTCGAATTTGTAGACCACAGGTCACCAACATTATGTTTTTGCTGTCTGAGTCGAGGAACGAAATCTGCACTCTCATGATCCGTGGAGTCCAGTTCGAGTCGTTACGTTTCATCCATGTCACCCATCATCATGTGTTAATATTATAAAATAATTTTGCATAAGTAAAGCTGTAAAGAAATATGAAAAACTATCCCACGAAAAAGCTTTATCATTTGCTAGTTTCACTTCAGATTTGCGCAGATAGCAAAATCGACGGTCATTCTGAAATGAGTAAAGAAATATGAGAACCTTACAGCAAAGATTGTATGAGATTTAACGATAATCAAGCCTCGAGCACTGCTAATTTTTTATGATCAGAAATAACCGAAAAAAAATCCGATATTGGTGAAAGCCAATATTTCGAAATATATTCTGAGCAATAGGCGCATTGTTTTTCTTATGGTCATTCGATGAATAGATGGGCGCATTTCTATGTGAATCATCGGTTCAGTTAATTTCCGTTCTTTTTTGATTCGCTTTTTGATGTTTGTTTGTTGTTGTTTTCTCGCTTATATGTAGCCACCCTGAAAAATCACCACTATCTGAATACGGTTTCATGTACCTGAGGCGGTTATCGTTTTGAGATGTCAGTTGTGATGTATGGGGCTTTCTGTGTTGTTGGACGCACCTATAAACGCAATGATATTTGATTGCATAATTTCTATATATGTTGGATGAAACAACGCTCGTTGCTGCAATTGGGCGCCAAGTGAGCGCCAACACCTCGTCATTTTGGCTAATGATTTCCTCAGGGAGCTGTATACCAACAATACACACAAAGCTGCCACTACTTACTACGTTATTACCTTGCCTATCCGTAACTTCTAATCGAAATATATGCGTCGTTTCGTGCGATACCTCGATAACGGTGAAATGTCGGTGAGTTTTCGATTGATGAAATTTTCGTTTCAGGAGCCCATCGCTTCTCAAACATTTCTTTCTTCTTGTTGTTGCTATACGAGTGGATCGCGCTGACGACACAACACTAAATTACCGGTTAGCGATATTTTTTCATTCATTCGTTACAGGTACTTGGCGTGAAATTTTAAGGATTGAAAGAAGTGACTTTCTACTAGATGTTGCGAATGCCGCAATACATACGCCCACACAACTGTTGCATCCGACGATATATATTAACAAGAACGCTGGCAATGCATGCACTGCATACGTTCCTAATAAAACGTTCAATTTCCTTGCCGCGTACCAGTTAACTTTCATTGCAGTAGTTTTTGGCTAACTCACTTCGACCTTACAAGGTTTTATTTCCTCTAGAAGGTGTCAAAGACGGTCTGAACTCTTACATCAACTGTTGGTGTCCCAAATAACAACCTCACAAAGTACGGCCGTCAGCTGGGAACGCGTAGTGTCAGGAGCCTAATGGTCACTTTTACGGGAAATCATTGTATATGCTGTGTTCGCCGCTTGCATAGATTCGAGTGGACAGCGATGACTAGATCTGCATCGATTGGCAAATCGCACGAGAACGATTCCAGCATCGCCTCTACGACAGCTTAGTCGCGTCTTATGGGCGCTTCGGTTATAGCCAAGATGTTTCTGTTTAACGAGCCACACAGTAGCTGCATCTAAGGTATTGAATATGGGGTGATAAAAATCACCAAGAGGACGCTGTCTTACAATTCGCACGGAATAACAAAGAGGAAAACTTCGGCAAATCACATATACGCGTCTTCCCAAATGGAACGTTTTAATATGAACGAGCATCCATTTGGTTATATGTGCGTTTTTGGGACGAGGAGTTGGGGGGGGGGGGGGGGGGGGGGGAGAGAGGGGAGGGGAATCGCGGAAGGAATGACTTCTTAAATACGAACAAGAGCTGATTTGCTAAAAAAAAAAAGAAGTGCATCCTCATCTTTGTTTTTTTTTTTACATTGGGTTTTTCCTATAGAGACCTGCGATTTTCACTTCATCTTATAAAGTAGGTTAATGGGATAATACTAAGCAGTGAAATGTTTTGTAGGATGATTGTATTTGCACTCACAAGCCTAGATAGAAAACAACGTTTTCTTTGCCCTCGCCATCACGGCACATTGCGTATGCGGTATTGTGTAGATGTGAACACCGACACGACCAACTATACCCCTGCTTAATCAGCTATGCTCTCAGATAACTCGAACTTAAAAGAGCCTTCTGAGCTGTGTTCGCATAATGTAACTGTTGAACAAGTAGCTGTAAGACTGCTTATTCAATCGATATAGCATTACTTCAACGAATTGGATATGAAGTCAAAGAGCAGTCTTGCCATATCGAGGGGGGCTAACAATTATTGGTCATTCATGGCACGTTGGACTGTTATAGCCTTTGGCGAATCGCCATGCTTCGAACATTTTCTGATGCTAACTGCACTTACATCTTTCCGCGCGAAGCATTTGAATTATACGAGCTGTACGGTACGAAGGCAGAATTCAGTGACGCTTCAAGAAGACATTCACATCTTAGACGAGCTCACTCTGAACGATTGCGCCTTCGATTTTCAGCATCCATCAAATTCGAAATTTAAAAGGGAGGCTCGGCACAAATTAACTAAAGGAAGAATTCCCTTCGTTGTTAGCCATAGTTTGCTCAAGTTCTGTTTGTAAAAAGTTGGAATAAAGTTGCTGTGCAGCTAGATGAGGTGATGGAGTTCTAAATGGAACGGTTCACTCAGTAGGCATTATAGAATAGTTGTGTGGGGGGGGGGGGGGGGCAGTTGGAAGGAGAAATTGGGAGGTAGAAAGTGATTGGCTGTTGAGGTGCTGTTCAAATGAAAACTTGAAGGCTCAGAAGTTAAGTGGGAGTCTCAAGCCGAAATTTGTTGATTTACATGCATCGAGCTCGTCAAGAAAGTTACTTTAGAAGTCTTAGGGTGATCTCTCTCGCCTATGATGTTATTTCATGCGTTCAAGTTTTTGAACTGATCTGTCGAACAGCATTAGCGAATAAAATATGTCATAGAGGGGTTCACGTTGTGCACAAAGCGCAACATTTCAAGGTGTAGTCTAAGCAAAATCCACATCGATAACAATGAGCGGAGAATGTTGTACTAACGCCCACTTCTACCGTTT
The DNA here is from genome assembly GCA_013433145.1 of Ascaris suum. Lineage (NCBI taxonomy): Eukaryota > Metazoa > Nematoda > Chromadorea > Rhabditida > Ascarididae > Ascaris > Ascaris suum. The sequence goes on from CM024189.1 coordinate 611,957, forward strand.
CTTCATTATTTATACTTCATCTCGGCTGGTTAATCTGTTGCTTGCAACTACCATCATGCTGTTTAGTGAAATTCTTCTCGCCTGACGGGTTCTTAGGATTTTTAGGAATTAGTTTGCCATGAGAACAGCAAAGGCAGCTGTAGTCATTGCGTGAAGGCGCATGATTGCTCTCTGTGGGATGTGGAAACTATAAATTATGGGAACGCAGGAATCGCGTTAAACAAAAAGAGGATGTTGTGAAAGAGATCCTCATCCTATCATTGAGCTTCAGGTAAAAAAGCGCCACAGGAATACCAGTTGAAAACAGCGGCCAGTGGCCATTGTTTTATGAATAACTGTTGTGCTTGAAGCAAGCATCGCTTGGCCGTTTCAAAGTGCTGTATTCAGAAGTGTTGATGTGCGCTAGATCGTGTCCTTCGTTGTTTTCAAAAATCACTTTGTTGATGACACACTGAACTCTAGCTGCTGTTCAACAGCCTCGCTTGATGGCCACCGGATTATGAGACTCACATACCAGAGTCACTGGAATTTCATTTGCAATCCCAGCAAAAAAACAAGTAAGTTGTCAACTCCATAAAAACAGATAAGTCCACTTTTCTGGCTCGTTTAGGATACGACCCTTTTTCTAACGAGGCTTTGCGCCACCTTCAACATATGCAGATTGCGGTCAGCCGAATGCAGCAATCTGTCAGTCTATTCTCACTTCGCTACGTAGTCAATAACTCTAACAAAAATATACAAATATAACCGATTCATGCACAAATGGGCTTCCTTTGTAAGAAATTCGTCCCTTTCCTTCTCTGAGTCAATTAGCTTTGGGGACAGCCAGTGTGTGAGTACGCTGCCAAGACAACAGTAAGCTATGATGTCTCGAGAGAGCAATAAACTATGATCCATCAGTAGTGTGTAACCAGCTTGTTTTTGCAGTCATTACTGAGACGAGCAAAGCGCGTAAGCTCCTCTAGTCGATGATCTCGGACAAACGTTGGCGACGAAAGGGAACTTCCTAAAGGAAATGAGGCATAGTCTATTATTATAAATAGCTGGATCAAGGCAACATTGTGCACTCGTTATTCCGTAGGACAGATCCTTGCATTATACCTGGCTGATGTCAGTAAACATTAAAGAAACTTACCGGTCAGGGCATGTTGGCACTTACGCTTATACGCAGCTATTAGAGCTGCCCCTCCCCCCCTCCTAGACCGGAGATCGCATGTGCAGAGTAATATTTTTTACTTCTCTGATACGAAGTAGTGCATCCCATCATGAGTTCAGCATCGTTTTGGACGACAGCATCATTCAGGGTGCTACGGATTTTGGAACTGTTAGAGTTGACTGAAAAAAGAGTGATGCTTTCACTGACTTTAAGGCTATAACTGAAATGTGCAGAAGCACTGCTTTCCCCGCCGTATTTCTTTATTGAAATATAAGTTTTGTTTTGCTTTATATAGGCCCTAAAGCTTGTTAGAAATGAATCAGTTGAGTTGAAACAGTCATACGCATCGCGAAATTATGTATCGTTAATGTGACGATGCAGTATTGCAAAAAAAAAAAAGCGAAAACTCTTCGAAATATTTCAGCGTCTATTGCAACGGAAACTGAAAACTCACAAATTCTTCAGCGAGATTTAATTCATCATGCCAATCTAATCAGAAAAGACAACCAAGCACGGTATAATTTGCGATTTCGCATTCAAATCGACAGAAATTGAAATGTTCACATTAGAAAATAATTCACTAGAATTTTGATGTAATAAATGAGCTAGTTATTACTATACATGATGATGCCTCATAAGTACCAACTGTACAAGAAATAGGTCATTCGCCAACTGCATTTACAGGCTTGCGGTATTAATTCTCTATATATTTTCCATGTATAACAACTGTTTGCTTCTAAAAATTGGCTAAAAAAAATAAGAGAGGATAAAAAACTGCTCAGCACGAAAACAATTTCTTAGGAAGAACAATTCCACGGTTCAATGCATCGACGATCTTTTGTTTTGCTTGGATCATATGAGATGCTGCAGTTTTCTTTTTCTTTTTTCGACGGCTTCTTATAAACATTCAGCTATCTCTGAAGTTCGGTGAACATGAGCCATCACTCTACCCACCACTCTTCATGAGAGACCGATCTGGTTTGGATATTGGTCGCATTGCTGAGAGGAGGAGCATGACTGACTAGGTCCACAGCGTGTAAGAAGGCGTGTTTGTAGCTCATTTTCCCCCGCGGGGCGATGAATTATTCAGTAAGATGCAGACACTGCTAGAGGATGTGGTCTCCCCTATCCTATTCTGCTTCCCCAACCTACCCGGAAGGGAACACTAGGGAGGTCGTATTCGCCCACTACTCCTCTCAACCTGTCTGAGAGCTTCTGTCCTCTTCACCCTCCTCCCGTCCATCTATGTAAATGCAAGAATTTTTTGGTGCGACTGTCACAAGCAACACAATAGCATTCTATAGGTTTTAGTAGAATGCAACCAGTTGGAGTCATTCTTAAGCAAGTGCTAGACTGAGAAGTGGAAGCTAAAGAGCAGTGGCACGTTGTGTTTAGTATCGTAATGTGCCTATCCTGAGGCAACCGAAACACCAACACTTTATCGTGCCAGCAGCAACGCGTAGAACCAGCAGTTTGTCAGTGCACTGTCATAAGCTGCTCTCGTGTATGATGTTTGAGCTGTTTTTGCACAACTTAGCAAAGCTCCCTTTATAAAATGCATCATGGTGAGGCCGCATCTGTACATGTGACTGTCTTTTTATCCATCTGGGGCAGTTCCTACTGGAAACGATTTAGGCCAGCGCTATGAAATTTGTTGGGTGCGATGTGTGTCACAAACTAGCCTTATACCATTTTTCACGTTCATCTGTCGCGAATTAGAAGAGGGTTATTGCCGGAGGAAATTCCATGCATTTCACACCAGACACTTTTTTTACATCAGTCTGAACACAAAAAAAAAAAACGAATATTTTGTGAAAGTTACTTTAGATCAGCTGGAACGATAATGCATCATTCCACATATTTTACTACTTGCTGGCGGATGTTGTTGGTGATCGGTGAGATAAGCGGAGTGCAAAAGTCTATATGGTGTCAGCTGTTTCGGTACGATACATATGAAATAATGGTCTTTCGGCGCGAACATTTAATTCATGGAAGCTGCAAAGGGCAGAGTTTATTCGGAGGAAAAGGGCGAAAATTACAAGAGTGTGCGCCAGGAATTTCGTTTACGAAGAGTTTGTCTCAGCGAATCACGGTACAGCTCCTTAGTGGGCGAATTCATCCCAGCCTGGCGCGCTGGCGGGCTCCTAAGAGGCGAGGTACTTTCATTCTTGCGATGTTGATAAATAGCCTAGAAAATGGGAAAGAGTCTCTTCCTTTCTCTCCTTCCCCGCCTTTTCTGCACAGGATGCGCACATATTACCGTAGAAAAGTAAATTGGGTCACGACTTTTCCAGAAGTTTTTATGTAAATGCAAGAAAATAAACGCTCATGCTAGAATACCATCCCTGGGCATTCTTCTCTAAAATCAGTGTCATTAGCCAACGCTTTGATAGCGAATTGTCTGTCAAGCCTTCTCTCCTCCCAGTTCCTTTATAATATCTTAATCAAAAAAAGGGTAATATTTAAAAAAAAGAGGTTATCCATTTCAGGATGAATTGAAAGATACTGACTTATAAATGGACTGTTTCTTTGATGGCTTTCCTGAATTTTCAGTTCATGAATGCAATGTAGAAGCTCTATTGTTAGATTTTGTTAGATTCCTTCCTTTATACTGCTAATGTGGAAGTACCACGGAGAAGTTCATAGGTTCAAAGCCTTTGTGAAAAATTATATCGACGATTAGAATAAATGAATATTATTCACTGTTGTATTTGAAGAATTGTATTTGAATTAAAATATATTCGAACAAAATTCATACTAAAATAAATAAAAATTTGAATGGAAAATAATTTTTCTTTGCAGCTTCTAGATTGACACCTCAAAAGTCGACGAAATTACCGAGCAGAAGCGCGCTGCCATAAAATCTGCGCTCTTCTGGGAGTTGTTATTCAGTACAGTAGGCAGATTCACATCAGTGAATTTGATGTAGCTTAAGCTACGATTGCTGAAAGCAGTTATCCCATGCGTAAATGCTGATGATTCTTTGTACGCCTGGGCAACGTCTAAATGTGAATAAATTGGGCTAAGCCTATCCTTCAGACCGTTTGCCAATATCTTTGTGTGATTTACGGGTGCGATCGTTTGGCTTTGCAGTCCCCATGGGATGTGCACTGATGCCCTTCCCGCTCATCTTCATGTCATGCTTTTGTCATCGTCGCTCATTGCACAATTCATGCGTATTTGTGAAATTTCTTTTGCTTTCACGTGTAATTGTGAGTTGACAATCACTGATCAATTTATCCTTTAGTGGTCGTTTTATGTTTGCACTAAATGTTGTCACTAGTAAAATCGTTGTAATGAGCACCTTCACTCAACTGGTTTATGTGCTTATTTAGATAGGTGTTTTTGCTCAACTTCGATGGTCACATTTTAGGAATTCATTTCTCTTATATTTCATTTTAAATTCAACTTGCCTCCATCTTTCAGCAAGCATGTTTCTGCACCATTCAAAGCACATCATTCGCTCTCGGAAGAAAATCTCCAATGTTCGGTATTGAAATACGCGGTTCTCTACTAACACCTGAATTGCGTCGTTGATTTATTGCTAATGAGATGCAAATTCTGCGGAGCCTATCGTTAGGAGAACTGCATAAATGAATTTAGAAAAGATCGACTTCTTTTCAACCTATGAAGAACGGCCAACTTTCAATTTATCTAATTATAAGCAGCTGAAAGTCTGAAGCATTTTCTTCACATCGGTTTGTATAGTTCCTATAGCATAAGGCAACCATTTCATTATGTTCCATATCACAAATAAATAATTGTGTTGATTGTACTCAAATGAAACATATTTGCTGCTAATTTTCCGTTTTGCATAACTCTCTCTTGCACTGAAATTCGTTAATCGCATATATTGTTCCCTTTATGAAAGTTGCTCACCTCTGATATCCCATAAAAAATTCTTTCCAAAATTCATCAACAACGAAGAAGTTTGTCGTTTTGATTTAGAATGAAAAGCAAATTATGCGCGATAGTTTTGATAGTGCATTCGATTTCTTTCTTTTTTTTTTTTTTTTTTTTTTTTTGAATATAATATTGTGACAATCATTTCTATTGCTGAGACTTTGTTGTACGATAGCAAATACGATACAATAGCAAATGCAAAACACTTTGTAATATCGTTTCGATTTTGCAATTTTCATTGCTCATATTTGCATTCCGAAAGAACCTTTTCACTAACAGCTACAAAATGTTCAATTTCTTCCAATTCTAATAATCTAAAATTTTTTTTAGCGGCGGCATTCTAAAAGCGCTGAGTGCGAATTTTTTGATAGCGACAAAGGCTGGATTTCTTGGCTGCTGTTTTTGCATGAACGCAATGCTCATAAGCTTAAATTGCATGGAAAGATGTCAGATCGTGTCCCACTGTTGTTTTCGGTACTTTCCACTGTCTGAGCATTATACTACGAAATAAATGAAAGGTGAGCGAGTAGATATCTTCCTCTGGTGGATTGTTTTGATAAGTTTCTAGTTATGGGATCTTGAAACTATTAGAAAATGAAGCGATTTCAGAGGGATTTCTTTAGTGCTATGAGAGCTCTGTTAAGGAAAAGATAATGATGTTCAAGTGGCCAATGTGTTGCTTCGAATACGGCATCCCTTATTTCATGAGCGGAAACCAAGGGGGAAATATAGTTGTACGCAATTGCGAACTTGTCCAAAAATTGATGCCTTGAAACGGAATTCGATTATTCATCCACCTAATCGAATGAGCATTTTCAGGCAGCTCTTTTATAGACAGTTGTTATTTTTCTGATCACTGTGTTGAACCGATCAAATTGCCCAAGCGGACTACGCGCAAAATATACAAATATATGTGATCCATAAATCTATACAAGCGAATAGCCGCATATTTTCATTTTTTTTTTCTGTTTACGAGCGCTTCCTTAGAAAGTAATGTTGAAACCTCTTGCTGCGTTTTCCACCTTTATAGTCCTAAATGTAGAACTCTCTTAGAGGCCTAGTTTTGGTGGGAATTTCTCTTCTTTAAGATTTCCGAATGATGCAGCTGCTGTGCGCTTGTTTATGAAGCTTTCACCATTCCAAATACTTTCCATTAACGGATCGGCATTGGGTATCGCTTTTAAATGGTTGAAATTCATCAATTTTTTGTTGATGAAGAGTTTTCAATTAAGTAGCCCATTTTTTTCGAGTCACTGGCACGGGATTGCCGCTACCTACCATAGTTGGCAGAATAGTCGGTGCCATGCTCATTGTTCTAGCGAACGATTTCCTACAAATTGTTTGATATTCCTTGTCAGAGCAGTGATGGGAAAAGTAATTCTAGGTGAGCATTGGTCGCATGATTTGTTTGAAAGCTTTGGGCTACACCTAATGCCGTCCATTCTTTCTTCAACCGACGACTGCTAAGCCCATAGGGAACTATTACTCTCTCCAAGAAAGCTGAAAACATCACAAAGCCAGTTTCCAACTGAGATTAAAATGTTCTGATCCACTGGCGAAAGCTGAGTTGAATGCACTCCAAAATATTTGCGGATTCTCCGAACTCATCAACGTAGTCAGATTTTCTCAGCGGTGTAACTTTACGATGGCATCAACAAATCTGAAAATAATTTCGTTCCTTTGATGCACTTTTCTGCTGCAAGATTCACGAGAACAAGTGAGATGTATAATAATGCAAATCACCGCAAAAAAAAAAAAACAAAAAAAAAATTCCGTGCATTGCAGTGCTTTAGAAGCACTCATACTATGTGCTTTTGTCGACGTCTTCAAAATTTGAGCCGCTTTTACTCTTTCGAGCTTTTGCTTCTTAACTTGCCGGAAATGAATCTTAATTAATCTTAATTTGCTGGAATTGCTAACGATGCAAAATTCGAGAATCCACTCAGAGTTATCAGTGGTCTTCTAAATTCCTTTACCATTCAGTCTTCTAGCAATAAAATGATGCATATCCTCGAACGGCTTGACAGGCACTGCGCATTTTCCAGTTTTTTGTTCTTCTTCCTATACTTCCGGTCTCGAGCCACACATGTCTCGTCAAATATATCAATTTGTGATTTTTTGTATGCTAGCCATTAGTAGGTGTAGATGAATGAATGCTCCATATCGTTGTTTTCATAGTATTCTATTGCGGTTCCTTAGTTGGTTCCTTAGTCGGCACAGTCATACTGTTTTCGTCGGGAAAAAACTCAGTATAAAGAAACTAGCATTTTCTAAGACTTCTTTACATATAACTGTTCCTGCTTGCGCATTTTCTATGAACAAATAAAAGTTTAAGTGTGGCATTGCAATCTTGTGCATTAAAGTCAAATGCCTTTTCACTATAAGATGCATCCACGTTGTATAGGCTAGCTGTTGTCTAGATACAAGGCTGCTTCTAGTGCAAATTTTGAGTTTTTTGAAGACTTTGTTGAAGTTTTGCACTTAAAGGTTTTCTCGAACTTTAAACATCCCATAAAATTGGCTCAACGAGTATATGAAATTTCAGTTTAGTTCATGAATTGACAGCTACATTGAGAATAGGAAATTCACATTTTAAGGGAAAGCGCGTGCAAGTACCTCGAAAGGTATTCGCTGTACAGCGCGTGGAGGACCCAAGGTTTGCACTCATTGATGGCTTCTGGCTCGTTTCTGGATAGTTGCGATTTTCTTGCACTCAGCATTTTCCGCATTAAAAAAAATCATGCTCTCATCTGCTTACAGTAACGTGCAAAAAGCGCGTATTGCTGCCCTCCCCCCCCCCCCCCCCCCCTCCAGTTAATTAAGCGCTTCCGGCGCTTCCGTCCTCACTATTTCGCATTTCAGAGCGTATTTCCGTATACTGCGATTGAACTTGTTTCTTGGTTTTGGTGTATAATTTCCGTATTTGAGAGTGAATGCTTACGTTCTTATCTGCTGACCATGAACATTGTGCTATAGAGGTCCAAATAATGAGTTGATGAGTGGAATTCGCAAAATAAGGGATCCTTCGAGTGATTTTTCTTGGAGTCTTAAAACAGACTATTTCCTGTTCAGCTTCTATCGAAAATGACCGATCATTTCGAGAGGAAGTTGATTAGAAATGTGTTTCGGGTTTATATTTTGGAGTATTTGATGAACACAGAGACTCGACATGCATTGCGCCTATGAAGTGCGCCGTATTAAATTAGTAACATATCAAGGACACGGGAAGGCAAGCAGCGGCTCAGGAGATGAGCGTTGAACTCTGAACTCTGAAACGTTATGCATTTTTTATAACGGTCTCACATAATAAATTTCTTGCAAAATGAGCAAAAAATATTTTGACTATCATTGCATTCGTAATACTTATGTGCAGCTGTATATGCATATTTGCATGCTGACAGTTATGTGCTCAAGAATCACTGTTTTTGCCTGTTTTATATGATTTAAAATAGTGAGATTTGCAGTTGCTGTTCCGCTTTTATATGCCACCCCTCACAGTATCAAAAAATTCTGCTCGTTTCCTTGAAGAAGACGATGATTTTATACTGTCGGAAAATTTTACTCTCATGACTAAAATATGGTCAGCCTTAATCTATCATGTAAAAATTGTTTTTTATGCAACATTAAATGAAATTTCATTCAAATATTTTCGTTGGAATTCCCCTTCTATGCTGGAGAAAAGAGCAATAGTCTTTTGATGCAAAAATGATGATGTTAAATGTACCAAAGATATCGCTTCACCAAAATTCATCGGTTTAATTTATGCTCATGTTTCCATCTCAAAAAACCACTCGTATTAAACTCCAGATGCGCTCATAAGACTCGACATAAGGCTGCAATATGTAACTCCATGCTTATGATGCAACAGATTTCCATATGAAAGATATTCTGTGATTTTATTGTGTTTTGTGATTGATACGCACTTCGCTTGAATTTATTTATAGATTCATTCATATTCAAAGGCTTGACAGAATGCAATTGTTGTTAGATTAGATAACAGAGTATCGCTAAAATTTTAGGTACAAAAATACTGTTCCGGAATATGTAGGCTACGAGATGTGTGACAGTCATGGAGAAACGAACCTGTGGAGTCATGTCGCTGCGTTCGAGTTCCTCGTACTCGCCTTACGTTGACTGAATACCACTAATAGTAGCAGTGCAACGCACTCAGGTATGGCTGCTCGCAGCAGTAACTTCAAGTGCAAGAAGGGAATCGGAGACGGCAGTGCAACAGCGGACGCTTTCGAGCATGAGTCAGGCGATCACGTTTCTCTTTGCTCCGTTCTGAACGACGTCGTACCATTTCACATAGACGGCAGCTACTCACCGCAGTTGTATGCCTTAAGGCCAGCTGCGTACCCTAGCAGCACTTTCCCATACGATACCGAAGGTCAACAGTGCACATGGGCACAGTCTGACACACAAATTTTCGACAATAAGGTACGCAGAAAGTTTTTCATAAATGGCTGTTGAAGCCATGTACTCAGATGGCAGTTGAACGACATCTTTAAATATAGAAATATTCGTAATCTCAGTTAGAAACGCAAAAGCAACTCTTTCAGCTAACCATGTCTAAAAGAAATAATGAGATGCGGAAAATGTGGAGCAGATCGAGCATATCTCTGGAGCTTCACACAAGTTTGACTGAGATAGAAATAGAAGAAAAAGCAGTCTTCAGAGAAAGTGGATTCAGAGTTTGAGTCAGGATGTGAACTACTTTTTTCTTCTGATTTTTACAAGTAGGCTAAAAAAATCTGCTTGTTTACAACCTGTTCCCTCCGTTACATCCGCATTTCGGTTTTTGGCGCGACCTGATGTTGACCTTTTTATTATGGACGACTGCACTTGAGTACTATTGGGACTTAGACAGAAGCTGCCTAAAAATTTAAATGGTATCGCTTTCTGGGCTTGAGTATGTGATTCGCTTCCTGAAGTTGAGTGTTTGCAGCGTAATAATCATCAGAACTTTGCTTCTCGAATCTGAGTGTGTGCAGTTTAATCGCCGGAAATACTGGCAAGCAGAGGGGCGTCATAACAAATTCTTGACGAAATGTTACGAAGACCTTTCTTCGCGCGCATTCAGCCTCAACAAATGCCTGATAATAGCTAAAATCTTAAGGCTCAGAGATATATGGATTAATTCAGCTTAAAAATCGGGGCACTCCTTGCAGTCGAAGTTTTCCATAGGGTACATTTCGTTAGGAAGTATTATGTTCACATTGGTGACGAAATTTTAGTTCATAGAATACGAGACACTGTCCGATGTGATTGATTACAATTTATTGGAAGGCACCTTGTTGAAACTTTTTCAACATTTCGCCCATGCGATCAAGAAAAGGGGCGAATAAACTCGAAAAATTGGGACATATGGGAGCGTATTCGATAGTAAAAGTGCACTCGCGTGATCCGATTTTTTCGAGGTTACATGAAGGTGTAGAAAGGCTTTCGGTTTCTTCCACAACTCTTTTCCAGAATCATGAGATTTCAAGACGGAAGCGGTCCATATGTGGTGGGCTTCGTTATTCCGCTTTCCAAATGCGAGTTTAAGAAGTGAATGGAACGATAGACGAACGTGGGAGGACCGTTAATAATATTTGTTTCTTCGCCTCAGTTTGAATTCTGCTTTGCGTAGGCAGCTCAGAGTTCACGAACTGCTGACACGAAAAGCTTAGTCGGACTACAGGGGTTGCCAAGGGAAACTAGGGCAAAGCTGCTTTATGAACTTAATAAACACCATCTACCATGTGACTCCCAGTACATCTAAGGTCAACGTTTGTGTGGACGGGCGGATCAGCTTCCGCAGGCGACAAGAGCAGAAAATAGCGACGCGCTCGCGTTCACACCCGCAGCCAAAACAAGTTGCCGAATTGCATTCATGCTCGCGCTACTTGCTAACTGCGTCATTTGGCGCGTTCTGGGAATTTTCTTTCGTAGCTTTTCGTAACTTCTAACAGCAGTCACGCGTCCAATTCGTTTGGCTGTTTATCATTTATCATCGGAAGTAATCATTCTCAACACTTCAGCATAATCCAATGCTTGCGCACACACGACTGTCACTTAAGCGCCATTAGAATGCCGAGCGAATTCGATAATGCAAGTGCTTTGTTAAGGGATTATGTATAAGTTGTTCCTTTGCAGCGGTATTCAGTCATTCGTTCGGTGTGTGTCTCTCGTTTCTTTTTTTTTCTCAACTAAAAATGCACGATGCTTTTCATTTGATGATTGCAGTAAGAAATCCTCTCCTTCCGATTGCTTTCCATGCTACAGGTCGTTCAATTTTTCGACAGTTTGCACCAAAATTTAACGCTAGCAATGCAAAGTGTTGAAATGAACAAATATTTCAAATTCTGCTTCAGCCGCAATACGATAGTCTCTTTTTTTGTTTTTGTTGGGAGTCGTAACATTGACGGCTATTTTGCGGGATTCCTCACTCATGCGGGTGAATGGATGCTGTGGGTTTTGCTGATAAGTGTGGAGCATCTGCGTGAGAGAAAGCAGCAACGCTTAGCCATAGCATGTGCTAGCCAGAATGATGAGTGCAGCGCAAATTGAATTCGCCAATCTTTCAATCTCACCTAGTCCATTTGCTTGAAAACAGCATCGATATCAACGTCTATGATGATAACGGCGATGTTTTGTTCGCGCTTCGCATCCGTCTTCCTGCAGTTTTCGCTGTCCTGTCATTGCTAGCACTTAGCACATTCACATAAAGCTCCATAAAGAAGCTCCTTAGAGGGATGGTGACGCACGCATACATAGGAAAGTGTAGAGCGTTTGCCCGGCTTATCTCTTTCTCGCAGCAATTCGCTCATGGATGCAGCAGTGTTTTTTCAATAATCCTTTTTTTGCTCCTCGATGTTCAGAAATACTGAATGCCCATCAAAAACGTTGAACGCTCAACATATCCCCCGCATTAACCAATGCGTTTTAACTGATACATTAAGAACGCTGAAATTATTCCTATTTATTCTACTAACAGTATGGTTGAACCTTTAGTCGGCACGAAACAAGGCATTTTTATTGTTCGTTTGAATATCTCTATGTGCTTTCTCCAATAATTTAAAGCGGCGCTTCTCCCAACATATGACAAAGACGCTGCAGTGATTGAGATACTCCAAAAAACCATTCATGAAGTGTTTGTGGACAAATTTGGAACGCAGTAAAGTTTAGGTCAGATGGAAATGGTCTGCTCAGAGCCAGCAAGCAACAGATCGAGCAGTACTTTCCCACACACCTTAAAGTTCCAGCAGCATTGGGCAACTTTCCAAAGTGTACAAAAGCAGTCGGTTCCATTGCGTAATGTGGGAAATTTCGCTAGTGTGAAGAATTTACCGCATGACTAAGGCGGTTGACCATCTGTACAGGAAACACGGCAGCTGTTGTATATCACCGACTGGTTCCTTGTAAGGTGCTGCTCGCTGCCCTAACTGGAGCGGAAGTTCTATGATGGGGCACCTCCTTCGTTTCTTTTCGCGTGAGATTGTCTCAGGACGCACCAGAGATGAAGGTATGCTGTCTCGGTGCTTCGATGGTGTTTCTTGCTTGTTTCTTACTCCTCATAGTTGCTCAACCTTTCCCTCTTTTGAAAATTAAGGTCAATAGACTTCTCTCCTAACTTGGGAATTCCGAGTTTATTAAATTATCTACGCGCTTGAAAACATGGGTATTGCCCTTTTCCGAAGTATTTTCGCTCTCTTTTCCTGCTCTTCCACAACAACAGCATTCTCACATAGCCGAAAGCCCTACATGGAATGTTAGTAAAACAATACTGGAGACGGTATGGCAGTAGTAGATGTAGTAAAGCAATAATAGAAATGACGGCAATATTGGTATGCGCGCATTGTGAAATGTGAGCGAAAGGTTACCAGATTGCGACATGATCTTTTCTGAAGGAAAAAAATTTGGAGAGGATACGGAAAAGAAGAGCCGCAAAGAAAAAAAATTCATGTTGAGCAATACCAACAGTAAAGATGAATTAGGTGATTGGATGTATTCTATATGAGTGTTGTCTTAGAGAGCGAAAATTTTTTCTCCTTCACAGGAAATTGTTTGGAAGTAAGAGAAGAAAGGTGTGAGGATTTCTGGAGCTGATGAATACGCCAACAATAGGGATCATATAAACTGTACTCACACATTTAGACAGAGAAACTAAAATCTAAATATTTGCAAACGTAATGCTATTATGGAAAAATGCGCAAATTTCCTGTGAGAGAAGTGAGAAAATTTTGTCGCTAAAAAGTTAATACATTTGAAAATAATTTGAGTAAGGAACAAAAGGTCATTGAGGAATTAGCCCTGTTCTCATCATATCACGTGGTATCAATACATAATTGTCAATCTGTAATCAATTGCAAGGAAGCGCCACTGCTATGTTATTGCTCTAGCTGTAAGTATATTGAAGTAGTAAGCACAAAAAATCTGTCGATATATGGTAACTGTAAAGTTGCGGAGGTTTGCTTTTTAACTTGAAAGAGCATATAAAGAATCGAATATATAAGGAAGAATGCAACCCACTTGACAGGAAATGATTTGAGGACAAATATTAAGAGGCGATATTCTTTTTTCATCACAGAGCAATCACATATGAGAATAAATGTGTGCATAGCAAATTCTGAAAGCAACGAATCCTCCATCCTTGAGATGACAGAAGATATAAGCAGTCGCTTTCTGAACATACGCCTAAAATACCGACGAATATTTCAGAGTTACTATGCAGTTGCAAGTGTCTTAGAACAGTGAGTAAAAGTACGGCAACGAGCCCGCTATTTAAATATGACAACTACTGAGTTCTATTGGCTAACCTAGGCACTTTAAGGAATAGGCGCGTTACAGTGCTGGCGCATTTAAGACTGCTATGTAGCACATAATTTTAGGCAATTAATTGGCTTTCCAAAATGGCTGCTCCTTTTCTTGTACATAACGTTATTTTCCTCTGTAGGGTTAATTGCTTTCCCGTATCTTCCGAAAATTGTACGAGGCCGATCCGTACAAACTCTACTGGGTACCACAAAATGGTGAGAGTTGCTTCACAACTTTCCGATAAATCGGCAGTTCATGCTGATATAATTTATTGTTAAGGAACTTTTTGTTGCTGTGAATCAGAAGCTTATTATTTAGTTGTTAAGCTGGAAGTATGCGCTATGTTCACACTTAAGAATCATAGGAAGCCAGTTTGAAATTGCGACTTTGGAGAATGCTGCTTCAATTTGCATGAGAATAGCTGCTGCATTAAAGTTGCTTCCTTTTTCGTCTTTGCTTTTCACATACAGCTTATGCCATTAAGCGACGGTGAGGTTACGTTGTGGGCATTTAAAGCTCTAACAAACTACCTTGGTTTAGTAGTGAAGGACAGAATAGTTCCATAAAAACCCGAGGATCTGTACCGCATGACGGCTAGCGACAGTCAACTTCTGCATAAGCCAACTTTACTGGCCAAGTCGATACTTGAAGTGGGTGTTCTGTAAGCAGCAACATAGCAAATGTTACACCCAGAAAGAAACTGTGCTTTTCAAGCTCAGTTTTTTGTTGTTTGATATGCAGTAGCGCCTGCTGTTGACTACACATGCGCCGCTATGACCGCGTTGATCGTCTGTCGCTGACCACTACCACTACCACTGACCATTTTGCACTTCGTGATTCTCGTGGAGGGCACAAAAGAAGAAAAGCACTTGAATAGCGCTGTTCTCGAATAGCCTTTTAAGAGAGAAGGGGAGAGGAGTTTATCTAAATTATCTGCTATCCCACTTCAGTAAAATTTTACTGATCAAAGCTCTCGTACCTTCATTCTCCATCCAAATCACGCACTTCCATTTTAGCCGCAGGTACGTGGGGTACGAGTTGTTGAACGACAAACAACCTTCTCCTGCTATGAAGAGACAATGCCCACTCATCCAGTTCGTTTATCCGAAAACGGGAAACGCTGCACGATTGTTAGTAATGGTCGTCATCGCAAACCTCTCTCCTTTTCAGCGTGAAACTCCTTCAAGGGAATCTGAATCATTTCCTTAGTTCCGTTGGGAGTTATACGTGTCGGTGCTCTTTGATGAACCGACTGCCTTTGGAAAACGCTACTCTTTGGACGCTGCTAAAGTAGTCGTTAAGTCGTTTCTCAGATTAGTTTTTTTTGACGTGCCTAACAGTATGCAAATTGAATGAGCGGCAGTGGCGGGTTTTTCAAAATTCCTTACTGCGCTATGTTTCTTCATTGGGGATTTGCGTAGATGTTATATTTATATTCTTCACTCTTGCATCTTGCTCACTTGGACATCACCAGTTTTTACAACGTCGATCCTGTGCATCCACCCCAGCCAGATTTCTGTTCTACTCGATGATTTGAAGCTACCTGGAAGCTGCACATTTATTTTCGATGTTACTTGCAGCGGAAATAAAGTGATAAAGTCCACTCGAATGCAGCCGCCTTTAAACCAAGCACGATTGTTTGCCTTCTGGATTTTTTTCTGCAACTGCATGACTTCTCCCTCGAAATTTGATAAGTAGGCAGTCGGTAGTATTATCTCATAGGCTGAGGAGATTCTTGGAAGCAGTGCAGGTAGAAGTGCACAACAAAGGAGGTTGCACGAAAAGCGCTTCGACAACGACCTTATTCAGACAAACCAGTTGCATGAATTCAGCGGCGAATGACAGAACAGATGCTAATCATATTCTGAATGAGTCAACGGTTCATACATTCTCACAGAAGCCGTTTTTCCCGCTTACCAGCCGCAAACGATGATCCTCTTAGTTGTAATATGAGTTCAGATTTTTATGCTACTCAAATGCCGATGACTTTCTCGAAGTTGTCGATTGTTGTTACATGGTCGTCCTGTGGTTATTTAGCTATCAAACTTTGCAATGTGGCTTAGGTGTTTCCTCCAAGGAACTGTTGGAGAAGCAAGTAGACGCAGAAATAAATCATCATAGTTCGCTTTGCATATGCAAATTCATAAAATCACATAAAAACGAGTTTTCTTCCACGAAAATTTCAACAACTAGACTTTCAACGTAATTTTGTGATTATTGCATTCGAATTCAGCCGCAATCATCGCCACATTATTTTAGCAAGGAGTGGCTAGTTTGGACGCATAAGAATAAGAAGAGCGGATGGCCAGTGTGCTTCTTCGATATTGAAGTGTGCGCCCCAGGCAATAATGTTTTTTCGATGACCATCGGCCTCTGTTGGCGTCTTTGCTCGATGCAACACACTTGAGGTTGCATAAGTTAGCTTATTCCATGGCGTCAATTCCCTTCTACCTTAGTCACGTATTGTTGAAACAACGCCTTCAGATGAACTCGCGGTGCATTTGATTTGTCGGCACATACCTGAGTTATGCCGCTGCAGATACCTCACGTTTCGTGGATCGTTTACTTACTTTCATTAGTGTAAGGAAGGTGGCCTCCGCTATGTGATGTGACCAATCATATTCCCTACCGATGTGTGAGAGGTTTTCATGCCCGCGGAGGCCCCCTGGGATGGTGCGTTCCTCAAATCCCCCGCGACGGCTTTGGGTATCGTCCATTGCAGTGGGGCCCTCGCAAAAGGCGGAAGGTTAGCAAACACTCGCGTTTTTTTCAGGAGACCCTCTCCGCATTGTTGATGCTATTGCGCTGTATCGTTTTCGCATAGAACTGCAATGGAGCAGCAATTTCTGAAAAGTTGAGGTTTTAGCGTATCATTGCGTTTGAATGTAGCTGACTTGGTCTTATAACCGCGGCTGAGATCCAAAAGGCGTCTTTTGCGCTGCCACGAAAGAGTGCTTGGTTCGTCGCATGTGTAAAAAGCAGTGAACTTTTTATTGAGGTTGTGGTTTTTGCTGCAAATGCGCGTTTGGGGAATAACTGCACAGAAAATATTATATGTTCACGAGGACCTCTGGATAGGTAGAATTTTGTTTGGCACATTGAAATTTCATCTCTGGATCAGCGCAGAGGCTTGCGTCAATCATCCGAACTCAAAGAATTTAAATTGCCAGATTTTGCAGACAATCGATGCTGCTTCCCTAATACAGGTCAAACATTGTTCCTCTTGCTGTTCCTTGTTGCTTTCAACTTTTGCAAATGAAAATAAGATGCACACTGCTAACGTACACGACTACTCTCCCAACGGACGGCATTTTCTCGAGGCTTTTAGGAGAGGGAGAGAGAGAGGATGAGAGAGGGAGAATAGGGCGGCACCTTGTAAGACCCTTGCAGCGATGGCTTTTCCTTGAGTTAGTGTGCGGTTTATGCATGTTTCCACTTTGCTCCTCCTGAGAGAATTTCTTAATGGGCCGTGAGATAAACATCCTTCTATTAGTTAAGTGGCTTGACGGAGTCGTAAGTTTTCCTAACATTAGGTTGAACAACCTTCTACCTTCGCCGGATTTAATTCGTCTGTGATTCTAATGAGGCGAGTCTGTATTGGAAGGCGTTTACAAAAAACATGGTGAAGACGTTGCGTTTTCTGCTCCAGTGCAGTATAAAGTTGTGCGCAAAGACACATTCAAAGAATTTCGACCTGCTAGGCAGTTGCGATATGTACCCACAAATTTGGCGCTTTTTTCTCCTCGCCGTTGTTTTTGTGTATGACCGTCACATTTGTAAGTTTCTAATCCTCAGAATATTTTACCGTTGATGTGAGGCAGTTAAAAGAAGAGTGAGTTCTGGGATGACCTGGTTTTTTAAAAATTCGGTGTTTTATTTGTCGTTCCGTCGGACCCTGAAAGCTGCTTGACTGCATATAGGCAAATTTTTTTCTAAAATATCCATTTTAAGCTTTTCCAACTCTAACCTGTCCCACTTTCACCATTTTTTTTTCTGATTATGTCTACTATATCCAGATGTCTTCTTTTGGAAGAATTTGTTGTTACTGTACTAACACCTATGCGTCACACTTCCCATCATCTACCTTTTTCGAACACATCATCTGACAGATATTCCTGCAAATCTATGGAGAATTTATTCAACTCACAAAGGCAAGATGCGGTTTTTTAACAGCCCTAACAGAGATGAGAAAACACAAGGGACTTCAGTGGTGGATATTTTTTTCAGAAAATTCGCCATAGGAGCGAGGGTATTTTGGGCTTTGGTACTTCGCGTCGACAGCACTCGTAATCGAAAATTATGAGGGGTTTCAGCGACGGGATTAACTCGGAACACGTTCCGCGTGGGGAAGGGGGCATGGCGATTAACTCGAAACTCTATCCAGCATTTTCCTCGAAACTGCAGGGCGAAGCATGCGGTGCACTAACGAAAAGAAATCGTTCACACGAATGTAACAAAAATATATTTGGCCATTTGTTATGGGCTGTAATGTTTGGAAATCGGTTGCTTTAATTTTGAAGAGATGAAATTTGGGAACATTTTGTTTTAAATATTCACTTGATGCTTCCATTCTAGTGGCGCTATACGCTGAGTGAATCGACTTCTTGGGAAGGCCAATAAGCTGCGCCTTTCCCTCATAAAAATAATCGAATTCATGCAGCGCATTCTCGAGAACCGATCTAATGCAATGCTAGCTTCGCATCCGGCGCATCATATCTTCGCTGCACAATATTCAGGTGGAACTACTGTAGTCTACTGATGGTGCCACTATTTTGGTGCACAATTCTTTGGTACGTTTTAAGTGAAGCGATTGCCGAAGATCCTTCTAGCTGAAACTTTTATTTACGTATGATACAACATCTTCGTTTTGCATCCAGCAGCGTCTTACTAATGAAAATAACTGGCAAATTTTTAATGTACTTGATTACTATTGACTGGAAGTCGAACGATCCTACAGAAAGGATCTTTAGTACTTTCTTCTCCAAACTCAGGTATTATCGTTTTGTAGCAAGATAGAAAGCGCTTACATTTGAAGAAGTCAAGAGGTGGCAGTTATTGCATGTCTCTTGTACCGTTTCTTTGGTCATATAATTTCCGCCTTATTAAACAACGATGCCTTGAAATATATTTGATCAACTGTACTAATAGCGTAAACCTAATAGCTGTAACTATTATATACAACCTCTCACGTTTTCGGTAGCTAATATGCAGATCCATCCCCTACGGGGCGCATAGTAATACCGAATAGGCAGCGATGGAGGTGTATATCAATTTATTCTCGGCGTTTCGACATCTTTTGCCATCATTGTCAAGAACATTGTATGCAGTGTTCATGGTGATGTGATCAAATTTAAACGTTGATGACGAACTGTTATATTTTCATCTTCATATATTCGACGATTATCAGCAGCAGCGCCGATTTATTTTTTTCTCCTTCATTTATTCACCATGAAGGCGAAGTTTTTATGGGGTAGCATAAAAACAGCTCTAAGGCTTCGCATAACTGGCGATGGAAAAGCCGATCGTTAAGGTGCATAATTTACTTCATCATTAACTGTGACTCACACCGAATGCCTGGAGCGTACATTCTCCATCTTTAGTAGCGCATATTTGTCCACTTTCTTAATAATATGCTTTTACATCTATTTTTCAAATTTATGATTCAATAGGTCTCACTGCAAACTGCCTAATGTTTTGCGACTGTGAAAATGTTGTTATCGTCGTAAAGTTAACAATATTTTGAGATAGGAAGCACAACATTGCAGTAGTAAGTTGATGTTGACATGAACTCGCCGGGAACGCTATTTCGTAGACGTCATCAAATGATGGAAATTGTTGATGCATAAGAGGTGCAGTTGTGAGTGCATTCCGTCACAGCGTTTCTGTGAATCGTGACTTGCCGCCATGTTTGATCGCACATAAACTGCCAATTCCATGAAGCACATTTCGTCACCAATAGTTAGAGCGCTTTTCTTCATTATATATTCTTTGAGTTAACGATGGAGCTTTCGTTTAGAGTGGTATATGTGGAAATGACAATAAAAGAATACAGCAGACTGACTGGAAAACTAATCAGATATCTGTTCTTTTGTATACTACACTATGAGAGAGTGCATATCGCTTCCTCTTGAAGTCGGAAAATTGAAGGCAGCGTTAACAACATTCAGTATGTGGTGCATCGGAGAGGGAACAAAATCGTTGTTATCACTCTCCTTTATACGCTACATACCAGTAGTTTATGGTAAGCGATGATATGCGCGTTTAGCGTAGAAAAAAGCATGAACTGTGTCCGAGGTGGACATCGAGTGGCTATAAATGGCATCTTTCGTCTTCATCGTACTGCGTGGCAGACTGCTGCTTAAAAAATTTTACCACTAAAATATACTATTATAGGAGAGAGGCATTTAAGATAATTAGAAAACTCTCAGATGTTAAATCGTCTTTCGTATGTTTGTGCGTCCTTAGGAAAGAAACGAATATTGTTAGATAACTACAGGTTGGCTGTATATGTAATACGTTCTCTTTGTTGCTGCGTGTTTGCGATAAGAAAACGCTTTCCTTTTTTTTCAGTCACATTTTGTAATGAGGCTGTGGGAAAAAACAACCTAGAGAATTGATGTGATAGAGTTGAGAAATTTTGAGATAATTCGGCTATACTCCTAGCGGAAACCTCTTTGCAACGTTTTTTTAGAGGTTTTGAAATTGCTTTTCTTTGCTAGAAAGATTCGTTCGCGATGGGGAGGATATCGCCCACTCGATAACAACAGCCAGAATTCAAAATTTACTTCGAGAAGAATTGACTGCTGTTAAAAAGTCGCACTTCCATGCTATTCACGTTGGCACTTCTCACATGATAAATTCATAACGTCTTCTGCCTCGGGTTTTGAAATTTTTCTCACAGGTATCGTCTTTCGATAGGCCCTTTCCTGCTGCTATGTCAGGTGCCTCATTTACCAAGGTGAGCGCTTCGTGTGTGCTCATCACTAGCAACGAAGCACCTCAAGTTGCGCCTCCCTCCATCTATAAATATTTGCCTGTCACATCGGATGACATACTGGCGATACGTTTAAACAAGCACATAGTGGTGCATCAGTAGTACTGTGAACGGCTATTCGAACGGTTTCATGGCGCATATCGCGCATAATGTGGACTCAAGATGAGGAAGGATCATGCGAAACTGAGACGCCTCCATCCTCATCAACAACAGTCGAGGTTTGTAGCTTAATAGTTCAGCCGCTTAATTTTCTACGTGTAAATACTGGAGCAATAGATGGTCCATCAAAGCCTCACTTATGACTGAGAGAAATGTCGATTTCTAATCAGCGAATTTGAAGCAGTCGGAAGCATTAAGGAATTAAGAAACTTATGCGCTTTTAAGTTCATATATTGATTATTATAGTAGATCTTTCCTTTTGATAAAGCGACCTCTACCTGAGTTACGGCAGATGATTAGGACGATCTTGTCTCGGTTGGCATGCTTTTTCCTATCGATGTTCTTTCGAAAATTGTTTAAATGTAAATTTAGCGCAGTACTAGAGCAGCCGCCTTTTTTAAAGCGGTGCCTATTCACCAGTGGGTATTATGGCTGAGCGCCTTGATGAAAATATGGACGCGTGTTATATTACCTATCCTGCACCGCGTCGTCGACATTAGCGATGCATTGCTTCTTACGTGCCAATTTCATAACTGAAATAACTAGTTTTATACGCCGTCTCGGACCGAAAAAAACGGTTAATTTTCTGGAACATCACCTCATTTTATCGGATAGAAGCAGACTATGGAAAGGAAGAAAATTTATGTGGCAGACATTATCGTCATATTCTCATCGCTGCTCGGCTGCGAATGAAATGTAAGGATCTTTCACAGTGATGCCACGAAATATCGCAATAAAGAGGCAGAGTCTAGTGCTTAGAGAATTGAGCGTATGCAATCGCGCCACGTGCATTAGCGTTTCGTTAATTGTTCGTTTTGCATCTGCATTTAATATTTAACAATTCAATTTGCATGTGTAAAACTCAGATGATCTTTGCAGTGGGCATTTTGGGGTTTTAACGTAAATTTCCATTATTATCAGAGTCAAGAGGAGATTTGCCATACCATATTCGCTAAAGCAATCTGTCCAATGTGCGCTTTGAAGGTTGCCTTTTCTTGCTTGCTTGAGGCTGCTTGAGGAATCCTGTAATCCTCCATTGTTCTTATTCTAGCTCCTGTCTCAATCACCTTCTGAAGCTACAGAACCGCTCCTAACTGAGAGCACATGTGCATAAATAATTATATAGCAAGCTCTTTCTGAAAAACTCAACAACTAAGAAAAGTAAAGGTCTATTCTTATCTTTCACGCACACCTAATGAGGCATTTTTCATACGGCTGTATCACTCCATCTACAAAACAAACGTACACGTGCATCATTCCTAGTTTTCAGTGAATTTTCGCGAAAAGAAATTCGATGCGTTCAGATGTAAACTACGAATCTAACTCATATTTAGCCGTTGAAACTGTTGCATATAAATTCGTCCGTGCAATATACGAAGCAAATTCATTTCTTAGCTAAGAAGAGCTTCAGCTGTAATAATTATGGTGTTGAGCTCTCGTCTGAAGAATTTCAAAATGACTCTGTGGGTTCACTCTCTAAAATTCTCTGTTGAATGTTGGACATTTGTGCAACAAGGCAATCAGAATCTTGCCTCATTTGAAAATTTCTGCTAAAGTTGCAGATCACAGTGAATGAAAAGAACTTCACTAAGTTTCTCATCTTTAAAGCAGGATATGGACCAGTGTCCAAAAATGTCATTTATGAATGCGAGAATTTTTTCAGCTCATGTAAATATCGAATACGCATCTGCTAGAATGTGTCAAGCCAATGAAGCCCGATACGTCTGTAGTAGCCTATGCGCTCTTTATTTACATTCAGCAAATTTAACGTTTGTATTGCCCGTTATGGAACGGCAGTACAGAACAACATCTGTCTGGGATAATGCATCCGATGCGAAACTATTTTTCATCAACAGCCAGCCACTTTTTTACTGAATGACTTAACGTTCTAAAAAAGCGTATAATCCTCTTATATTAAACGACGAAAAATATTGAATGATGTTTGATGTATGCAGCAGCTTCATATCTCATGAGAGCGCTGAGACAGATCGTTTCGCAAATCCATCTATGATGCCATCGTAAGGTGGGGAGAGCACTCTAACAGCGGTTAGAAGCTCTTTATGTCCCATCTTTTCGTGGATAATGGTCCTGCGATGCTACGCCAATCCAACTCATACGCACAAAACCCACGGGACCCACAGACGAGCCCAGCACGTCGAACCTATAAAAAGGAAACCCATGAGGTCCACCGTCCACCATAGGACGATATCTTACAGTTGCACTTATAGGATTATTAGCGAAGAGACTGTTAAGTGAATTAAAAGATATTCGTCATGTCATCACCCGCGGTCAGGCAAACTAACCCAAAACTGAGTGTGGTCTCTTGGGGGCTTGTGTGGTACTCGTTTGATGCTTTGAACTGTCGATGGATTGTTGCCTCTAAGTTGCTAGTAGCTGCTCCGTCCTCACTGTCTTTTTGCTGAAAATTTTGCAAGCATGTAATGATCGAAATTCACTCTAATAACTCACTCTTTACAGTAGATCTTCGTTTTAGCACACGTAGTTATGTCGTGTTCTCATTCACTTACCTAGTCAAATCGTATTGCGTTCGAATTGTTGCTTGATCTTGGGAAATTTGCTGTGTCTCAGGACCTACATATGAAATATTAAAGTACGTTTCATTACTACCAAATAGGCACATAAGTATATTGCAGTGAGGTAATTTAGTCAAGCACTGTACCTAATGAACGTAGTGTATATTGTGATAGTGTTTTTGGTGACTGAAATACCAGCTGTCGAGTTGTTGTTTTGTTGTGAGTCGATGCGGAGAGCTTCTTTAGGAAGGAAACGTTTAAGGCGCAATTGAGATACTTCAAGGCGCATATCCGAATTTTCTAAGCGAATTAGACAAAAATTTAATGCCCTACCGGCAACAGCCCGCTCCACAAGGGGTAATCGAGCGGATGAGGCGGTTTGTGATGAGCTCGCCCGCGTTATTCGAATGCATGGCCCATAGTGATGCACGTGGACAACGTGGGCCACGATAAGAGGAGAGCGTGGAAATGTGAAGCAGCATGCTTTTAAAGGATGGCCTCTTAATCCTTCGCTTTCCTTGAAGCAATAAGCGGCCCTTGGCTAGTGCTTATTTTCGCATCGCCGCAATGTCAATCACAACTGCGGTATATTCGCCGTGCTCCACACTATGCAAATTTGCCCAACTCACATCGCTAACATAGGCTGGTCGCACCTCTTAATTCCATGTTCACCCTTCACAGCTCGTGGGCGGCAATTCGTTCACAATTAAACGCTACAGGATGAAATACTTTATTCTTTGTCATCGCTGTTTTGCTGACGTCAATGGCAACGCTATGAAAACAATGTTTATTGTTGTCGCAAATCAGCGAGCCCGATATATAAGCGGACAAAGGCTACTTGGTGAGCGTAAATCTGGAGACATTCTATTTATACATAGAATTTACATTGCAGTTGATGTAGCCGTCTAGGTCAAACTAGCCGAGGTATACGCCACTATCCCGGTTTGACCTTATGTATGAGCTAATCGACGCTATATGAGGGAGGAGCTGTTACATTCGCATGACTAGGTTTTCGATTTTTGTTTTCTCTTTAGAGTGCTGCTGCAGGTGTTCCACACTTCAGCTTCTCACGCATTACAACTATTTTATAAACGAACACATAGACATTTCACTAAATTGAATACCTTCTGTTGTTCCTTAAATGTTTCTATTTGCAAAAGGATTGCTTCCGAGTGCTAGCGCTACTGTGTCTTGTCTACATTTTTTCCATTTCTCTAAACAACGTCCTAGCGGAAAACGCACTCAAGATGAACGCTGCTGTGATTTTTGGACGCTCTCAACGATGAGGGGCTACCAATATGTTCTCTCAACAATAATTTTCACAAACAGAGGTGGTGGTTTTAGATTCAAAAAACGTCGCGTAGATATAAAACTTTCGTAAGGGAAGGTGGGAGGGGAGGGGGGGAGGGGGGTTCGAAATTCCGATGTCAAGAGCCAGTCACCACCTCTTTTGAGTTGTGCAAAATAATGACTCTATCAACGCGAGCTAGAGTCTAAGAACAGCGGATTTCCACGCAGCATTTTGATACTTTCCAGAGTCATCAACTCTAGCCCTGTCAGCGTGGTCATCTTTGAAAGCTCCTATAAATCAAGGAAAACAACTGTGACATTTGATGGCATCCTAATATTCAATAACAGTCCATTCCCTGAGCGTGAGACAGCGGTCGGCACTGAAAATGTGCACTGCAAAGATCCTATAGACTAATTGTCGGTGGACAATTTTTGTGATTCTCGCACGATGCGTTATTGAAAAAAGTGTGGCCAGCAATCACACATACCAAGGCTCAGTAAAGAGAATAAATCATCAAAGAGAATCAACCAAGAAATCTTGTTTTCTGAGGAAAAACTATAGTAATTAAAAAAGTCTTTGGCCAGATATGAAGAGAGCGGATAGTATAACAAAACCAGATAAAAAGACCAATTTTGGCGGAAGGAGAAGAGAGGAAGAAGGTTGAGAGCGGAGATGTTTGTTTTCTACGCAGTCACAATTGAAGCGACCAGGTGGAAAGCCATAAGCATTTTCTAATTCTTTTCTGGCAGCCAAATAGATCGGAATGGCCATCCACTAAAGAGGTTTTCAAAGCTCCTTCTTATTCATATTAGCGCGAAATCTTTGTTGTTCGTTTTCCGTAGCAAGCCATCGAACCCGAATGAGGTATCGTAACGGCTTACTGACAGTTGTGATTTGCTGTCTCTTTGAATGCTTTCAGCCGCATCAACTCCCATTACAAAGTAAAACTGATGAAGTGGGGAAACTGTATCGGGAAATACTCTGTAATTTTAAAACAGGCAAGCGGATGCCTCGTTTTGCATGCATTTTTTGGCACTTCTGCACACCGTATCATTCATCAAACTGGCGTGCTTTTTAGTCTGAACTTTCAGTGACCACCAAATTTCATCATGATCTGTGGCCCGCAAATTTTGAACAAATTTTCAGTGGATGACTTTTGCACAAAAATATATAATTTTCGTTTTGAATTATTTTCTGAAGTAACACTCTCTACAGTCTTCTAAATGTAATACTTTTTATTTGTCAGCCACTTTCTGAACGAATCATGGCGTATATGAATTTCCTTAACCTCCCATATTTTCGAAGGAGGAAGTCATTGTCTTTTTCCAATAATATGATTTGAGCGGTGGGCTAAAAACGCCAAACGTACAAAGGTTGCAAGTGTCGAAGCAATTCATGGCGATCGACACCTTTTTCCGTCACAAACATACTTAAGGTAATTACTTAAGCTAATGTAGGATCCGAGCGAAAAGAAAATTGTAGGATGTTGACCTCCTCGATCCGTTATTTTCCTTTCTTTTCTTGTTTTCTTGCAAAAAAAAAGTTCCCGCACGAAGACGATATTCATTTGTCAGTCCATCCATCCAAATATTCGCATTCTTCAGTTCAGGATTCTCTACATCATGTTTAACAAAGTGTCAAAAGTTGCACTTCTGTTGATCGAGCTCGCGAAATTCAACATTGTTGCTATACGCTCCACCATTTAACAAACCCTCACAATTTCTTATTGAAGCTGCTAAGTGCGACCGCCGTCTTCAAACTTTTTCAGCACACAATTACACCTCCATACCTGGTGTTGTTAGTTGTCCCTAGTTGTGCTTGGACTTCAAAAATCAGCCTCTTCGCTATTTTATTCAATGAGAGCCTAAATGCTGCGATGAAGATTCGCAGATGCACGTTCGGGAGCACTTAAAGTATTCACCAACGGCTACAGGCAGTGTTTTTAAGAACATCAATTTGTCGCATTCCAATGCGCTCTTCAACAATTTTCACTTATAGTGTTTTGTTTTCTCAATTTCGATGCTTTACGCAACTGCAATACAAGAAATTGAGATGTTGAGGATGCGACTCTGTGAGTGATAATGACATAGTAGATTTTCCAGCAGTCTGAATGAAAGGTTTTCATTCTTATTCTTACTGCTGCAAGAAGCTCAAATAGTAACGTTGAATGCACACTGTAATCTTTAAAAGTATCAAAATATCAGTATATTTTAAGGCTCATGATTTTCACTGCGCTTTCAAGAGCGGAGTCATTAAACGTTGGCAAATACCTGAGTGTGAAGCGTTTATATAACTCATTTGCGCTATAGGTGCTGTTGCTATTTCAAATCAACACTGTCCATTTTGCAGCTGTTTATGCGTTTTCGCAAAATTGCAATCCAAAAATGCAATCTATCCACGTCGTGTTGGTGCACATGTACGCGCTTCATTTCTTGAGTATATCTCCCTGTAAGCCCAAGAGTTTCGAGTGAGAAGTTGTTGCATCCGTGCAATATCACAGATTTTAGTCCATCTACTTCGTGGAGAGCTGTGAGTATTAGAAGGTTTGAAAAAAAAATTTTTTTGCATGTATTTTACGCCGGTCGGATTCTCATTCTCTTGAGGAATTTTTCTGGAAAATTTCTTTAGATGATGTGATCGTTAAAAAAATCTGAATGTTTCATTCTATAAAGTGTGTTTTCTTTTCTTTTTTTTTAAACTGTGGAACTGTTTGGTCAAATGTGTGAAGAGTAAAAGCGCATGTCATGCCGCTTCGGTTAGTACGATCCTCTATTCTCCCTTTTCTTACATCTCGCTTTTTTTTTCACCCCAACATTTCTTCATAGGTAGTTCTTTCAGTTCTTTCAGTTGTGATAGCACAATTTAGTTCATAATATTTCGCTTTGTCCTACTGATGAGAGTAAAACGTGCAAAATAAGAACTCGAACCATTGTGATAGGATGTTTTAAATGACATTGCGGCATTTGGTGATCCCATCACAAAGCTTTTTCTTTGCTCCGCTGGCTATGCAAAATATGGTTGACGTTGATTTGTGACTTTGAATTTGTGCCGATATTTTGCTAGCACTGTTGGATTAACCCTCTCTGCGCCTCATTTTTCTCTTTGAAAGTTCTTCCGTGATCCATCATATCGGTACGTTCCAAATCATCTATACACCAATGGCGTATGACAAGCGTTGATGTATTTTTGCGCGTTTGTATGATTGCGCAAAAATGAGACAAGTTATAGGCGCATTTTTTTGGTTTGCTTTTCCACTTCATTCCTTTGCAGTTTAGCGCTTTTGTTGCGTTCGCAAAAACGCCTTCTCGCACTTGACATCTCACTTCCATCCTCAATTACATATTTTACGCTTTTTTCCTTTTCGTTTGCAGTATTAAGGTACGCAGTTTTAACGTTGAGAGTGGAATGGAAATATACTCACCTTACTGTTTTCGAAGAAAATAAAACTCAGTCAGCGTGAGAAAAGGTTTAATGCCCTCGAAAGAATGCTAAAATGCACTTTCGTAGACAAAAAGTCCACTGGTTGGCAGGAGATGCTAGTCCATTTTCCTCCTTCTCTCATTTTTTTGTTTCCCTCTCTTTCTAGAAAGTTTTTAAAATCCCTTTACAGATAATTTTCTATATTATCCGGTCCGTGAGCTATAGTCGAATCGGCGAAAAAAGCGTAGAATGATCAAAACGCCGATTGCAAGCAAGTTGACTCCATATCTTTTCGAGATTGTCATTTTCGTAGGAAATGCACTGACATGAAAATTGAAGGGGAAAGCAGGTGAGAAAATTTACGAGATGTCAACCGGAAGTAGAATCACGATCGTTGTGATCTGCGGGTTTCTGAAATCTCGAAAAATTTACGCAGCATGAGCTCATCCAACTCTCTACGCTGAACTGCATAAACAATCGCCTTGACCGATTGCTCGCACTCATGCATCACTGTCTTTATAGTACGGCACTTGTGCAGAGGTTATTTACATATATCGAGATGCAAAAACAAATTTCGTGATCACAATTGTTCGGTTCTTTCCATGCCCTTAACCAAAGAAATTCCTTCTTATAGTTTCCCATTTTATGGCCAATAAAGTGGTTTGTATCATTCAGATCGTTAATCAGCTTAACGCAAGTAAAATGGCTCTTCTTATGCACATTTCTTAAATCATCTATAAAGCGATCTTCTCTTCATCTGGCAGTTGGACCTAAGCAGATTCTAAAAACCACTTCAAACGAACTGAATAAGTCCGTAGGCACGTAACACCGAGTTTTAGTTATCCAACCGTTCCAAAAAAAGCAAGCTCCTTACGTAGTACATCAGCAATGAAGCGGCCTTGCATTTGCTCTCACATCGCAATTTCCCAATGAGACGAAGAAAGATAAAAATTCAACATGCAGATATGAGCGGCTTGTTTGCGCAGCGAAGCAGTGATAGTGCAACATTTCTCTGAATCTTTAAATACTTAGAAACCATTATCAGTATTCTAGTTGATCAACTTTACCTCTAGTTAACCCATGCCTTTATTTATTTATATAACGCTTGCTTCACGCGTGAACGCTTGCAAAAATCCGTTCAGAATAGCTTTTCCCATTTGCGAGATGCACCATGACTTTGCGGAACATCTGCGCCTCTGTGGAAGCAAAACGCTTAGCCTGTTTAAATATGTACCGGTCTCTTGTTGTAACCCAAACGCATTGATGTTTTGTATACCACTATTTCACTTTTTCCACGCTAATAAACTAGCACATCTTATTTTACATTTTCTTTACTGAAAGTATATTATCTCCTATTGTACTCCCATTTTTCTTTTTGCATGTTGTAGTGGATTTTGCTTTCATAAAGTGCGTTCATTATAAATCATGCTACGTCTTAAAACACATTTCATGTTTTTTTCAGTAGATGCTGCATAAAATTAGCTTTTTTTTTTCGGCACACTAGTGTTCACTACAGCTAAAAAAGCCGCAAATAAGACTGCATAATTATTGCATAAATTGCAAGACATAAGGTCAAAGTTGAACAATAGAAGCTAGTGGCCAACATTTAAGCGCAAAATTGCATGCGAGGAGGTTCTCAGCTATATTTCGAAAAACTGATCTGGCTCAGTATTCCTCGGCGAAGTTGAGCGGAGTGTCTGGGCCAGCACATGGCTCGATCATTTTGCATTCCTCCAATTCCCTTCCCCACCACCTCCTCCCTCCAATAGTAATTAAATAAAATTCCAAAGAAACGAAACTGGTGTGATTTCTTCAGTACGCTGTTGATCGTGCACTGGGTACATATCGGAACAACGCGTAAAAGCGCTCTTAATGCGAAGAATGAAGGATTTCAATTACATAAATGTACACCAGTATTATACCACAATATTGTGCATATTTAGCTGTTGTACATTTTATGAAAACAACAGAACGGCTGTCATCAAACATCATTTCGCAAACAATCTTGTAATGGCCGTGATTCGCCGAAAGAGCTTTATCGTTATAGTCGAAGTGCTTAGTCGTACTGAACATCTGCCGGATTCGTTACAAGAAATTTTTAATGTCTTCGAAATTCCTCCTTAGAACAATTGAAAAAACACACCAGGAAGGGTCATGCAATATGCGCTTTTGTATACTGCTCAGCAAAGTCACTTGCCAACCTAGGCATGAGAAAGCAGTAATGAAAACCTTATAACCTGTTTCTCTGTTGTTATAGAATGAAGAAAGTGGAATTAACTAGAATTATCTTTCCATGGGAATATATTTGAAATCGATGCTGTTGGTTCATTGTAGCCGAAAACTTTTGAGGTGTTTTCGGTGCAATTAAGCGAGCAGTTAAAGTTGAAAGTCAAATAATTATGACTGATAGCAGCAATGCTCCAAAAAATTCCCTCTTCCTTGACTCGCCTGAGCTTGTCAACTACACGCTAATAACAATGCTTTTCATTTTCGAAATTATTGATGATGTTACTTAAAAAAACCGGTGGCATTGCTTGAACGATCTTTTGTCTTAGTTTGCTCGCCGCACTTTATGAGGTCATTGAGGTTTAAGTAGTTCTTCATAGCAGAAAGTGTGTAGAATCATATGAATTCTGCAATCTTCTGCACACATAAGGATGGCAGTTCCCGTTTTTTCGGTTGACTGGTTTTTATCGCTTTTACTTCTTTGTATATTAATGTGGCATAGGTGTAAGTTCTATATATAGACACAATATGTCTTTAAACGTGACGTATTTTCGACGGACACTTCTTGACATGCTGTGGATTTGTTCTTTTTTTTAGACCTATAGAATGAATAGTTCTAAAGGTTTATTCTATTGCCAGAGAAGCTATGGTGGAAATGAAGCACGAATTGATAAATCGCATGCTATTGGCATTGAAAAAAAAAACAAACTGATTATAGCAATGGGAGGATTTTGATTTTCATAGGCAACTTGAATTTTTTTTCTTCCATAATCACAAAATTAAGTTAACAGTTTTCATGCGAAGCAAATTTATTTGAGCGTGATTTGCTTTGCTCAGCGTATTGCCTGAAATTTTTTGTGCAAAACAGTGCTCGCACTCCAGCTACACAACTGGTTAGAGAATATCATTTGATTTACTTCAGGAGTATTTCTTTAGTGATAAAATTTTGGTGATTCTATTTCTTCCTTGGTGTGCGCTGCCACGAAAATGTACCCCCCCCCCTCCCCCACCCTTCCCCACACCTTCGTTCACCGCGGAATTGAGTGCTAGCTGTGTAGTTCAAACTGCAGAGATATGACATTAGAGTGGAGCGCTCGTGGTGAAAGTTTGTGTAAGCTGAAGTAGCATTTATGTTATAAGGTATATTAGCTATATTTCACGTTAAATCTGCCATACCTACCTACGCTCCAACCTCCAGCGTAATTACTAGCTGCATCAGATTTTTCTTCGGATACAAACTTTGTTAACCATCATAAGTAGGTGTCGCACTGACGCACTTTCTCCTCTCCCAACCACCGCTCACTTATCATATTTTGGGAGGTGGTCTTGTTATTTCAAGGCTCTTACCTCACATCTTTGGCAATCGTTTGAGCCAAATACGCTCTAAATGCAATCTAGCCCCTCCTCAAAGTACACTATGCAATAATATAGCTGATTTCTTCAACGCTATATCCGTACTCTCGAACGCCTATACAGGGCTATACTGTAGTATGAAAAATGTAGCAATCGTATTGCAGAATAAAGTAAAATTTAAGGAGTATCGAAAACGCCGCCACTTGAGGTTTGCCGCAACCTCACTTATGAAAATTAGCGCGCTAGTACGGTTGCCAAAGCTAATCTGTCAAGTTCGGGAGCATTTTACAGCGAGAACACGTTTCAGTGGTAATTCATACGAAAAAGAATGCTGGTGGAAGTTGTCTAGTAAATTACGGTAGGCCGATGTAAGTGAAATACGGCTGCATTGTTGCTGCTGCTTTATTATCTGCTCGATTTAGTCGGACTAGTTGCCCTGAGGATGGATTACCAAGACCGCACTCACTTATAGTGAGTCCGGCACGTTATTTCACTTTTTATGTGAATATATCTTCCATTTAAACATCGTCACAAATAGGATATCAGTTGATATTTTACATTTGAGCGTTTTATATAGTCGGAGCTTCTCCACTCTCTTGCTTTCTTCGATTGAATCTGGCGTTTTTGCAGCCGCTGTTTTGCTGACGCACTAGTTTTACGGAGTGCGAAACGCGAGCATTGCTTGGTCCTCATAATTCATACTAAGGCGACTTCAGGATTGAAAGGCACAAAACGAATTGTTTCTCTTTAAGTAGGTTTTCACCGAGCGAGAAAGAATTTGGCTCATTACTATTGCGACATCGAATGAATGCATAGTGAACTTCGATGATATGCTCGTAAACTAATTATCAGCTCAAATTGAGTTGAATCGGGCATTCTTCTTGCCAAGTTACGTATCGTTGTTTTGTCCCCTATCAGATGCGAATTACAAAGGAGAGTGTTTTATTTTTTTTTTTTTGACGATATAGTGGGTCATATTGTTTTAAATGCCCACTGAGGCGTTCTTTGCGTGACGCTTGCTGAGCGGCATTCTAGCGTTCTATAATGAAATCTGTTAACAAGAGGCATTTACAAAGAAGATCTGCGCACGATAAACGAGTGCGGAAATTTTCTATCGTTGGTCGCTCATCGCTAATGTCTACGGATGCGTTCGTACCAGTGCGCAACACATCTTGGACCCTATGTACAAACCGTCAAGGGTGAGTTTTTACTGCAATACTTCGGATATTTGTTCTTCAGAGTAAAAGTAAAACTCATCCGTCCTGCTGTAAATTATTGTTGCTATTATGTGGTAATCAACGCAATGCAGGCAGTCTCCAATGCAGTTGAACATCACAGTAATAAGGAGACCTGCGGGAAACGTCCATATGTCTTCACGGAACGTCGAATTCCGGTACAGTCACTGCGGTCATCGTCAGATGATGTCTGCACGTTTTTGTTGCCTCCACTGTGCTGACACTCAGTGTCTATCATCTCGACCGACCTTGTGTCTGTGGCTCCTTGCTGATGAAACGAAAAGAGTAACTTTTAGTTGTTCTTGACATGCTGCATAGAAACCTGGCAGGTGTGTACCTTCAAAACGCAATACATGTAGCTATGTCAAGAGTTTGAACCTAGGAGCTTCATCAAGAGCCACCTTAGAAACTGCAAAAAATGTATGTTGGTGAAGAATGCAGGTGAAACAAGAGACTTTGGAATCTGGACGGTTAAGCACAACTACTGCGCAAGGAATTGCATATCAAACTGCGTCCACCAAGCCGCCTTAGTTCGCATATAAACAACTGGCGTTTCTTTAAATACGTTTGAGTAGTGCGTAGTACTTGACCTGTCTTCTAATTTCATACGCTCAGGCCGTGACCACCCACGACGGTGACCTTAATGGGAAATGCCGTTAACAACAATGACTACATGCCCGACTTATTCAAATGAATCCGGTTAAGAGAATGAGTGCCTATGATTTCGTGCTGAAAATTACGAAAGAATGAATCAGCGAAGCGCGATCTTCGGTGCGATTCGTGACTTCTGATACTCTTAATCCCTGGTACATATGCAGTTTGTGAGCGTCGACAAGATCTGAAGATGAAGAGGTGAGGGAAGTTGAGTGGGATCAGCTAATCCGGAGATTTGAGAGATTAGCGCTGAAAATATCTATAAAGTAGTTCTGGAGTGGTCGCAGGCCAAAAACCATACAATATATGAGCGCATTCAATGAGATGCGTATATGAAATGGTATGGATAGCAGTGCGGAAAAAACGCCATCTGTTCTAATGTTTCTTTTTTGCGTTAACTACCGTGCAAAGTTTCTATTGCTCCATGCATGCTACATTAGCCATTTGAAAATGCGCAACTCGGCCAGTCGAGGGTGAACGCGCAAGGTACGGGTCTTCTGAGAGGATCAAATGATGACGCAATAAATGCTAGGCGCATATGTTCATTTGAATCCAAAATATCAAATATGGCTGGCGTCTGGAGAGGGGCATTGAATCATGAAGCATAATTGAACGCATTGTTGTAGTGCATGCATCGTGCGTGTATAGTCGCCTTTCCATAGCACTACTTGCGTATGGGAAATACAATTTGCAGCTATATCAGTGTGTGCATTGCATTGCAGCATTCGCGGCTGATCTTCTAATAGAGTAGGCTTATTGCAAATAATGCGTCTATCTAATTTTATTTTTTCAATAGCAATTTTTCTATTTGAGCAATTTACTTTTGAATTATGCATTGTTTTAATTGTTAGAATTTCCAAATCTAAATTTGAAATAAAATAACTTTTCGAAGCAATTTCATCTTTGAGCAATCAAGCAGTTTAATCAAAACAAAATTTTTCCGAATTAATCCGCCTATTGGCACACAGATAATGCATCGAGTCGCTCTCTCTCGTTCGATTTCCCTTCTATTGAAAATTGAGATGTCTGATCGAAGTTCACGCTTGCATTGCGATATCTGCGAATAGAATCCTGCAGTTGCACTATAGAACATGTCTTCTGTAATATAGCACATGAAATATCGAAAGCACAGTCTGTGCAATTCTGTGGCTCTGAAACAGTTGAAACACAATTAAGCGTGTTGATTTCTGGTGAAATTTGTTTTCTACGTTGAAATACAAGCTCATAATCTTATAAAGAGCCGACTAAATCGAACAAATGTTCCCACTTTGTTTCCGATCGTAGTAATCAAAATTAGTTGAGGCGATATTCATACTACGTCATTTGTTTATGTACATTGAAGTCGGCGATGTTTCTTACATGACGACGTTGATGTTACTCTATAAATGCCTTGAACATGTCGTATATGCCTTATTCAAAGAAAATGAGGGCACACCCCAAATTCATACTACATTAATGTCATTTCATCTACACTGCTCATTTTATTTGCCATAGTTACCAAGCTGCGCAGTACGTGCATTCACGATTCACGATAGGCCCGTCTTTCGTTTAAAGTTTATTTTTTCACATTTGCGCACTGATAAAAAAAAGCGAATCAAATATCGAATTTTTTAGCGCTGGCTGCAATAAAAATGATATATAAGAACCTTGCTGACCATTTAGCGAACTTACTCACCAATTAGCGTTCATTTTAAAGGATAGTATTTATTAATCTAGAACTTGTGAGAATAGTTTGAAAGCAGTTGTTAGTAAGAAGAATTAATGGGGGGGGGGGGGGGGAAAAATCATCATAATCCTGTACAGAGTTCTCCTAAATTAGTGTGCTGGTCGAAAAGGTGGCACGCTTCTCTAATTTCGAGACGTATTCCACGTTATTCCTATAGTCGAATAAATATTTCGTGCTTAGAGGCCATCATCCGGGCAGTAGATCAAATCAGTGTTTGGGTTGTTTAGAAAATTTTCTTCTTGTTCTGCTTAGCTCCATTCCACATTTTGTTGTTCTTATTGAAAAATTATAAAAATTTCTATGACTATCTCTATTTCTAAAGCGAAAATTATTGTTCTGTTGAGTGCGACTATTGTTGATTCGAAAGATATTCGCAAGAAAAAAACTTTCACATCTTTACTTCAGTCAGCAGTTCATGCATTTTAGTTGCCTTACGAGGCGGAGTTCGAGACTTCTTTTTCCAAAAAAAAAAAAATTCTATCCAGGCTTTCCGTCAAGGACGCTATGGCTACTGTTGATGCGGAAACAGCGAGATTTGATAGCTAGCCGCCGCTAAGATAGGATATTCCCCGTCTTTAAAATGAATAAACACTATGCAATTTGGCGAATATTTTTTTCGGATTAACAATAGGTAACGTGTTACTAGTTATGATTATTTAGCATTCAAATGTATCCGTGAACGTAGGGTGGGAATCGACGCGCATTATACGATATCCTCGTGATCTCAAAAAAGATGCCGTTTTTCAACAGGTTTTAAACATACGAATACCTCGACTGGAATCCGAAATCTTCGATCAGAGGAGAATTTTATTGCAATTTTTTTTTGATTTTCAGAAGGTGAGCAGCAACATATGTGTAAATTGGTACTATAATGAAGTGAAAATTCTTCATAAATTCCAAGAAAAATCATCGGCCGGGATAAGATTCTCTGCATTTTTCGTGGAAATCACTTAAATCAAATCAGCTTGCACATTTGACTATCTGACGAGTGATATCGGGCAGTCGGCTAGCCCACGCTTCGTAGACCTTCACTATAAATAGCCAGCTGTAAATTTTGGTCAAAATAGTGGAGAAATTTTTTCGGAGGTTAGGAATGAGGAATGCGCTCGCATGTTATTCGAACACTATAGCTGTGCACCATTTCTTGGAATTCGGAAATTTTTTTGACATCACATGATTGCGATTGGTAGTTGGGGATTAAAGAGGGCTGTCAATGAAATTATTTCTGGTATGTGCTTAAATTTTATCAATTCAAGGTGAAGAGAAGTGCTAATATAGGTGGTTCAAACAACACAGGTGCAAACATCAGTCGTGCGAATGCTTTTTGTGAAAATGATTTATGAGCATATATCGCTTGCCTAGAAAACAGTGCAGAAAGCTTAGAGGTGAGGAGTTTATTCGACATTGTGCCTCCTTGATAAGGTCCTCTTTCTGCTGGTGCTATTCAGCGCAACGTCTTGAAATCTCGCCGCTTGTTATTCAGCAGCTCAAAATAAAATATTCAAGTCGTGCCACTCACATGCTATGCAGTGTCATATACGAAGTTAATTAATGCAAGATTGCATATGACGAACTGAAATTTTGCCAGAGAAGTGAAACCAAGAAATTGGAATGTCGAAACAATGAACGTTGTTGTTGTTGTCAAGAAGCGCAGAAGCAATCGTTACACGAAAGATTATCACGATTATGAAAGGGGCCCGTTGTTTTGAAAGAAATTCTCAGGAAACAGGGAACAATAGGTGGCAAAGGCAAGTACATCTGCTCGAATGACAAAGAAACCGTCAACATGTAGCCATGGTCGAATGATTGAACGGCAGCGTTTCAGCGCTCAATTTTTCTACGTCATAGGTCCTCATATGTGTCGCCAATCGCTTAGGGTGCTAAGCGTTCTTTCATGATTTCGCCGACGTCCTTCTTAAGAAAATGATATCGCAATAACTTAGATGGTGACGAAATGAAGCTTATGGTTTTTAAAACCTAAGACCCTTCTTATCAGACGATTAGTATCTCAAGAAGTGCAACCCAGTTTTGCACAGTTTCGTCGTTTTCAGCGAGTAGTTTTTAATGCTGTTCTCTGATTTTTGTGGGAATTTTTTGTGAAAGTACTGGGATGTTTCAAAATAGCTGTATGGTATGATCAAATCTATGCTTATGCTTCGTCTATCTATCCGTAGCTTTCTTAATATGCCAACAACATGAGTTTCGTCATTAATGGATTCTAGTCGATGTAATCGCTTCCGCAAAATGGCCTCTTTTCTTCAGTTTACTTCCGCTCATCGTCCTCTATTTATCTGATTGGTATTTGTAGGTCTTATAAAACAAGCGGCTCAAGTTCTTCCTATAAACATCTCAGGGATTCTGTAAAACACAAAATTTTCGGCTAACGATTTTTGTAGTCCGCCGCTTTCTAACGATAACGCATTATTTTGTTCTTGGTTGTACAGATTTCGATGAATTCTTAGGTCAGTGAGGTGAAGCGAAAACTCAAATGCTCTTCAGCCTTCTTAGCGCTTTCCATGAGAAAATTTGTTGTTCACTTGTCGAGCATTTCCGATACACGCTTTTGAATTTGTCGCTCTGAACAAAAAGCTTGAATTTTTCATAGTTTCTAACGCAGCTTGCAACTTCGGGGCGTGGCTGTCAGGTCTTAGAAGTGTCCAAAATCTACATTTTGTTCACTACGTAAATTTGTTTTTGTGGTGAGTTGCGCTAGCGTATCGAAAGCTAACGCATTAATAGTGAATGCTCTCCGCAGGAAAATACAACTTGCTTACTATTTTGGGGAGCCAAAATAATGAGGCTGTGAAGTTAACGGATCACAAAAGAATCGGAGAATAACTTAGGAAGAATCAATTGCTGGTTGTAGCGTTTGAACAACTAGCCGTTAAGGCACTGAAGCAGTAAGAATGTGTGCATGAGAAGCAAGCGAATTTTCGAATGGCTGTGTGTGCGCAAAGCTGGTCACCTTCGAGTTCGTCTAAAACGAAATGATCCACTATTTCAGTACTGGATGCGAAGACCTTCTAGGTTTCCTTCTTCTCACAGTGCCATTTTCTCAACAGGGATGTTATGCTGCGCCGATTCTGTTATTTGCTCACAATGATAATGCGGTCGTTAGCAGCGAATCAGTTTTCCGACAAACAG
This sequence comes from Ascaris suum, assembly GCA_013433145.1. Lineage (NCBI taxonomy): Eukaryota > Metazoa > Nematoda > Chromadorea > Rhabditida > Ascarididae > Ascaris > Ascaris suum. The sequence goes on from CM024189.1 coordinate 650,551, forward strand.
GATACTCGTCTGAATTCATCTGCAGCAAGTACACACGGACACACATATGTGTGTCCGTTTTTGCTGCATCCGTCGGTTTTTGTGTGTCCGTTCGCGTACTTGCGAACGGACACACATAAACCGACGGATGCAGCAAATGTACAGACACGCAGCAGGATACATCAATGAGCAGAGACACACACATACACATACAGACGAACGTACAGACTCTCATAAACCGGCGCACTCACACAGACAGACAAATGTGGGCAGGTGCACACATGCAGACGCGCACAGATGCACAAATTTGCACAGACGCAGACGAACGTGTAAGCGGAAACAGAAAGATGCAGATGTGCACAGGAGAGAGCATGCACAGATACGAGGATACATAAAAAACACATACAGGCGCACACAGACGTACGCAGGAACAAATAGGCACATGCACACGGGCACATATATAGATGCGCGTCAGTTTATGGGCATACACAGGTACAGACATACGCAGGCGCAGATATACAGACACGTGCACAGACACAGATATACACAGGCAGATATACGCCCACTCGCGCACTCATTTGACGTAATATGCAAGATGCTTATCTCCTCATGGGAAGCTAATCATGAATGAATGAGAATGACTTTAAACAAGCCGCACATGTGGCAACGGTGCCGCTGATTTATGGAGTCTAATAGAGGAGTATTACGAGCTGTAAATGAACGGTGCTCGAAGCTTGAACATTGATTATGCGTGCTGCTCCAATAATGCACGTAATTGTCGTATATAAGGCATCGCAGAGGTGGAAATTTTTGCACAGAACTCAACAGATAAATTTAATTCACAGAGAAGTTGAGCGTCGGAAGTACTCCATTAATTGCGCAATTCTGCTTTATGCTTCTTATTTATTATTTAAATTAAGTGTCTATCTGAGCGCATTGTTGCAATGACTTCATCATGTAGGCGAACTAGCACACTTATATAGGCATATATATATGCGAAATAAAATTACTAGTACAAAGAGCCGCATTATTCGATCTCGCAATCATCTTTGTTCTTTACGGTTCTTTCGTTTTTTTTTTTCTACATTTTCTTGTAAAAAAAAAAAAAAAAACAAACAAACTGTTGTTTTCGCACTTGCAGTTTACGGACTGAACGCAATAAATTTGGTTACTTTTGCATCTTCTATGTGTTTTGCAAGTTTCTGCAAGTGCTCACAATGTTGAGGCCTTCTCTTTGGGTATGTGCTTAATTTTGCATTTGTCTCTGCAATGTTCCTATTTGCAAAATAAACGTCTACTTCAATGAGATGACCGAAATTAACCTGCACTACAGCAATGCTACCTCAATTTTGTCGCAGGTAACTACCTTCAAAATATTCCTTTTTGACCATTGAAGGGACCATAAAATTTATAAACCACTTTTACACTCCACCCGCGAGGTTTAATTTCAAAAAATATGGCTCACACTCGTCTCTTTATTACATATGTGCTTCACTGAACAGGATTGATGTGCACCGCTTCTATTAGGCAGCCTATAACTGTCAAACTATGCATGAAGACAAAAGAGGCAGAAACATGTTGCCCAAAGGTATGGGTTTCTATCAAAATGAACTGCAACGTTTGCGTATAAATTTGTGAACATCTCTTTATAAGTACACATTTTAATGCACTTCAACTGTCACAAAAATAGAAAGTCACCAAGAAGATTCTCAGTAATGGACGCTTACTCTGCACTGTTTTCTTCACAAATATTGTGAGATTACATTCACAATACAATACTGTTCACCCAATTTGTTTCCATTCAGAATTACCAATTCCGTTTCTTTTCATAACAGTTCTATCGTTGTTGTTTGAGGGTTAACGTGTTGGCGTCGATGATGAGTGGATTAAAAACACTTGCACACATTATGCAAATATAAATATGAATTCCGCTTCCGCCCCGTATATGAGTTTGGCGCAATAAAATCTCAGATTATGCATAAGAATTCGCTACAATTAGCAGAATGAAATTTAAAGTTAATAGTGGACGAATATTCAGCGTACTTTTCATCCCGACAGTAGGTGTTGAGATTACTCTTTTATTAGTTACGTTTATTGTGGCATTTATTTACTCATAAATGAGAATATATTCTGGCTTTCGCTAAAGGCGAATAGTTTAACACTTTTGATAAATGGAGCTTCGAGAATAGCCGAGCAAAATCTTGTTAAGTGAGGCAAACAGATGCACATTTTGCATCTTGCGGGTGGAGAAAATGAGGAAAATGTCGCAACCAATTTGCTGGAGTCGACTTTTTTTTTTGTAGGTATATCCGCTATCCGCATCATCCCTCATTCAACGTCCAGGCTTCGTCGCCTTCTCTAGTGCTTGCCAATGATTACATTGTCGGTGTGCCAAAGATCAATACCTCATATGGAGTTCATTTTAACTGCGAATATACTGCGTTTAGAAGACCATCACTAATCCAAATCTAACGTCGTTTGAAAATCATTGCATACAAAACACGGCTGAACGTAATTTAGACTGAGGTATTAATTTCACAGTACCGAAATCTTAGCGTTACTTACGGATAACTCGAAACTCGAAACGAACGCCTAGATGGAACGAGTGCCTAGATGGGCCGATCCAGAAATTAGCACTCAAGGCAACATCTCATAACGATCACATCTCAAATTTCTCATTTCCATGAGATGTTAGGCTAGCTTCATGCAGGTGCAAAACATTAAAACATTTCATCACGCCACTGGGAACGCCCTTGATGATATTTATTGTTCATTCATCGACGTTCCACTTGGAAGTTTGACACGGCTTTTCTTAAGTTTTTGACAGTTGCTTGCTCACTAATTATGTGCAGTCTGTATTTTCTTCTGAGCCCTTCGAACTAGATGTTTGCTTAATGTTGTGCGGCAGATGCTATAACTCCTCTGTGATTGAATCATGATGTTGTGCTCTTCCTTCGTATGACAAGTCGGTGCGCTATTCTCAAAATTTATTTTGCGAATAAGATCTTGACGGTTTTGGCAACAGAGTTTCGGAAGTCGGTTTTTGAAGTCAGGTGCTACGTGTATTCTTCGAACCTAGGTGATCATGGTTGATGTTCGCCGCATATTGTTGTCGAGCCTAAACGAGCCTTAAGCCGTGTTGTTCATGTGCCATCCCTTTCTTTGAAGGGTGATTCGCAACAGTCATCACTAGCTCCACAAAGAGGCACTTATATACTGCCTCAAAAGGACCAACGAAAAAAAAAAACAGTTTTTGATGTCAGCTGCTTCGTTTACTTCTTGTAAAACCACATATTCCGACGAATTCTTAGAATATGTCCCATTTAGCTCTTCTTCATCATTTAATGAAAACTTTTCGGAGGCAACTCAGTGAGAGGACAAAGAAATTTTAAAGCATCTGTAATCATTCGCATGTTGACCGCAGTGGCTAACGGTCAATACTTCTCTGCCGTGTACTGGCACTGTGTTATGATGAATATTCCTATTAAAGATATCGCTACAGCCATAATGTGTCAGGTCTCGATCACTAGCGCATGTTATTCCTTTGCTCAATCATAGTGAGTTAAACTTGCGCGCCGCCTTCATATTCAAATTTAATGGAGAAGTGCGTACCTCAGCGTTGAACTAGGCACCTTCCATTTATATCGCTTCTATCAGGCGCCTATCTACTTCAACTGGAACTCATTTCATATAACGGGTTTTTGATCCGACTAGCCATCATGCATCGTAACTGAATCGCGTTGTTGATGAACCATTCAATTCTCCAGCTGCTTGCCAGATGTTGTTCGTCTAGAAGGTGACGCCGGTCTTACATTCTGTCCTTCTAGCTTCTGAATGTCGATCGTTTGCGGTGGAAACACTTATTATCGAAATAAATATAAAGTTCGCCGCGGAGGTTAGTAGCTTACTTCTCTTTATGGCAATCGCGAATGTCCTCCATCGAAGGCACTGCATAAAATGCTTGGCTATTGGATGGGCTATGCTTGCAACTAAGCGCACTACGAAATGATAGTTCTAAGCACTTCTGAGCTAACGAAAGTTTTTGTTGCTTGCCACTTTTACACGACACGATGCAGGCAAAAACATGCAGAGGACATATAAGGTGTGCATTGGAGGTGGAGTGTTTGAATGGAAAGACATATAGAGGAGAGTGAAGAGTTGAAAGGATAAGGCAGCTGTTGTGGCTAGGATCGGGCAGTGACACTCGGCGTCGGTGGTCGATTTAATACAACCGTAGCATTCGGTTACTGGCGGCAGGCAATCATTGTCGCTCCAGAGCATCGATCAGGTTCACCGCGAGAGTGCGTCTCATAAATTCCTTTCAACACACTAATCAGATATTGTCGCCACAGCGATGCTTATTGTTGCAACGGCAGCCGGTCGCTGTTCATCCCGTGTCGACTGGCGCATTCACACACAAGCATCTCAGCATAGGACACTTTTGCACAGTTCAGCTATGATGTGTGCTTGCTTCCTATACTTCACAACATCGGAATCACCGACTGTTCTACACGCTGTTCACAACTTTGTTTTGTGCTAATCTACAAGGCACAAACGTCTCCAACAGTCATCACTACTGGCTGATTTTTCAAAAAAAGATCCGTTCAAACACGGTGCAACCGCAATTGTTTTTCGTCGAAATACTTAGATGCACGGGCATGCCTTGTGGCAACGACACTTCGCAAAATTGGGCGATACAAGGTAAACGTTGTTCTGTAACAAATTCACTGCACATATTTTTTGTTAGCGTTCGGTACCCTTTGCTAATTAGCGACGGTGGGCGCGGCAATGAGCGTTTACGAACTTGAAATGTTTCTTTTCCACGCGGACATTTAAGAGGCAGTGCCGAAAGCAACCCAAAAGCATTCAAACGCAAATCAGGAAAAAAAAGCGTACGCGCAGTTAGAAGGTTTAAAAGTGCTTCCATTGCATTTCAATGGCGTGGACCTTGTAGCGCACCATAATCATTCATTCGTGCCAGTGTTATCGTTCTTCGTGTAAATTGCTTATGATATGCTTCAAGGGATATTCACAACCAATACTAACGGCCAAGCGATGACTTAGCAATTTTCTAGTCATTAAAAGTTGTCAGGAAGTACAGTAAATGCTTCTAGAAGTTTCTGCTCGCCGCAATCCCATTATATAGCAAACGAAATTCCATCTTAAAACAGTTCTCAGTGGTGGCATTTTAGCAAACAAACTAGGATATTACCTCAATAGCAGTGAAATATCACAAGCGACGAAAGAAATTCTATTCTGCAGTTTCGAGTCTTTGCGTTAGTCTCATGCAGCAAACATGAAAATAATGCGCGAGTTGTTTTCAAATAACTCCTATTGTACTTCAAATTCTCGCAATTTTAGTCCTATACAATTGAATGTAAATCGTTACTCTATTTTAATATTGAGTGAATAAAAAACTATAATAGTATTCTCTGCCAATAGAGGATTGAATTAAGTTCTTATCTTCTCAATGAAAACGTGTCTGCACATAAACAATTGCTCGCTTAATTGATAAGTCATTTTTGCGTAACCTCGAAGTGTACTATTTCTAGTCGAATTCTTCCCAATTGCTTGATCTGGAGTGACAGCACCACCCCACCTAACCTTGCACAAAACACTGCGATTCATTTATTCGCATACGTTTGGGCGATTTTTCAGAAGTAGCGAATAGATTAGAAGATGAGATTTACTAAATTGTATACATTCGCCGCAACTGCTAAGTTCCATCGAAATCGACGTTTTCCAAGCTGGACCAGAACTTTCAACGTATTTCATAACTTTTGTTCAATTTTTGCTCAATGCGCCTCAAGGAACGTATTTTCATAAGCTTCAAGTCAACTGCGGTAAAATGAATCTCATTTATTTACTTGATATTCGAGCTGTTTTAGTTCACCTTCCATGTAAAATTGCACTCCTTCCGGAGCAAACGTTTTATACTACCTGGTAAAGCGGAAGTGGCCCTACTGAAACCTTCAGTTCAAGCTTTGTTCATAGGCAACGTTCACAGATGGAAGAATATTGGTCTGCACTGTGGCTGTATTATGAGAAATGACTCCCTCGTGTTTCGAGTCCTCAGGCGTCCGAAGGATTCAGTGCACTTCGCAGTACCCTACAGTCGACATTTGTATTTTTCAACACCGCCTATCGGTGGTTCCTTTTGCGCTTGCCATAAACAGTGAACAATTCGAAAGAACCACAGCTACAAAAAGAGCGAGATAGTATTTGAACAGCGTATTTTTCATACTGACTTTCAAACAACATGCACACAGAGCATAAAGTAATGAAGTATGGCTAGTCGCTTCATTCCTCAAGTTTCTTTAACGAATGAAAGAGAACAATTCCATGCACCCAAGATATTCAAACCAACAAATTAAACATAGCAGAGAATACTGGTCGTAATAGATGAACGAAATGGAGGCAACTGACTAAATAATCAAGCAGAAGGGCTATTTCTTGAATTTTCGTTATTGTATGGTTACTACGCATTATGGCGATGTAGTTAAAAATAAAGGTTTAATGAGCAAGGTGCTGTGACCTTTGTGAAGGCAACGTGTTTTCATGAACTCACTTTGAATTGCCGTTGAAAACACTGCGTCATACGTGCCTCGATTGCCTGCTTATATTTGTAAATTCACAAACACTTAAATTTTCACTTTTTTGATGTTTTCAATTTCATTGTCGCATAAATGGTGAAGCATCTCTGGGTACGGTTAGTTTCTGAGTCATTTGCGCTTCTTTTCCATTCTTTGTGAAAGCTATTAGCCGTTTTAACTGTTTTAGTGATCCCTCTTGTTTAGATGACAGATAATAATTTGTTGAAGGCGAACACCAGCCATTCTAAGTTTTTTAGCGGATGGCAGATTTTGGTGATATCCCACAAGTTTCCTCTCACCAAACAATTCATCAAGTTGTGATTTAAGGGAATCTTCCACTTGAATGACCTTTAACGACGCCCTCGAAGAGTTGATGATTGCACACACGAGTATTCCATCATTTCTGAGCCATTGGTCTTAAGGAAAAGCATCCGCCACCAACAAAGAAGAGTTTGAATGATGTCCACAACTACGACTGCTCCAGCAGATGTATCACCTTTGGTGAACTGGTGTAAAAAATGTGCTTTATTGAGAGGGAAGGATAAATAAGCATCAACAGACCGTACCACTTTCAATATTTGCTGCTAACTGCCGCTTGCTTCAAATTTTCTAAGTTTATGATGGAAGAATAAATCTATGTAGAGATGGGGTGGCTTGGCAAGAAATTGTTCTCGATAGTCCAATTCAATTTACGTTGTGCATTACTGAGGTAAGGCGCAACAAACGTTGATTAAATTATACGTCCATATGTGGCCGTTTCAACTGCGTTACTCTCTTCTTTCCATACGATTTCTCGGCCTGCTACTTCTACGGCGTCCTCCATTCTCTCTTATAGCGATGAAAAACAAATGTTTCGTTTTGTCATACTTTTATTTGTGGCAGTATAATTTTTTTTTTCTTTGAATTACGCTGGTCGTCCCTACAAAACACGACTGTCTTTAGGAAATGGTCATTGTCTATGTAAGCATCAGATGTAGTGCGTTCGTTGAAACACTGCTAAACTGTCACCATGTGACCATAAAGCGCTTTTCGAGAGGCTCTAAAGTAGCCGCATCAGGCCAAGTCATCTTTGTTTGAAAGCAGCGCGTTACGAAGGCCACAAACGTAGGCAACGGGCATTGAGCAGAAGTGCAATATGTAAATTGGAGGATACGATATGCGCCAACTTTGACGCAGCCACTCCGAGTGACGCTCCCTGCAAATTGCTTTTTGCCAGTCGTGATTCCAAATATTCCCTCACAACATTGGCAAAAACAAAATTTCTTGACGAATGTTTAAACGCCAGCCACCGCCCTATGAGCTCTATCATAGACCCGCCTCCTCGCACCCCAGCGTGCTGTCTCACACTCTCGTCTCTTTCCGCCTCCTTCCTGTCGTTCACCGTTCCCACCCTCGGCTTTGTCTTTCTCTTTGCGCCCTTCGGTCATGGCTTTAAGTATGGGGCGCTTCTGAGGCCTTTGCCTGCCTGTTATGGTTCCTCTAGAATTCCCCATCATTGGTTCCACCTTTCGTTCGATCATTTAAAATTCGCCTGCGTCTTCCGTTGACTTTGGATCTTTTTTGTCGTAACCGCAGTCTATGTTTGTCGCCCCTCCATTTTCGATACAGACGATTTATCCCTTTGTTAGCTAGTTGGTCGCTTAACGTCCGTGTTCTAAAGCACCGTACAAGAGACCCCTGACCGTTCGGCGTAGGGCAAGAAGAAGAAGGGTTTAGTTCCGTGAGTTCAGACAATGAGAGCTGGTTAGGTGGCGACCGTGGGCCAGAGTAACGCATCCAAGACGCCTCCGAGCCCAGCTGAGGCGTACACTTACAAAATCCGGCCTCCCTTTGAAAAGGGGAACTCGCCACCGACGTGCGAGCGCGTGCAGAAGCCAGCTAACGGAAAGGCGCCTCACCGCAGGGTAATCCATAGTGCGCACTGCGCACACAACTTGACGCACACAAGTCCATTCATTGAATCGCTTTATGGAACAGTGACCATATTGGGCGTGCGCACACCTAACTGCCGCGTACCGCATCCGCAGCCTGTAGCCAGCGGCAAGCAACGCGAGCAGCTAATCAGCGCCAACGGTCGTGCAATTGCAGCACGGGCTACATATGTGAACGGTACTTGTATGTTTTCTGCGTCCCAAGCCGGCAACAACAAGGGTGCCAGCGAAACGTCGCCGAGCAGTGTCGCTTCATCGCCGCCTCTTGTCGCTATTCCGCAGCCAGCCGAAAGTTCGCCTTCCAAGGAAGCTGTTCGCGTTCGCCAGCCGCTGCTTCCTATTGTAACCGGCGCCGCCACTCCTGTCTCCTCCACCACTTCACTTCCTCCACCTCCTCCTCCTCCTCGCGCACCAACCACTTGCATAACTGTCCAGCCTCCCTCATCATACCGGTGCGCACCACGAGGAGGACGCCACGCTCCCGAACACGAACCCGAGCTCGTACGGCTACAGGAGAAGCTTAGTTCTCTTCCAAGGCCATATTTTGCACAGGCAAGAACACTTTATAACGTTTTCATTGCTTGTGAATGTCTGCATATGCGTCCGCCGTAGCTACCTTATTCTCAGGGGTCCTTTTGAAAGCATCATTTCAATCGTGGTAGTGTTATGCGCAGTTAGGCAGCTCTGAACTTCGATCCGCTTCAGTAAATCTTTTAAGTCGTTCATTTGGAGCTGTGTCCTGTCCCTTGGTGTGGTGCTTAGTTTTCCCAAACAGAAATGTTTTCCTTCAGTGAAAGGCTTTCAGACAGCGTCCATATAAAAGAAATCTTTTTATGTGATGCGATTTGCGGTGCAGATTGTCGTACCTTCTATGACAATTTTCATCTGATCTTAATTTTTGTGTCCATGTGTACGCACTATATATTTCTCAGAAACATCAAAGCAGCAACTGTTGTCCTCAAAGAATGTCGTGGTGTTGGGTATGAAATGTGTTTATCTCATCGTATCATTGATACAATCGGCGAGTATCATTGTGGAGTGAATTTCTCACAGATGGTCACGATTGAAAGTGCACGATGTACGTCTATATGCCTCTTAACGAACGACATATGCTATGTGCCATTATGAGCAGATTGATGACGAAAAGCTTTTTTTTTTTGAGCGAAGGTTATTGTTCGTGTGAATAATTGCCGCATATTGCGAAATCCTACAACTACGATCCGACGTATATGAAAAAGCAAAGCTCAGAAGCAGTGAAATTTCAAGCACTTGTCATCCACTTAAACGCATCGAAAACGTTTTGTCAATTCGTTCGCTTAACGACCACTCATCGATTGCTAACAGCATTACGCTTACACTTCACTCGATCATAGACAACACATGCAAATTGTTTTGTAATCCAAAATTGTGAATGATCATGATTCTTTGAAAAACGGTGTGAAACTCTATCTAACTCAATTTGTTTTGCGAAATCGAGAAAAATTGACGGAAATCTGAAGTATCTCGACCAGAGCAGCAATACTTGCAATGTCTTATTTGAACATCTCGCTGTGAAGTTTGAGTTTATCATCAGGCAGGGGATGTGCAGTAAGTCCTCTCTTTTACTTACGCCTTGTGAAATGGTTGCTCTGCTCAAGGCCCCATGTTGTGTTCACCTTACTGTTAATCCTCTTCTGCGAAATCACTGCAAAAATAACGATTTCATTATGATACTTTCAGGTGTTTTCAGGCTAGCTATATATATATATATATATATATATATATATATATATATATATATATATATATATATATATATATATATATATATATATATATATATATATATATATATATATATATATATATATATATATATATATATATGCATAAGGGGGGTGATTCAGTTCTTTTTCAGCGAACTCCACTAGAGAAGGCACGACATTTAGATACACTTCCTTCATATCAGTATGATTTGATTGTTTCTGTCGTTTTTTCTGCATGCATCTTAAATAAGCCACTCCAAATAACGGGCATAAATTCTTCTTCTATGGCTTTCTGACTTCAACAATGAAAGAGGTCACTGTGTTGAGGTTATAGAAAGCAAGATGTTAATGGCTGAGGCCATTCGGTTTATTTGTTGTGCTCTCTGTTTTTTTTTTTTTTTTTTTTATATGATGCGAACGGACATCGCAAAGGTGTAGTCAAGTTGACACCAATGGGTTGCGCCGCGTTCTCGCTCTCTACCGCCACTTGAGCGAACTTATGTAAATGCATGGCCCTTTTGCCTCATAATACGCTCACGAAAATCGATATTGACTTCAGATTCAGTGTTTTCATTTTTTTTTTTCTAGACGAGATGTGCCACAAAGACACCGCGAAGAGCGGCATAAATTGTTAAGGATGTTTCCGCATGTGCCCACTCAACGCAAACCTTGTCTCTCAGCGAGAGGACGGCGCTTCACAGTCATTGCGTGCACTTATGCACTTAGATCTGTTATAAGGGTGAAAAGCAAAAAAAGTTTCGTAGATACCAACTTGGGCATCAGCGAATAATGATACGATTCCTTTTGGCGTAGCTGCGTTTTTTTTTTTCTCCAATCCCTGAGGCAGCGTTACGCCATCAAAAATGAAACAATTCAGAGTGAATCGGTGTTTTGAGTGATTCTTTCAGTGGTAATGGTTTGCTTTTATCGGCACAACATCTAGGTAGTTATGAGAGAAGAAAGGTTTTTAGGCACATCAAGTGCCATGTTTCGGGTTTGCAAAGCTGAACGACGACTAGAGAATGCCAGCAAAGCGGTCAATAGTGTGACAGCCGAGATGAGGAAAGCTTTTCTAATGGATATGCGTTCACGAATGTCAAACATTGGCTTCTCGCTTTTAACAGATCGAATTAATTGCGTAGTGGTTACTGATTACGACAGCCGTGCAACGAGGAGAGTTGTTTCATGGTGGGTGGGTGGATGGGTGGGTAGGGAGGGAGGGGATGAGGTTATCTGGAGGCTTGAAGATGCTATTGGGATTCCATAAACGTGCAGTGCCGTTTCATGCTTAACACTTTCATGACGAAACAGTCGAAATAACGCAGAAATTTTCGAATATCTCCATTGAAGTCAACCGCTTTCCTAAAATACCTGCTCTCTAACGCAGTCTGGTTCCACTTGTTATCATCGTACGTCCTCTGTTGTCTGATTAAATTCTCACTTCCGTTTCTCTTGGCTGATTTCATCAACACAGTTATTCATTTTTTTAAGGTCTGTCATCATATAAGATATTCTAGCAAATTCCATGATTTGGAACCCCCACCTAATTCACAACAAGGTTTATTTATAATTGATGAGGAGATGTCTTTTTTATTAGGACATAATGTACAAACGTCAACTATAGTATATATGTGTAAATGAAAGTACTTTGAACACACCGAAGTCGAGTAGATTCGACTTCCTTAGGTTGGCGATTCCATAGGTCGACTGTGCGATTGCAGAAGTGCCTGTGCGCTTCATTTCGAAGCAACTGTTTTGAGACTATTAGTCTTGGTAGATATGCTATCGGAAGCAATGCAGATTAGCGTTGAACGGTCTATAGACGAACGTATGAGGTGTTATAAAATACTTATGCCTGAAGGAGTATGGTAAAGTTTCAACAACATTTGCCTAAACCTTCCATTATAATTCACCGGAACGTGACGAATTTGGGACAGACGTTTAGTAGAACCTCTTGGAGCAGGTTCTAATATCTTTTGCACAGCTCTACCGTAATTAACGATCGTGAGAAAGCACGTCTTTCTATTGTCGTAGAAAAAAAGCGTCGTTTAAGTTGTTTTGAGGTGCAAAATATGACGTTGATCATGTCATTAATCTTTGCAGCGTTGCCACTGCAAACTCTCGTTTCTGTTTGATCACCTGTTACGCAGACCGAAAGTCGTTCCATTTCAATGTGGAATCGACCCTAAGTAGTAATTAGCAGGGAACCTCATTTTGACGTCGACGATCGAATGAGGCCCGAATTATGCAACTTGCGCACAAATTCGCTTAGATCTTCGACTAAATATGGAAAGCTACTTAGTTGGGAGGGAAGTCGCACAGAGCTAGTTGTTCGCAATATGCTAGTCTCACCTACGGCTGCATTGAATATTACGGGTACACGATGTTGGATCACACTTCACATACTTCTAAGGGGCTTATCATGTCATGCAAACACAAGTTTGGATGCTCAGGAGTGATTTTATGCCGCATTCATAAGCTGATTTCTTAGTTGTGCTTAGCATCAGGGGTGCGCTATTTAGCGTTGCTGGGCTTAGAGCCAAATGACCAGCCAGTAGGCTCCCTCTGGCGTCCAATTCAAGACTATGCCCGCTAGCAAATCCAATTCGACAACATGTGCAAACAATCGACGAGGCGCCACTTGGTGTGTCACCGCTCTATTAACTCGCGCACCTTTTGCTGCATTTCGTTGTCGCTATCTCTAGCATAGACATGCGCTTAAACTGAAGCAACTAAATTTTATCCTTCATCCTTTATCTGTCTTATACGAGCATGTTTCTCAGTCATATCGCTCACATGGTTAGTAATTCAACAGAAATTAAGAGATTCTTTACGAGTCACACAGAATTGCAAAAAATCTCTAAAATATTGTAAACAGTGATTACTAAGTTTACTGTCTTCAGCGTCAAGAATGGTTTTCTGCTACTCACAAATATGGGCATACCAAAACTATCATTTCATTTTATAATCTCGGCCTGAATCTTCCTGAATACACAAGCGCATTTTCCTTTAGCGCCTGATAAAGAAACATCGATATTTATGTGGAAGGTGTGTCGTGTATGTGAGCAGCATTTTTCTTTTGGAGTGCTTTCAAGTTTTTTAATGCTAATCCCTCATACGATGTAATAACACCTCATTTAACGTAAATGCCTGCTGAAGAAGAAGCTCTACTGAATGAGGGGCTCGGTGAAGTACTTTAAGAAATGAAGCGCCGCCGACGAGCACTTCAATATGTAATTTCTACACGTGTTCCGAGCGCATTTTCACAGTTTATTTATTTTTAGCTTCGACATTATATCCTATCAAATTTTGTGATGCGCGCTTATCCGCCATCCATCATTTCAAATACCGACACAAATCTCATCGCTCCCTCCCACCCCTCAGCCACCCCCCCCCCCCACCTTCTGGTCGCCCTTACGGTGTGCTGTGAGTACTTCAGTATTATGGCAAACATCTGATATGATGTTCGTATAATCTGAATAGGAAGATTTGTCCATCAGCTCCATCCACTGTAATCAAAGGACGTTGTGAAGTGTAATTCCTTCAAACTTTCCTCAAAATTTTCTACTCATCTAAACGCTTTCTAGAGTTAAGGCGCGAATCTTAGTCGCATTGAACTCTTATACATTCAAGTAATTCGAAGTTCGACGCGTATATTCATTAGCTCATTTGATTGATGATCGAATATCAAATGAAAGCGGATTAAGACCTTGTTTCGGTAGTCTTTGAAGACCTTTGGAGATCTGCTAGGCATTAAACGATAATATTTTCATTTCTACGAATCATTTCAAGATAAAATCTTAGCTTCATCGCTCCGATCAACGAAGAATACATTTTGGCATCGTATATTCCATACGTGGATTACCCACTTCAATTTTTCCCTCAAATTTGCAATTCTTTCTAATGAACACAACGCCATCATTTACTAGGAGAAATTTGATGCGTTAAATTCAACATCATCGCATTAGATTCGCCTAATATAATGGCCAGATGAACTTGCGATTAAATTTTCAGAGCCTAATAAATTCTCGTATAGATAATATAATCAACAGTTTTATCATTTTTGATTTGAAATTCGTTTTAGTTCCCTCAATAAATTCAAATCAGTCATTTATCGGATGAATATCAAAAAAAAATTTTTTTTTTAAATTTATGTTAGAATTATCATTACTCATAATGAGTACTTAACTGTTTTCCTCTTCAAAGTTTTCAGACCGAAAATTATTCTTTCTCCACATTCTATATATAGTTAGTAAATTTTATGAGGCAGCAAAAAAAAAAAACTTTTTTTTTTATTGCCACAAAAAATTCCTTTTTGTTGAACGATGCTTTCTGTAGCAAAATTTTCAGCATCGTAGCGCGATGCATCGATAGAACATATCTCAACTTATACTATATCGCAATTTTTACCCCGGAATATACACTACGTTATGTGCAACTTAAATCACCGGATGTTATGCACATAATTAGCACTTTGTGCTATAAATAAATCGCAACGCTATCATTATACCACCTCATACTTTGTTGAAATACACATTTGATATGGAGAAGTTTTGAATTGCAAGAGATTTGCACAACCGAAACGATTGCAAGAACTTTTATTCACCATTATAATAGTTTCAATAGCAATGCAACTTTTCAATCATATGCCTATTCGTTTTTGCACTCAATCTCTCTCTCTTTTTTTTTTTCATTTTATATCGAATCTTCCAAAGTTATTTTGAAGTATCATTAATTTCCCTTTCAAGTCTAAATTAATTGATACGACCGTATTGTTTTCATCCTCGATTTTGCGAACAATAATTGAAAAGAATGACGAGTAAGATACAAAATCAGGAATGATGGTCTTTCCATTGCTTCCTCGGATCTGGCATCCAGAGAGGCATAAAATCTTGATATTGCTTCCTCGGATCTTCGGGAATTTTTAACTCATTGCTTCAAATGATACGTATATACAGTGTTGTTTCATCACTGCTCTATGCGAATTTTACACAATATTTAATATGCAAAGTATATTGCGCGGTGCAGTGAACTTGTCTCAGAATTACGGCAGGCGTCATTTGTATTTGTCAAAAGCGTTGAGGCAAATCATTAGGAAAAATGTGTGCCTAACGTGATGCGAATGTAATGTCGCATTCACAATAGTTTCACAATTTAAAAAAAATGCAAATATTATAGGAATATATGGGCAAAGTTTGAGAAGTGGAAGTCTCTCCCGCAAATGGTCTTTCTCGAACGGAGCTAAGCAATTACAACTTGTTTTTGAATTTATTTCCTATCCTCATAATCTAACTGCATGCAAGCTTCGGTTCAATACGGTTGACAGCTATCACTGAAAGATGACAGAAGTTAAGACTCTCTTAAGTACTGATCCTTTAGCATCAAAACAGCCAACGATTATTAATGACAACGGTGATTGCGTTAGCGGTGAACTATTCTTATTATCGTCCTCACATACGAGTGTCGGAATTTTTTACCCAACCGAGTTAATATTTTTCGAAGGCGTTTATGAATGGTCATAAGCCCGTTAGTTAAGTTAGACAAACGATAGTTTTATTCAATAGGAGGATGTGGGGCAATCAAATTATTCAAAACGTCTTCGTTGCTGCCTGAGCCATTGGTTTTTTTTTTCCGTATGAATGTTACGGTGTTTTGCTAAATTGCTGCTCTCTATGCGCATTCGGAAGCTAAAAATGATCAGAGCTCGAGAGCACGTAGTTACCATAAAAAGAAGCGCTGATGTGTGTTTCTCAAAAAAAAAAAAAAGAAGAAACATTTGAAAGCTATGAAATATTATATTAAACGCCAATTTTTTCAATAGGTATTGAAATGGAGAAACTTTTATATAGTCATATAGCATTGGAATGCGTCGTGATTTAAACACCGAAGAATAGAAACGAATGCACATAGTAAAATGTGAATCGATTAGTGAAGCTTGAAACAAGCGATTAACTCAGAGAACCTCCGAATAGTTTGCAATCGTATGATGAAAATGATTAGATAAAACTGAAACGATGGTTGTACGAAAGTTGCTAAAAAAAAAAATTTTTTTTTGCACTTGGAAAATGATTTTCCGGCTATATGATCGTGTCATTGGTTAGTGTTCGGTGCGAGGCAGAATCGAATAAATCATAGAAATAGCGCTGGGGTCGCATTACAATGAAAGGGGAACTTTATTTTGGGTCATTTCTGAAAAATTACAAAGCTGAAGAATAGATTAATTCGTAAGTGTAACAGGGAGTAGGTCGACCTTCGATGCTTTTGCTTTTTTTCAACGTGTCGAAACAGATCTGCAGAGGAGACAAAAAATTCGACGAAGCGGAAAAATAAATGCACTATACAATTGTTTCGAGAAGGCTATTTCATGGTAGAAGCATTGAAAACGCAGTTTTTTTTTTTTGCTCACCCGAAGGCTACCTCCACTTCCAATTTTCGCGCGAGAATTGGCTTTTTCTGTAGTCTGCTAGCATTTCTGCAATGCTCAATTAACCCCTTCGAATAGCCGAAAATTGACAGTTTCTTTTCAAACGAAAACGATTTTTTTTTCTATTCGAAAGCGAATTCATCAAAGAAAAAATTTTCATTTTCTTTCCATTTTTCATCAAGTTGTTTTTCCTTCGACTTTCTTCGTAAATTTTCCATATAAATACGTGCACATATAGTCATTTCACTTTTGTAAATAGAAACAATAAAGTTGTCATTAAGATTCATGATCAACGCTTAAACGGCTTCAATTTAGTGCATCCAATGACACAAACCCCATTGTTCCACCTTAGAAAATATCCAACCTTTGAGAATTACCTGTTGTCTGAGTATATGCATGGTTAGTGCCACTCTTTCAACACTATCAATATCCGACCGGAAACCTACCTCGCTATTTTTCTAACAATACATTTGAATTATCCATCGAGAAGAATTCTGTGAGAATGATGTAAAGTGAAGAAAAGTGCGAAAAATTATTGCTTATTGCACTGTAAAAAGTAGAAATTGCTCACAATGTCATCGGCACCAAAATTCGTCACTGGCGGATGAGGCAGTCGTTATGTCACAATTTCTATGTCTTTCTATCTCCTGTTCATCTTTGCTTCCTTCGTCTCTCTTAGCCTCTGATTTCTTCTTTACCCCCCCCCCCCCCCCCCCCCACCTTACCCCTCACTTACTCTCCTCCTGCTGCACGGCACCTATCTGATGTAGTGATTGGTTTTTTTTTGCAAACGTTTCCACACAACAGTAAAGTGAATTGCAGTCGATGCCCCCTCCTGGTTGTGGTGTATGGTATAAAGTGCTTTCTCCCACTTTCTGATCGTGCTTTAGCAATTTTTCAACCTTCTGCACTCATGATGTCCTTTCCTACAGAAAATGTGTCGCTCCAGTATTTCGTTACAAAACATTTAAGAGCTCAAGAGGGATGACTGAGATACTTGGATTTCGTCCATTCAAACATAGATGAAATCCTGGTACCTGATCCACACTTACGATTCATCGGCTTCGGCGCAATTGGCTCCTCACGTTTAAACTAAGCTGATTTGTAGGGTCTTGATTACTGAATAAAATTATGTCATTAATTTGTTAATTATGGTTTGGTCTCAGTGAGTGGCTGGAGCATCCTGTGATGTTAGTGTCATGTCGGTAATGATTGAACGCTATTGGGACGTAGCCGATTTCATTTTGCAGGCACAGAAACTGTTGGACGGATCGCATCAGCTGCGCATCGACGGTCACCACGTCGGCAGCGCCGGCCACGGCGGTGGTAACGCTTCCTTCACACTTATTCTTCGCTGATAAGAACATCCTGCAGGAATGACTTTTCTCCCCAATGACGAGCTACTCATCTCGGTCACTACGAAATTCTTAGTTGGATAGAAGCAAATAGCACTAAAAATTTAGGACACTGGTGATGGTGCACTAACTCTTGTTCCTTATTATGAGATTCAGCATGCAGTGTCGTAATATCAGGGAAGCTCTTTGTTAATTTGTTGTCCAAATTGACGTTTGAAACCATTCTCTTTATGCAAGTTTCTATGGTAAGGCAAATCTTTTTGGAATTTACCAAGTCGTTTTAGTTCTTTGTGTGAGCTATGTTAAGTACACATCAATCCTCTGGGCTGTTGGTATTTGCAGTCGACCTGGTACACGACTAAACCAAATAATGAAAACGTTTGACCGAGATAGGAGAGATGGTGCATGTTTGCGTTTTATGCTGTCTCTGCAGGCCACGGTCATAAAAAGGAGTTCGGCCCAGCGATGATCCTCTACTACTTGGCCTCTGCGTTCCGAGCGCTTTATCCTCGTCTAGACGACGATTTCGTAGATAAGCTCAACTATTACTACACAACCACTATCTGTAAGAGTCTTGTGATTTACATTGAAGTCGTTGGCACAAATATTCGTTGTTCTGCTTCTCGAAACGTTTTCATTCATCAACTAGAAAAATAAAACAAATTCAGAAGTGGTGAATGCCGCTGCAGTCAGAATCAATATTCCTTTGGCGAGAGTATAAAACTGTACGAATTATGGCACAGAGCACAAAACAAACTGTAGCTGTCCGTGTTGGTAAGTTGTGCTAGCCGAAAGCAAGAATCTATCATCTCCGCATGCAAAAACTCTTTGAGCGCGTTATTGTATAGAAGCGGTTATTTATTATTCAGATCGTTTATGCATATGAGGCGAAATGATTCCATGCCAAATAACTGTGGAACTCACTTTTCCACCTCAAACAAGAGGAAGGCACATGGCTCACTACACTGAACTGACCGTTACCGATAAACGACAGCATCCGAGAAGAGGCTGAAAATTCAAACCGCCTTCTTTATGGAAAAAAGCAACGAGCACTTGAAAGAAAGGAATGTCTCGGAGAAATGTGTTTTTCTTCTCACATCACTTCTCAAGAAAAGCGAAAAAAAACATCGAATTAAAATCCTACTTTCTCTTTCAACATTATTCCATTAAGTGAGAGATCGTTTGATATTCGTTTCAACATGGATGCGTGCCGAAATTCTCTGTGCGTATATCATTAAAAGCAGCTGCAGCGTTAATTCAGTTATTTAGTTCGTGAAAAAAAAAGCCTTCGAAGAGCAACAGAAGTAATTTGTCTTGTTCTGAATGAAGTGATTCTTATTTTGGTGAAAGAATTTCTTCATTTACTTCAGTTGGTCGCTAGAATGAATGTGCTTCTATTTGGCGACATTTCTCAGCCATCAAATTGCACAAACTTCAAGTCGTCGTTTGGTCCAATAAATGTGGCATCAGAGCATTGGCACGCTATCAGCTTTTAGCGGCTTGGTTAAATCACCACCTCTTTCATCCCCTTCTCGATATTCTCCTCATAAGAAATTTCTATGTGCCCCCACAAAGATCGGTCTCCGTTACTAGAGCGTTAGCTCAATACTAGATCGAAGAATTTTACTGGATGTTTCTCTATCCTTCATAACGACCGCATTATTTCGTCTTGCACAGTAGAGAGTGGTAATTTTCGTTGCCTGAACCGATAGAAGTGGTAGAATCGCTGTTCCTCGAAGAGGAAAGCTTGAGGCGTCAGACACCAAACAAAACGCTCTTTGTATTCGCGGCGAGAAGCAATCATAGTTAGGGACGCTGCAAGCGGCGATCTTTAATTTTAAAAAAATCGGTGGAAAAGCGGATGGGGTATGCGTTAGCGCAGAAATCGTTTAATGTGGAGCAAGAAACTTGTAAAGTCTCAGCACTGATATAGGTAGAGTTCAATCCACATTTACTGAGTCTGACTCGAAAATGTAAGGCTCTGAGGGCGAAGGCATGTTCGAACTGCTCGATAACAACTGATAGTACATCAAGGATTTCTTCATCATCCTAAAAGAAACCCTCCACACTCATAACCTAGAGGGAAAATAAGTCGAGGAACTTGGCCATAACTCTTGAAAGATGACGAAGAATTAAATTGATGTTGTATCGAGCAAACACCGCTCGTCGAAACGCTCAGCCTAAAATTCCCTATATATGCGATAACTTCAATCGGAAGTGAACAATTGTCGCTGCTTGTTCGCTTTTATCGAAATCTCGATGCTAGCAGCAATGAGGTTTTCCGAATCCGTTCAGAGAGATCTTTCATGCGTTGCTTGCATAAATGCCATTGTTCGTAGTCTGTTGCCTAAACGCTGCAACTGAGTATTTGAATGGAAATCATAGGCGATAATCATTCCGTTTGTAATTCTTTTCCTAAATCTTCTAAAATAATCAATTCAAAACGTTTGCTTCACTGGTTGCCTATCTTAGCAGAAAGAATTTGCCTCAGAGAATTTGTTGTCTTCGGAACAATCAAACAAATTTCTTCAAGAAGTTGCCCTTCAGCACGGCGCATACAGGCATCATTTACACATATGCTGATTTCAACCTTCGAAATCGCCTATACTGTGCTTTGATGAACGAATCGTGGAAAAAGTTATAAATGAAGGCGAACTTAGCGTGGGAGCAAACTCAGCGTTAAGATAGAGTCATTTTAGTTGCCCTTTTTAAAATGCCACCTAAAGTCTCAATTTCTAGAGGAGCTCAAGCTCAGCTCATGTACAACAAAAACTCAGTATGAAATGTGCCGTTTTCATCAGTGGATGAGATCAGTCCTATCTCTTTCATTCTCGATATCAAAAGACGTATGAAAGTCGTACTGTTTGCAAATGGTTGACCTCTTAGCGAACAAGTCTGTTATAGAATTAGTTGTGCATTATGTGTGAAGTGCACTATGCTTTTGAATCACTGAGGAATAGGAACCTATAAGGAAATTGCAAAACCGAAACGACAGCCTTGTTTTGATGTCGTTATGCTAAGCGAGCTTGATGATCTCGTTCGCTAATGCCAAGACTTATTAGTAAAAGTAGCAGCATAAATATAACGGCCCGTGCAAAAGGTGTCCTTGGAACGGGATCTTGGGAAGGAAATCATCACGAAGTCATAGCGAAGCTAGTCGCCTCTTCCGTTTTTCAACCGGCTCCAGTTGCCTCTTGTATATCGTCACTCTAATATGCGTTTTGGTTTACGTTCCTACATTCGGATTTTTATCTTGTAATCAACATCTGCTCCTTCCAAATGCGTTTTCCACGCATCACTATATATTATAACCATCAACTCTAACAACCATTTAGCTATGCTTATAAATTATGCATAACCTCTTCCTTGGGGCATATGAAATAGCTGAAAGCAAAACATTTCAATCACATTCCTACCGTCAACTCGGTCATGTGGCTTCAGCTGTATTATTACCTTCTTGGAGTATTCATGGCTTTGCAACACCCATATAGATGTTGAAAGATTTCATCGAATTTTAAGTGGTCACAGCGGTCGTCTTTTGCTTCCTGTGATGTTTCCATTTGTGGCGCAATTGAATAAATTGAGCTATGAAGTGTGCTGAAAAAGCTGCAGTGAATTTTGATGTTCTATGCATATGTTCGTTGAAGAGTGTGTCTCTTTTGAAGAGGCAATGATGGGCTTTCTTTTCGTTAGCAATTTTTTAAAACAGTTCCTATAAGGAGATATTCATCACTTTACATCAATGTTGTGTTTTAGAGAGTTTCGATTGAGGACTAATCGTATAAGTTAATGCTAAAACCTGTTTTAAGAGAAACGATATCATAGTCTTTTTTTTTCTCAGCTTTTATTTTTTTTTCAGTGGCGTCTTTCGCTCTTCTCGTCTCTGCCAAGCAATATGTTGGTGAGTGGCTATGCAGTTCTCGGTAGAAAGGGTTATATGCTTTTCATAGATGTTGTGTAACAAACGCATATATGATGGCGGCTAGCGTGTGATGTGCACTGCTTGGTGAAGCACCAAGACAAGTGTTTTGTGAAATATGCGAGGGGAAATGCGAAGAGCGGATGCCTTAGGGAGGTGCTGTTGAGCATCCGAACGAACAAGAAGTTGCGCCCTACAAGAAGAATAATCTTCCGAGATAGGATGCGTGTTTATTTGCGAAACGTCGCTGTGCTTAATCGATGGCGTCAAGTGCGCTAAAAAGTCTCTTAAGAGGCACTCGCACGCCAATTCGGCGTAATTGTGCAATAGAAACGTGAGAAACGGACCGCTTGTCACAACTTGCTGGAAATGGTGATTGTAGAGTAATATGTTCGAAATTATCATAGTTCTAAGGTTGGTGAATGTTTAGGTTTTCCGATTCAATGCTGGGTTCCTGCAACGTTCACCGATGCAATGGAACAATACACGGGAAAACTATTGTTGGTGCAAAAACACTTACTGGGTACCAATGCAGGCAAGTGTGTTTCGTTTAGTTCAACCAAAGCAGCCGCAAGGGAATACATCCGCTCATGCCATTTTACAGATGTCAGCCGAGTTAATTGACATTATGCCTTGTTCTTTGGCAGCATTTTTTAAGCACCGGAATAAGCTATATTCTTCGGCGAAGCAATCAACTCAAGTAAACGAGCATCACTTTTCACTTTCAAATCTCACGATTTATGCCATAATTTTTTTTCAATGCAAATGTGCTAAATAGTGCACCTGTGTAGACATAATTGTGCTTTTGCTATGAGCTCTCTTAATGCACGTTAATATGACTATAATACCGAATTGACTAATTCATAAAAATACGACGAATTCTTTTCGATTATTAAAGTTGAGTTCTCGAGCGTATTTCATCACTTTATTCTAAAAGGGCCAAGAAGTGTGGCTTTATATTTTCTCATCGATAAACGGCAATTTTAACGGAAGATTATGGCAACAAAATGACATAATAATAAATTTTTCATCGAGTTTTTTATTATTTATAATTGCATTCAATAGAATTCTTCACATCTCCACCGGAATGCCTATGTGATAGATGCATGAAGAAAATTTTGCTGAAAATGACAAAAATTACGTTACGTTTTTTACTGATAGAAATCATTATTGAATTCAATCACCGAAATAGAGAAACGCTATAGCGTTAGATTTGCTTCATGTTTTTCGACGGAAGAAATCAAAATCAAATTTTAAACGCATTTATTTGCACAAAATACGTTATTTCACTAAGTCTTTCGGGAATCAACGCCTATGACTAGTTTGTCAAGTGAGTGGATGATGACCACGTCCATCTAGCAGAAAAAAAAACGACAGAATAGGGATTACATATTTCGCCTTTAAGTTTGTGAAGTGGTTTGCTCGTTGCGCTTTTTCCTTTCATTTAATAGGAGAATTTGATAAACTTATGGAGTTACGAAATGTGCACGATTCCCACTCAAAAAAAAAAAAAAAAAAAAAAAACTACGGACAAATGAGATTAATAGAGACACATTGTGGTGAAATTTCCACCTACCACAGTTCCTGTCTTCAGTGATCTTCTCTCAAGTCTATGCAGTTTTTGCTTGAATTGATCATTCTTCAGGAGGACATTCCCCGAGAAATTTTATTCACGAAGGAATCGACAAATTGGTTACTATCAATGGGTTCCTTTATTCTTGCCATTGAGGCGTTGCTATTCTATGTTCCGTGTATATTATGGAGAGGAATGTTGTATTGGCACTCAGGTAAGAGTTTGTAGTTTTTATTTGCTAAAGCTATATGTTGCTAAATATTCATTCACCTATATTTGTCATTATCAAAGCACCAGGTTTAAAACTGATTCATAGATATGTCACGAAGCGAATATTTTGTGTAAATGGCTGCAAAGATGAAACCTTCAAAAGAAAACACAGACGAAAACAATCAACTTATACACTCTCTTTACGGGTGTCGAGAGTCATCGTTTCCGTCTTTAAATTTTCTTTCTCAGCATTCATCAAGAAGACATAACTTCTTGTGCAGCTTCATTGGACAAGTCTATGAATTTCCACTCATATGTTTCATTGAAACATCGCCCAAAATTTGTGTAAAGTTATGTGCTTAGAGTGTATAACTTTTTTCAATGCATCGAGGAAGCGCTGAAGCCTAGCAGATATGAAAAACGCTTTTGCAACTATATATGCCTCAGATGAAGTCAAAGTTCGTCATGCATATGCCA
Organism: Ascaris suum; assembly: GCA_013433145.1. Classification (NCBI taxonomy): domain Eukaryota; kingdom Metazoa; phylum Nematoda; class Chromadorea; order Rhabditida; family Ascarididae; genus Ascaris; species Ascaris suum. The sequence goes on from CM024189.1 coordinate 674,757, forward strand.
TTTTTTCACTTGTGAACTACAATTGCTCGGAGTTTTTCTTCTCAGGTTTAGCTTATATTTGTAGATTGAACTTGATTTAACATATTTCAGCGGCATACAAAATACTACGACTTTTTCGCATCTCAGCTCGAAAGAATTACAGGTGCTGCTCGTCCGAATCATTGAAATTTGAAATTCGTACGAAAAGAAAAACTGCCGGCTAACAAACTAGTTTAGGGCGTTTTTTAGCGCATAAGTGACGTTTTTTGCTTCTTTCTGTTGAATGTGTCAGCAAGCCGAGATCGAAACTGTGACGAGGTGGTTGGTACTCCTCGGTCACTAGAACTTTTTTTCGGGGAGAAAAAAATCACTAGAACTCCCTTTTTGTTATTTCGGGAAATTCCGGGGAATCATTATAAAATTTTTCCTTATTCTCAGCAGTTGTGTAATTTATGTCACTGTGTGTATCGCATTTATACGGCCGGTTCGGCCTGGTGGATTCGAATTCTCTGCATTGAAAGTTCTGGAATGTTATTTTTCCGAGCGTGACACTTTCTGAGGAAGTTTTTGTCGATCATGTGTCTGTGCCAGCCACACGACATCGGTGTGAGGATAATTGGGCCATGTTGACAGCTATAAGAGAGTGTTATTGCAGGTATCAATTTGCAAGGGCTTGTACAAATGGCTTGCGATGCAAGGTTGATGGACTCCGACGTGAAAAGTCGCACCGTCTACACTATGGCTAGACATATGGAAGACGAAGTTCAGGTTGTTATGCTCTCTTCGTTTTGGGCAACTGTTCTGATGAACTCATGCGAACAAGGTTGTGAATTTAGTTCAAGCATTTGCAGTTAACGCACCTCGAGCGACAGGGGCATGCTCGCACCTGCTTCTCGTCTATGCAAGTCGGCGGTCACTGCGGTAGACACTGTGGATGCTACGTTACCATGTTATATATAGGCATTAAGGTAAGCATTCCAACGCTGCTCTTGTAAAATCTTCACTTGTTAACATTATGAGGTAAGTGCCAAAACAATGGACTGGTAATACTGCACTTCAATAAGAAGCTTTTCGATTATCAAAGGAGTTTTGTTCATATTCTTTACCTCAATGACTGTTTATACGAAATTTATTGTTCAACTGAGAAGTAAAAAACCAATAACTCCCAAAAATTATATTCCCGATTCGTCGCTAGCGAGCACGAAATTCATGAATTACCTATGTATAACAGCATTTTCGACGTTTTAACATTTTCTGCCATCGTCTAGAACACATTTGGCATAATGCTTGTGAGAAACGCGCGATGTATTCATGGTCTGATTGTGAACTAAGGAGTAGAGTTCTGCAGAAAAGGGGAACTTTCATGTAAGTCATAGGACAAATGGTAATCAAATTATGTTGGAGAGGAGGTTTAATTACATTATTCGGACAAGGTTTTTTAAATGAAGTGTGAGAGGGAAAACAAATGCAGAAGCGTACAAGGGGACGACATATGGTTTCACTATCCCACTCACCCATTTAAACAATTCTATGATTTATTAACAACACCTAAAGTATGTAAAAAAAAAATTTTTTTTTCATCTAGTTGGTCCACTCATAGCAATCTATCACGAATTGATTGCTTTCACTTCAAACCGATCACTGCAAATGAGAATCGGCTGCTGTTAAATTCCAGCAAAATTTTCTCACCTTTAAACGTCTGTATTTTCTTTCCATGTCGTTCTACGTTTAAAGGTGGAAAACTTGAAACATGAAATGGGGAACATTCAGTGGTTGGCTTTCCCCATGATAAAAACTATGCTCCTCAAGAATGATTGCCTCAGTGGCTTCCGACTTGAAACTACGGAACAGGTTGATTGATATACGTACATAGATGCGATGTCACCAGAATGCGCATTTGAAAAGCAACTGCACAGAGGCATATAAAAATGAAATAAAGGGAAAAAAATTGAAAATAAGAATGGCAAAAATGAAGGGAAGCGAACAAGTGTGAAATACGAATTCATCGAAGAATTCTAACTGCTCTCGTCAATTTCACCTGCTTTGAGTTGAAATGCCCGAATGTCGGCTATTTCTAGTAGATTACGTTTTCCCCACCCGCTGTTCAAGTTTGCAATCATTTTCACCTCTTGAACATGCACGTTTCTGATATTTTCTCATAGATTTCTAGTGACATAGAATCTGAAGTTAAGTTTATTGAAAATTCAAAGGTGTTCCACAATGCAGACAAGTCTCATCCACATAATCTTGTCCGCATCCGCATATTCGCTCAAAAGCGTATCCATCCCTCATGTATGCGCCAAATTTATGAAGAGACAAATGATGCAATCACTTATAAACGCAATGCTGGACATAAATATGTGAGGCTATCAATTTTCATTTAAGATTGAGTGGTGTAGCTACTAAAAACATTAATAGATAGGACATTGGAACGGAGTATATTGTTTACGGTTTATAAACTTGGTGGAAAACAAATCGAAATTGGAGTAAGACGCGCTCTATCCAACTTGCACCTCTTAAGGTATTGCGTACGAAAGAAGGCTCATTCATATTTTTCTTCGCGATCAATTGTGCCTATTTCGTGGATTTCGAGTTTAAAAAGTTCGGCAGAATAAAGTAGGTAGCAATGTTCTCCAGCTTCTTCAACACGTTCCGATTCTCATAATGGCGGATTTACAGGAGTCTAGTTGATGAAAACTTCTTTGCTCATAAGTTTTTTGATAATGGTCTCGATTACCGATAAGTCAATTAAGAGACGGGAGCGACTTTAATCTCCATAAATGTTTCCCCTCATCGTGATGCTATTTCTGAATGATGTGTTGCATTTCGCATAACCAGAGTGCATAAATAATTCGCCATTCCTCTGCTACGGTGTTCGTGAAGATGGCAGAATGTGCCGAAACGCCGAGAATTGATCATTCTATCCATTAACTTATCCATTGTTCCTTCGCTCAAAAACCGCTGACCAAAATACTCATTGGTTTCTACCCACCTCCTAGGAACGATTGTTTTTTTTTAAAATTTAATGCATTTCAAAAGATTATTTGAAATCGGAGGTATCTAAAACAAACATGAAACAGTGGAACTCCTTTTATTGTCAAATTCTAGTACTGAAAGTCATAAAACCACAGAAAAAAAAGGTTTAAAAAAATGTTCATGGAAGATGCGTTGTTTTTCGTTCGTCGTTTATTATGCAAGTAGCAAGAATTGGCGACCAATGACAGCTAAAAACCCGCAACCTCTAAATCATCAAAATATAACGTTTACGAGTCGTTACTGGCAGCGTACTGCTGCAGGTCACCAAGGTTCCATTACCTGATGTGTAAACTGGAGCGCAAGCGAACCCATCATTGAGCAAATCTCAATAGAACTGAAATCTTTATGGGGTGACCAGAAGCTCTTCGGTGTATCTTTCCATTGAAGTATTTTCAAAGACTGTGGAACTCAAAAACCTGGAAGAAGATAATTAAGGGTCATTTTTACTCACTGAGGTGAAGTAAAGAGAGATTCGCATTCTTATGAGATAGTCGTCAGAGTCGTTAGAAAAAGACGCCAAATCTATAGGATTTTTGGGGTGAAAAAGTGCAACAGTTGGGTAGGTCAACCTTTCACTTTTCAGCAAAGTTTTCCACTTTAATGCCATTTTAATCCATAAAAATACCGCACCTTTTGCATATGTTTGGAAGCGGTTTTCGCAGAGCAACTTTGCGAAAGCTCCGTTCGGGCAACAAAACTCCGCACGTTCAGGTGCCTGATGATGCATATTCCTATGCCTCCATAAGCTTTTCGCTGCAAAGCTTATCAACTAAATTCTTCGAAGGGAATCACTTCCGGGCTCAAGGTAATAGCAGCAGTAGACGATTCGTCGCGGAATACAACATTATTCTATTTCCGCCAACCAAATACGAATTACTTACTTCTTGATACGTTTGTACCGTTTTAAGCGCATATGTATTTTGGACGATCATGGGCCTCTTACCATGATTCAAAATCTGCATAGAATAAAACATGCATACAAACCAGCAACCTTCATCTTTTGAGTTTCAGCTCTTAAAATGTTTATGACCCTCAAAAATTGTTTAAAAAAAAAGAGCAAAATTTCCTTCAACCTACATGGCCATCACACTAGCGTAAGTGACATTTGATGAGCGTATTTATAAGTGATCATTTCAGATGCTTTACTCTGCCAATGTGATGCTACAGTTTTTTCTTTTAAATCATCTACTCGGTGCCAATGACCTCGCATATGGATTTTCTTTATTAAGGGATCTTATGCATGAAGTCGAATGGGAGCAAACGGAATGTTCCCTCGAGTTACTCTTTGCGATTTCGAGGTATGTTTTGCATTTATCTTGATCAAAACGATTGCTTCGTTGAAAATTTCACATCGTTGAGGAAATGATATCAGGTGATTGTATTAAACGAATGTTTGCTGTTTGAGGTGAAATGACCATCATGTAAAATGACGATGACGAGCACTTTGTGCAATATTGTTGAACAAAGTGCATAATGTAAGCAATGTAATTCATTCACTCATCAGCTATTCTATTTTTTATACCACTGAAAATCTTTGAAAGTGTTCTATCTGATTGCTTTGAAAGTAATCATGAACGACATAGGATTATTAAATCATTGAAAAATTAGCGATATTTGCGAAAATTTTACAGTCGATATGCCAAGCATTTGTAGAAGATGTTTGCCGACAGTTGAATCAAGTAAATTTTGAATGCATTGTTGAGCATAGTTTGTTATTTATGACACTTGAGGAAAGCGGCTGATGCGATGAGAGGAATTGCATAGGCGCATTTCTTGCTAGCCTCTCTGGCGCGCTTTCCCATTTATGAAATTCGCTGCAAAAACAAATGTTCCAGCAGAGTGTGATAGCACAACTAGAGGAAGAAAGTCGCCATATTTTAACGGAGTAGGCACTGCTTTAAAAATTAATGGAAAATAGGCATGCATTGTTATTTCCGTCCAGTTAGCGCGCAAGCCAAATCGTTTTGCACTCTTATAGAGCCTCGCCAACGAACGTGTAATTCACGACGAAAGTTGTGACAACCGTGACATAGTAGTGCTATGAGCGCAAGCTTATCAGCTTTGCGTTTCTGTTTTTCTATTATCTTGGGCGCTGAACGCTTCGGCTCCCATATAATATCCCAAAAACTGCCCTCTTTACTTACATTTGAACAGGCCTCATCACTCGCCTAATTTTTACCGAATAAGCTCTATACAAAGTTTTGTCGAAACCACACGCCACTCCCTCTAATCAGTTAATTACCCTACACATTAGTCCCTTTGTTCTTCCTTGCTTCCACTAGTTTCGACCGGAGAGCTGCTGAAGTGCTTCTCGGATCGGTGATGTCCTTTTTTTCTTAGTTATCCAGCGTGTGGTTTTTCTGCTGGCTTTTGATGAAGAAATTGTTGTTGAACGCGAATGTGCGTGCATTTGACGCTCCAAAGATAGAACACAACTGAAAAGGAGTCAATAGGCTCTTCGAGTGCATTTTGTCACACGCACTTAATTATTCATACGTCGTCGAATATTTTTCCCAAAAGGCAATGTTCCGTCTTTTGCAGCTGTGATATGCAGTTTTTTTTCGTGCGTTTAGTAGCAAGCATAAATCGCCCCTTTTCGCTTACTTTTATGATGGGATCGCGCTCTTAGCAATAAGAAATGACGCCATTTTCATTTTATTTCATCTACTTCGATTAAAACTGTGGTGCTTTTCGAAATGGCACAGACGCAAAGCTGTCCGCAGTGCACTTATTACTGTTCCAGTGTGTTAGTACAAAAATAGATTAAATTCCAGTAGGTTTGCGCTGTAGGTTTAATCAAAAACATGGCAAGGGGGTTATAGATTTTGATCCAGCAGGGAGGGGCAGGGGAAGGGAATGAAAGGTTGGGATTTCACTCCATTGAGTTTAGTCGTTTGACTTTAGCGTCGCCATCATTCGTTAATATTGCTCCGTTTAATGTTGCGTCTATCAACTTGTCTCTAGCTAGCTCAATTTCGATAGATAAGTCCAGCAAATTGTGCCTACCTTTATTTAGTTATTTGTAAGAAATTTTAGAGCTTTCAAGTCATACGTATAGCATTTTTAATTTACAGTGAAATTACTGAATTGCATACTTGTTGTTTTGTATGAGATTTGAAGACTTTCATAGATAGGCGCCTCAAATGCGTCTAAGAATACTTTCGTTTTTCCCCTCATTTTTCCCCTTATTTCTTTTTTTTTGCTCCTATTTCTTTAATGCACTGCTGTTTTTTTCTTTTTTTTTTTTTTTTTTTTTTTTATCCAATTTAGAGAATAGTTGCAAAGCTCCTGAGGCAGTCATTCAAAAAGAGAAAAAAATGAGTCCGATTCTAAACTCATTCGTGCTTGCGGTCAGGGGTCTAACTTAGAAAAACTATTATGATATGGGGCATTTTCCGCTCTATTCGTATTATCTTCGTTTTCCTCATCAATCGCGAGGTTGCATAAACCTCAGCGAAGAATTCCTCGTTGCTGAAAACCTTAGACCATATGTATAGTTTCCTCTATAACGGAAAATCTAACTAGCCGTAGAGCGAGTTGTATTGTCTATTAGTATCTAGAATGTTGACCAGATGGGATTTGATTGATGCTCAAAGTTAGCAATCAAACTGCGATCAAATTGCGCACAATCAAAGATTGCTGTTGTGTTTCGCGTTGAAATATAATGGAATGGACGTATTGGTAGCCGCAAACCTTTTTGCACTAATATGCAGTCATGTCGTTTAACGTTTCTTGTACCAAATATTTTGTGGTAGCGGTTTTTTTTTTCAAGTTAGCATTAAAAATTTTCTCATGAAATAATTTTTTCCACTTCACTCATGATTATGAAGGGCACTTAAAGTACATTATATCACAATATTGATATCGTGTAAGTGCAGTTCAATTTTCTGTTTGGTGGCCTAATAATGTACAAAAGATCTCAACATTTATCTAATTCAGTTTAGCGTTGTGTTCATTTGTTGAAGAGAAAGAAATAGAGTGCGCACAAATGCGATTGTTCGCACACCGAATGCGATAAAGCAATTTTTCTTTTTTTTTGGATTTCCGAGAGCCGAAAAATGCTTGCTTGTTCTGATAGTGGCAGCTGTTCACAATACTCTCCGATTAAAACCACCTGTTTACAGTTAAATCAATAAGATCGCCAATAAACCATCTGCATAGAAATCGTTCGTTTATTGTTTATTTCGATATGTGTGATTTGATTTTTTTAGGTTCGAGTGCTTGGAAATATTCATCGGCATACAGTACAGTGCGTCTTAATGATAATATGTTCAACGAAAAAATATTTCTTTTTTTGTGGTTTTGGTTCCTCACAGTTGGATTGATAACCGTTTTTAACACTTGCTATTGGATCCTTATTATGTTTATTCCGAGCCAGGTGAGTTCAAATTTCCCACCTTAAATGCGCTTTCTTTATAACAGTTTATTGCCATATTGAGCAGTCGTCTAGCGCAAAGTTGAATTGTGTACCTTAACTAGAAGCACTTATTTTATAATTGAGGTGGTGTACTTAATATGGTTGAACAGCTCATTCTTCGAATTTTCATACAGCAATCAAAAATAGGGAATACTTTGCACTATTACGGTGGTGTTCTGAATCCATATGATGCTATTGCAGAGCTTTTTCCTCTGAATGCTTTTAATCTTTTCATGAGAGAGATAATAGATCAACCGACAGAAATATCAATTCATTCATGCATTATTGTGTATTTTAATCGAACGTTGCTTACTGATATTCGCTTTTATAAGCGCATTTTTAGTGCATAGCATATTATCTATACCTTCCCATTGTGATACTGATGGTACAGCACAGATATGAGGGAACTTCTATAGATTTTTCGAATCTTTGTTTTTTTTTTGGCGAAAAAATTCGCAATTCATCAATTTCGATAGAACAAGATAGAGAAAGAGCGAAATTTTTCGCATTTTCAGTTGATATTTCTCCAGAACTTATCATTTCTTTTTTTTTCACCAATTTTGTCTTTTTATTTATATTTCGATTATGAGTTCTTGAAAAACTCAAAAATTTTGTCGCTAAGCTCTATCACCTAAATAACATGGGAATGATTGTAGCATGGTACTCTCGCAAGTTTATAAGTTATTTCCATCTAAAATACATCGGAGCAATGCGTTCGAGGCAAATTTTACGCACTAGACGGAATACGAGGCGAGTTTGGATTAGCGCATTTCCCAGCGCTAGTATAAAGGTGTTTGTACTCGACAATTTGCACCACTCGACTAAGTGCATTTTACAGCTTTTCGTTGCGATCTAACCTTTAAAAAATGCGATTAATATTTGTCATTTGAGCGCAACAAATTCATCCCCCCCCCCAAGAAAACAGTCTCACGGAAGTCACCGGTTTTTTTAGGAATGTCTTTCATTCGGAAATATTTGCGCGTGCTAAGTGAGCATCCGTCAAAGCCCGTAGCGGATGACGTCTCTTTACGGAAGTTCACTAATCAATTCCTTCGTAAAGATGGTGTCTTTATGCTTCGTATGATATCGACACACGCCGGTGAGCTGATGAGTAGCGAATTGATCCTTGCGCTTTGGCAGGTTAGTTATGCTCTTCCTTGCGTTAAAATTTTCACGCTTGTTTCATTTTCATATCCTTTATTCTAGTTGATTAATTGCATCCTGCAAGACAAATTCATACAACAGGCGATTGTCAAAAGAACAGGTGATTGAGGTTCCCCAAGACATTTGCAAAAGTATCACACAAATTCTACACTCACATTCAGATATGTAATAGGACAGTGTGAAAAAGTTTGTCCAGTAGCGTTGCAAATGTCCAACTTCAACTTGAACAATTGATTTTCAAAAGACATGAGGCGAAGTACCTGTAGATGGTACCAGGTGTTAGCTGCTAATAGATGGTACCAGGTGTTAGTGCCTTTAAGCAAACTTCATACGTAATTACAGGATTTTAATAATGTGGATCGCTCACCTACTCAATTCTGGGATGCGGAGCACGGCGGAGGTATGTGATATGATTAGTGCGACAGTAATTCTCATTTTCACCAATATATCAATAAGCCTCTAATGCCACATTCGTTGCTGCGTTTGTTGTCATTTTTTCAAAACTTTTCCACATTTCTAGTGGAGGAATGGGAGAATCGACGCTACCTAATGAAAAAAAAAAAAGAGATTAGTCCAGATGTTCCGCAACTAAACAATAACCAACGATCAGTTCAGAAGGGATGTGAGAATGGCTGGCCAAGAAAAAGGTGGCAATAAGAGCGAACCTATTGAAATTTGTTACCGTTGCGATATTTGCAAAAGAGCTTTTTTAAATACATGCCTTTTGAGCTTTTTATTAAATCGACGGCAGTAATTAAAAGCCACGTGATGCAAGAAAGACTGCAAACTTGGAGCGGCAGGATCGAAACCTCGAGATCCATAAGGTGCATCTTTAACTCGTCCAGCGATACTACTGCTTTCTCACCAATCTTTTGCGAATTCCATTTTGCTGTTTCTTTTGGTGAAAAAAGCTACTTGATATTTTTTCAGATGTCTGCCTCCAGAAATGTCTTTTTGAGATGTGTGTGGGTGTGGGGGGGGGGGGGGGGGGGAGGGGGGGGGATAGTGGTGTAAACCTTGTTGACTTTTCTGATTCTTTTATACAGCAGCTGCAGAAATCGCATTGGAAGATCTCTATTGCACTGCTTTCTTGTTTCACAGATGGTATTACTGGCGTGATGTTGTGCTGAGACCAGTTGGACATGGATGCAAGCTGATTTCATTTGCAGGTCATTTAACAACAAACGTTTTTCAAACTTGGGTGAATTTGGTGGGTTCATTAGATCAACTCGTAAGATTAACGTATACAAAGTAATCTTGAAGCACAACCTTACGAACCCATCAACGGAGCATGCTAACGAATTTTGGTTTTATCATTAAATGTGTTAAACATTCCTACGGAAGAAGCTCGCAATCGTAGCAAGGGAAGAACTGAACAAAGCTTCCAGGCGCACCAGGACGATGAGAAGCCTCGCACGAAGCCGGTCACCGAGTCAAATGTTACCGACGACATCTCAGTTACGGCTTGCCTGGCGAATACTGGCAGCAGAAAGCTACCCTAAATGGCCGCCTGCAGGCCTGCTTTCCTTTTGCTCCCAATTATGGCTCAACGATGACACTGCCATCCTGCGTACCGCACAGCACCATGCTTTGCAGCCGACGTTCCTTTACAGTCTTCTGATGTTTAAAACCGTGCCACAAATGCGCTCACGCCTGTGAATGTTTTGGACGCATATTAAACCAATCCTTGTATTTTATTTCATCTGAACATGCGAACTGGCAGAATACACGAAATTAGCGATCGCCTGGTATAAGCAACGTAGCGTCTAACGTTCTATATCAGTTCAAGTTTTTGCACAGCAAAACAAGATTCGTTTCATGAATTAAGGAGAGATGGGATAGCAACCAGGCAGAATTGCAGCCTTGAAATTCGACAACTCACGAACGCAACGGTTCTCAACAAATATTTTTGGGGAAAAATTGCGCGTTTATATTCAAAAAAGCATCGACGATCCCTTGCGGAGTTTAAGGACCAACCTGAATAGTTATTCCGTGAAAACAAACAAGGGCGGGTGAGGAGGGGAGTGAAGTAATGATTTAAAAAACAGGCGAAGGGAGAAAGGAAATCGAGAACAGACGAAGAACACAACGGGTCACTGGTAGTGCATATTATACCTACCAAATTTCGTCACTGTTAACCTCATTGGTTACTGACTATCAGAGAAACAGATATAAACGCGCAAACGTGCGCACAGGCACAACGCCGATGGCATCTATGCCTACTGTGACTGACAGGCTTCATTGTTACGAAGTGAAATATTTACACACCTATCCATTAACCGAGTATCTCAGTGCTTGCTGTTCAATCAGCTGAGCTTCGTCGATGGCCCATACTTCAGTTCAAGCAACACCAACGAAAAAAAAAAACATTACTTGAGCAAGAACCAACAGACAGACAACAATATCACAAGCGTGAATGGAAGACGAGTATAGAATTATGGCTGCAAAACGACTAATAACGCATTGAAACAATCTGCGTAATTCCGCATCGGAAACTGCAGCACGCCAAAGTAAAAAAAAAAAGAACACAACAATTCGAAATGTGGGCAAGCGATGAATAAGCGAGTGTCTACGCGAATAAATGAATTTCTTAGTGAGTTATGAATTTTTTTGCTTTCATTTAAAAAACGATTGTCTTTTAATATCATATAGTGGAAACTCGGCGAAACTGAAAAGTCGCGTTCTTTAGATCGTTTCATCATCAAATGACACACCAAAAAGGTGAATTAAGACCACTTAGATGTTAATAAACGGCTATTAAGAAAAAACAAACAAACAAACAAATAACAAACAAATAAAAAGCACAACAAGGCACTGAATAAAGCAAACGAAAGCATCATCGTAAACCGGCTAAAATACCCAACGCTGAAGAAGACAGCATATCCCTTAGCGTATTGTGATAGCAAAAAACATTGGAAGCATACAAAGCGTTGATCACTTATAATGAGAAACAATGAAAAATTCACTTTGCAAATACGTTTTTTTTTTGAGAAGAAAATATTTTTAAAAATGCGATTTGCGTTTAAAGTTGTCCAGAAGAATTGCAATATGCAATCAACAAACATCAAACCATCATATATTGCATTCCTGATCAATGGGTGGAATATTTCCTAGATACGCAATTTCACTAAAACAATTGCAACATTGCAAAGGTTCAATTTGCTTCGATTTAAAGCCCACTGTTGCACAATGTTCGAAAGTGCGCGTTTTTCTTTTTGAATTCTACGTCCATAAATCTAATGCTTCTTTAGCTTCACTTTAGATTTATATAGGCTGTTATTTTTATAACGGCTGCACTACATTACTCTTATTTTAGATTTATTTCCTTTTCAAATATTCTATCAGTTATTATATCATAATCTTCTTTCTTTCTGTGTCATTTCTTCACCAGTCTGTCAGCCATTTCCCACTAACTTTTGTTAGTTACTCTCCTTTTTTCCTTCAAATGACTCACGCTCGGAGAGGGCTACGCGTACCCATCTAATGAGGAATTACGCTTGCTTTTGGAATCTTGCAATGGTATATATTCGATACCGAATAACTCACCATCCATCTTATCCGCTCAATGTTTGATTCTCAGCACCACTCGATTACTCTATGTGAGAGAAGTTGATGAGGGGGAGGGGGAGAAAGGAAGAGGGGTGGGTGATGGGAGGAACAACACACAGATGACGTTCGTTCTGCAGAACATATTAAGAGAACGAGTACAGACCGTTCAGTTTTTGATTAATTTTCACTAAATCCCACATTCCTCCCCCCCCCCTCCTCGTCAACTTCCTCCCCTCACCATTTCTGAGCCTGTCATGGTTTCTCTGCATATTAACGCTCTTACAGCTTCTATCTATACCTTTCTAGGCATCTCAACTAATTTTTATAGTTGAATGGGCAGTAAGCGTCCTCCAACTATCAACTAAAGCATTCATCCAGTCCGCGTTTTCCAGATTTAGGAAATTATGCACAACCTTGAATAGACTTATCAGCACGAAAGCGCCTATATAGCACACAAAACCTTTTCATCTTATGTTGAAAATGGTAAATGTTAGTCTCATTTCTTCAACATAACATTAAAGAATGTCATCTATCACTTTACCTTTAGCTGCACATGCCAATGGGCCTGAATGATCCGATTGCTTTTATAAACATCCCTACAGTCTTCCCAAATGTGCCGCTAATTCACAATTCATATGAGTTTCTTGCATTAAGATATTCATGTTTGTTTTCAAAATCTTTAGTGATGTAAATGTTGCAGAACATACAGGCCGATCACTTTCTCGCTAGAGTGGTAGTCTTCCTCGACGACTGAACAGTTCCAGTCCCCGGGGTTTCTTTTCTAACCTATAAGATATGATCGTCAGATGACGAAAACAACCAAATGGGGCTGTGGTATTTAACAGAAGGATCCAAGTGAACAGAAAAATTCAAAGTAAGGTTCACGCAGCAGTAATATGCTGGGAGGATTTCCTTGGAGCCTAAGGAATTAACACAGAGAGATCAAGGCTTGCTTAACGTGGATCAGCAGCAATCGGCCACAACCATTCAACGTCACGGACAGCAATCGTATCGCTGAGATCGAGCCTAGAGTTGTTTTTCCTTGTTAGCTTGAGCGCGCTTCTCGTCATCCTCATCTTCTTCGGTTGCTTCATCTGCCAATGCTGTCTCATCCGGCACCATCTGAAAATCTTTTTCCCTCTCTCAGTGAGCAAATAACGCGGCGAATAAAACAGCACAGCAGGGGCTAATAAGTCTCCCGCTCCTTCCGAACGAAGAATGCTGAATCCATATGCAAAAATTCCTACACATTTTAGAGAGATCCCTGCTTTTCAAGGCATCCACCAATGCCGTCTCTAGTTAATAATCAAAAAAAAAAAAAGAAATTGTATGTATGGAAAAACTATTATGGTTGTAAGAAACAAAATCCTCCATTCCCATATATATCTTTTCTTGCGAACTTCATTCTTATGCTAATAAAGAGAGAAGAGACGAAAAAAAGAAGAAATTGAAACCGGAACGGAAATGGTTAAAACTTGCTCCTTTGTGGGACAGAAGTTACTTTCGAGTAATGCGCATTGATATTCGCAACATGCAAAGTTCTATCTAAGTTTTGCAGAAGTTTTAGTTTAGACTTTGCTCCCTCGAGTACGCGTACAACGATCCCAACAAGCATGAAGCACGCCAAAAAGCTGCGTCAGGTCATATTTATTTTGTAGGATGAAATCATATAAATCCCTGCCCTCTACCTGAGGGGACTATTCCATTCGATATCCTTTCTTGTCACAACTACTATGCAAATCAGCTGCCATGCAAAAGCAATAATCTCTACCATGTGTGAGCCTATCCCTCTTAACAACCGACTTGATTGATACCTCAGCTGACGACTGAGATGCGGAACGGATGTCTGTTAAAATTTTTGTCTGTCCAGCTACGCTCACATTCCGAAATTAGGCTGCACACCGCAACCATCATTCTTCAGCTGGGGAATGGTGGAAAGGAGTACCTCAATGAAAGATGTGCTTAGCCTTTCAGCTGCTTAAAGATTTAAAGTTCGTTTGAATACGACGGTCTGCTCAGATTGAAAAATGCCTGACCTTCTCGAACAGCATCGTTCAATGCAAAGAAATAGCAGCATAATTGAGTTCGCGATTGCTATTCACACATGAAACTTGATGGATTTTGAATGCAAAATGCAATCATTTCCAAACTTTTTCGTGAATATGAATAACTGCTGCATACTATCTCTCTATGTGAAACTTACAATACCAATACTAAAAATTGAAAAGATTATTCAATTGCGCAAATATAGGATAAAGCCTAATAAATTCGCATAGTTTAAGTGACTTACGTTATTGTGGAATTCGCTCATAACAACACCTCGAACTCCATTCGGATGCTCAGTGATGCATTTATCGACATGGGCCATTATTTTATGTAACCTACGTTCCATTGCTGGATAGTGCTTCTTTGCTAATATTGGTGCCACCGGATCGCTTGACATCGAACTACAACAAAAAAAAAACATCAAGATGAGATGAAAATTATTACATTCCATAGAAATTCATATAACGCCACCGGCATAAATCATGCGAGAAACATTCTCTTTGTTCGAATTAATATCACTTGTAGACAGACTTGATAGTCGATAACAATTTCTTTGCTTTTTGTTCTTGACGCTCTACATGACATATTTTTTCGGTGGATCCAGCGTTGCACAGGGATCAGAAATATGCACGAGGCATGATATCAACGTTCAATAAGACATGTCCTAATAAACCAAAAAGATGCCTCTGTTAAAACACAAAACGTGAGTTTTGTTCAGGGACAGTCCTGTTCATTCGTCACAGAAGGACTCGAATATAAAAGCACTATAGAAACAAACTGGGAAATGCCTAGTGGGAAGGATGCAATGTATGTCGTTTTACATAAGACCTAATAAGCCCCAAAGAAGTATCATGTGGACTCATCTTTGACAGCGTAGAAACATCGGTGCCGGAGACAGGAGCAAATGTTTTTAGTTTTTTTTTTTCCAGCATCCTTGAGGGTTGTCTTACGATGAGCCACCCTTGCTCAGAAGGCATTTTAGCATTTTCGGATTCAAGAGATGTCAGAGACCTAGCGAATCAATCTACAGATTCCTACTGGACTGATATAGTGAATTTCGAGTCAATTATTTGATTTTTTTTCCAAAACTAACTTGAACTTTGAAATAAGTCCAGTTCCAGTTAGGTTTTTCACCAATGCAGTTAATTTGATAGTGTTGAGTTAATTTTGACTCAGTTAAATAATCAGTGCAGGTGATTTTGAATTTCGAGTTCCAATATGCGGACAAACTTTGATTCCATAATGTGTTTAACCACAAAACAACAAAGTAGTAGCGAGGAACAGGTAGCTCGCACAGTAGCGATCACAACTGTCAAATGAAGCTGGCCCTGATATACATGAGAGTTTTTGATCCGTCTACCCTGAACACCTACAAGAAGCAAAACGCATTTGTGTAACCACGCATCACTTACGGGAACATAACAAAGTTAGTTTAGGGCCCAAAAAAGGACCGCACCCAAAACATCAAAAAGTTCGGCATTTCCAAGTTCTAGACGCATGGGTGCTTGCTGTTGTGCCGGAATTGCGAATTTCGAGGATTCATGCAATCGATGAAACCGAATTTCCTCGACTTTGGGGTGTTAAACAGCAACTCTAATTATGAGCCAGTAGTGCGCTGTTTTGCTATATATAAGATTCTCATTGAAACGGAAGCACAACAGAAAATCAGCGTGTAATGTATATTCAAAGAAACTGGAAAACTGGAAAACTGCAAGCTTGCCAAATAGCTGAAGTGCAGTGATCAGCATTTTATAGATATTTTATAGATATAAAATTATCAATTTTAGCAGATGAAAACCTTTCGAATGGAACTGAAATATCGAGATTATTTGCAGCTAAACTCAAAAACACCAAAAAGACACAAAAACAATCGCTAATTTCTTAGCTGTTATCATCCTCAACGAAGAATGAAAAATATTACTGCGAAAGAGAAGCAATCAAGTATGCATATGCACGACGTTTTGTTAGTTTGGATACATTTTAGTTGTGCATCTTCGATTGAATATTACAAAAATGTACCGTTCAAGTGCCTCACTGAGTGAGACAGGGCCTTTATAGTAATTTAGAAGCGTGCGCAACGTGGATGGCCTTACAACGCAACATTGTCGTAAAGGAAGAAGTATGTCATCGTCGTCAATGTCTGTTCTGCCGAACCTGATAACACCGAAATGAATTAGCATTAAAACTTAAGAAACCATTGCATGATCAACATTTCAGTAATCAAAATCACGCAAATAAAACCGAACCGAATATAAGGTAGGAATACTGAAAGACACTTTCACTAAATATAAACTTCTAATCGTCCTTCCGTTCTAAAATATATAGAATTTAGGCTCATTGGATAGGTGTCGCATGGTGTATGCTTCATTCGTAATAATGTGCCCATACGATGGCTAGATATCAATTTGTAAAACGTGATCGCAAAAGGTCATAGCACTCAGACCTATCAATTAAGCATAAATAACATTCCTCATCCAACAACCGTAAAATAGCAAAGCGTAAATTACGAGGATACATGAACAATATGCCGTATTGCTAGTGCCGTTCACTTTATTTCGCTTAAGAATTCACCATTTCGTTTAAGGAGAAGTTTAAGAGGAGTATTTCTTGAAAGGCTTTGAAATATTCAGATGCACATTTCCTTCCAGCGACGACTATGGCGGTCATTCCAACTGATTTCACATTAAGCAATGCAACCTATCACTGGCTGCAAAGCGATCTCAAGATTCCTCAAAAGAAAAACAATAAATGACGGCGACACCTTCAAATTGGTTATTATGCGAAACGACAAATTTGCAGTTTACTTGCGGTGTCCCAGCATCGAAATCAAATCTAGTTTCAGAAGTTCTGTGAGACAAAATTCATCACAATGCGTCTTCGACGGTGGAGACGCCGAAAATAATCCCTCTCACAGCCTCTAGGCACCAGGCTGCCGGTGGACACCATTCATTTGTTCCACTCATAGAGAATATGTTACAGAGAACTAGGGAATATGTTACAGAGAATGTAACTGCAGCAATAGGAAGGATTGCAGGTATACGTATAATCTAAAGGCTTGCCTCTCACATGCATCGACCCTAGCGGCACAGTCGGCGAACGGACCACCTCAGATGGCGAGGTTGAAGACAGACGCCTTTTTGGATGTCAAAGAAGCTGGCATTAGAAACGTGTTATAATAGTGGGTCGTGTTAAAATACGTTAAACTGTCAGTCGGTGACCCCCTGGTTAGTGACATTTGTTGGGTACTACGGTTACCCCAAAGCGCAATATCGAACACTGCCGACGTACGGCACTTATGCCTGTAGGAACTCGAAGAGCTTGAATTGCCTCACGAAGAATTTGAAAGCTGGCATTGCCTTTTGCAGCGTATGCTCTCAGCAGTACTTTGCAAACGAAAAAGGAACAAAGGCTCAGGCTTTAGTTGTTTGTAGAAATATTGCAGATGAAACGATGATTTCGAACACGAAATATAGCATCGGACGGTTGCTTGGACACGAACGTCAGTGGACATCCGAAGTAAAAGAAAGAGTATCCGACCATGATACGAAAAATGTTGACAACCGTCGCGATGTACGTTTTTGGCTGTCTGTCATCGAATAGTCCATCAGACAACGCTCCGAATGTCATTTTCTCCGGAGTGCTTATAGGAGGAAAGCAAACCTACCACAGTGATATACACGTCTAACCGTGAAGAGCAGTTAAATTTCCACTGATTGTTAAAGAGATTTGCATACGCAGTATATGAGGGAACCGTTCAAAGACAAGGTAAAGAGTTCTGAAGGTGTGGACAGATGTTTCTCCACGACTAAGTGAAGATTTTAAAAAAAATAGAAAGGCTATTGTTTCCAGCATGGTTACAGCCGGAAACCAGCAGAAGCGAAGTTAGGCGGTGATATCAGCACTTGTGAAATTCTCGATTCCACATAGATGATTGGAGCGCTCCATAAATGCAGCCAACTGCGGAATGAACTGTATCCAACGATGTTGGATGAGAAGCAAATCCTTTTAAAAGTAAAGACATTGATGCAAAGAAAGGATATGATGGTGAACTTTTTCCCATAACAAGAAACAACGACGTTGAGAAACCGCTGCTGAATACGCCATTGAAAGAAACATGTCAGCAAAGGAAATGCGTCCATTTTTCATAGGAATAAGATATCAGAGCTTACGCGCGACCGTTGTCGAGATGAATCGCATATGAAGGCGCATTTCCAAACACGGAGAATGACTCGTAATGATGCCTGTCTTGATTGCCTGAAAACATCCTTTCCCCTTCAAAAAAACTATCCAGTAATATAAATAAGATCGCTTTAATTTCTGTCTTTCATTCTAAAACACTGCAAATCCCTGTGAACGTTTCAAAACAAGTAGGGTTGGTTGCCACAAACATAGTTAAAATAAACGTGTTCTTCCACATCGTCCATAAACCGATCAGAAGCACTTGTCCTCGAAATTATGATAAATCCGTGTCTCAGGCACATTTTCTTATCTTATCAACAAACTGAGCATTTTAAGAAAAAGCAAGAAAATTCCTTTCCAATCACAGTCAAACGATGCAGAACAAATTCTGCTTGCAGTGCTGATAGCGGCTTTAAGGGACAAAACCCTACAAATATCTTCAGCCTGAATGAACGAGCGCACACGTCCGCGCACGCACACACGCATAGACACATACAACTGCATACACATATTTCTGAGACTTTCCTCACAGAGCGCATCAAAGTGTGCAAATTTTTCGCCATCTGCCAGATCTCTTTTGCTTCTCGTCACAAAAGTTTTCAGTAGTAACGACCACAACCTCTGTCTTATGCTGCCATACTACTAGTTTAAATTTCCGCAGCTTGAGTATCGAGTCAATGCCCTCGAGGAGTCCAAAATGAGAGTATACTAGTCAAACACTATAGCTGCAATCTAGCTAAGTACCTAACTGGTTTAGCGGTTGCGCTAAGCAAGGCTTCAACTTTGCTTTGAACCTTAACGGCAATAGAAATAACAACACTGTATTTAACTTAGCTTTGACGCTGTAATCGTTGTTGTCTATACATTACACGGTCACACTCATTGGTGTTAGCGTCTGCAAAGGCTGACATCTCGAGCGATTTCGAACATTTTCACATTCAATTTCAAACAATTAGTGCGAGTGAAAAACAAAAGTGACTGAATGATCCGCAAACTTTTTAAGGTCTTCGCACAAAAATTGTACTCCTTCATATTTCTATATAAGCATAGACGCCACATTCCTTTAAGCTACTCATTTAGCAAGAATATGAAAACGACGAAAATTTTAAACTTGACTCAAGAGAAAGAGATCGACTCCACCTATTAAATAATCCATGATATGTAAGTCGATCAAATCAAGAAGTCTTCTGCCATGCGCATATTGTGCCCTCGTCTTCACCTTTGTGGTACAAAACTCCATATCTTGTTGCCATGCAGCTACCTGATTTCGTTTAGAGTATGTTCTGGAAAGCACTTATTTCATTTGCAATATGGTAGACGTTCCTTCAAATAAAACCTCTATCGTTAAATGTCTTAAGATCGACAATAATAAATCAAGCAACACCTAAATGGTGATCGCTTTTATTTTAGTAGCAAAAATATTTGCGCTCTTGTCGAAAGAGTTTATTCATCATCAATTTCATTTCTGCAAACATACAACGGTTAATCCAATGAATCAATCGAGTGCAAACGAAAAAAGAAAAACACGCGCAACAATTCTCACCGTCTATAGGGCGATTTATTGTGCTTCCTTGGAACGTTGTTCTCGTCAGGAAGGAATACTTGTACTGATCCCTCTTTCATATCAGGTTTGCCGCATATAGCGTGAGTCGTATCGCAATAGTAATCACATTTGCTCACGAAACAATGATTCTTCGCTGAATTCATTATTATTAAATAAGAAAGAAAAGTGATGATAAGTATTTCAGGCTATTTTAGAGACAATCGATCAGCGAGAATGCGACTGTCAACAAATCACAAAGCGACTTCATCGATATCCATCTAAAGTCGACTTTGTTGAATGGAGTAGTGACCCGATTTATAGAAAAATGTACTATATCCTACAAATGACCCTTAATGCATTCAGTCCGTTTCTTTCTTCCACAATCATCAAACTTTAGCAGTTCCGAAAAAGTTCTCGACGTTTAGGTAGCATAACCGTGAAAATGGCTCTCTTCATTGATACCTGTTCTGGAATGTTTCTTTGAGTAATTCTAGTCGATGGAATCTCAACATCAAATAGCTACATATAATGCAGCAATTACAAAGGTGACAATAAAGATGCTTATAAAAAGCTTTCCATTTCAATAAATACTTGGCTAGATACCTCTCAATTTACATCATCCATATTGACTCGCTTTAAGAAAAGTTAGAGTTTACGGTTTGCGCCGCACTTCAAATTTCACTTGAAAAAAAACAAAGTTTTATTTCGCCTAATGAAAAAGAGCGCACAAATTGACAGTTTTCATATCTGGCAATCTATCAATACTTCAGGTGAATGATAACCTATAGTCGATGGCTTTCTAGACCTCATGTTGTTTCGATTCGTAGTGATAAGCTCATGTTCAGAATTAGATTAGCCGCTGAATAGACATATAATTCAGTCTGCAACGCCGAACCTCATGAAAAATGACTACTTCATTTCAACAGTTAGTGCAATGTTGCTATGAACTCAACGCCACAAGGAATCCCCCACTTATACTCGATTTATACAGAAATGCGGCAAATCGTGGGCACCATAGCGGTGGCAAACTGTTGAGTACAAGTTTGAGTGGATGTGCGTATATTAATAAACAAATTACATGCATCATTTCTCACGACCACAACGTCACTGTTTTTTCCAATGACGCAATGACATTCCTGCCCCTTCTCACCAATAATGATTCATACAGATTTTTATGTTTTCTAAGGCAGTTTCGACGATGCCAAGTTCGAATCAAGCACTGAAAGAATCAAGAAGTTAAGGTATTTCATCAAAAATTATTGCTCCAAAAATATAGAATCGAATGGAAAATTCAAAGTAAGCCGTTGAAAATGCAAAAGTTCGGGAATTAGTGGGGAAAAAAATTTTTTTTTTTTGAGGGAATTGGTATGTCACAAAATTTACCTAAAATTTAGTGGGATGTTGATGCGCGTTTCCATTAATCTTGAGAAACGATAGATCGATCTTGTATTGATGAGATGATTTTTAAAAATGGGAAAGAAAGTCGCCCTAAATTAGTTCCCTTCGACGAGAGTAATTTTATTTCTATGAGAAAGGTGAGTGATATCAAAAATATTTTCTCGGATGAAAGCGACAATCGGCAACGATTTATTTCTTATCGAAAAAATATTGACGAAATGTGGTTTGTTTTTTTTTTTTTCGTCAGGAATTTCAACACTTATGAAGTGTTTCAATCAATGAATGTTTGAGTAAGCAGTTCATTTCAATCACTGTCGATGTTTGAATAAACTCTTCAAAAGCGACCGGTAAAACGAAAACTATTCCTCGAATTTTTTTTTTATTTCATCAAAAAAAAAAAAAGAAAAAAAAACACATTCAATTGAATAAATATTTTCGCTCTTAAAACCCGCTATCGCATCTCATATTTAAAGCACTAATTCGCAAAAGGAAGCCGGCATTTGTGGTCAAGAACACATGTGAACTAAGGTTGTGGACGGGGTTTGAACGAGCGCAGTTCTAAGATAGGCAAATAAATGCGTTATTTCTTGTATGGACTTGTTCGGGGAAGTAAGACTTTGTGATGGTATTCACGGGAGCCAACCTGGTGATATGAAGAAGGTTTTCTTCAAACGCTTCTCTGCTTTATCCCGTAATTCAGCTGTCATATTGAATATGCGGCCAACAGTGGGAACAGCACGACGAAACTGCAGAATTCTAAAGTCATAGCTATGTGATGCTTCAAATCGTATATGAAGTCAAACATAGTTGTATGTGGATACTGATTTTTGCACAAACAGAATAAGCCATCTACTAGTGGATTTTAACGCACCTATAAAATTTCAACTTCATGAGGAGAAGAGCTGAAACGAAAACTCAAAGAAATCGAAGGTCCAATCGCAGGTGCAGAATTGACAGCATTGAAAAATTGACGCAATCAGATGCTTCGACTATAAAAGCAAGCTTTCTAATGTTGAAGACGACCTATTTTCGTGATTTCGAGCTTACTACAATATCTGTCGTGATTTTTCGCCTATTCTTTCCTGCAATCATCGTTTCATGCAACAATGATAACCCAGTGCCAAAAAATATCCACGCCCATCTTCTTATAGATCTTATAATATTTGCAATTAAATCACAACAACAGTTATACGGTGACTGTTAATGCCGATAAGCCATAGCTGCAGTGATATATTTTACAGGTACCGTAGAAATTCGGCGAGCTCGAAAAGCGCAACATTCTTGGAGTTAGATCATAGAACCGGATTCTCTCAGCGAAAAGGTAGGAAAGTGACGAGAAGAAATTTTGCACTTTTTGGGCATTTAAATGATAATTAAGTATTTTGCTCCTGCCAGATTAAAATCTATTTATGTGAAAGAGAATAACTAACAGTAATATTACTTCATGAATTTGCTAGTTTACAATATAAAAGAGGGCATTAATTGTTTCATCCTATTCTGCGATATCATAGAATGGATAATTTCAAAATAAAGCAAGCCATACTTGTCCAAGTGGAATGTTGCGATTTCAGCATGATGCCTTTCAAAATCGCTGAAATAGAAATGATTCGGATCCGACTCATAATCACGTCCAAACCTATAAATCTATCATTAAGCACGAGAGTAGAGCGGAATCACTTCACAAATCTGCTCTCTTTTCTGCGACGTCATCATTAAGTTTCATGTAGAAACACCATCCAATTCTGTATGATGTGCTTCACGCCTCAAATTGTACTTATTCAGTCGAACAACTTCACTAAAATGTATTTACCATCATTTACCCTTTGAGTCTGAGTACCAATGTGCAAAAATCGTCCTCCTCTTCTAAGAAGGCTCTTCGGTTAGGCTCTCTATCGCTCAAAATTCCACAAATAATTGCTGCTCGCATGCAAAGGAACGATGCCATAAAATTGGTTGCATATCTATCGCATGCAGAAAACTGCAACCTTAAAGATATGCACACCAAATCGACGATTTTCTCAAGGGAAATTGGCACTCATTCGTAAGCCAAATATTTCCTCCAATTTCCGAAATTTTCCACATTTACGATTGCCTAGCGCATTATGTAAATATCGTGCCTGTGCGAGTGCAAATGCAAATCTCTTTGCCTACGTTTCAGCTGACGAGTCCGTTCAGTTGAAAATTTCACAAAAAATTCCTTTTTCTGCTATTGTAGCCACATAAAATGCCAAAGAATGCCAAACGTATGAAAAAATTTCCTGTAAGTATATTCGCTCATAACTCTTTTCTTGTACGACGAATCAGTAGTAAAGCTAACTCAAGCGGTCAGCCTAAAGGATAATATATCCACTGAACTCTGGCTTCGCTGATTCCCGAATTGAAATGACCGAGGAGATAGGCAAATACACGCACAGAAATGATTTTCTCATATTGCACTCAAAAATGTATACTCTAATAAGAGCGTGTACTATAACAGTTGAGGAAGTGGATAATACTATTGAGCTGAGCAGTACGTCGGGAATCGCCAGTTTCAAGGCGCGATACGGCGAGGAGAGATCTTGAGGGCGAAGACATAGATTTGTTGGTGTTGGCAGGGGATTTCAAACAAAATCGCCGAAGCTCTTCCAGCAGGTTTCCATTTTCTGACCATACTCGCTTATAATCCGCTCGAAACAAAGAAGCTAATCTAGAAGAAAATCTAGAAATATTTCACCTCATTGGTTTGAATACTGCCTGCTCATCATTAGAGAACGTTATGATGAGCTTCACTTGAGTGCCTCCTTCCATTATGGCAACGTTCTTCACCTCTAGCGTATTCAAGTCGCGCAACAGATCGTTCAGCAACTGCAAACGTCACACTTATAACGTTCGCTTGTAATTGTTCTGTAAGCATATTCTGCAATCAACTTAACTTTCATGACTCCTATGCCATAGCCAAATAATCTGGGCCTTACGGAACTTATTCAAATAAATCAAGGTGTCATTCGGTACAGGGAATGGGCAAGAAGACATAGCCACCCTCGTTATCTCATGATGCAAATATCTTCACTTCTGCATAATTGAGCATTTGCTAAAATTTCAAAAAGCTTTGGCAAAGCAAAGAATTTGAGAACTACCTTTTCGCTCATCACCTTTGACTAAAGTTTCAATTGTGTTGATATCGATACCTTCAAAGTTCGCCTCCAAACTTTATTACGTTTCAAAAAGCTAGATCCCTATGGGTAATTACAAGTGATGTCTACTAATCGAATATACCAAAATCGCTTATTTTGCCATCACAACGAGCATAAGGTGATTTATTTTACCTCGCACAGGAATATATTGTCCAAGAACGAAAGATCTTTTTTTAATGAGTGCTTTGAAATTGACGGAATGAATAATCACATCTATGAATACTATTCCCGAGCGCGTTCAATTCTAATGCAATTGGTATGCAATTTAAAGTATCATCAAATCTTTAAACCTTCAACTAGTTTAGGTGGCGATAGAATAATGCGCATTTTTAACAGCATACCTCTTCCTTTCTGTACAAATCGCAGCTTCCAATATCTGCATAAAACCTTTCCCATGAATCTCTCTGCGGTACATCAGCGCTGCAAGCAGAACCATAACAGAGCATTAGTAGTTGTCATTCTCTTTGACGCTAAGCCTGTATGGCACATTTTCCTCGAGTGCTCGCATTGTTGCGCCTAATATGACTGACATATATACCTGATGAATTGAATGGTTTCTGTTGGTTGTCTTAGACAGCGAAAATTGCTCTCAGTAAGAAAATGAAAGGCAACATACTATTAATATGAATAATAAAATGCGGAATGTTTTGACAATCAACAAAAAAGTCGAAGATGAAAGAAAAAAAAAGCAAAAAGCAGACGACAGTCCGAGATATTGGATAAGATTATGAACAATCGGTGAAAGTCGAATTAATAGCTAAGCATATTTTCCGAATCTTTCAGGAAAGGAAAGCTGAAATCCTAGGAAATAGGCGGAAATGAAAATCACCGGAGAGTGCAAGTGGAATCATTTAAACGAGGGATAATAACGAAAACCTTATCATAAAATATGCACTTTTTGCATGTCATCGCAACGGCACGTGAAACGAACACAAAAGCGCTGCATAACAATGTCTCTTCTCTTATAAAACTGACCAAATGAACTTTAAAGCGTCAACGAGAGAAAGTTCGCCGGAGAATTCATGGGGCTCATATCATACCGACAAAAACTCCACGGCAACAAATTCATAGCGAAAATTTTCATTCGCAAAAAAACCACTTGCAGATGCAACAGAAAGTATTACGAATGCAAACCAAGGTGCAAAAGAATTGGCATGACTTCACAATGCCGGGACTGAGTGCAGCATAGGGATTCACAACGACAACATTTCGAAGCAAACGACGATGTACTAGAGTGTTTTGAGGCAGCCCTCAGCAATAAAGCTGACAAACATAACTAGAGTGTTACATATCTTGATACTGTTCTGCAAACTAGAAACAGATCATTTAGTTAGATCGTATTATAAACCGATCACGACCGCCACATTTAGCGTTGAATGACTGAAGGTAAAATATGTATACGAATCTCTCATAGATTGTAGATACGCGAGTGATGAAGAAGACAGAGCAAAATCGATTATGCAAAGCGTCATAGTTGGGTTAGCAGAATAACAACGATGCCCGTATTTGAACTAGCAAATATTCAACGAAGTCTACATTACGGAGATACGGCGAAAAAGCATAGCAAGCGCGAGAATGAAGTGAAGAGAATTACACTTGGAAAGTTGGTCATTTCTATAGGTGAGAAAATTAAGCACAAATTGTTTAGTGAGGGAAATTGAGATTGAGAATTAGGTAGGCGAATGTATTTCGAGAAAGTCTTTTTTTTTTAAACAGCACAAAGACGAGACTCTAAGGCATTTTGAATTTAAAAGGTCGAAGTGCATTGCCAATTGCGAATATGAGAGTCGTTCTTTACACTTAGCCCCATCACAGCCACAAATTATACACCCACAATATGAAATAATTTATGCCAATTGGAGTAATTTATAAATGTACCTAGCTCTATGCTGCTTATTTCTCCAACATATTCAAGCAATTTCGGACAATTGTTCAAAATGAAAGAGGGAATGTAAACAAAAACAAACTGTAGTGCTAACATCTACTAAACAAGCAAATATACATATTGACTATGAATAGCTATGGCAATTTCGAGTCGAAATTTCTAAAGCCTTGGCGCATATACGATTCCTGTCTTACTTGGCCGATTATGAATAAAATATCATTGTGTAGCAACTAATTATTTAAATCTAATATGTAAATTAAGCAACTAATAAATCTAATACAGCTAAAAATATCATATGTAAATTTTAACGCAACACTTACCCTCGAGTCCTCAACCAATACGCCCGTAGTGTTTCGTTGTTAACACATTCGGAGGCAATCATGGAATTGATATCTAACTCACTCATATAACTTTCAAGTCTTTGTACAAGTGAATCATCAATTTCTCGATCTGAAAATTCAATAATTTTAGTTTATTATGTGGAATAATGCAAACGATTTTTCAACACGTATGTTTAAATATTCTAATTATGTGGGATGCAATAATATGGAGCAAATACCGACATCCGCAATATTTATGAACGTAGTTACACCTTGCGAAATCGACCTTGAAGTCATCCGTTTCTGTGGGGGAAGGGGGATGGGGAGGCAGAGGAGGAGGAGGGAGCGGAAATTATACAATTATACGAGGCTGACATCCTTCTCAAGAGGTAAAATAGGAGTAAGCGCGACTGCAAAACAGTCACAGTTGGCTACATCGACTTCTCTCCTGGTAGCAAAGTTCATTCTGAACATGATGCTAGCTGCAGATGCACGTGAGGTCGACCATCGTGAGATTGATATATGTAATCAAACTCTTGTTCACAAGTGAAGGAATGCGTTTGCACCGTGCGAAAGCAGCCATCAAGAATTCGATGAGCTCACGGTATGGCGTTGACGCAGAGCTACCTACTCTCGAAACTTCCAAACCGTTACATCAAGAAAAAAAGAAATCTACAACTTCTAAGACTTTCGAAAATCTAGAATTAAATGAAACAAACAAGAATTTTACCTGAAATACCCGTATCTTCAAAAAGTGGCTCTGGATGACCCGAAAGATGCACACTTGGGGGCGCAGGCTGTGGCTCAAAGTGCTCTCCTCTGTTGACATGTACAGTAGGTTGTGGGAAGCGCCCAAACCTTCCTTCTCGTATCCATTCTTAAATAATGCGTATTGAATGCATTTATGCTGCTATATTGAAAAAACACAATCATAGTGATTTTGTGGAGGTTTCAGTAACATTTTGATCATTGCGACAGATCGATATGACAGAAATTTTTCTGCACAATCATTAATAATTGTATGATTTTAGAGAGCAATTTTTCAGCTCATTCCTTTTTTTTCCCCCTGAAACCGGTTTCCACAATCTGAAACGCATAGGTTTTTGCCGTTTTTTTTTTGCTATGAATGGCGAAAAAAAAATTGAAAAGCGACAGGAATGTTTCGCCCTCACAATAACAATCACCAAATGCATAAATGGCATTTTCGGCAAAAATTTGATGCTTGTCAATCCAACATTTCTACGAAAGGGAAAAGAATTTTTTTTTCGTGCGATCAGTTAAGCGTCATTATCGAGTCATCAAGAACTCAAAGGAAACGATTCGGAATTTCACCTGAATATAATGATCATCGTACTGATATTTAGTAGGAAATTAATCGTACCATTTCTTAAAGCCGAAATTTTATCACTGCACTTATAGGCAACTGTTAGCAAAAATCTTTATTCTTTGAGCGGTGGGAAGTGTCAAAAAAAATATGCGAAAAAATCCAACTTAGAAACTTGCGCATAAACCTCTGAAGAGAGCAATTTTATGATAACTATGAAGCATACCCGTGTAAGCAACGAATACTTCAATCTTCCATTACGAATAAGAATCGCTAAATATGTTGATTTTTCTTTCTCGTAAATTTTATTATTAACCCTACAATAGGACTTATAACACATGACGAAAATTCGGCAATGTTACATAGCAAAAAAAAAAAAAAAAAAAACACGGCCAATGTTAAATCATGGAATAAATTCTTAACTCTCTTGTCTACCTATGAACCAGTTTGCTTCATCTCAATAGAATTCAAAGGTATATTTCACAGACTCAGTAGAATTCAACAATTTCAGGTTTTCAGCAAATGATGCAGGTGCAGAATTTCTATCCCAAACATAATACTGTACCATGTGAGGTATTCCTAATCGTCTTCTTCGGACTGTACCAGCAAGATTTCAGTGGCCGATAAACTGATGGCATGCGCAAAACAACAATACACTACTTGGCCTGCTTCTATCACCCTTCTCGTAATGCAACGGGTAACAAAGAAGTTATAGGAACAAAAAAATCTGTCCACTTAAGCGCGATTCTAGAATTCACTCAATATCCATATAAAATTCAATCCACAAAACTCCAAAAAAAAAAGCTATTTTTATCTCTTTTTTTTCTCTCTGAAGTGCAAAATCACCAGCCTTCCTCTCGAACATTTCTATGTCTCGTTTTCAAAAGTATGCAAAAACGTAAAGTAAAAATGTAAATGCGGAGCCCAAAACCAGACTCCATAGTGCTTGATGAATGACCATGGGTAAAGGAAGAAATTTCTATATACTACGAACGATTAAAAAAAACTGCAGTCTCTATATATCAATGAAATGTATTGTTCTCGTATGGCGTAGTGCATCGAGCTGCGTTACGCTAATATATTTCTTATGTGAAATTGAAATCATAGTGATAACCTCTATGTTGGCCATTTTTTGGAATCGACAAGAGCACGACAGTCGTGCAAAAGGCGGCTATTAAGAAGAGAGCGACACGCTTTACATAAATACGCATGTTTCGTTGAGGTGTTTTCTACATGCTAACGCCTCCTTTCCTATTGCATCGAATAAATCCCACAACACCTGCAATTGTTATAGCGTTGAAATTGTTTTATTTCATAGTATACTAAAAGAATGAAGCCATACTTATGACAATATTGAGAATACATGAAATATGCATTCGTGTAAATGAATTCATATGATTATCACGAGTGATGTGAAAATATTTGCATCACTTTGAGAGGAAAAAATCCTAAGCATTTCTACGAAACATCCTAGCAGCTAAAACCTTTTAATTCCTTTCAAAAAAAAAAAAAAAATTTCCACATTCGCTAAGAAAAAAGTAGATAACAATAATGATAGCAACACAAAAAAAGCGTTAGATAATGAGAATTAATGGAAATACTACTGATAATGCAACAATCGCTTCGCCCAAACATACCGATGTGTCTTAACAGTGCCAACGAACGCATTTCAAGAAGGCGCGTTTTTTTTTTCCGTACCATTTAGCAAAAAGCAGACCGTAAACAATCCTCTACTCACCTTTCAGCGGGCAGCGCTGATTGCCTATGGGAAGCAACGTCCGCAGCGAAGAGAAATATTTATATGAGAGTTGTAATGCCGGAGTATGTCGGGAGGCAACAGGTAAACGCATCGTCAGAAGCCTCTCTTTCTGCATTTGAACAGCAGAAAAGTTTATTGAGTTTAGGAATTTCTAGACGAGTTGTTCTTTTTTCTTCATACAGTAAGACTAAAGAAATGATTGTATTGCTCAAAAAACAGAGACTTTGAAGATGCAAAATTGCCGGTATCTAAAGCATAGATTTGTCTTCGCATAATTCCTACTATACCCACATTTTAGGACACATGGGCGGCTGAAAACAACTCAAATCGAGTGAGTCGGCTTTAGCAGACTGAATCACTTGCACCTGAGATGCTTTCGTGAGATAAACCGCAGCCATTAGCGGGCGGTTGAAATCTGCTGCATTAGTTTCAACGTCAGAAAAAAATTTCATCACAGAATCTTTTTCTTGAAGTTTTCATACATGAACGACTTACTTAGAAACTCTTCAGGCGGCTAGTAAGGAAAATTTTGATGCGCGACACTCTCTTTTGTTTGTTGGCCGTCTCAACGATATCTTTATAAGGTTTTTTTTTTTCGAATCCAAGAGAATTTTTAAGCAAAAAAAAAAAATCTTTTTTCTCAACATCGAAGCGTTGGCCCCGCCCATTTCAAGTGCTAAGAAGAGAGACGATTTCAGTGGCGTAAGCTTCGCAATGGAACACCATTACGAAACAGCGAACAAATGCTATCATTAGCGTTCATGCTCACTTACAACGCAATTGTGAATAAACTGCATTCAGGCATTTACTGAAGAGCACTCTACGCGACGATCGATAGTGTAACTCACCCAATGGAACTTCCGTAAACAGTAAATACGTAATAAGTTCGCTAATTCAAGCGCCTCATTTGCATACGATGAGTAAAACTATTCAATAATTATTCGCATGTAAAAAAAACATGAAAAAATCGAGCGCCACTAATGAGAAATCGAGTCGTGCAAATTCGTAAAGATTGAAATGCCGAAAGAAATGGGTCAAATCATGAGCATTGATGACAGCTGTTTGCATGAACTCATTGTCGTGAACGGACATTTGCCACAATAGCAATCAGCCTAGTGATGCAATCTTCTACCTTTTCTTTAAAATATTCAATTCTATTGCAATGAGCTTTTTTTTTTTTTTTTTTCTGAAATCCATTTCATTCTATCGAACATACTTTTATTAAACTTCCACTGTTCACCTTCAAACAATTACCGTCTAGTGTTTTATTCACTTATTCATCTCTTTCGTGTATTATCCTCAATATTTTTTGAGTTAATTTCCCAACAAGCTTTAATGCAAAAAAAAAAACGGAGGTTAAGCGAACTATAGGTATTTTCTAAGTTCATTTGATAGATAATGCACGGCAAATTACACTTTAAATAAAGGAATATTTGCGACTACATATTCATGGAAATTGACCAAAAATGATCGGTGCTATAGAATGATAGAGATTAATGTTCAGGATATTTCCGCATAAATACGCAATAATATGAGCATCTGATGGTTCAACTGCAGCTAATAATAACTTTGAAAGATTTCGATCGCTGAGATGAGCTGTCCTTAGCGCAAGATGTAGATGGCCGTAGAAATGCGCATTTCATGAGAAAATGTGCTTAATACCAGTTGAGAAATCTATTTTCCAATTCGGTCGTGTGAAACAAACGATAGGCTGTTTAAGTTCTTATTACAACAGTTGGACCACAATCTTTGAACTTATGAAGAACATATTCCCCTCCTCCCTCCTTGCTCAACTTTTATCGATGATGCATAATCGTGGTGGCATAATAATTTAAGAAATTATTCATGAATGGAGGAAAAACTTTTTCTCATCCGCCTCCCTCCCCCCTCCGCCTCCCCCCCCCCCCCACCTCTGCAGCCCATCCCATTTTTGAATTTTTTGTTGTTTTATCAAAAAAGTCAAGGCACATGTTAAACTAATTAAATGACGAACCTTTATGCGTCTGTGCGTGGACGGAGCCACTTCATTTAACTACTACACTAGCATTTAACCACTAAGATTAGTGAGCTTCTATGACGATCAAATTCACATATCTACAAGGAAATCACCTCAGCTGTCACTTACCTGGCTGCCGGTCCGCCAAGTACTATATTATAAGTGCGTTGCGCATATGTATGAAGACTAAATCGTAGACGCTAATTCTATATAAGTTTATGTGCCCATTTAAACGATTTCCATATGTCATCGATGAATGCATAAAGTTTACTTTCGAACATATTGCCCCTGAGAAAACCTTCCAATTTTAAATATTAACGCTCACAAATAAAAGGTTTATGTAAAGCGGAAAACTCGTATAGGAGGACTTACGTCTTACAACAGCGACTATGTTTTCAGATAGCATGTTTAACAGAGAGGAACATGCATAGGGGCGGACAAGTGAATATCTGGTACGCTCATGAGGAATATCTAGCTGAAGCTTCCGAGATGCAAATATAACACTCGTATTAGGAAGGCCGGTACGACGTTCTAAATGCCTGTTTTTCGCTTGCAAAACGCAATGGTTGTCAAGAGCTCAACATAGCGCCACTTGCCACTTCGATTATATATTAGTCGCTCTCACCTAGGAAGTGCTCCTAACTGTTCTATATGTTTTAGCATAGTGATGGATAACATCTCGTTTCCTAGATAACGACTGCATGATGCACACACATTATCACTAATTTGTGCACTGCACAAGTTGAGTATATGAGGCGGTAATCGCTTCGGGGTTAATTTTTAATGACTTCGTCAACAGGTGATAACAATCTCTACCTTTTTTAATAGCTTATAAGTACTAAGCTTTCTTAAGAAGCGGAATTAAAAGTAAATGCTAGAATGTTAAGTCAAATTCTTCCATATAAAGACCACAAGAGCAGACACCGTTTTTATGCTAAACACTGAGTGTAATACTGCAGCAGATTGTCAGCGAAAAGAGACCACAAAAAAAAAACAGAAGAAGAAACATTCGCGAAAAGTTCATCAACACAGTTCGTATGAAATCTTATCTAAAAATCTCAATAGATAGACATGATTATAGGCTGCTCTGCAACAAAATTCTCGGAGTTTTTTTTTGAAGGTTATCCTGAGGCTCTTTTTGAGGACTCTTTGCTAGCTGCAGATATTCACTTAAAGCAAAATGAGCGGAAATTTTGAAGAGAATAACAAAGAAACATTATATTTTCGAGACAAATTGCTCCTCTGTTAGGCTTCTCGTTCCATGAAAATATGCTTCCACTAATTATGCAGCTCCAAAGCAACATAAGCAGAATAGAGTGCACAAATGTGCAAAAATATCAATACAGAGAAATTATTGATTGAAAATTTTAATGACAATCGATTATATTCTCAATTAATCGTAGAAAATTTTTTAAAAAAAAGCACAAAATTAAAGATTCGGCGGCATCGAAATCATAAATATGGAAAAATTGCAAACATCCTCTTGACTATATATAAATTGAGATACGAATAATATTGATAAGTTAGATGTTGCAAGCAAAATATGCTCAAATAATATATCTGATAAAAATAGAGAAGAAATACTTTCTAGAAGAAAAAAAAAAGTCTATCAATTAGGAAATTTCTCATACTATTATTAAATACGATGATCAATAGATAGATGTAGGTTAAAAAAAGAAAGAAAAACTTCCAACTCACCTGCTGCGAATTTTCTATAATGACCAGCGAAATATAGAAAACGTCTTAAAATAAACAAAGAAAATGGTGCCGTTAGAGCAGCTGCTCAAACGACCGCCTAACTCGTGTGCGTGCAAAAAAAAAAAAGCAAAAGGATCTTGTGCATTTCGCCTATCACAAAAATGAGGCATCATTCTAGTCGGCCAAAGTCTTGAGTTGTTCCAAATCGTTTTCTCTGATCTCCCACCTACTCTGAGTCATTCATCAGTAAATTTGAACGAATCGCAATCATGTATTCCAATTATAGGTCATCGCAATTATGTCGAGACTCATTTCTTCCTTACTGTAAAGGAGCGCACCAATAGCATTACGTACAGAACTCTAGAAAGTGTTCTACATTCCTTCATACTCCATATTAGACTTTTTCGCTTGCTTTCCACTCGCATCTGTTCACTACCGAGAACCATCTCAGAAGTGAAAAGTGAGTAGAATGCGCCCAACTTGTGTAGTTTTTTGGTAGAGCATTGCTAAACAAACATATATCATTGCCGCATTTATGCTTGAAAGCCTTGCATGCTCGTGGCAAATATCGAAACGCAATTCACAAAATATACAAATTCATCCCTTGTTTAACAGGAAGTCGCCTATACAAGTATGTTTATTTCAATGACAGATGAAGAGGTGATCGACCGACAAAACATAATCTCCCCTCCTCCCATCTTCTCCCCTTCCCCCCTCCCTTCACTTTCACAGCACGAATGATGCGCATCGTTACAGGAACAAACATAGTGAGAGTGAAATGAAAATTGTTAAAAGACTATTGTGAAACCAGTATTGGGAAGTGCTGCTCATCATCACTAGTGAAACCGAAATGCACCACTCGAGTACCAAAGTGCACCGCTCAAACAATATGCATTGAATACAACGAACAAACATTGCGATCACATGAGAATTTCACGTCGGCAATATCCAAGACCTCTAATGCCGCCCACGATTAAAGTAAACTGAAACCGTTCGTTAGATATCCGTTAACGTCACCTACAACGGTTACGATCAACGTCGAGTAAGTAAATACTAAGACACTTGCATATCATAGAATCAAAGCAAAATTCTTCGTGGCAGCTGAATCAATGGGACATCAGTGCAACAGCAAGCCCATTATACTGCCGCCTGCGGTAGAGAAATACGTATTGCGTAAAGCCTCAACGAGTGCACCTATGATCAATCAGTGAGCAGCTTGGCAGCTGTTTGCGACCATCAGCACGTTTTCAAAGAAGGCGATTACCTCTATTCAGCAAAATCTAGCGTGTGCTTACAGTAGAATCTACTTAGTTGTAAACTGATAATATTAAACAGTAATAACCGTAGTGCACGAACAGAACCGACCAATATATGTCGCTATCGTTTAGATGAAAGCCGATGAATTCTATCAAAATCCGATGCGATTGAGTATTAAAGGCGCAAACTGATCGTAAAATTATACAATATCCGAGGAATATTTTGATGATTTCATTTAGCATGGCAAACTATGAAGGGAACACAAGAAGAACACGGGGAATTCTATGCATCCTGCGAATGAGAAGCACAATACAAATGTTGTTACGATGTATCTGTTGTGTGTCGACACCACCAACGCATTAAAATGATTAAGTTGGTGAACTTCTAAAAAATTTGTTTTCTTTGTCGCAACAATAGAAAACATAA
The DNA here is from genome assembly GCA_013433145.1 of Ascaris suum. Taxonomy (NCBI): domain Eukaryota; kingdom Metazoa; phylum Nematoda; class Chromadorea; order Rhabditida; family Ascarididae; genus Ascaris; species Ascaris suum. The sequence continues at coordinate 709,906 of CM024189.1, forward strand.
CGCCGACGGTAATCATTCAGGAGTGATAACGGCAAGCGATCATAACATGATAATGAAACGATTGCCCACCACTTTTTTTCCGACAGTGATCGATGGAAGTGGAACGCTCTATTCCTATGTAAACTTTCCACGCTTCCTTTGCAATACAGGTGGAATTTTTGCCGAATGCAAAACGGACAGAAATGAACGCATTTTAGTGGAAAATGTGAGAAAATTCACTGTAAGAAATTCTAAATGAAGTAGTCGATATTGTTCAACGAGTGCGTTTAGAAGTGCGAAAACATTCTCGAAGAGATTTTTTTTTTTTTTTAAACCTGATCGGATAATAAAATTCGAGATATGACCGTTGCGTCGATGGAACATTCCATTCATGGCTATCACCAGAACTTCAGAATCTTTTCGACTGATCAAGATTTGTTGTTTGTGGATTCTGCTTACAAGTATCTTCCTGCTTTTTCCATATTTTTTATCATAAACTCATTATATACGCATTCACTGCAACCGTTAATACAAACTTTTCGTGTCCTCGGTGCTATGCAACATTCAGAGGTGAGAATCTGATCAATGAACAACAAAAGGATTGAAAAGGCAAAATGACAGCCATGAAATTCACATGCCGTTATATGGTATTAAAGAACGAATGATGGCAGGTGTAAGGCTTGAAGTTGCAGTATCATAGGAGAAACAATTAAACGTCAGTACTACCAATCGACAGACAGATAATTTTCGTGAAGTCAGACCCTAGCACTCATTTCATATGGAAATCGGCTGCGCCATAGTAAATAATCAATGGTGGCCCCTTCGACAATTGCACTTGTTGCAGGTAATCAGTGACTTAGAACTTGCGCTCAGCTGAATACACAGCCTTAGGCTATTTTCCAAAACTAAGCTTAATGTTCCAGTAACAACTAGTTTCTAAGCGCCTTATTCGGCTATATGATATTGTGTACTCATCTCTCAGAGGAGAGAGGAGAGTTGAGATAGAAATACAGCGGTGTCAAAGGCCCAATTGTCGTGCAATCACGTAGGGTCATACCAGCTCCACTTGTGGGCACAATTCGTTCTGAGTGATTGTACGCAAGTCGTTTTTGTTCGAATGCACAACCTCCCGGATCTATTTTCCCGAGTGTCTAAATTAATCGTCTACATACCCACACTGTTTGTGATATGCATCATAAGCGTGCAAACCAGTTATCACTATCAACGGTATATAAATTGAGCGATAAGTCGGCTAATAAGCTCTGTGGGTGTTACCTGAGCAGGACAATTCATAGTGTTCGTAAACGTACTTCCCCCTTTTCATCATTACGCCAAGTTCATACCTCTGAAACGTTCCTACTATAGGTGCACCTATATTGACTCTTGGTGATGATAACCAACAACAGTTGCGATGATGTATCTTTGCAGTGTTTAAAAATATGGAAGCACTGCGGGCCGCTATATTTATTCCTGCAAACAGTGGACAAGGACTTATGGGTCAAGAATTGGGGATATACTTCTGTTCCAATAAATCACCGTCAAACCCGTTCGTCTGTACGGTGAGCGGAAGTACCTTCACGTTTCCATTATCGTGCACCTAGTGAGCATTAGGCTCACCGCTGCTCTGTCAGCCTTATATACCCAGGAATGTTTTGCTTAAATTTAAGTCAATACTCGCTGAGCTGCATCAGCCGGGTGATGTGGATTCGCGAACGGCAGTAAGGATCGGAGGCTTTATCCGAATGGACCGTGCAAATGATCGTATTATAATCGAAGTGCGCACTACGTGCGATATATGATAAATTAAGGTCCAATAAATAGCAAGAAGCAAGCACTCAAGGTGCACAAGGTGCGGAAGTCGTTTATTCCACCGTTAGTGAACTTAAAAAATAGTGAAGAATAAAACATCCAAGAATCACAATCGCTCGCTTGGCAAATGTATGAACTAATTGTTACAAGAATCGGCATCAGTCAGCAATCATTTGGAACAAGTCTTGTCTTTCTTCGATGCTTTGATGTTATCTTATCATCTTCCTAAGACTTTTTTCTAAATGCTTTTGTTCGACCATCGAGAACGCAGACGTTTAAGCAGCCCTTCTAAGCGGAAAATGGCATCGATAGCTAGCGCAAAAATCTTCCCAAGCTTTTATTCATCGGAGAAACTCTCGTTGCGCGCAGTTGCTAAGACAGATTTCCTATCGAGTCAAATGTTCCGACAAAAAACTTCTGATAGAGGAATGCTCAAGTGGGGAATAAGAAGTTTACATATACAGCCTATTGGCACCAACTCTGAGTGGTACTACAAATGAAGCACTTTATGAAGCGTTGAAAAATAAATGAATGGAATGAAGAGTGCGTTTTGATTTGAATGAAGATTTGCTGAAGAAGAGAAGAAACAAGGGCAACACCACGTACGTAATCAGCATTCACAAAAGAGAATATTTTGCGCAGCGGGGGAAGCCTGTTGATGTGTTGAGCAACACAAATCAAAGCAACTGTTCAGCGTGCCTATCACATTCTTTCTTTAACTAATCATCGACGTCAATAGCCATTGTGAAGCGCATCATGCATGAAGTTACGCATATATACTGCTCGATAGCAGTGGATTTTTTCTAGATGCCCCTTCCCCCTTCTCGACCTCCTCCTCTCTCTTTTGAAATGAACAGTTTTTTGTTTACCGATATAAATAGCATGTTCATTCCATCATATCTGGAAAAAAGCGATGTGCTCATTTTCTACGTTCGCAAGTAAAGTTCTACAAAAGTTTGCAAAGCGCACAGCGCAAGATGACTATTTGAGTGAATAACTGTTTGTTGTTGCAGTACAAGATTGAAGAGTCGACAAACACATTTAAGATTCACAAAATCACTATGATCGAGTTACTACAGACTTCTAAAAAAAATCACAGGTATATATACAGGTATATATATAGTGAAATTCATACGAAGACATTCTTGATCGAGCTCGTCGTCGCTCGAGAGCATTCGATAGTGTTTCTGATTCACAGCTGTTTGCAAATGTGATGATCTAAAGTGCATTGCGCAATGTGCTGTCACACTCTATTCAAGTGCACAATCGAACGACTTCCTGGAGCCATATTATACCGTCAATGTCAAAACACATTATCATCGCTAATCGATTGTATTTATTTCAGTGATGTATTTCCCCCTCTCCCCCCCCCCCTCCCCCACAGAAAAGCTTCGTAGAGGGGTTTCTTTCATAAAGTTCAACAACGATTTTGAAAAGAGTATGGTGAATGAAGCAGGTGAAGCAGTTGAAAATTAAGTAAAATAGTTTTAAAATGAATTAATAGTAGTTGATTGCTTAAGTGAAGCAAAAGAATTTTTCTCTTGATTCGATGAGAGCAGTTTTAACGATCATGCAAGACGGGAAATAAAAATTGTCATTTCATCGACGCGCATTTAGTACACTATTAAATTCAACACAGTAAGTGTCCCATTATTCCACTTCTTACAAAGGCTCCTACCAAAATCCGACGCCAATGAGGGTCACTGTCCCTTAGTCAATAGCAACGATGCCAAATCAACAATACCCTTTTCTTCTTCTTCCTCTTCTTCTTCTTCTATTAGATTATCGCTGGGAAGTTGGCACAGATGTCAGTTCATATAAAGAGCAATCAACTCATAATGCCACGCCATCACGCTCTCTAAGAAATTAATTCCTAAATAATATATATTCTTCAGTTGCACTACCATATTTGCAAAATTCACGCACCCTAATGCATTCTTCTAAAGGTTGAATGCTAAAGAACATATATAGCAGTACTGTTATTCATTGCCTTGCATATGGGGTGAAAAAAATCGGTGCAATTGGTGCCGAAATTTGTTTCACTTTTCGTAGGCAAAAAATAATGTGATCAAACGTTTATTGTTTAAAAAATAATTTACTTTAGCAATATTTCAGAAGAATTTCTCTCATTGGTTACAAAATAGTTGCTCAATCGTACCACTCATGAATATTTTATTTTAACGATCACATAGCTCGCAACAATTATCGAAGAAATGTGTCTCATGCGAAATGAGCGAAAATAATTTCAACGATGAGAATGGAGACCGCGTTATGCTAATTTATGGCCTTTTTTTGCGTATGATAAAGCGTGAACGGTCGTTCGTTTGCGCAAAAAAAAAGCGTGGAAAAAATTCTAACGACGCTTCTCGGGAGTTGCATTAGTATCACCATTTTGTGTAATGGCTATTTTTAGTGAAAAAAAAAATCACAAAATATTAAGCGCACTTGAAAACAGCAATCGTATAGAATAGTGACGTTCTACTAGAAAAATAAACTTTTACCCATAGGTAAAAACTCTTGCCCATACGTAACTCTTTCACATTCCTTTAGGCAACATTGCGTTTCCTCTGCTCATTTTCTTCTTTTTTTCTTTTTCTGTTAAATTAAACATTCGCGATGGGTCCAAAACGCACTGAGAACTGAACAAAACCAGGAAGGCGATTTAAGTGTTTAAGGAATTTGACAATGGCTAATGGATCGCTCATACCCATTTTTACGATTTTCGGCACTAATTCTCTCCTGTATGTTAGCACGCCATTAAATTCAACTATAAGACATATTAAGCAGTCATTTTTGCTCTAATATGAAGCAGTTCTAGGCGTTGATAATCTTCTTTGCTAGTTAAACGAGATTTATCATTATGAGTTAGCAAGAAAAACAAGAAATGTATAAGGAGAGTGATACGATCGGGAAAGCTAAGCAATGCTGGTGTTTTATAATTTCGTTCACTCATAATAAGCTAATAGCATGTAAAAAGCAATAAAAACATATCGCGAAGTATACCGTTGACAATGTAGTAATAGGCAAACGGCATACAGCTTTCATAACTCATTCTCTAAAGTTGAAACTTGCGCGAAGGTTTTCTTTGCATATCTCATTTAAGCATTCCGAGTTGAAACTTCTTTTAAAAACTTTGTTCTCGAAATTTCTCACATTAATTCGCGAATTCCCTATAACACACACATGAGACTGTTCGAATATGCGCGGCTGCAAGTAAGTCGATACTTTGAAAAATTTAGTTAATATTGCTGCGTAGTTAAAATCTTATCATTGCAGTTTTTCCGGTCTATGAGTTTAAAGTGCCCAATTGACAGGTAAATATGGGCATTATTCATACACACGAACAAACGGGCAATCACAGTCATAATGGGCTGCTGCGACATAAATTTTGACAACACATAAAAGCATATAAGATTTGATGACGTCGAGAGAAATGATTTTGTCGGTCAGATAGGATCGCTTTTGGAAAATTCATCAATGCAATTCTTTTGGACAACAAATTCAACACATAAATATACCCTATTATCATTAAAAAAAAGATTTTGACAGTAAAAAATATAGCAAAGCGAAACGCGTTTATGATGCTCCCATCGGAGAGGAAATACTAGTTAGAACGTCTTAAAAACAAAACCAGTTATTGCCACGATAATAGCAAACATTATATTTAATTTGAAACCGCTATTCCACTCTAACAATTTATTGCAGTTAAGGAATACATAGATTAACGACCAGCTTGTGCTGATGACAGTATAAGATAATTAGGCGAGACGCATTACATTAAACGGTTTTAAATTACGCTAAGACCGTTATATTTCGCATTTTGAAACTAGAAACATGGCTAGAAATAGTTCTGCTCCTGCACTGATCTCGTCACTAGTGATTCAAGAAGCTACAAAAAGTTTGTTATACTTGAGATCTAAACTTCAGTAGTAACAAAAAAAAACCCCCCATCACTCAACCATCGAAGTAGGAATGAACATTGAAATTTTTGTTAGATCGATCGGCAATACATTTGGCGAACGCTTATAAATCTAAATTCTCCTTGGAGGAAACTGAACCTAAGGCTGGAAGTTGTGAAATATAATAAGTTGTCGGCGGAGACTTCAATTTCTAATGTAGTCTCATCATGGTAGAAACTCATCAAGAACACCTACCACACTCCACAAATCAAATCGTGCAGTGAGATGAGTGCAGAAATGAGAACAAAAATTTACAATTTTCGAAATTCTACAATTGGGTGCGATAATTCATTGAGAAGAAAGAATCTAGAGATCGAAAAGATAATGATTTCCATATACAAATGCAATTTCGCGAGATTTCGTCTAGCTCTCCATCCTGAGTGCTAATATTTTTAGTGCACATCTAAGGTAGTAAACACTACAAGCATTCATAAATGATTTCACCGGAAATCACCTGAAAGTTGAAAACGACAAAGCATTACTGAGGTACAATATATCGAAACAGATCTCATGCCATTTTTAAACAATCGACAGCAACGAATGGAACAAAAAATAGTCGTCAATCAGTAGGCACGCAAAAGATAGCGCTAAAATGGACTGTTATTGTTCGTGGGAAAACCGGCCGAACCGACGTCGAAGTGCATCTTTCTTTGGGCGACAATTCGACGTACCTTGTCCCATGAAATAGATCACAACGAAATAAGCAGACAGAATGCGAAAATAATCATCATAACGAATCGATTCTCAAACGCTTTTGATGCGAAAGCCGAACACTCCAACGCAGTGCGATATATTTCTTAAAACTGAAGTTGAAGTCTTTTTTGATCGATGTTCTCAACGAAAAGCGCTCTAGCGGACAGCGAATTATCGTGCGCTTAGACCGTCAAACAAACCTATCGAATGTCGAAAGGTCTTATACATTATGAATGAACTTTGAAGAAGTGGCTATGAGATTTGGAATACACAGATTTCAACAATTTCTTCAAAGATGTGTGTGGCCGAAGAGAGCTGGTGAATGAAGTAGAACCGCAAGGTTATAAGGTTCCGAAGGGAGCTTTTAAATTAGGCTTCCAAGACGGACGTATAAGTGGAGAGGAGATAAGGGAAAGAAGTGGTGGAGGGATTTTTGCATGCCCTCTCGTGTTCGACTCTTTGAGATTTTAGCTTTGCGCCGGTGCTTAAACAGTTTGGCACGAACTACGAACAGTTCATCTTGATTTACTTGAAGTCAGCGTCGCGTGGTGGACTGTGAACGAATGCCCATTTGTTGAAAGTTCAGAAGTCATTTTCGAGTTGGTATCAAGAAATGAACAAGATCTAAATCTGAAAGACAACGAGAATTGGAGTCATATGCTACAGAAGTTTTTCATAGGCAGCGCTTGGAGTAGAAAAGGTAGCTAAGCATTCCTTCATCGATCATTCCTTACTCTTAAAACATAAGGGTAAAAATAAAGTCTATTAATAAATTCTATTCGTCTTTCGCGATAATATTCGAAAGAAATGAAGAAAGGATGGAATAGAAATTTTTATTACCCTCACAATAAATAGGCATTCTTAAACGATCACAATTGTCACTAATTAGAGAACATTTCAGTTAATGTCAACTACTGTTTGCTGTTTCAAACGATCCTTTCCAGTATTGGTTCCCTTCTTTTCTTGGACGTACAGTATTTCAGCAGTTCAGCAATAGTTTAATCTTTTCAAGAGTTGTGTTCTAAGCGCTAACTTGGCAAGAACATCGATCGTCTCGTGGTGGATAGTTAACTTTTATGCACGCCAGCCATAATAATTTCCTAATATATTTCGCAGTACGCAAAACATCGTCAGTTACAACATTTGCAGATTGATCACTCATTTTGCAACGCAGACCGCACCAATACTGCCACCCGACTAACGTGATGAGTTAGCGGATGAGAAGAAGGAAGTAAACGGCAGGTGCAGTTCAAAGGGACGCGTCGACAGCTTTCAAAGGCGTCCCGCACATTCAATTACTCATTCAGGAGGGCAGTTCACCGTTTCGATTATCACGTAAAGACCTTTAAAAAAAAAAAAAAAAACAGCGCGTAAAAAGAAACGGAAAGTGCACAATGCATCATCGCTGTTGCGTTGCGCACATCTGCCGATTTTCTTGCAAATGGAGTCTACACACACAGGGCTGACTTTGTTCTCATACGAAGAAAATTAGACTGTCTCTAGTGCATGAAACATCATTCAAAATAGTCAAAGCTAGTAGTGGAATAAAACTCTGCTGATGTTCATTCTTTTTTTATTCAGACCGCTATCCAGCCACGAATTTGCTGAACAGTACTGCTGCGCTTGTGCAACCAGATGTAACGCTTGCAGCAGATTTGGCCACTGGTCACAATGGACTGTGTGCCCTACGTATATGGCGAGCAGCAAGCACTAAATAAGAGCATAACAGGCATTAGCAACTCGGACCCGTTTGGATGAAGGAAGAAATATACGATGAATGCAAACAACACGGAATAAATCTGTTAACACACGGCGGGGAATTACGAATTTGAAAGAGAAACACGAGAAGATTGGTCAGCGAAGTGATGAATGATGCGATAGGGTCGCAGTGATGCGCGCACTCAGTATTGCGCGTGTTGCTGTCCATCAGTAAAGAAAATTTGTGCAGCACTTGTGTTTGTGAACCGTTCGGTTACTGCTTCCGGTTTTCAAATAATATCGCCGTTATTGACACGATTCTATTGTGTGTGTCCTCGTTGCAGAGACGCTCGTATGGCCTTTTCTAGTCCGTGCTAAGGTCATTCTGCTTTCTAAGAGATGCCAAATCCATGAAATCGACTTAGAGGAATGTTGTTCTGAGAATGCAACCTCTAGTATATCTACAATAGCTCAATGAGCTGAAATAAGTTCCAAGAAACTAATTGAAGAGACAGGGCAGATGTGTTCGAAATAAAAGTGAAATAGCATATACCTTCGAACGTGGAGCACCTAAATTCAGTTTTCCGCTCTCCCTCATCTGAGGAATAAGTAAACACTGAAGCCCCACCTCACCTACGGTCCAAATTTTCTTATCAATTCTTTTTGAATTCAGCCTTCTCTCAAATTCAGTTCCCCTTCATCCTAAGCCAGCAATTCGGGAATGCCCACTTCATACTCTTTCTCCCTCTCAAACGTGCCCCTCTCCTAGGCCAGCTGAGATGTCAGAACCCTCTGGGCCCAATTACAGCCTTTGTAGCACTCGAAGGAGATTATGGAACCAAGAAGTTTTTATTGGTCCCTCTGCATCGGCTGCAGTGATAAGACCTTTGCTTACTACTGTCTTTCAGCTCAGGAATCACGCAACGTAGCTATATCAGCAGTGCTCCGAAGGTAAAACCAGAATTGAAGTGGAGGGGAGGGGAAGAGGGAAGGATGTAAAAGATCGACCACCCGACAAGATTTTTAGGCATTACGAGTGAGGAGAAAACGCAGCAGTCGGGAAAAGAAAGAAATCACAGAAGTGTCACATAGACTGCTGTTCTCTTCATTCCCCTCACATCCTCCGATCCTCACTCTTAAGATCCTTTCTAATTTCGCGCTTGGATATTACCTCATCCAGTACCTTCATTTTGCACTTTCACTTGATAACTCCTCGTTCATGAGGCTATGAAATTCATCGGTCACGTGCAAAAAGTACCTTCGTTTGAAGACTATTCTGATAAGTGGTTGCATACCTTTTACTAGTGAACAAAGGCAGTTGAAATGGGCCCAAGAAACTGGATTAGAATACACCTGTGGAACATACGTGCATTATGTAACCCTACAGCGAGCTCTACTTGAACGGCAACGAACACCAGTAAAACAATCAGTTGGATGCTATAATACTTGAAGCATCTTTAGAGGAGGTCTCGGTTACTAAGAATCCGTAATTATGCGCTGGCAGAGCTTTTTCCATAGCAACCAATCGCTTGCCAACTATCACATATCCCCAGTATGATCGAAATGAATGAATTTGAATTTTAGAAAATTAAAGGTTTAGGAAAGTCCGTAGAAACCCAACCTCTGCGACTTTTTTTTATTCGTACGAATTATACCTCGGATGATATCAACTATCTAGTTTGACCTACGGAGGTAAGATTAATAGAGCCAAACGGTCGGTCTTGTCGTGGTGGTCAGAATGGCCGATTCTGCCCAATTCAAGTCTCTCCGAAGCAATATTTGAATCGTGAATGGATTGATATGCATGCGAACTAGCCTAGCGATGCTATTTGTAGCGACTAGAGTTCATTTCGATAACTGCGATGTAAAGGCACGAAGAACTTCCAACCACAGCTGATGAAACTAATTTTGTTCCGCAGAACCCAAAGATCCTCATTTAGTGCTAGCCAACCACTTTCATGCTAATAAAAACTGTTGTTTCTTGTATGAGCAATCGACGACGCTTCATTATGAGAGACATGCTTAGTTCTGAATCTAAAATCCTCGGAAAGCTGATAGATAAAGCGAAAGACATTGCTTTCTATAAAGTAATATGCACTCACACTTAGAAGCACACAGCACATATAGATAAACAAACATACTGCGACATATATGATGGCTCAATGCATCCTTTTTCATTCATATTGTTGAGAGTCGAACGTACTTCAAGTTTCGCTTGCAGTCATTTCCATCATCTGTTTGCTCTTAGCGTAGGGCACCTAATGCACTGTAATTGAAACTCAAGTGATCACGCAAAACAACAAAAAATAACAGTGAGTTGAACTTTTTTGCATATATTATTCACATACAGCTGCAATGACACCTCATTTCCCTTCCTAATCACCTTCCTGTTCCACAAACACTTCTCTTCAGTTGCACCAACTTTTCCATTCTATCGGAAAAAGACACTTCTGATTATGGCATTAACCAGGAATGAATCTCTCTTTTGACCTCGCCAACACTCTCAAATTTTTGCCTCCTCAGAGCGTCATTCATTGATCCAAATAGATGATAATCTAAGGAAACAAGGTCATGGCTGTATGTGGACGCTCAAAGACCTGAAATATCAATCTTCAACCGTTGGCAATATTTTAACGGCCGTGTAGGGGTTGATATGCGTTATTATAAAGAGGAATACCCTTAAACAAGTCTTCCCTAAGTACTGTGTATTCCTATCTTCAGCTTCCCCTCCAACCTTGCGCTGAAGAGGCACTGTACACTGTTTCACACTCCTTTTGATGGGTTCCATAACTGATCCAATTATATCACAGAAGAGAGTGAAAATAAACTTTCGGGCAGGGGATTATAAGGTGAATTTATTACGGGAGGGACGTGATATATTTGGAAGAGATTCTAAAGACTACCTCTTGTTCTTGGACTCGTAATGATGAGCCCAGATTTTGTCCCCTTCGAGAATGTATGCAGAAAGTTCTGTCCTCTGGCTCTGCAGCACCAGAAAACCTGGGCAAGTAAGCATGCGAAACAGCCTGGCTCGTCATTCAGCATCCTAAGTATGCAATACCTTGCATGCAAATACAACACGCGACTCTTGAGAATCTCCACGACATGGGCGATTCGATACTAACATCTATTTCCATTAAGGCAGTTCTAAAGTCGCTCAGATCCCTAACTACATTCTGCTTGCTGAATGTGCTGGCAATTTTCCATATTGCAGATCCAGCAGATGTTTTGGTCGACACGACTTTGTTCCCTTACCACGAGTTCGTCCTTCTATCCTTGCGCTTCAGAAAACTAAAGACAGAACTGCTTGCTTGCATTTATCTATTCTATAGTTTGAATAAATGAGTCTTTGTTTTCGTCTTTAAATTGAGCTTATTTCCGTGAGAATTGTACTAAACAAGCGATGCTTACAATTATATTTGCACGTTATTTAGTAATTTATTGAGATGTTTCCCCGTAAAGTAATGAGTAAATTTTGAAGTCACCTATATTTGACTGTGATCTTATAAAGTTCAACATAATTTCAAGGAGATGAGGAGAATTACACTAAATGAAAGATATATAACAGTTCGAAAAATAAGTTGAATATAACATTTAGTATAACTTATGAAGACTGAAAAAAAGACGACAAAATAAAGAAGTTTATCACAGTTCATTTTATTTTTGAGATAACACAGTGGAGTATAAAACAGTTTGTGAAATATGAAGCAATTAAACTGAGATAGTTTGGAAAATCTCTTTCACTGACGGCCTCAGCAAACAGCATTGCTCGGGCTCTCAAAGAGAATATTTGAGAACGAGTCTTAACGGTGCACCCGCATAAAGATATCAATTTTTCTGAAGCTACCAATATTCATTTTTACTATATGTTAGAATGCAAAAAAATGTTGTTCCACTTTCACTGCCATCGCCTTACCATAGCCACCTCACTTTTTAATTCTATTCATTTAGACGCAACGATAGCCGCAATTACTAGGCTAGAAAATAAAGTCTTAGAACTTCCTTGATTGCTGTAAATATATTTTTTAAAAAGCCTTCTTCTCCAGTAAGAACGCCCTCTTTTTCCACCTTCTAGCTGCATATGTTGGAGACTCTGATAATCGTCCAGTTCAACGATAAAGTTGCGTTAAGGTTTCGATTAGATGGGAATTTATAAGGAATAAATTAATGCAACAAGAAATACATAACACAAAGAGCAATACAAGAATAATACATGAAGCACTTAATAACTATACAATTTCTATAACAGCAGTGGCTTTTTTTGACTGTCGCGGTGCTCATTCAAGATTTATGATAGGTCCATTTCTGCATCTCATCAAAAGTTTGATAAGCATGTAATTGTTGAAGTAAGAACATCGGAGACGTTTCACCGCTCCAGTGTGAATTTTTCAAATAGAGTGAAAAATCAAATAAAACGAGTGATATTGGTGTATCTTGCAAATTTAGCCTGAAGGAAGTGCTCCCAGAAAGCGTTGTAACAACGTCGCATATGGAAATACAAACAAGTAGTTGCCGAATTAAAAGAGGATGGAAAAAAAAACAGTCAAATGATTCTAGGAGAACTGAAGTGAGAACGTTTGCAAAAATGCGCCAAGAAGAGAACAACCACTGAAAAACATTCGATATAGGCCAAGATTTGAGAAGGAAGAAACGTATTAAGAAGGCAGCCAAGAGCGCGTTCTTTTCACGTTTGCATCGAAATGCTCATAGAACAATTAGAACAAACAGAGATTATTGCCGAAAATAACTGAGTTAGCAGTTCTCACGTGTTGAAAGGCTCTCAAGTGTTCATTCACTGAGCTGATGAGATCGATGCATCCGAAACTAGCATATCAGAGCGATGATAAGGCATTTAGATTTCGAGATCTTTTACACTCTCAGCACAACTTTTCCAAAAATTCCAAAGCTTCACATTTGGCTATTGTATTCTAAGCGGAAATTCAACTGCTGCGAAATGAAACATCTCGTACTATAGGAACATGCTTTGATCAAGTAACATAAGCTAAGAACTAATAAATAACGATCAGGCCGAATTGAAATTTGATCTATGAACCAAATCTAGAGTATAAGCAGTACACAACGAATCGAAAGGCCAAATAAAATAGTAATCTGATAAGCAAATAAAACTCGCAAGAGGACAGCAAACTTGATGTTAGGAAAAAGCGCCAAATTTTAAGCCTACAAACAATTTCTTTGATATTCGTCGAAAGAATCAATAAAGGTTCCAAGGTTTAACGGAGATTTCGCTTGCATGATTCAGCCGGCGTATGTATTCGATTCAAGTAGAACGTCGCACCATAATCCCTAACCATTACAAACAATATTCACCCAAAAGTAGCCAAAGGGCTGAGCAGATGACAACGCTTGAGATCGGACACTCCAAATTCTGAATCACACTGGCTATACGAAATCATACGAAAAACGCGCTATGAATTCCGAAATCATATAAATGAGTTCCTCATAAGTTTCGCGTCAATCGTGACTCGAAACTTGTTAGAAACCGATCAACACCCTCGCAAATTCGAAAATCTCATCGCATCCCAAGCTTCGCTGAAGATCTCTCTTGACAGGATGGTGCCGGGTCACTCATATCAAATCACGAGACGGATCGTTCCCTAACGTGTTCCCCTCACGAATCCTACCTAGTTTTTAATAACAGCATCGGCAGTTCATTAATTCAACAACGTTTATTACACATGCCTGGTTAAATATTGTTCAAAACATAAACATAAGCACGTTACGATATTTTGTTGGCGAATGATAGGTTCCCTAAGCCGATGGGTGTGGCACTGTGTTCGAGACCACACTATATTCTTCACAGAGGCAAGTCTGTTAAAGTCACGATCGTTTATTAGCACCGTTTCTTAAGTTAAAATTCAACACCTTCCAGACAGACGGTCAAGGCCTCTAGTGCGCAACTAAATTTCGTGTTTAGCTTCCAGTAGCCAAGGATGCTTAGGCGATGAGAAAACGACAAAACTTGACAAGCGATTTCAGAATCAATTTTTCCAATGTACATTGGTCGGGCGTAGCAAACTGGTCGGGCATGGTCGGTAGGACTTAACAGACGCGTTTGCACAAATCAATTCCCATAAATCAAGAAATTTCAAACATATGCTGACAGCTAACGATCGTTCATTGCTTATGGCTAAACAATGCATTTGAAATCAGCACATTCAAGATGGCATTGTTAAGACGACGAGACGTATTTTTAACGGATTTCAGCATAAGAAATTTTTTGTTTCTTGGTTTCAGACGACGTAAAAGGCAATGATAAACCTAAAAGATGGGAATCAGCAAAAACATCAACAACTGGCAATAAGAGTTGCTTGAAATTGAAATAAAGACCATTGACCGAATGTGCACAACGCCGTTCTGTGGCGATAACGCTGCCCAGCGATGAGGCCTTATAGAAAGTGAACACAACGTGCAGCACGTGCCCGTATATGCACAGTGCCCATAATCGCACCCGCTGCAAAATCGGCCCACTAAGAGGCACTCCCGATAGACACACCTTCGTATGCGGTGCGCGCTTTGCACAATTCCACTCAGATCAACGTTACAGCCATCACACCTGTAAAGCTTTCAACTCAGTCATCTAAGTCACCTCACCTATTTTGCAGTAATAATTGTGCAAACATGTTCACACAACACATTTGAACAACGTAGAACGCTATAGTTACGTTTTATGTTTGTTCAGAAGCGTGCCTCTCACGTTCCAAAAAAACCGGAATCCTATCTCGAAAAACCAGTACTGTTTCTCACTGTTCCTCGTCGTCTCTGCACTTACCAACATTTAGTTACGCTCTCACCGCTAAAGTCGCCACTTTAAGCAACTATTGGCAACAAATTGAATGTATTGCAATCATTCTCGGCTAGGGACGTTGCGGTAACTCATAAACGTCAAATACGCACCAAAGAATATATGCGCACACGTGCAGCTGAACACATTAGATGTGCGCTAAAGCTGTCTCTCGTCGATAACGAATTATTCAAGTCTGCCTCGTTCGTAAGCAAGTAAACCCATTTATTCTTTCAGCGAAGAAAAGAGGCAATATTCAATTTAAAGAACGCGTGCTAAGGCTTGCAATATGTGTCCTCCTTGATAGTACTGACGCAAAGCGGGTGAAAATTTTGTTAGGTGACTAGCGCATTAATGTCGCTCGTTTGCGGCGATGTGTGTGAGCACTTCGAAGCAGTAACCAGCCTTATCCTGGCCAAGGAACACTCGTTACACGTTAACCCTCAAATCCATTTAACTGCATTGGGCAAAGATAGCAGAAGGCGCATAACCACCAATGCATCTCGAGTGCATCCTTTTTATACTTTCGATCATCCACTATTGGTGGCATGATTTGTTACGAATTGCCAACGCCATCAATCACTGCTATTCCTAACTTAACGGAGTAAAGCTGGTGATGTAGACACTTACGTAGAGGAGCGCACACCCACACGTATATACGCATACACACCGTGCATATATATATATATATATATATATATATATATATATATATATATATATATATATATATATATATATATATATATATATATATATATATATACAATTTATTTGTTCGTTCATATTTGTATGTTTGTATTTATTTACTTATTTATTTATTTGTTTATTTATTTGTTTATTTATTTATTTATTTATTTATTTATTTATTTATTTATTTATTTATTTATTTATTTATTTATTTATTTATTTATTTATTTATTCCTTTATGTGTTTATTTATTAAGATTTTTTCATTTTTCTATTCATTCATATACTTATTCATTTATTCATTTATTTTTTTACTTGTTTATTTATTTAATTTATTTTTTTCGTGTATTTAACAGTCATATACATACGCATCCACGCATTATACAAGAGGAAAATTCCAAAGGCCCCAACGAAGCACAGAGACCTCTTAACTATTTATTTCAGAGGCTAACCAACAAGTTATTCGGATCAAGTTATTCGGATCAACTTGATTAGCCGGATCAACTTGAATAGCCGGGTGAAACTTGTGAGGATGGACACCGTCGAAGGGTATGGCTATTCGAAACATGAGAAGAAACTGAGTATGCGCAGCTGAATTGTGAAGTACCACGTGCCTTAAAGGTTATCTTCAGAGGGAAATCAACTCAAAGCTGTAGTGTCTTCATAGTTAAGCACTATGTGAATACTGGGAGAGTGATGTGAACGAGGTTGCGCGAATGGCAAAGCGTCGAAAGCTGAATGAAAATAGGATCCCTGCATATACGCAGCAAATCTTTCGATCTTTTCCTTATCATCTCATTGGCCGTTTGTAACGGAAAATTCCGCTTCAATGGCAAACAGTGTGGGAAAATTGAGAATCGTTCAGAAGACTGTTGTAAAATGTTTTTATAGGTCAACGCTTGATACGTCGTGCTCTTCAACTATTACTTTGTTGATTGGACAGCAAAGAAGCAAAGAAACTAGTTGCATTCTGGAGCTGGCCCTCACTTTTGAAACATTTCTTTACCAATCTTATGGACTAACGATTGTTAAATTGAGACAAACGTCGCAGGAGTTCGGTTACATACCAACTGTTTTTTGTGCTGAAACTGTGATAGTTTACATTCCATTAAGGCATTGTGAGGAATTTCCGCGAAATTGTCTCGATTTTTATCTCTAAGAGTCAGAAAACCATTCCGAAGGGTAAGAGGGCGGAAAAATTTACAGTCGAGCTGTGTATCAATACTCAAGAGTGCTTATGGATATTTTCTCACACGTAGAATCACTAAATATTCGATTGGTTGAAAAGATTGCCGCTTAAATTTAATCCCTCGAGATTTACATATGAAATTTTCTGAAAGAAAGTAATATTTAGTAAATTATGAGGCAAAAGTGATAATTTATCTTTCAATTTCTTGATGCATGTTGAACTATACGCATAGTTTTACACTTGAATATGTTAATTCTTTAAAAGCCAATTGCTCACATAGAGTAAAAAATTTTCAATTTCCTAGCAAAAAAAGAAAAAAAAAAGGTGATAATTTTTGTTATATCGGGTGGAAATCTTTTAACTCAATAGAGGTGATTTTTGAAAGAAACATTCATCTTTCAGTAATAACATTACATTAAAAACGATTACGAAATGAATTGTGTGTTAGTGTGTTTAAATAGAAATTCTAAAATCCTAAGAGCATCTAGAGGAAAACTTGGAGTGAAATTCAATCATTACCCGTACATGGAGATATGTGAGCTTGTAAATGTGTGGGATAAGGAAGTCATTTTCTAGTTGGAATTTTCGCCTGTGAAAACTTTTATGATGTCAGACCGGATACAATCAGTAAAACATAGAGATACAGAGGCTATTGCTGCGTTTGCTTGAAGGGGTTTTTTTTTCTGGAGATTTCTTTATTGCTGCGAGAAATGTTTCGTTGATCACCTATCCGTGAGCGCTGTGTCTAGTCGATGGCGTAAAAACTAGATAAGTTTAAAAAATTTAAATTCCATGTGAATATCTGCCAATATAAATAGGACTTCTTTTTGCATACCGCTTTGCAGCGTTAAGTTCACATATAAGCGTAACTCCCTTCATCTTTCATCAAAGTTTTTTTACCGTCCAATTTCTTTGAAAGGAATTGCGGCTCAGAATCAACAAGCTGCTTGAGTTTACTTTTCGAGCAGCAAAAATTGCCACGATTAACCTTATGCCCTATTACAGTCGCCCACGAATGTCGAGCTTTGATGATCTCCTAAGATGACTAGAAAATGCGCCGAAGTCTTCAGAACTTTTCTATCTTCCAATAGTTTTAGGATTTCCCATCGCTTCAATGATCAGCCTTTCCACATTGACCCTCTCTTCTTTTCAATGAATGCATTAGTCGGCTGACTATATTTACTGCAGCTGTTCAATAAAATAAAGGGTTAGTCTATGAGTTGCTAACTAGTCAAAAAATGCGACTCGAGCCTGACATGACGCTGGACGAGGATTCTGACAGTCCTTAATTAAATCAATAGGAAAAATTTGAACATATTCAAAAATGCTTTCAATATCATGGCTAATGCACCTGTCTCCTATGAAATATGCTCCTCAAGTGAGAGACTTAATAAAAATATAAGCGTTTTGCTACCACTCTATGTGAAGATTTTGATCCGTAAGGCTCTTCTCAAGTAGTTATCTGCACACATATATGCAATCAATTACGGCAGCAACAAAAATGTTAAATGAAACATTCATGAAGAAGTATAGAATGTCGCGGAACAAGAAATGGATATCTCTGGTGAGAAAAGCAAGGTTTATATGCTCGTGAAGCGTCCTCAAAAAGAGCAAAATATATTATTGCCCTGCACAAATGTGCATTACAAAGAATTAATAAAGCCACGGAATGTTATTTAAAACTAAATACGGAAAGAACAGCAGCCAATTTAGACGCGATATCGGGCACTATCTGCAGTCCTACGAAACAGTGCTTCTATTTGTTGCCTATCACATAACTTGTACGAGCAAGCATACTGAGACGATAAACGAATAGGGGAAAGTGAAAACAATATTTATGGCAGGAATTTAATTTCGAGGCAAGAGCTCCAAGAACGCCGACACTGATAAAGCACGTTTTCTGGATCTGTCTTGGAAGAGTGCTTTGACCCAGGCCCGTAAGACCTCCAACAACAACGCAGCAATGTCGGCGAGTGGACACACATAGCACCGGACGCTTAATTGGCAAAAGAAGGCTAAAAAAATAGAGGGATTATATGACATTTCTGAACTCCTGAAGGAGTTCGCACAAAAATCTCCTTGAATTACTCCGCTGCTGTTAAAGACTTGCTGAATTACATGAAATGGAAGGTAGTGTGGTTCCACATAAGGTAGAATACAACATTGCGCCTTGATTGCGATACAGGCCATATACGACCACTCGAGGAATGAACAGCCGCAAAAAAAGTTGTCAAACGAGAAAAGAGCACGGTTTTGTTGCAGGCATTCATGCAAAAAAAATGATTTTTGAATGTAGTCTACCATCACTTCACGCAGATGATTCAAAGTAAGGTTCTTATTCTTCACAGCTGCCTCTGCATGCCGCTTTCACTCGGAAATAGCCCTGGAGATTCAAGACGGCCGAAGCACCCCTCATGCGGGGATTATACTTTTCTTTGGTGTGATTACGTTCTGAATTTTTTCATTGCGGTGAACTGCAAAGCACTCGGAGAAGACTGTTTCTTTTCGAAAAAAAAGAAATTAAAATCAACTTTTTGATGGCCATGTGTTCTGGTGATAGGTCTTTTCCGAACATGATGGACTTATCTACTGATTCAAAGATAGGCGTCAGAGCGAGCACCTTACCTCAGCGGCTCTTTGCACCGAACATGGCTTGACTCATCCCGTTTAAAGGCGGTGTTCTGTTATCAAAGGAAGCATGATCGGCGTCTAAATAGGTGCACTCATTGTTCCGCACGTGTATATATTTCGAAAGGAATGGTGAAGCTGGGGATTGACAGTGAAAGTACGAAATCACTAACGGGGTTCTATAAGAATTGCTACACCGGAATTGAAGTCCTCAACTCTCTAACATCAACACCACTCATCAGCACTTCTAATTTCTTTATCGACCACCTCGACGTGGTTTTCAGCAGACATAAGTGGAGAGGTGGAGATGATGCCAAGAACGAGCATCTTAATCATTTCAGATTAGCTGACGATGTAGTTTTCATCGAGAAAGCAAAGCGGAAACAAAAAAGCCCCGCAGGAACTTGCAATTACAAGCAGAAAAGCGGGCTTAAAGACCAGCAGTTGCAAAAGAAAATTACTGGAAACCACCAGTTTTGCTTCTTGCTCAAGTAACTCTGAACGGAGCAACAATCAAGAAAGTTACAAATTACACTTACTTCCATAAGGAAGTTAACTGTGGCCCGTCTTCAAAAAAGAGTTGAGATGCTAAAGGGCTGTTGGGCGTGTACATTTAGTGGCCCATAAGATGTTATCACAATGATAAAAATCGCGATATAAGTTTTCCTTCTTTAACTAGCCGCCGTACCTGCAGTTACACATGGCGGCAAAACTGAGGTTCTAGGTGAGGACTGAGAGATAAAGCTGGCAGTAACAGAGTGAGCAGTTGTGAGTGCTAAAAATATCGTTCCGTGACAGTGTCCGAAACGAAGCGCTCCCTCGGTTGAAGCAAGTCGACAACATAGTGTGTGTTGCAAGATGAAACCAACAGTATTGCGAATGGGACATGTAGAACGATGATAACGCGACAGTTACTGGGCGCTGATAACAATCGAGCGTTTCTGAGAGGACGACCACTACAGAGATGGAATGGCTAACTGCAACTAGTAATGGGTCGCAAGTGGATGCAAACTGCGAAGGAAAAGAAAAGAGATTGGATGCGTTACTGTGTGCAATGATATCGTCGGTGAAATTCGTACCGATATATATATATATATATATATATATATATATATATATATATATATATATATATATATATATATATATATATATATATATATATATATATATATATATATATATATATATATATATATATATATATATATATATATATATATATATATATATATATATATATATATATATATATATATATATATATATATATATATATATATATATATATATATATATATATATATATATATATATATATATATATATATATATATATATATATATAACGGGAAGGCATTTATTCGCTTGCTGCTAATCCTATCGTCGTGATTGGTTCATGACGACAACGATCGCTGCAAATGGTTACATCAAATTTGTTCGCTGTTGCAGGCACTGCTCTCAACAAACTCTATCGAAGTGGACTGTTTGGCTAGGTTTTCCTTCGACTTACGAAATTCGATGGTTTTGAGTTATTCATGGACGGTTTCTGAAATATTTCAATAGGCTATATGTGACTCCTGTCATTGACAAAACTTCGGGTATTTGACTAATCACTGAATTGCTGTAATTATCCTCTTGTGAACCTCGCAAAGCGTTGCTGTCTAGTGAAATTTCATAAGACCGCAACAAACCTCAGGAGGCTGATTTAAGTCACAGCACTGGCAGAAACTTCACGTAGCACTCATAAACGAAATGTTCTCGTTAATCAACCTTTGAGTCATCATTGTTGGCAAATCCTACAGCGGACCACCCATGACAACGCGCGTTTGCATTCCGTTGTAATGTGCATATTCTTTGCCACACCTCATGCGATAACGGGAAGGCTTTTGTTCTTCAATTCCACCAGTGGCATCATGTAACGCACAAATGATATCTAGTCTTCCACCTACGGCATTCTCCGATTCGCCGAAAAGCGGCAATCAGAATATTGTTTTGATGTGGGAAGAAATTATTTTCGGTCTTTTTACACTCCACCCATCCAATGTTTCCAGCCTCGAAACTTTAGAATAGCGCAAAGTCTAATTTCATGTCACCTCAGGATAAAGCCTCCGAATACGTATTGCAAAATTATGCAGGGCCGTCTGATTTCTTAGCAGAGTTCCGCTGTCAAGAAATCCACTACAAAGTTTCTGCATTTTGAGTTCGTATTACTGGGAACAAGGTGCTCGATTTCCGCTCACTATTTGAAAAGCTATCTCGGAAGTTTAGTTAATAAAACATCGGTTCCCATTCTTCGTTGAACTCCTCCTAAAATTCTCACTGTGGTCGCGATTGCATACAAAAAAAGCAGAGATGGTGGAGCAGCATTCCTTTCACGCAAACGTACACTTGCAGTGCTTTTTGAGCCAATTCCATTTTCTTGAGTTTGCGAATCCATCTTTATTAATGTTGTCCGACGTAGTAAATTTTGTTCGGTTTTGGCTTATTAGAGCTCTGGATGGCTCCATGCCCGGCTCGCGAGAACTGTTGAATTCTATACTCGAGTTTTGTTCTGTGGGACAAGCGATCATGGTCCTTGGTGATTTTAGTAGTGAGACAAAATGTATGTAAACTCTTCGCAGATAATCCTAAAGTCTATTGGCTTCCTGTTTATACAGTTATTTTTTTACGATTTCAGTATGTTTTCCATATATTTGAATGAATGGTACTGTTTCTCAAGGGAAATGCCGTACCTTAAATATGAACCTTTTTTTTGTGAATGCATGTTTCGGATATATGGAACGTGTCTATTATCAACGGAAAATGCCATTTGTGATTTCAATAGACCGACAAATCCCTATCACTACTGGATTTCACTGCATTGAAATATGTTTGAAAGCGTTGAAACTGCAAGTAGATTTAGCGAATCCTCTCATATAAGTGCTGCGAACACTGCTATAAAGTCTTGTAAACTATTACTGCCCAATTACTGAGCATCGCTCATCGGTTTGATTGCCTTACTTAATTTCACATTTCAGACGTATAGAAAGCGCTAAATATTTTTTTTTCGCAGGATCTTTGCCACCTTATAAGCCGAACTACATTGCCCACCATAAGATCTTCTACTCAAAGAGTTTAGAATATAAAAGAGTATTGGTTGATTAGACATTGAGCTACAAAGATTTTAATGAATTTTCTAGCATATCATTTGATGGTCTTTCGGCATTCCATCAGTAGCCATCGTTGCCGTCTCCTGAAGATAAATCCACTGAACAATGTTCTGCATAATTTCCGATAGATAGCGCTACATGGCTGTATTTATATCTCGTCTAAAATGTTCCAAATTGCGCTAATTCCTTGAAATGATTCTCTAAAAACAGAATTTTTTTCTCAAGTTTCCCCTACCTTCATTTTCGCTATCATTTTATGGTAACTCGTCATATAAATGAGCACACTTCAAAGATGCCGTTTTCGCTATAGATACCCGTTATACTTACAGTCTTATTTTGCTTTTGGCTATATTTATGTTCTATATTATTAGCTGCGTATTTGGTAGTTTTTTCATTGATTTTCAGCAATAATTTTCTTTTTCTTTTCTTTCGTTTGTACTCTATGGCTATATGTGTATATCTTCCCTATAAATATGTAGCTTTTTTGGCTCTTGTGAATGGTAATGATTTTCGCCTTTCTTTTCATCATCATGTTCTCCAAAACTTATTCACTAGGTGCTAAACATATCAAAATAACGGAAGTTCTTAGAAGCGCTTCTGAGTTGGTTTCTTTTGCTAAAATAGTCCTTTTTGTTAGTTGTTAAGCGAAACCTTTTTTTACTTGTTATGATAGTAGTATGTCGAGACGTCGAATGAAAAAACTTTCATTTAATAACCTTACGATTTGTGCATAGCCCTTGCTTTTGTGAGTACATGATGCGCTTACTTACAGCCCATGCTAAACCGATTTGCAGTTGCAGTTGTCATTTCGTTAACTTTTACAAATTAATGCAAAGTGCGGATTTGCGTCCGATGGAATACAGTCATATTCTGAGTCTTGCGTTATTAATAACAAATATTTGCTTCATTTTTGCCGCTAAATTGACATCTGTTCCGTGTCGGTGCCGGTTTCATTCATCTATGCACTAATATCATCAACACTGCCATCATTAATGTATGGCTCATAAACAATCCTTTTTGCAAACGTATGATGCGCTTCTTTAAAGACATTGCGAGCTGATATGCGGCTGCAGTTGTCGTTTTGCTCAATTTCTGCAAAATCAACCGAGAAAAAAAAATCAACCTCTAGCCCATTTGCATTGCCTTCCCCCTCCCGCTGTGTACTCTCAAAATCGTTCCAAGAACATATTTGCTTCAGAGAATATTTCGGGCGATGGCATTAGTTGCGCTAAAAATTTTCTCTTATTCCTGCGCACTTTCTCTTTCAAGCAAATCGTTTTCCAGCATTTGAGTATCATACTGTATCATGCGATTTTTTTTCCACCGTACTACACAATATTGAGCTACAGGTGAGCATAGTAGAGCCGGAATTATTTTCCACGCTAGCACCTGGAGTTAAATGATCTGTTGTGCAGAACAATAAAAAAATGCTTTAACTTTCAGGAAATCTAATGTGGCTCGACGTATCCGAAAAGCGCTCTGGGCACAATAATAATGGCATACGCCGGAAATAATGAATGAAACTAAATTATATTGCAGCATTCATGTAGCTCTAAAAGTATTCAATTGTATTCGCCACAAAAGAAGGCAGCTGGTTGATCTCTCTTAATTTTGCTAAGCGTCGCACCCTTCGATGAAGAGACAACTTCAGTGATCCGGAGACAGTGCAGATAAGATAGCAGAAATAATGATGCGAAGCAATTCTACGACTACCAGTATGCTTTCTGGACAGTGCTTCAATTTCTGGCATAAGTGAGAAGTATGTGATAATAGCAACTATACTTCTTCTGAGAGTATTTGTCTCCAACTATCCGCAGTTTGCCATATGGTCCACTGTTAATCGTCATATTTTTTTACATTCGGCTGGTAGAAGCTAACTGATATGCTAGGTGGGTTAAAAGTAATTTATAGGTAATTTACAGGTAATCAGTAGGTAAGTAGGCAATTTACATACTGAGGAGGCAATTTGTTTCAACCTTCATATATACATGCCAATGAATTTTCCATCTTTACGAGTAAAACTCCCAACATTTTAGTGGTTATTCGTTGGTCATTTTTGGCTGTTTTTCATCTTTGGCTGTACTCTACATAACGATATTGCTGCTTATTTTATTTGTATATATGCTTCGGTGCAAGCGCTTCATTTTCATTCGTTTCGTTTTACAAACACATAACATCGGCAAGTGATAAAGTTTTTATAGCCCGTTAAGATTGCTTCAATGTGAACTGAGCTAATTAGTTATAAAGGTAAACATTGCACCATGAAACTTGCACCATGCGATTGTAGCACTCAACGCTTTGTTACTTATAGCCTCAGATTCATCATTTAGTCCTTTGAAACAAAAGGCCTCGATAAGAACTTTACAACGATACAGTGATTTGTTTGATGCCTCTGCGTTTGTATCTTCCAACAAAAGTTCTATATTTCTTGGCTGCTTATTTCGAAAAAGAGGTATGGATGGCGAAGCCAAGAAAGATGGTCAACACTTGTGTTGAACGGTCGTTGTCTCTGCTGGAACACCGTTATTGCCCTACCACGTCATCTTGTTTTGATTTTGATGCGCGTCGACGTAAAATCTCCGAATTCCTATGTGAAGGACTAAATAAAAGCGGCCGATGTTGGCTTTAGCGCATTACTTTGTTGGTGTATTGCCAGTAAAACGTTGTTTTTTTCCTTTTGCTTTCTTCATGATGCTTCCTTCATGCAGTTTTTTGCAATAATAGAAGTGCACAATGGGCATTTTTATGACAAGTGCTGTACGCATCACCTTCCGATAGGGTGAATACAATAGACTACCGTATGCGCTCGATTTCAAAGGCATCAGCATACTTTGAAGAGTGTATCATTTTTTTAAATGAAAAGCGCAATGTGCCAGACTTCAGAAAAACTGTACTTAGGAAATCGCTGGTTGCAACGGAAATATCCTATGGCTGATTGCGATCATCCATCCTTTGTATACGTAGTTCACTTAGAGCTGCCATAATAAAGTTGTTTTTCAGTAATGAATTGACCAAATTCCCATCAAGCATTTTGTGCAGCGTTCATACAAATTTGTAGGCGCATATCAGCTTCGTTCTCCTTTCAAGAGTTGATGTAGTGAAAAGTAAGCAAATAATTATGAGAGACACCATCGAATAACAAAGGACACTTTAAGCGGGTTGATAATTTGAACAGGTGGAGATAGAATTTCAACACAAAACAAATGAAATCTAATCGGAATCTCAAGCAAATTGACTTTTTGCGTTTTCTCCTCGACAAAAAAAAAGTACTTTCCACCCAACTTATCTTCATGTCTTTGAGTTGCATGCGCACTGGGTAAAAGAAAAGATGTAGCATATATGCAAATTCGATCATATGAACTAATAAGCACCTGCGCATTTCCGTCCTGAGCCCCTTCCTCTCCGATTTCCTAGCTCCCCTGAGTAGGCAGCGCACTGCCTTCTTCCAGTTTCCCTCACACTATTTCGCTACTGCCTAAGCAATATGGTCAAACTATGGAAATTCTCTTCGAAATCAGTTCCAAGGAGTTGAAAATTTTTTTTATCTCTGCAAACCGCCTTAGGTAACCAATGCGTAAGTTTTAAGACCTCGTGTGTTTCCTTTTAAATAATGCAACTGTTCATCAAGGAGAAGAAAACAGATGTTGTACGAAATTTTTGCTTAACTGGTGACAGTCCGCAATAGATGAAGCCGAAGTAGGACGTCCTTTTCAATGCAAGCACTTGATGGCTAG
Organism: Ascaris suum; assembly: GCA_013433145.1. Classification (NCBI taxonomy): domain Eukaryota; kingdom Metazoa; phylum Nematoda; class Chromadorea; order Rhabditida; family Ascarididae; genus Ascaris; species Ascaris suum. The sequence goes on from CM024189.1 coordinate 736,238, forward strand.
AAGTACCTCAGGCGAAGAACAAATCTGCAAACTTTTCTGGACAATTCAAGGACCAGGGACGAAGGAAATGCGCAGAAGAATTATGTTATTGGCTGCTTCATCCTATGTTATTATTCTTCGACAAATGACAACAGACCTTTTTTACTTCATTTACTTGTTTTGCATAATTTCTTCCTCAAAGACCTGAAATGAGTGCAATCCATTCTTTCTTTAAGTCGTCATATTCTGCTCAGACAAAATTTTTAGAAGCTTCAAAGAACGGATTTGTTTGACATAAGACATGGAATGGAGAATTGTTTTTCATTGCGATATTCCATTCCTAAGTAATAGACCTTCACGAATTTTCTTTCGACCAGTAATTCTTAATGCAGAAAATTTTAATGAAAATTAGTGTCAATTTCCATTTCAGCCGCATTACTCCTCAAAAAGAACTTTTAATTCTTCGTTATGACATTCAAAGGCTCCTTTGGATAAATTTCCTTTCGAAAAAGAAAAAAAGTAAAGCGAACCATCAAATATCCCGTCGTCATTTAGTAGTTTCCTCTAAAGCTTATCTGGACTATGTTATTTACTGACAGGAGGAGGAAGATTGTTTTAGGAAGGTAGCTGTTGCAGAATTCTTTGGGGTTTCTTGCTATTTTTCTTCTGCGTTTATTGATTGTTCACGAGCCAGTTCATGAGCGCATTGGTGGTTCAGCAAATTGGCTGCGGCTGCGCGTTGGATCGGCATCGTGCAACAAAGTTGTTCAATATTTTTAGACATGAAGGCTGTGCAGCTGCTCCCAGCAACATGCCAACAATTGCTGCTTGTCTCGCTTTGCTATTGATCGCTTCAATTGCTTTCACATAACATGCGACAGTTCGCCACTTTCGTCTCCTGAAACAACAACAACAACTGCGGTCAGCTGGTGAGAATTTCAACGCACAGTTGCAAGGACCGCTTAATACGGTTGCCGATCCCCACATACACATGGCCATCCCAGTAAATTGCTCAAGGCAAGTCTACCCAAACCTTGAACAAAGGCTATTTCTACTATTATTAAATCTACTACTGTTTGCACTCAATTTACCCAAATCTTCCCAGGTCTACCCAAAATCTGCTATTAAAAGGCTGAATGATCACTGGAGTTTGCGCTCAGTTTACGACTCTCCATGTATTAATAGATTTACGAAAAATCAGCTCAGTACGCCACAATGCCTGCAGCAGTTCCATCAGTTCCATATCTCGTTGGATCTTGCAACCATAAAAAAGGGGCGGCAAAAGCCGAACGAGTAAATGGATGCAATTTCCACCTCTGTCAATTTTAAATGCAAATATAAGGTGAATGGTAGTTCTGAAATTGTGTGGTCACCGCTAAGGAAACTGCGAAGATATGATGATACTGCGTTTTTTTATTACAGCTGCTTTGCCAATATCACATTTCACGTACACCTCGCGCGGCGCGATTATAAACTGCGTTATCCTTAACTGCAGGCCACTTCAAGGACACTATTGATACCGCGATTCTTCTTCAGATTGCCATAAGTCGACTTCGCTGTATAACTGTATAAGTCGATAAGCAGCAATAACGGTCCTATAGCATTCTCAGTGCAAGTATAGCGAATGCTATCTGTAGATACTTTAAAAATCGGTTTAATTGAAGAATTGTAGGACCATCATTACTTTAGTTTTGTGCTAAATACAATTAAACGAAGGTACTTGCGTTAAAGGACTCCAATATTTTTCTAGCCGACGACTTGTACGAATGACATAGGACCATAGTTGAACATTCGAAAGTCTCACCAACTTTATCCTTTGTTATAATCCTATCTAATCATTTTTCACTACACTGAAAAATGAATTCCAATTCTAGTCGCGTGATGGTTTTTACGCAATCCCATGATCACCTACCCATGCGAATAGTCTTTTCGCACAGACAGTAAGCGAACGACACAAGATTAAACCCATATACCATGTATCTTATCAAATTAGCTTTATTTCTGCACAACAAACAATCTTGTGAGTATGTAAAATTATACGACAAATTTGGCTGTTCTAAAAGGAGGAGGAAATTGCACTAGGAATTTGAGCCCACATAGGTGGCGATTTGCAACATTGCAAGAAATGTGCACCTCATTTCTAATAAAACCGATATGAGCACCTCTTATTGAACGGATTGAGTGTTCAACAAACGTTGCTCTTATAAAGTTCAGATTTCGATTTCTCATGCAAACAGTGTGATAACGAAGCGATCACATGATCAAAGCATCGTCGCTGCACACGTTTATGAATCATATTGATCCGGCTCAAGTTTTCATGCCTTCATCCTCTTGATATACTAGTGCGAAGTATACAGCGCTCCATGCTTCCCTAATTCGGTGGGCGGTTGCCATTCGAAGCGCTACGAAGAGGCTATTCCATAAGCAGGAAAAGTAGGCCACCAGCAATTTCTCGTCAAAATATTCTGTACTGACTGAAAAAAATCAGCAAGAACAACAGCGCTATTTCCGATATTTGAATATCCTTTCTATCGTATTTATTAGGAATTGTTGAGTGCAATAGACGCTATCGAAGATATTGTGAAGTTGAAATAAATTTATTTAAGAGATTTTGATATCGTTTAGCACTTCGTTGAGAACACTGATTTTTGTGAACGCTCAATATTTTTCCTAAGAAAAAATGCATTCATTCGTCCATTTTAATTACATTCGATCTCTTTCATACAAAGAACGAATGAAAACAGCTCTATACCTGAGCGGAATAAATCAGCAATTGATCCGTATGTTCATCAATCTATTCTATTTTTTCATTTCACTTTGAATCAAATTTCTGAGCAAAGAGCAAACATTCAACTTGACTAACTCATTTCTGCTTTCAAGTACTTATTTCTTGTCATCGTCAAAGCAAGCTTCGAGAGTAAGTCTACATTATAGCACTTATAGGCGCTTCCGATGGCTGTACCACGAACGAATCAAGCACGTTTGAGCTGAGCATGTTTAAGCCTCACATTACTAAGCTGTATGCACATATGGACACTTCACTGTGATATTTATGGACACACATAGACACGGCGTGGAATTCGATCGTGCCGAGGACACGTGCTGAATTGTGAAACTTGCGCCGTCGAATTTTTCTGTGCGAATAGTTTGCTATGTGATATCTCAGCGTAAAAGCTGGCTTATTGAAAAACCACGTCTGCAAAGGAAAGGGTTGTACAACACTGCCTCCGAAACAAGTTCCCGACACCCCTGTGGACAATACTATACAGCTGAAGGACTGCTGAAGGTACATGCACACGCTGAGACATATGCGGAACTTCTTGAATCGGCAGCTTCCAAGATGTACGCAGCCCCTTTCTAGCAGCAAGTACTTCAACTGCTCCGCCGCGCATCCATGTCAGAAGGATTTGAATGCGCGAGTATCCGCACCATGGTGCATGTGTTTGAATGGATCTGTCATGGCAGAAATGTTTTCATTTGCGTTTTCATACGCAAATATCCCGCTGTGTAAAAATTCATCCCAAAAAAATTTGCCGAGCAACAAGCCGCATCCCAAAGTAGCTGTTCGCAACGCAGTTTTCTCATAGCAGCGCTAGCGAACACACTATACTGCAGTTGGACACAGCTTTTTCACTTCTACCTTGTGCCAACTTAAAAGGCTCATTTATTATAAGGGTACACATGACACAACCATCAATGAAATTAGCACATCACTGTTTATGCAATATTGAAATATTCACGGCGCAAGTGATCGCAAATGAATTTGTCATCGTTCAGGTTACTCGGTGCCGTGTACAAAAACGGTCGGAACTATGGGTTTTGTCTTCCTGCGTGCACTTGAATACTCGCTGGCGCAAGTGGCTCGCATTGGAAATCTATATTTCCATGCCTTAAACCTGAAGTTAAGTAATGCATCATGTGTGCCGCTCAACTTATATCGGCTCAATTGTGCGCGGCTGCACTGCACGCTTCAATTGTAATGTTATGTTTTTAGTCGCTGCTCGCTGTTAAGCTCTCACTAACGTCTCGACATTATCAGTGAGAAGAGAGAGACGGACAGACAGATAGGAGGGCAGCGCGGGGAGCAGAACGTGCAGGAAGGAGCTGGGGTTTCAACCCCGGACAATCGTTGATGTCCAACGTTCATGACCATGCAAGAGTTGAGAGTGGGATTGAAGCACGAGGGCTACGCAAACAGAAGAGTGAACTAGGGGTATGGTACTACATACACTTTTCAGCACAGTCAATGCCATGTGATGACAACAAATAAAAAATATGCTAATTCCTATATCCTATTAACTTTGAGCCGACTGTCCCTATAAATCTTCTATAAATGGTTGGTCTTTCCATAACGGTCAGCTGCAAAGTGTAACTCGATTATTCTACCTTTAGTCTATATTTCTGCTGTCAGTTGAAACTACCGAATGGGTCGTTGTTCATCGAATCTCATTTAATTGCATCGTTGAGCTACTGCAAAATTCCAGTTGTGACCTAACCCCTCACTCAATTAGGAGAATGGTCTCCGAGCTTGTGAAAGTTCGACTAGAAAAATTATGCCACTCCTTTTCATTGTGAATTCAACAAATTCATGAGTGCTAAAATTTTGTAAATAAAATAAGTGGAGAATATAAGTGCAAATTCCGTATTCCGCCGGCCGAGAAAGATACTTTTCAGTTTTGCCCACTGTTTACGTTTGTAAAACATTCAAACCCATAGCGTTTGAGCAGCACTCAAGATCTAATAAAAATATTAGCTAAAAAATTCACATCGAACTTTTATAGAATGCGATGAGATTCAATAAAAATATCGGAGTGCTTTATGGGGCTATATGTAGTGCTATAAGCTATAATCAATCGTGCATATGCAGGCGGGATTAGCAAGCGATCGAATGATATGTCGGATGCACTCAGAATGGTGCTCAAGTAGAAGGACCACCAGGAGGAATATACCTTCAGAAGTTTCTCTTACACAAAACGTCCCTATGCCGAAGGCCACAAAAAAACATTGCAAATCCGCTGCTATGGCGTGAAGCGTAGGCGAGATGCACCCCGAGCTAGCTGATGCTAAGGAATCGCTTCGCGGGCGGGCATTTTGTTAAAGAAAAGCGACGAGGGCGAGAGAGCGCTTTACAACGTCAACCAACAGATATTTCCACTGGCTGGAGCCCTTGGGCCGCAGTTGCTGAACACGTCGACGTGCAGTGAAGGCGAGAGCTTAGTGCTTGGAGCCCAACATTCGGGCATTGATTATGAGCGGTGGTGATTTCTGAACGAGCATGATGTCCTTCTTGCCCCATCGAATCGTCTGCTGTTTCTGGAGTTTATCGCTCCTTTTGGAGCATTATCATTTATATAATTAGCCTTAGGCTGTTTTGAAAATGTACTCCCAGTATTCTTTGTTCATATCGGGATTTCACATCCTCCTTCGTTCACATATGCTTGTTTAGAGAAAATGTGTTGCGGGCTTGCACCACTATGTTAGGCTCAGTCGATATGGTGTCGCCAAAATAGAATCTAGCTAACTGCTCAGTGCCTATGCATGATGAATTCTCCACAAATGGTTCACATATATGAGAGGCAAATGTGCCGTATGTTGAACGAAGATGGACGAGTCGCAAGGTGTTGTTTGCAAGGCGATTTGTGTAGGTGTTCAAGCTTCGTTTAGTCGAAGTGGCGTTCTGATGAGGCAAGCCTTCCGACAACAGCTGTGCTCTTCGTGCTTATGTATATCCACAACCATCCGCAATGCTTATTGCACTTCGCTATATCGCTACCACCTTAGACTATTCTATCGCATTTTCCGTTACTTAATTGAAGCATTCGTTCGGCTCGCAGTGCTCTTCATTTAACAAACTCATCTTATTAGACTTCATCATTCTTCTAAGAGTTTCTCATACTCTATCTGCTTATGCTGAACGTTTTTCGCATTCAAATTACAAAGCGACGCTTGCATCTTCGATAAGAATCCCACCTATTTTGAGACACTTTCCCACTGATAACTCACTTTTGAGATCAGCAATCTAATCACATACATATTCATTGTTATTTTTATTTGTCTCAGTTGTTTCTTTAAAGATTCCTAACAAAGAGGTCTCTCAATGTGATCCTATATTGAAAGCCCCTCATTAGTTCAATGTTTATTCCTCTTCCAGTTTGTTCTTTTTTTCCAGGATGAGCGACGCAAACTACACCGACGTGCCAGAGCTTGAGGAAGCTTACCGCTTTGGCGGTCCTCAAGGAGAGGAGGATGATTCAGTAAGTCTTTAGATGTCATTGCCCTATATTGGTTTCTAGCACAGAAGTAACGTCACTTTCGCTACTCGAACATTAGAACGTGAAATTTAATATGAAATTTCCATTGCAATCTTTTAAAAACTCCACTTAATTCAATGATTTTTTTTCGAGGTTTCATGAGATTTCATTAAACTCAAAAAAGCAAACCAACGTGCTCATTGCGTAGTCACCTCTTTAGAAAAAGTCGGACACATTTAGTATATGTACGCTTCCTCTTAGAAGTTAAACTGTTGCTATGTGCATGTATGAGATTATTAAATACAAATATATCTGATGACAAAACCTGTTCTGAGCAGAAATGAATTAAGATTTTCGAAAAAACCAATGCGCTCAGTCACGTCGAAATAACAATCAAGTGTGACCGATACATTTATGATGTGCCGATGGAAAGTATAGAATTGTCCTGTTTTGTTCTAACCCTCTATCACTTAGCTGTTCCGGAACTGTAGATGAAGTTCCGCATATCATTGGTGCATTACACTGTAGAATGTTCATTGCTTCGGAGCTTTCCACATAACTGGTAGATCAAGTCGAATTCAAGTTTAAAGTCCCATTCTGTGGTTCAAGTTGCCGACTTGAAAGCCTCAAATAAGGGATAAATTTGCTATAGACTACAAATCCTCATGCTTTTTTTCATTCTGCCAGAAGCGCATAAAACTATAATTTACTGCGATCTTATGCCTCTACTCTGTCGCGAGAGGTCACAAGAATAAATCGAGCAAAAAGTTGACAAATAAATCCAGCTGACAAATCGAGCAAAAAGTTGCCGATCTGCATATGATCCATTTATGAAAAGTGGCGACTGCTGTTGTTCTGCGGCGACGCAATTTCCACAGCATAGGAAATCCGAATACTCAATATGTGATGAGAAAATATGAACACCTGAGAAATCACATTACCTAAGACACTATGAGACCTGTGAAAGGCTTATTGGAAAATTCTGGAAAATTCTGCTATTTGGGAAAGAATCATGCGCGACATCCCACACACAAAAAGGATATCACTACCTTCTCCAATAATCTGTTTTGCAAATGTTTTTTGAGTGTAATAAAATGGTAACGAGGAAATCAAGAGGTAAAGAGTGACAGATGCGGAATGTCTCTAAGTGTCTGAGTGAGGCCAAAGAAAACCGCGTTTTCACACTTATGAAGGCTTTTGTCCCTCACCCCGATTCAATTATGTTCCAATCTTTGGGAGCGTGAACGATGTGAAACGATGTTACGAGCTCTTACCTCGAATTTCTTTGCCGATTTTGAAAAATCGTGAGGTTCCTAAGCTCTCGAGCTCATAATGACGAGATTACAATAGAGAAATGAGCTTTGGAAGATTTGAAGCAGACTTAACGTTTGAAGATGATTGCGCGAAAGCATTGCTTGAGAAGTAATGAACAAGCTGGATCGGTGGACATTTAGCGAGAGCAGTAGTTCCTAACATAGCATCAAAGGCGTTATGCCTTTTCAGAATCGCAAAAAGAGAGAAAGAAAGCAACTGAAGTTTCAAATACTATTAAAAATATTCATAACGATTAAATGTTTAGGAGGCCAAGCGGAAAGCGGAAGAGAGGGAGAAAAAGAAGGCCGAGGTGCGAAAGCGCCTTGAAGAAGCTGGCTCGAAGAAGAAGGCAAAGAAAGGTTTCCTCACCCCAGAGAGAAAGAAGAAGCTCCGTGTAAGTTGCAATAAACCGACCTTTAAAGGCAAAATTTGTGGACGCTTGTTGAAGATACACTGTTCCATAGTGCCCGAACTTGAATCTCCATTCGAGATGCGAGACCTTAGATTTTGCGATAGGCCATTCGATTTTCTCCTCTCTTTTGAGAAATTTCAGGCCATGTAGTGAAGAGAACAAGTGAAAAGGTCTTTTTCCTGGGCTAAATCTTGAGGTAACTCTTCATTGAGCTCCGAATTAACCGCGCCGCAATTTCTCTTAATTTATTCCGTTTTCAGAAACTGCTCATGATGAAGGCCGCTGAAGATCTCAAACAGCAACAGCTGTTGAAGGAACAGGAAAGGCAGAAGGTGCTCGCACAACGCACTATTCCACTTCCCGACGTCGACACAGTTGAAGATCACGGTAATTGCATAGAAAGGTTTATTTATTTGTATTATAGATAATCAAAACCGACATCCAGAAATACAAGGTCTCTTGTTTATGTCACGGGATGAATTCAACATTTTTCAGTTATTTTCATATTTATATTCAATACTTTTTGAGTGACGCATTCATAGGTCACTTGGCTAAAGCATTTCATCGCTTGACGATGTGCTCATGTATGCATGACCATGAGTGAAAGCTTTTGGGAACGAAATTGATCAAAGGCACAAAGAAATGCAATGACGATAAGTCTTTTTGCGCAAGTACTCCAATTGTACGGTTTCTTAATTAAACAGCGCAAAAGTTTTGCAGCCAAGTTGGAAGCAATATACAATCAACTCTTCCAGCATATGGTTAAGCTTGAGGAAGAAAAGTACGACATTAACCAAGCTGTTATGGCCAAAGATGCCGAGGTATGACAAATCTTATACCGATTACACCTTTTGAGCATCTAATAATAATGCAATAAACATTGAAGCATTAAAGCATTTTATCCAAGCGTGGGAAGTTGGCCATCTTCATCGGTAATAAAAATATGAAAACCAAACAAAAAAACATAGATATGAAAACGAAATTTGTGGGGCGGTTGTTCTCATTGACGGGATATGTTTGAGAGTGCTACACCTACAATTTTGTGTTCGAGTTTTTAAACCGTTTCTTCAGATTAAATCATTGCCAGGAGCGAACTCGAGTAGAACTTTATAGTCTAGATCAGTATAACCATGAGTTTATTTGTAAGCTCTAAGTATATCATTGGGATCTTGTACTATTCTCTTCTGCTCTTCGCATCCATGATCTCTCAATTCGGTCATTTTAGAAATTCGAGCAGTCTTTTCGTAAATTTCCTCTGGACAGATTCTAGTTCATCTAAATCTTTTATGGTCTAAGAAGAGGTGATATTTTCATAGTCGAGAACAGGTAGAAAAAATATCTTTTATATACGTACTGAAAAATCAATATCTGAATTTTTGAAAGAACGACATATGAAGTTGATTGCAGCATTCATTTTAATAACTCCTACTATCAATCATAAAAGAGATGTTTATTTTGCGCCGCAACTAATGAAAATATCAGAAATCAGGGTCTGAGAGGGGAAAAATATAATAAAAACGAATTTTTCAAGATCAACGAGCTCACCATCGCAGTAAATGATCTACGTGGAAAATTCGTGAAACCAACGCTGAAAAAAGTTTCCAAATATGATAACAAGTGAGTTGTACTTTATTTCAAATATGCATAACTTTCTTTTTCTTTTTTTTAATGAAAATGCAATTCATCAATTTTCTATAAGTGCGATTTTTTTCTCTTTTTGCGTTCTACTTGTATAAATTATCATGTGTATAGCAATAAAACTTGCTTTTTTTTTTCTAATATTTACATTTCATTCATATAATTAGATCTTTTTTTTTTACATATTTGGTGAATTGCAATATAGAACAGCTAAGAGGTTACTTTATGAATCGCTATATTGAATAGCCTCCATTTGCTATATATTGCTAAACGTTAGATTCGACTTTCATATAATAGCCCATGGATCCCTTGCAGTGTTGCGCAAATTAATTTGTTCTTTTTGCTTTCCTTTTGCTTTTTAGAATCCGCGAGTGCCACTCCACGTTCGGAAAAGTCGATTATAGTATAATAATTCTAAGACACCGTTTTTGGTAGTTCTTCGCTGAAAATAGAGGATTATGATCCTGATACGCGCAAAAATTAAATTCAGGTTCAAGAAGATGGCCGGTCAAAAGAAGGAGGACAAACAAGATTTCCGCGCTAATCTAAAGGTGGTGAAGAAAGAAAACGTGATCGACGATATTGTCAACAAAGTGAGTTTGGAGGACATTGAGAAGGGCTCTTAGTCCATTCTCAGTCCATTTTTTTTTTTTTTTTGCTCCAACGATAGGCATTTAAATCATCACTTATAATCAATCAAAGAGATCGCATAACATCGAGATAGGAAATATATCAATGTCAATTTTCTTTTATGATCGCAAACCACCGAATGTGAATCCCAACCGGATGGTGATGATAAAATTCCTTCGAAATCATAGCGTATTGAACAGTGCCATTCAAATTGATGGATCTTTGAATAAGTTCGACCACTCCTATTTCCCTCAATACTTTCCGAGGACTGTCACCTGACCCAACACGCTCGAGATTACATAGCAATACGTATAAGTTGAGTACTTGTCTTGTCATTAATGAGTTCATTTACGCAGTGCTTGATTCGTTTTCACCGCAGTTAATGTGGCAGCACGTGCAAAGATGTAAATGAGCGCATATCAGCCTACGAGTCGATCTCTGTAGTGAACTATTTAAGCATTCACTGAACTGATCTTCTCATATCTCTTTCACTATTACTGCAAGTTATTTGAAAGCGTAGGAGAATAAATCTCCCCACTTGTTGATGAACATTGACCGGAGAATAAATGTTGATGACCGACGCGTAGGAGAATAAAACAAATGTTGATGACCAACGCCGTCAAAATTTCTAAATTCATGGATCATTCGAATGTAGGTTTCGTTGCCACTTGTAATACCTTCACAGTCCTTTTCAGCTTTTGCAGTAATTAAAAACGAAGTTTCCAACGTATGGTGAACATATGTTGAATGAGGATAACAATAATTTTGATGTCTGAGTGGTTATGCATCGACTCAGTTCTTGAGACATTCTTACTACCTTTGCGAAATGAGGCCCCGCGAACGAAAGAATGGTATGAAAGAATAGCCTATAGTCTCGAGGGCCGCTTCTTACTATCGTTTTTCCCTCGTCGACCTCTAAAACTGGCATTTGATCACATCGCGTTAAATTAATTGGTCTCTCGTAACATCTGGGAGAGCTTAGTCGTAGGCTGTAACATCTGAGAAGGAATTAAATCGAAGGGCCTTTTAACTAAGATTTTACGAAGGGGAACATCATAAAGCTGATACTTTTGATGTTATTTGTTGAAATGTTTCATTACATCGGAAAAGCCAAGGACAAATCAACAGTAGAGCGCTTTCAGAGAAATATAGAGCGGAAATTTCTCCATCAGAGAAATCAAAAAACACACTGGATTTCAAAGCATCATCATGGAGACATTGCTGCTCAGAACTGCTTAAGAAATGGAGATATTCTTTTGCTTTAGAAGTTCACAGGTTAAACTGTGGGTTCACCTTACGATTTATTCAACGCCATCGATAACATTTTTTAATTTCATACCTGATGGCCTTCTGAATTCTAGAATGAAACCCTCCACATAACCAAGCATCACATCTGCCGCCGACAAAACTACTATTGGTGTGATATGTTTACAAAAAAAAATGGCTGTTTCCGTTACAAAAGGCACAAAAACTTTTGTTCATTACAGCAAATGGCGAAGAAAACCGACAAACCGGATTGGTCGAAGAAGGGTGGCGAGAAGCCTGCTGGAGAAGCCGAGGAAAAGAAGGCAGAAGAGACAACCCGAGAGGAGGTTCCACAGCCTGCCGAGGAACCGGCTGAAGAAGGTGCAGAAGAGGAGGAAGGCAGGTTACTTCGTCACTAGAAAAACCACCTCTGTCCGTGCAGAATTTTGATCAGAACTACTAAGACCTAAGATGAAGGGAAGCCGCATCTCAGACTAAAAATTATAGGAAGCGATCAAATTTCACTTCCTCAATAAAATTGCACAAACACCGCATTCCATTTTGGCTCAATCATATACTAGAAATATACTTTCAAAGGCAAATTAGGGGGGTGTAAAAAGGAAGGTTGGCCAATTTATGTACAAACGCTCTTTGATCAACTGACAAATGCATATGTGGCACAGCGTGCAGCAAATTGGACGAAACTGAGTAAGAAAGCCGGATGAAACCGCAAATGACGTTTGATATCGGCGCATTAAGGCATTTCCACTGAGAATGTATTATACTTTCACACATGAGCTCTTTGGGTAAGAGAACACCTGAGTGGTTATTTCGAACAAGGATAAGTGCAAATAATTTTCAGGCGGAGAGGAAGAAGAGGAAGAAGAGGAGGAGTAGAAGTGCGTCATATAAGGATGTCGCACTGGTACGGTGTATATGCTCATTCGGAGTGCTCTGCATTCTTCCGTTTTCTCATTCGCTTCCCAATCGCTGCTGTCGAATAATCTTGGAGCTTTTTTTATTGGTTTATCCTTTCCTCATCTTGTAATTGTCGCTTTTACTCCAACATTTCTCGAAAAGCACTCACCTCCATTTCAAGTTAAAATTATTAAACGAGCATATGTATATGATGGCGCAATTCGACGGTTTCAGTGTGTTATTTGAGCAGGACGCTTTTAGAACATTGACGACTCTCATATTTCGTATGCATATTTTGTTGCCATAGCCAGCCCGGAAGAGTTTTCCATGGCGAACGAGAACTCTTCCTGTTCATTGTGCCAACACTGACTTTTATATGGTTGATGCATAAACGTAAAAAACAGCACTTTCGATTGCATGAGAGAAAATACAGACCTCAGACGATCGATGTGAATGGTTCTCATCGGGAATATCGCCTAAAGCACAACTTGGAAAGCATTAATCAACAAACGCCTTCAGTACAAATTCTTGTCTCATAAATAATCCGTTCTGCGAAGTTCACTGAAAAGTCAATAATCCAATTTAAAGAATGATATTTTCCAGACTAAGCCGTGTTTGTTCATTTAGTCCCATTTTCAGCCTCAATCGCGTTCTTTCGTTTCACCACATAACACAAAAAAAGGTAGCGGCTGAAATTACCGGTTATTTTCAATCAGAAAGAAAGAAATAATATCTGTCGGATGAAGACTTCATCCGGGAAAAGTTTCCTCTTTTCAATAATTGCTGAACTCATCCAGGCCAAGTTCGATTTGGTGAAAAATCACAGTATTTCGTTCATTTTGGCAAGGTGTTATGTGCGAACGATGGGGAGGAGCATTTCTTCTTAAACAATATCCGAAATCGCTGTATATGTATACTCAAACACTTCAGCGGAATTTCTTATAGCGATGCGTTCATTTAAACAATTCCTTCAAAAATATCACTCCAGTAGGGATAAAACTGATACGTCAATTGCTAGGAAACAACTGGCAAAAAACAATAGTGCAAACTACATGAGAAAGTCACATGATGAAGCTATGGGAGCAAGGAACTCCGTTAAAAAGACAGGAGGAAGCACGAACTGAGACGCCTGAGTCCTTGATCAGGCGGCATTCTCCCGAAATGGAATCTTTCTGTTAAACGCGGCTTTCTTAAAGCATAAGCACGAATTACTCTATCTTCTTGGAGTTATGCGCCAATTTTGGCACTTTAATCTGTCAGCTAAGCTCTGACAGCTGCGAATCACTACGAAATTCCCCTCATCGCTAGCAAATACTTATAATGTATATTCAAGAATTGTATTATACAACTTATAAAAGCTGTAGGAACCATAACTTCTAAAAATTCAAAGGCGATTCACCACTCTATACACGAGTAAAATTTCTTTTGGCCACTGGCTAATCATAATCTCGAACACTCCGTTGAAAGCTACAAGATTAAGCTACAGAAAGCGATGAAATATCACACGCATTCTTTTTGTTCTTCAACGGAAGATGCATACGAAGACATGAACTTTCGCGAAAGCCATATAGGAAGACACATTCCTTTCGAAACTATCCGAGTATAAGGGCTTACTAAAGCAATCAAATTCTTGGGTCATGAATACGGGGCGCCCTTGCATAACTCCAAATCATCTAGGGTAGAGATTAAAAGCGGTATTTTCGTGCGTGACAACACATTGATTCAGAGGCATCAGCCAAAGCGTAAAATCTAATTGCTGTTTCCAGACGTGTCACGCTCACTCTCTTTCAAAACAAAGTTTTTAAATAGAGATCACACTCGTAGATTCATGAGTGCTTTCTACGAGGCATGCAAACCTATCGATGGAAACGCTTGTTCAAGTAGCGTCCCAAAGCTTGACAAGTTGGCCAAGAACAGAATTCGTGATTAGGTTCCTGTTCCATACCAATGAGCTTTAGTATGTCGTTTGTGCTTTTTAGCGTTCACTGTAAATGGTTATTTGATCTTCGAAAAAACCTCTTCAAAACTCGTGCTCTTGCCCCACATATTCGTTTGAGCGCAGAAGTCGACCAGTATAGGTCAAGTATTATAACGCCTTCCAACTTTAAGCAATGTTGATCACACTAGAACAACTTTGCGCATGCAAAAGTGTCCGTTCGAAAAAGAGAAGTGCTCTGATAATATGATTGCGCATTGCAATGTTTAAGCACTGGCCTTGACGCGTTATCATAGAATGCCGGGAGTGCGCTAAAAAAAATTACAGTGTGAATTGTTTTATAAAGGCCTATTTATTGAGATCCTTATCGAATCAGCATTCTTCATTTATGAAAAATTAGGTTACATTTCGAATCAGGTTTTTTTCCCCACGAAATTTTCTTTTTTATGCGCATTAATGCGGAAAATATGTACATTAGCTTACACGAAACAAATTCAATGTGGAAAATTATTGATAGAGTGTAAAAATTTCACATTTATAGAATAGTGGAAAATTCATAAACACGAGGGATTGCTTTCTCGCCCAAGCTGGAACGGAAACGCCGTTTTAAATTCATTATAATATAGCGCGCGCCTGCAATTAATTTCAATGTTTGATCTTAGCGGAATGAAGCGTACAACAGCAAGATATTGGATGACAAGCACAAAGGCATGTGCAGAAATATGTTTTTTGGTTCGACAGAGGAACGAGACTCCATCTCGGGTGCCAAAAATCGGCATCAGAATAGCGCAGTTCCGGTAAGAATACAGCTGTTTCTTCGCTCAACAGGTAATAAGGCGTCGATTTTCGCGATCAAAGCGTAGAGATCGTCTGCGTGTTCTTCATTCGTTGTTTCAAGTGCGATGACTCTAGTCGTGGAAGAAATACCTGCGCTGATTACGAGACGTAAAGGTTAAGGTGTTCGATTAGTGGGCTAAAGGTTCATTGACAGAACGCCGTCAACAGATTCGATCTTTTCGGCGATTCGATTTTGCTGACCTGCTTTTCTGTGCGATATGCGCTTAATACTGCGTTCCATACCAATAAGCACTGTATCATCCCCTTCTGCCGCATTTGACTGTCGCACAATCACGCGCTCGCTTTTTAACGGCTGCTTGCAGCCATTTGTATGGAAACGTTCTCTCAGGCGTTACTAAGCTGCGACTGCTTCTAAGCGAGCGATTTCTGCGCTTTTTATTGCAGACGACTTCCGCTGCTTTGAGAATATGGTAAGTCTCAACCAACTGTACTCTCCTCTGATATTTCAATCGCTTCCCCAGAGTTGCGATGCCTTCCTCCAGAACACACTTGACCAAGCGCTCTTTTTGAAAGTATAACATATTCTCACAAATAACGATGTCAAGAGGTATCTAGATTAAATTGCGCTATAAAATACACGAGTGACGTCGTTTACAAATATTGTGACGTTGTAAAGATAGAATTTGTAGCGCCAAATTCGTGCACATAGCATGTGCACTTTATTTAGATTGCCGGTAAGAATTCGAGGCAGAATTTGCACCTAAATAAGCTTATACGAACGATCATCTTAAGCTCAACAACTAGGGAGCCGGCTTTTTCTAATAGAAGAACTGAATAATAAACACAACGAACTATTCATGATCACGCTTTTTGCGGATTGCAGTTATAATGAAATTTCCATTCACAAACGATAAAAAAACTGACCACTTTAAAGTAAGCTTTAGAATAAGATCGTATAATATTGATTAAAGATTGCGAAAAAAAAAACCTTTACTTACGATCTGAAAAGCATATGTACGAAGCTTGTGGAGTTAACATCGAATAATGCTTAAAGGCCTCGCTGTCCATTATTTTAAAAAAAAATAATAATAATAATAAAAGTAAAAAATTACTTTTTTAGCGTTATTTGCGAAAACTTCAGACAATATTTAGTCGCTTATACCTCATTCCAATTGCGCAATAACTCCAGTCTCGAATATTTATGCTGCTTACCTAAAACTGCCCAACAAATCATTATCCAACTGAACACCTTATCCTATCAATTTTCATATTGTAATGAACTGTCAAGAAAGCACTCTAATGCTCATAATTCGTGAGGAAACTCTATTAGCGTGATCAAAAACACTTATTACAGCACTTCAATACTTCTAATACTTTTGGCTAAATCATCGAAAACATCAAACTTTTTACTCGTATGAAAATAGTCTCCTGAAAAAAACAACAAATCAAAAAAAAACGACAATGATAAATTTCAGTTTAAAATTCACACCGCGTCAGAAATAAATATTCACCTGAATATTTCTCGTGCTAAGGAAATAATACTGAAGAAGAGTATGATGCCCCTTTGTGAGTTGAAAATAGCAGACGAAGGAGATTTCAGTGCTCGGTGCTCGATGCTGAAGGCAAAGTTAATAGCCCACCCATTGCACTTCACAAGTTCAACCGATTCATCTAGTGCAAAATTCACTTAGAATGAAATAGATCTGCGAAAAGGACGCGCTTGGCAATTTTTGATGCCTTTCTACAGCTGTCAAAGTTCTGCCAGGTTTCTGACAGATCTTTTTCTTCAGTGGAAGAGTTCTGAATTGTTCAGTGCGACCAAATTTTCTTATAAATCCTTGACTGCCGCAACTTCGAACTCAAAGTTTAATCGTTTTTTGATGTTTCTAAAGCAGTTATGAATTAGCAAGCGTTATCTTGAAGTAGCAAATGATCGGAGGTTCGGAGAAACTGTGAAACAACCTGGTGTGCTTTATGAATTTCCAATTTTTGCCATAGTCCCCAACTTTTAAAAATGCTTTTTGAGTGGCGTCAAATATTGTACAGCTAATGAATCTAGGAAACGTGTGTTGAGCATTTCCGTTGCAAAGTGAATTTGACTGGCGTTTAAAAAACACCCTTGGTTCTGGAAGATTTTTGCTTCATTATTAGAGCGCGTTATTGAATGAGAAAGTGTGGGCTGAATATTCTCAGCGATCACTTCAACAGTCGAAGTCTTCCAAGCAAATTTCAATTTGCCTCGATAATAGAGGAAATGGGCTAAAATGATTCAAAAAATTCTTGTCATGCTTCATTCATCTTGGCTTACTTGTGCTGGCTATTTGTTGAAATCATGGTTGCTCAGAACTGAGAGTGTAAGGATGGATCAAGTGATTTAATATATTCGTAGGCTTATCACTTACTGGACAAGCTTGCACAATATCTCTACTAAATCAACAATCGCATTAAATAGATCATTTTCTTCACGTTTCAAGAGTAACAACCTTCCCAAAATTATCTCTACCTCTTTAGAAATTGTTCGTTAGAAGTAGATTAGATACTTGCGATCAGTAAGTAAAATGTTTTCGCATATATAAAGCAACCTTTTCTATTAAGGCATCATTCCCATTCCTTAAGTAGGTAGCGCAATATCCGAGGAGCGAGCTCAGTGCCACAAACATTTTTATTCTCATTCATAGCGAATTGATAAAATGACTGCACACGACAAAAATTTCAAGAAACCCTACCCATTCGATTACGTCCCATCTGAAAGGGTTATACTAATTTCTCAAATAAATATTCCTCAATATGCACATAGTTACCATGACATGTCCCGTTCCAAATGCAATCCACGAAATATTTGAGGTTAGCCCAAGAACTTGAGTTCACAGATTTCCGAAAGCGGTTCCTTCGTGTGTGGTACGAATTGAACACAAATCAAGCATGGTGCAGTGTGCCATAATTTCTTTCATTTTGTTTTTTTTTTTTTTGTAGTTTTCGCCGATCTAAAGCTTTTGTATTATTATTTAAGTTTGCTTTTCAGTTAGTATCAGGGCATTTTGTTTGGCGGAGAATTGCAGCAACAGTTTTCAAGAAATAATACAGGGTCGACTAGTTGATTGGTTTTCCTAATAAGTAGAGCAAGATAAGTTTAAATCAATAAGTGCAGCAATTACTCTGTGAATGGTTTTCTTCGATTGTTATGAGCATAATTAAATGCATCGACACCATGTTCAACATAGTCCTGCAAACTTAACAAGATGATGGTGTTGAATTCGTAATGGATTTTTCCGTTCTTTGTGATATTATAAAATTTCTGAGGCGTATTGATCACATCGAGGCGTATTGATTCCGCTTTTTCTATTTAAACGGAACAAGAGCGCCCATTGGGTCGGTTAGCTATTCGACCATTATTTCCTCTTTATTGAAATCAAACTATATGGCAATCGAGAGTGTTTCGTCTATTTGTGAAAAATTCCTCCTTTCTTTCTTATTCGAAGATATTTGCAAACAGGATCACGAACGATTATTTCCCTATCGATTTTCATCAGAATTTACGCGTTAATATTTTTCCAAAAAAAAAAGTTTTACTGTCCAATATTTATGAAATTCTCATCGAATACTCGTATTTAATGGAATTCAACCTTTTTTGAGTAAAATTGTTCACATTGATCTTATTTTAGTGGCAGACAGCAATATTTGGCAACCCGCTAATTCTAAAGAGCCTTAAAAGCGCAAAAACGTATGATTTTCAGACGTTTTTTTTTTCTCGAAAATTCCAGCTTTTGCTTATCTGCAAAATTTTTTATACAGCTCAGTGCATATTTATCGTCAAATTGCGACTCATTTCCTGAAAATCCTAGAACTTGAAATTTGCAACCAGTCCTTCTAAACAGAGGAAGTGTGAAGGAGAGGAGGATTGGACGTTGCTCTATGATCTGAGTTCTGCGTTTTCTATCAGCCACCTAATGCGCATGCCGAAAAATCCTGAAAACTTCGTATTGACTAGATCTCTGATATGAGTACTCGACCACAAAACTAAAGTTATTCGATGAAACTTTCAGTATGTGAGAAATGTAATCTTGTGAAGCTCTTTATACGTGCACAGCATTCTATCCGTTCACTGCGCTTTACTTTTATTCGATCGCCATGTTAAAGACTGCTTTAACCCCCCCCCCCCCCCCCCAGCAGTGGAGCACATTCATGCAAAGAAAAAATGATTCATGAACAGTCATGGGAAACGACTGCCTAATCACTCTTCGGCTAGCTTGAAAACAACATTTGAATGCAATTCAACGATGTTCTTATGCCGTTAACCGATTTAGCTGGAAGCCGCAAACTTATTTAGTATATAAGTTAGTTTTAGCTCGTTCAAGAACGAGCACCAAACGACACATATATTTTTCCAACACATGTGGTAGAATCTATTGGAATGTGGCCACATTGAGCAAGCACGTCTATGGGAATGCGAAAAATCGACCAAAATGTGGTTTTTTTAGAAAGCCTTACTGCCGATCTGAGGAAATAAGCGAACTTTTAGAGAAATGTAGATTACAAATGCTTTCATTATTTGCAAAGAAAATGATATACGCATTTCAGATCGATATTGTAGCTTCATTGCTTCTTCTACTATTCTCACACGCAATTAATGGTGAATCACGTAAGCGATTTCATATAATATTTCTCTTAACATGTACTGTCCGGTGTTTCAAAACATTTAGCAAACTGGTGAAATTCGGATATGAATTGCTGTTTTCTATTTTTTCTGAATCCAAGGGATGCGAAAAAAAAGAGAGAGCATATTTCTGCGCATTGAGTGCGAACGTTTACGAAATTAATTAGGCTCATTTTCGTTGGATGAATATATTTAATCCTCATATAAGACTTAAACGGTAATTGCTTTATTCGAAGAAAGCGTTTCGCCTGCTCTTCTAGCTGCATGAGAGCCATGTTCGCATTCGCTATCACCATGATCAAGATTCGTAAGATTCGGCTCCAGAACCGCCTCCTGGATGTCTGATCTTAAGGGTGTGGAATCGTCGAGAATCTCAAAACATTACAAGCCTCTGATAATCTAAAGAGTTATAGCTTTATTCAAGGCATGACTTCGAAAGCCACCGATTTCACATCATCGAAGGTTGATGGTCTTCAGGACTCATTTGGGGTCACCGATGATCCTGGATTTTATCAAACTCATGACAAACTTTGGAGCCTCCCAATCCCTGATGACTGATTTACACCGGAGCCCTCAAATTTCAAAGGGAGCTCACTTTCGTTCGAGAGCTGTCAAAAATAGGAGTGATCGAAGTCAGGCCTTTGGAATGAAGCTAGAAGCTATGGGAATTTGAACAGAGCATTACTGAGCCACCACTGCCTTTGAATAATGACATTATCAGCTACAGTGGCTCTGCATTTGTCTGCCAAATAATGCCACTAGCTACTCTGTGACATTTCATATTTGTTGGGATACTGAACGGGATATCCTTCTGGATGGAAAGTATGCTGCTTCCGCCTCTCTTCCTTCATGACAGTCAAGGTTGTGACGGTAAAAGATTTCTGGCAGGAAAACAGCAAACTTTTGATCGAAACATTTAAAGCTGTGGACATGTTGAGTAACCATTGTGCATGTACAGGGAACGAAGATAATTCGAATGACAAGGAGAATGTTATATGTTATTCTGCCTAGTTATTACATTTGGTATTCTCGATGGACGGATGGAAGCGGACAAGAAAAATTCTCGCAAAATAATCCCGCTCTTAAGATCAGAAAAACACAAAAGAAAATCTATCAGCCGAGTTCATCCAATTTTTATGAGAAAGCGTCAAATATAAGTCAACTCATTGAGCAGCAGTTTGATGGAAGTTTCGATTTTATTCTGACACGTCCATTTTTACGCGGTGTTGATCTCAGCCTTTGAAAAATCTATTGAACGGATGAAACGATGAAGAGCAGACGAATAAGCAAAACAAAGTGCACTAATCTTGTACTCTTTACGATAAGCCGATGCCAATTTCTGCTGTAACAAAGTGAACATAGTCGAGAGAATGCCATAATAGTGACCCAATTTAAAAATAAGCTGCCTTTATTAGGTTGTTAGTGGATCATTGGGCATTTGCAACTCCTTCGCATTTTATATTGCAATTATCTTCCAATCGAAGCAATTCGATTTCTGTTACGTATTGTTTGATATCTGCAGGAAGCAATGCAGTTTGCCTATGTGAAATACAACTTCCAACATTTTGCGCACATAATCGTTCAACTTTTCTTCAGAAGATGATGACGACCCATACTACGGTGTACCAGTTGGCGCTCTACATTATAGCTCCGAAGGTACACAGGCCGAAGTTTATGCGGCTGACGAATACACCATTGTATTTCATCGTTTCACTCACCGGCCGAAAGAAGAAGGATGTAAGTTTGAGCTGCTCTAATTAACAGTTCCTCGAGGAAGCCCGCGCGAAGCTTATTTTAAGCAGCATTGGATCCTATTTCAAGCAGCATTGGGTGATCCATGATGAAACATTATTACTAACAAAGCTGAAAAAAAACAGGTACGGCGATTATGGTCGGTCCCAAGAGAGCAGCTGATCGCGACACAGCGCATGGTGAAGGCGTCCTTCTAGCGATCTCGCAACCACTGTTTGCGTCAATACGTCCGAAGAATCGGCCAAGAAGACAAGCTCCATTTAATATGTTCACGATGAATAACTGGCCAGTCGAATTTGACCACCTTAAATTGCCACAAGGTAACTGCTAAGTTTGATTTATAAGCATGAGCATTCAGAACGTTTGAAAAACATTATGTAACTTCTGCTAGCGAATATTTTGAGGAACTTCAACGAAATTCTTGACGTGGTGATGCCCCCTATAAATCGTTGACAAGCCTCAAGTGCCGCTTCCCCTCCCCCCCCCCCCCCAAAAAAAAATGCTCATCCATTTGTTTATCAGGCATAGCTTCCTACAGTGACAATTTTTGTCTTGCGTTCGGTTGGGGGAAGGGGATCAAAAGTTTAATACTTATGTTTGTTGACTGAATTGTGGTTGCTACAACTAACATATCCAAAATGGTCGCTTATCAGCAAGCGAATCGGTATCGAAATTCGGTGCAATGTAGATTCCAATTAAAGTTCTGAAAGAGCAGGTTTCATTAGGTCGCAACCCAAGTTGCAACTAATCTCAACTGCATTTCCAGCATAGCTCAGTGATGTTCGTAATTTAAGGTTATGTAATACTAACTGATACGTTGTTTTATATAAGCTGTGGCGCTTTGCGAAGATTTTTGACGAAATGCTAACCGTGCAAGTCGTATACCCTTTTTTTCTATTGCACCGGAAAACGGCACTATGTTTATCGTTCACTTGTTTGAGTTTCACTGCTGACAAGTATGCTTTTTTTTTGGTTCCAGTCGATAACATTTACTGCTGTCTGAGTAAAGTGGAAGATGTTGTCACTACCTTTGTGTGTCGCTATCTCTAAGCTTGACTAAAATTGAGACTCTCCTTTCGCTGCTTATGACTCTCCTAAGCATCAAAGTGCTATTAAGGAGAAAGATCGCGAAGTGTCGCTTTCTCTTTGGATCCATTCGCTGGCATTGAGCTTGACGTTGGCCAGTCTGTCGACGCACATCCTCAAGCCAAAGAAATTCTTATCGACAATGTACTCGCTGCAAAGGACACGAATGGAGCAGAGAAAGACGACGGCTTTCAGTAATCATTTTCTTTATGTTTAGGTTTACTTGCCGTTGAATGTGAAATGGCTCGAGATTATCTGAACACTTGACAAAAACGAATATTTTTCTAACTTGGAAAATTATTTTTATTCTGAAACCCGGCTAAACAGCTTAAGCATTCATACTTTTCTAAATATCAAGGCTGTCTACTCAAACCGTTTACTCTCAATTTTATTCATAACGCAAAATTTTTGGTGGTAGTACAAAGTCTCAATTAAACAGATTCACTTTCTTTATATATGTAAGTCCCACTAGTTTCTAGAAGTACGTATGTGTTACTGTTCACTTGGATGGATATGAATTCTCATGATTTCATTCATACATCTGCGAAACCGCCATTTCGAATTCATATTATTTGCTTCTAACATCATTCTGTACGCACTTATTTTCTCGCACTGTTAGTTATTCTTTCCAGAGACGATTCCAGGAATCTACAGCAGAGGAATAATGCGTTTAGTGCGCTGACTACTCACGCCAGCAGCACTTTCAAAGCTTTCTGCCTTCAATTAATGATTACCCGTTGTTTAGTTTTGTAAATGACAACTCAATCATTCCGCATCGGAAACGGCTCAAAAATTCACCTTGGCAATTTGTCGTCTCACTTTTCACACAAGAACATCACCATGTGAATTTTTCACTGTTTATCCAGAACAACCTGCAAATATTACTCCCAAATTGTCAGCAACTTACGCGTTAATACTCCGGTAATGCATTCTGTCTCATCTCTTGTTACATTTTAAGGAAACCGCTTGAAACGGTTGACGCCTCTGAAGCATTATCGACTGCAAGCGAACGTGCAAGAAATCCAGCCAGGTTATTTTCCTATATTCGAGTTTTTTTTTGCGCACATTATACATGCACACTCTCGCTATAGCGCTTTACTGATAACATATTTCGATATTGGAAGGTGCTTTTTGAAAGTTGTTTTCTTATACTCTTTGAACGTAATGAATGGATTAATGAGTTTGAGTTGCTCAAAAATTTCGCTGAAAACTTATTGTGCAATTGTTATGCAACGCTGCTATTTGCAACACTATAATCTCCCTATATGAAAGCGCCTTTGAAAGACTCATAGTGCACCATTTGCTCTATCAAACCTTATTATCTTCAGATCTGTATCTTTTCACATACACGTTTTCATTAGCTATTTTTGGATGCAAATGGCATTAATTTCGTCATCATTATTTCTGACTTCATGTCTCAGCGAAAAAAAAAAAATTTCGACAATTACTGATTTATGAGTACCATCGAATATAGCTACTAGTTAAAAATACGTTTACTATTGTTAGTTTTCTCATTGTCTGATTCGGCTGTTCAGAGTGAGAGGTGTGGTCACATCACGAACGACCACCACTACTGACAGCACAATGAGCACTGATTCACTCTCAACCGATGCGAACATCCACGACACTCAGCCGACAGGTGAATTGAGGAAACTTTTCTCACTCGGTGTGCAATGATAGCCTTGTTCCGTAACATTTTAATTACCGATGACAATCTGAGTGTTGTCAAGGTGGGGCATCCGAATTATGGCTAACGAGAATGCGGTTATTGAAGACGATAGTCTCGCATTCGTGATTATTTTATTAAGATGTTCATCTTAGTTCTCCCAAATTCATTTCATATCATACGTTTTCGTTGCAGTGCGAGTTATTTTGTATCTTTCCGCTTTTCAATGCATTTTGCATTGTTCCGTAGCCTTTCTAAAGCTTTCATGCATTTTCTTCTAGCTTATATGTTTGTCTCTTTGAATGGCTTACAACTAGAAATAAAATGATCCTATCCTCAGAAAGAAGAGAAGAAGGCAACATATCATGTTTATTTACTTTGTGTTTGACTGAAATCAACTAAATACTATTTCTAGCTGAGCTTCTCATCATTTTCGATCTAATCATTCCACTAACCTCCTCTGATGCTTCAAAAAGAGCGTCTCAGTTTAACACTTTTGCTATTTTTAATAGAAACGCGTTCATAGTTGCATTCCATCTCTTCGAGCATATTAAACCTTATCAATATCTTCCTCTACAGGCGCTGAGCTGACAACGCTGCATATCGATGAGGTATCCATCGATTCGTCAGTTCAGCCGAGTGCTGCACCGATTATTTTCTTCAGGTATTCAATTTAAGAGTGTCCTAATTTGTTATACATCGGCTTGGTCACCAATTCTTCTCCCCTTAGCAAATAAGACTCAAGGACATTAAGAGCGTAATGCATCAATTTGGAAACTTTAGGAACAAAAATTGATAGCTGGGCGCAGTTTTTGTTATTGCTGAGCACTTGTGGGTTAACTGCGGTGAAAGCCTTTCTACACAGGTGACAACGAAAATGTGTAATATGACGATATTATACTCAAAACGGAGCTCATGAAAGTTTTACTCTACGAGGTGCAGTACCTTAGTACCTCAGTCCCTAACATCTCTAGAACAAGTAACATGTGGCCTTGGATTTGCCGCTGATCAGCAGTGAGCATCTTCGCATATTTCTACAAATCACTCGATTTATTGTATTGTTTTCTATGCTTACTGCAATGGCCATCATGTTCTTTCCCAGGGATCATATCAGCTTCAACGATGAAGTGAATACATATTTGCAGAAAGTCTTCAGAAGGTAGAACGACAGAATCAACCTTGACGATGGCCGATGACAGGTCACGTGAAATTGAAACTGCATATACAGCAAGGAGCGCAAGTACATCATCCGAGTATGCGCCTGCTACACCTGGGAACACTGCGGAATCTGATTTGGCCTCTTCGATATTAGACATTGTTAGGGCTTATTGAATAGCAGCTGCCTTTCTTTTCAATCGCAGTATGTCTTGTATGTCGCTGTATAATCCGTGACAGTGAAATTAAAACGATAAATAAGGAAAGAAACGGAAGGAAGTGAGGATCACCTGAGGCAAATAGCAACAGCAGTCGTCGAGGTCATCGCTCAGTTGACTTTCGTAAGCTGGTATAATAACCAGTCGCTGGGTTTGGCAGATTTTTGTTTTGAGGCCAATGATTTCATAGCCTTTTGATAAAACTCCACTTGGCCGGAGTAAGAAGAAGAACGGAAGGTTCTCCCTCGCAATTTGGCTCTTCTTGAAAGAACCAACAGCGGTCCTCAAAAGTTGGACAGCTGTTCCATCTCAGTGTCTTTTTCGAACCACATCATGGAAGACCTTGAGCATCACTTCCAAAACTAGAAACTTCGAAATAACAGGCAGTATTAGCGACTGAAGTACCAACAAGGCCTTTTGATTGCCTGCCAATTCTCAAGCATGGCGCTTTCGACATTTCTCGAAATAGACCTGGCTTCTTCAGTGCTACTACAATCTATCACCTCGTATGAAGCAAATGCGGATCCTTCTAAATTGAGTGCTCATTACGGATGAGAGTTTCATTACATTAATACTGCAAAAAAAAAAAAAAAAAAAAAACTAAGTTTTCCATTATGACTTATTGTGCGAAATGAAATTTGGACAATATGGCACATATTGCCACTCGGAGCTCTCAACTGATTAAAGGCGAGATTTGCTTCAGTCGATCGATTCGTTGTTCGCTTCTCCACATTGCAACATCTTTATTTGTATCTAAATGATATAACTGTAGGCTTTCTTTTTTTTTTTTAAACAACCATCACATACAACGATTATCGGATGCTCCAAGCATTTCTCCTTTTTCAGGTGCATGGAATTCCTACAACGAACAAGTCAGGTCTTGTTGCTCGCTTAAGCGATCGGTATGGAAATGCAAATGACAAATTCCGTTATCGCAAAGAATATGAACAGGTGAGGAGTTTTCTAGGTGAGGCGAAGCATTCATGAACACTGATTTCTACTACTTCTAAAGGATGAGCATTGTTTCCTCGTTCCCCCAACTCGAGAAGCATGTACGAGAATCTATCATGAAAGAGTGTGGGCTCATATTCTTCTAAGTCTAGAAGACGGAGAGTCCTAGAATCTGAGAGCAGGTTTTACTTCACAGATTGAGGAATACAACTCATAGTGTGGATTTTGAATAATACAGAAACGAATTGTCTTTTATGTTGAGAGTTGTAGACGTCTTTTGTGTTGAGAAACGTAAGGGTTACGAAGGGAGCGTGCAATGAAGCAATCGCTCAAACTTACGCGGGTTGTGATCTATAGCACAAAAGGTTAAAGGCTCTGATAACTGTGAAACGTCACTGAAAAAGTTTTCTAAATTCACAGCAAGAAGATTGCCGAAGATGCCATATTACTGTCGAATAAAGCGTTCCTTAGGAGGATGTTGGTGCGGCTGATGTTGAATGGGTCACCAAATCAGATAGTTCTCTTCGTAACAAGGGCGGCGGCCACACGATAGTTTTGGGAGGAGCGACGACGACTGACTGGCCGAGACGAGCGCCTTTCCGGCATCATACTATCGCCGATAAAATTGACCGTTAGACCTTCGAAGAATATGTTGCACTTTCATCATCTCAGCAGCAAAAAAGTGCACCTACTCAAACCTCTCCTACACCTCTTGAGCTAGATTTTGCATTGAGCACTATGTTTCTATTGATTTTGTTTAGGAGTTCTTTGGAATAAGGAAGAACCGGTTGATTCGCACAGTCCGGTATATGAAGAATCAAAAAATGGGAAATTTAATGTCCTGTTTTCCCCAAGAACTTGCAAGAGTTTCTAAGCATGTGCTGTTATCAAGGCTTGCTTGTCATTATCCTCCCCTCTCCTTCATCCCTTATGTTTCAGTGCAAAGGTTGTCTAACGCGGCCTCACATCGTTGGGATCTTTTCCACATTCCCATACACTATATCTAAAATAACCATTCTTGATGAGCAAAACATTTTCATTTGGTTAGCCGAACAATAACGGTATTCACTGAGCCAGTGCTAATTTTAAAATTCCCACACATGTGGGTATATAACTCATTAATATTGCCCATTATCTGCATAGCGACATCGCATCAGCGAAGAGTTTTGTTGAAATATCAAAAGCATTCATTGGTCATTGCAGGAAGTCACACAGACAAAGATGACTTAATTTTGAGCGACAAATTTTTCGAAACGGATAATATTGTGCCAGTATCGACACAAGGATTTGCAACGCCCTCTCCCGCATTGAAATCAACTCCCCTATACTACGTCATTGAGGATCCAAGAGCTAAAAGAAGACGTCAAAAGGAGCGATCGAAGGTTAATAGTGCCCTTTTTTGGCTCACTTGTCAAACTGATTTACCCCCCCCCCCACCCTTAAAATTGAAAAATAGGTCGTTAAAAAGCAATCTGTCGTTTAGTTTCAAAGCAGGGCATTGCTGAACGTGTGAGTGCAAGATTGGTCTTAACATCTCCTTCCTCATGCTTCGCATCTCTGGGCACATTAAGGAGACACCATCCTGAACCAAATTTTCTCATGAGTCTGCATGCAGGATGGTTTCAATGAATTCTTCTTTAAGCACGGTAACAGTGCATTCATTGTAGAGGCGTAAGTTTGAGTCAATCATAGAGATTGTGTTTTTATTAAGCTTTAGTTTTCCATCAAACCTGGCTATGGTGGCAGTGTGGCTGTGTTTATTTGACGTTACGAATGATAACATCGCGTTCTGCCGTCATTCTTTGCACTATTGTAGAGTCATTTGCAATATAAAGGCAGGTAAGTTTATTTTGCTGCCAGTTGGGCTCGATCCAGAAATATATAATTAGGTTTTTCACAGTACTTTCTTACTTTTGTACAACCGATCGGCCTTGCAATTCTCTGAGGTGTATAACAAAGCGGCTTCGCTTTATGCCTTTCAGTTTATTTCCTGATTGCACATGCATTTTTCTTCCTTTCGTTACTACAATTATTTAGGAGATAAGAAACTGGGAAGCTTTTCAAAGGCTGATGTGATATGCACTTTCAAAACAGTGGATTTCATTAATGCAAATAAACGGCACACGTGAAGTTGCATTCATATTCTTGGCAAATAAATCTTCATCAAAACACTCGGTTCACTACCTCGAGGCTTGTAGGGTGAATGCAAATTTTCTGACATAATAAAGGCCTCGAAAGTTACTGATAAGTTGAAAGTTGCTATAGGAGCTATTTCATGGTGTACAGTGCACACATCGAAATTTTCGACTGCACCTTCAGTGATTCCAAAGTTCGAACCATCCCGCTGACAGGCACATATGCTCATAGGCACGACGTTGCCAGAATGTGATTTGCAAATGCAGGTTTGCAGAAGGGCACATAAAATACAAGGACAAGTTGCGAGCCATGATTTTTGATCTTAGTTGTAGGAATGAAAATTCAGCACTTTTTGCCATAGTCGTTTTTTTTTATTGAAGCATGGAAGCATGAGCAGCATTTCACATAGACTGCAATTTCATTAGAAGTTATCAACGGCTCCATTATTTTTAAGGCAACTTCAACACACTTCTAATCGGAAAAAAAGCATTGCTGTTCATCGCTGCTATGAGAGATTTCTTGCTTAAGGGAATTATCTCCACGTCGGAGCAGCAAATGGCCACTACCGATCCGCCGATGGCAACGAATGTTCATTTCGATCGCAAATACGCTTTACCTGTGGTCGACGATAAAACTGCAGCATTCGCTCTCACTAATGGAGCAAAAATCGTTGACTACCAATGGATTGGCTTGTATGATCAGTGCAAAAAGGTTAAATTCACACTATGGTTTTTTTTTTCATTGACTAAGAATACCGATTGCAGGAGTCGCCACGTCCTTCGTTTACCAAACTTTTCAGAAGCCCGTCATTTCAGGGTTCATTGCATCGCTCCCTAAAAGCCTAACTCTGCCAATGTTACTGAGAGTAGTTCAGTGCTGGCTGAAATTTTTCAAACGATGACTCCAGCCGGTAATTCAAGACTGTCCAGCGTATTCTGGCACTTTCGAGTGCAAGCTGCAAGATAAATCCTAAGCTTACAGCATGCCTTGCACATATTTGAGTTTTGGTGTATGCGCCCGCAGGACTTGCTCCTTATGTGTAGTTGCACTGGGATTTCCATAGCAAAGTAAAGTAGGTACAGCGATTTGTGACATTTTCGCACCGGATGAATTTTGATCGACCCTAAGGATATGTAATGGGTAAGAAGGGACGTTTGTCTCAATCATATCGTAGTTCGCAAACGTTATGCGAATACACCGACTTTTTTTTCTAGTCTGCAAAAACAGTTTTCAGATCCTTATATAAGAGAGGCCCTTGAGACATTTTTTTCTCGGTATTGTGTGCGTAGTTCGCTCATGTATTCACAGGATTTCCTGGGAATTCTGTCTGGAATAATCGTTCCCTGTCGGTAGGTATTTCGTGATCCGGAGAGGTTACACACTGAAAAGAGAAGACCTTCTGAAGCTTGTAATTTTTCTGTTTGTTAATGGATCTCACCAAACTGCAACTACCTGGGAGCTGAAGTTGCCGCAAAAATTTATCTAGTCATATCTTTTCAGAATATCCGATTATGTGCTTATTTACCTATTTATTATCTATTACCCAAACCTTATCCTAAAGCGTAAATATCATCTGCCTAGCTTTTGGTGGCGATCTGATGCTCCCATACAGTGCCATTTTCTTGCTAAAGACTCGTCAAGATATATAGCAATATGCAAGCTGCGATAATTTAAATGGTTGAATTTTGCTCAAAATTGAATTTTGGAAGATATTTTCACGATGATGAAAAACTTTTTCCGGACAATTTATTCCGAATCTTAATATTTTATTCGGAATGCCTATAGTTGTCATTTCAACAATCTATTCGAGATTTATCAGTCTTGACCACCTATGCGCTGTAGCATCCCTTTATTTCCACTCAATATCAGAAGTGAAGTATGCAACATGGTTAGACGTTCAGCTGAATTGGCTATTAGTGCTGTTCTTTAAAAAACAGTTGACAGTTAGTGGAAAATTCAAAAAGCGTATCAGTTTCGTCAATAAAACAATTCCAAAAGTTCCAACTGCATTTAGAGACGGGTCAAATTCTTGTACGAAGATCAGGAAACTGGATTTCTTCTTTCATTCGTGATAGTTGAAAATTTGAGCAAATCACAACTTCATTTCTACGTTGCCTACACATTCCCCTCCCAAGAGTTTAAGAGACCATCGACTTCATGTCTTCATATTCGAGAAATTGTGGTGTTTGATCGGCAATGTGTACTTTAATTGTATCAGCGAATATGTAACTTGCTGCAATTTATTACAGCGTGCCATTCCGTTGCTTTCTTTGAAAGGAATGGATCCACCGAGGGAAGAGAAAATCGCACCAATCAGTGGATGGTCTCATAACGTCACCTCATATCGTGTGCAAATTCTCAATTGTAACTCGCTGCTTATTCCAGGATTCGTTTACAATGACACCGGCGCACCTCCAGGTGAAATGAGCTTTTGATGAAGAGCTAACAACATTTCATAAACTTGATGAGCTTCTTAATCGTCAACATTCGCCAACAATGCCGATCTGCAGATTGATCAACCTGTAGTCTGTAGCTTATTCTATGCATGCCTTTTGTGAATTGCGCTTTTGCTTTGGTATCTACAGATTATTCCTTGCTTTCGCTGGGAGGTTTGAGTTGCTCATCGTTTTTGCGTTGCTAATATCTCCACATAATCCGAGAGCTGAGGAAGAACCGAGGGATTCTCAATAAGTGAAAGCGGATTTTACGGTCAGATTGATTCATTATTTCATGACTGGTTGGATTTTATGCTCTATGTGTAAAATCATGAGAATTCTTATCGAAGTAACCTACCATTACGTGAAAACATCGTCAAAAGCATGATATTCATATGCTTACCCTAACGAAATCTCAGACGACTAATGAGTGCTTGACTAGTTTGCATAACACAGCCAATATTTTTCGTTGTAAAGAGTGACTGCGAAGAGAGTTTGCATCACAGAAAACCTTTTTTATAGGGACTTTCTTCTATGTTGGTATCGGACATTTTCCCGATAACATTGAGAAGCAAGTTCGGACTGGAGTTGTTGGCCATCCTCTGTAAGTTATTTGCTTTTTTCGTGAGTGATTTTTTTTCACTTCTCTCATGCGAGTGCTGCTTGAATCTTACGATGCTTGCACAAAGAGATATCATGTTTCACCCTACGATTGAGGCTGTCCGCTTCCTGAGAGTTTAGAGATGGATTGTTGGATTTTAAAATTAGAGATGGATTTTAGAGATTGTTACTCGCTTGACTGCACTTATCGCTGTGCTCTCAACAAAAAATTGCGCTAGGACTCATTTCACAGAGTTACATCTTTTCTCTCACAATTGTATAGTTGCTGTGGAACCAGAAGTGCTGTAGGAAAGCGTTCTTGTTTATGGAATATTGCTTTATGTACTATGCACAATGAATGGATATGAACGCTCAAATGCTCCTTTTTTGGTGATATTTGTGAGGCTTGTGATTTAGAATTGACGCAAGATCCGGCAAATTCGATTACATTTTTGAGGTGATCCATACTTTTGGGAACAGTTTTGCTCTATAGTGAAAGGTTTACTTCATATTTCCTTAAGAAAGATCTAGAAAAGCTTCAAGGCATACTCCTTGATGAGTTAAAGTGCGAACAAATTATGCATTTCAGCAACGAGCCCCTCAGAAGTTACATGCGTGAAGATGTTATGCTCCGACTACCGAAGACGTATCGCACATTTGATATAGACTTCCTTTCAATCTACAACGAAGTGGAGAAGCGCTCTTACGGGCACGTTGTTATTCCTAGCTTGCTGGTGCCTCCATGCAGCGAAATTGACTGATTCAATTTGATTGCTTCAAAACATCGAATAAAGCTCCTGCAGGTTTTTCAAACTTATGGTCAAACAATCTCTTCTGCTTAATGGAGCTGCTATTACTCCGTGGGCTTTCGTTCAAGATTATGTGTTACTCGAATGCTGCCGGCATTGTGGCTGGTCAGTTAGACAAACGTCGTTTTTTTGACCGCTGCAGCGGCTATTCGTTTGTAACCTGTTTATCGTTGTTTTATGTTAATTTTACAGGTACCATATTATAGCGTACGATATGCATGTTGTGGAAAAAATCTTTGGTTTTGCATGAGTACATAATTGTGATTTTGCTCATATTGATGATGTTAATTTACTGATTCATTGCATCATTGCAGAAAAATACCCATGCATTCAGTTGTTCTCGCTGCTAGCTTTTAATAGTGAACACAGAGTAAGCCCTCGAATTGATGGCAAATGTTGAGGATGTTGGTCTCGTTGATGAATAATTTAATGGGTGAATATCGATGAAATATTAACGGCAATAGGTAATGATGGTGATAAAAATAACAACCGTTAATAAACCGTATTATTGCTATAGGCACGGTACCAGAGTTATTGATAGCAAGGTAGCGTTTCAGCGTTATTACTGTTAAAGAAGGTAAGAAACGAATAGCATATCGAAGATTGCTGTTCTCTAGATAGAAATATGAATTTCCATACTCATCCTCCGTTCTTTCTTTTAATCCAACACATAATCTGCCGATGTTGACTTGCACTCTTCCCACATCTCAGCAGGCTTTGCTTTTGCTTTATTCATGCAGCGGGTGTGAAACATTCATTCGTCCATGGGTTGTGAGCAATCCTCTTAGCAAGAGGCCAAAAATGCATTCGTTTAGGTAATTGTGCTCACCCGTGCCCTTCAATTTCCATGATTATCCCTTACGTGTAGTCGTTAAGAGGCAATCATAAACGAGCCGTTGAAGTTGTTTATCGCAAAGGCGCTGATGCATTAGTGATAAGAGATTTTGATATCGCAGTGATACCGGAAGACACCGGAAGTTCAGAAAATGTTGTGTTTTCGAACAAACATTCCTCAAATTCATTGCATTTTCAGTTCTTCCCAGTACTGATCGCTCTGTGGATATCCTTAAGCCCACATTTCACCTATCTCCTAAATTCAGTGGGAGAGGATAGGCAGGAATTGTCTACATATCACTTGAGCAGTGAACATTGGTCAACAGCCTAGTCTCATCGGTCATATACTGTGGCCCAACTGACGCAGCTTTGGAATTTTTTTTTCGAAAATGTTATCGCTATATTATTTTGGCTATAACAGTAAATTGCGTGCTTCATCTTGAGCGCTGTGTTGTTCGTTTACTTTGAATGTATGTTGCAAAAATCTTTCGTGAATATTGCTATCGAGAAAAAGTGGTCTTAAGCTCTAATATTGCGGAATTTCATGACGGACGTGGAATATTGGAGAACGCTTTCTTTTATCAGGAGATTTTACGAGATTCTTATCATTGCTCTATTCTATGTTCGCATAAAAATGCAGTATACTAGCAAATTCTAAGAAGTTGTGCTCTTGACGCATCAGTGCTTCCGAATTTAACTCCTTCGATACGCAGCTTTAGCTGAAGTGCAGAAAGTACGTTTGCACCAGACATATTGACATGCATTAGTTTAATTGTTAGGAGATTTTAAAAAACTGTTTGCGAATGAAGAGCGTTTGCTTCAGTCATGATGCGAGATGTGACTTGGATAATGTTGTATTGTTTCAAATAAGTTATCTCCAGTGATATATGGAAGTGCAATGTGCTCGTAGAGCTCACTTTTCTGCTGCAAAAATGATAAAAAAATGAAAGCAACAGCGAATCCGAGGCTTCCGACAGAATGCAGAGCTCTGAGAGGGTAGCTGTTCGAAATACTACACACAATTCTTCACGTTGCTTATGGCATCAGTACTACATGAATGTTACCACCGGCTGTCACGAGAAGCTGAGCAAAGAGGAGGAGATTCGGCTAAGCGACTAGCTGACTTCTGGAATTAAAGCAAAGTTGCTGTGCCAACTGTTTCCGAGCCAGCATCTTAATCCTGTTAACCGCCATTGTAATCCGTCGAAATAGGACCTCTATTCAGTTCGACAAACAGCAACGCTGATTGTCGCTGTCAGTGATCACTCGTCGTCCTGGTTGCTTATTCTCAAGCATTTCTTTGAGTGTGGGTAATCAATCAGAACTCCTCAAGACACAGACTTTGCGATTGGAGCGTATCGCAGGTCTTCTCTGTCATATTCTGTTGCAGCGGTGTACGCACCGGATGCGATTTAATGCATGCGAATTATTCACGGAGTGAGAAAATAGTCTGAAAAAAATAACCTCACGCTGTTAAAAATCACAATCCACCACATGAATCCTTCATAAGAAAGGAATCCAGTAGTGAATTTGTTCTGTTACTCCCGGTGCTTGGACTATACAGCTAACTCGCTTTCTGTACCAACGACAGATGCAACATGATTCACTTGCTTTGAAGCTCATGCAATTTCGTCAGAATTGTTTTTCTTCTTTTGCACGCTTATCACGGATTGCCTCACCCTATTTCGCCTTTTGAAGGAATGAGCTAGAAACGATAGGGATGAGTGAACTTTTTTGAAAATCAGGTTATATGCTTCAGAACTTCTAATTCCTCTTATCTTTTAACCAGTTTCCTGCAGCTTTTTCCTAAGTTGTAGAGGTTTCATCTCAAATACAAGAAGCATTCAAGGTATCAGGGTGTTTTGAATCAGCTACTTGCAGAAGGAAACAAAAGCTTCATCATGATCACTTTCATAATGAGAGCATTATAGAACGAGGTTGTCATTGCGCCCAGTTGTCTTCGCCTCACTGAGAACAAGGAGGAAGGTGGAGGATAACGAGGGGAGGAGGAGGAGGGGGTGGTGGTGGTGGAAAGTTTCTGAAAATCACCATTTCGTTCCATTTCAAGTGTTGCCGCATATTCAGCGGCTCTATATGCTTAAGTCATCATACTCTCCTATGAACTTCGTATGGACTCAAATTTGCACATCATTCCGTATGCAAGGCACTCTTTTCTCTGCTTTTTCCCATTACTTTTTCTTTCTACCGCTTTGCGCGAAATACTTTCTTGTGTTTCATAGAAAGAATGAGGCAGTAGGTGTCTATTTTCGTGTCGTATCTAATGATGAATCGTTTGATTTCGATTTCTGCGAGCACTAGCTTCCGAGGTTTGTTCATGAAACATGTGCTGCTTATGTAGGCATTTTATTTCTTCACAGAGGACTTCACAGAGGACCTATTTTTTAAATGCAATAACTGCATACATTGAAAAAGATGTTCAACTGAAATTTTATCGAAATAAAAATAATATAATATCCGATTGATAAATGGAGACTCGAAGAGGTGGAGAAAGGAGCATGCCACATAACATTCACATAATAATACCATAACGAGCAAGCACGTTGTCGACCACTTTTTGATGAAAAAAAAAATTACGGGAATATCTATCTACATGAGCACATCAGTGGAATAAACACAATTTGGCGGCAGACCGGCTGTGTACGCAGTATAAGTTTGCCCCCCGCTAGTGCTAGTTGCGTGCTCAATAAGCTCATCAACAATTATAAACACCTTCACATGTTAATGAACAAACACAATTTTTTTTTTTTTTTTGAAATGGGAACAGCAAATTAAAAGCGCCACATTGCGATGCTTTGGTAAGTATTGAGGCAACGACGATCACGATGTTCGTGGATGAGCTCGCTTCGTTACGCCTTCTCATGCGCTCATTTCCTTCCGGAGGGGATGAAATGAAAATTGTCTTGGCCTTGAGGACTGGCCATATATTCGGCCAACGACAGACCCATGCTCGCTGCAATAAAAATATGACTTAACCAAAACGTGCTTACAGAGTAACACGAAGCTCTTTTAGCTTCCTCATCATCGTTGTGTTTTAAAGTCGTTCTTCTATAAAACTGCATCCTGACTTTTGCATTTTTCCTTGCAGAAATTGTACAGAGGTAGACCGGCTATATAGTTAACTCAGAGTGCTCGACTATTTGCAACTATTAAATTATTGAAGGTAAGTGAGAAATATGAGGCGAAACTTACGGCTGCGTTTTGCTTTTAGCAAAACAGTTCGGTAAACCCTATCCAAGACTTGGTCTGAAAGCCTGCTTACGTCTCCGTCCTGAAATGGTTAACACTGTGAACATAAAGCAGCGTAATTACATTGTAGCATTGTGTTGCCGCGCATGATAGGACTACCGGACTGGCAACCCCCTTTAAGCCGTGCTTTAACAAGTGACGCTGACTTGTCACCTATGAAACATGAGCATCTGACGATAAGGCTTCCTTATTGAAGAATGTTGCTGTTAACAATAACTACTGAAGGAGAGTTCTGTTGTTGAAAAGAAAGGTTGAACAACCCCATAATTAGGCTTGATGTAAACAGCTTATACTCATAAGATATAACAAACGGAGGGCGGTGCCAGGTAGGTTGGCAATTACCGGAAATACATTTTATCAACGAGAAAAGCCTGGTGATGTATTCCAAGCAACTTCGACCGGCTGTCCAACTCTGTAATAAAATTTTTATCAATGGCTGCACTCGATCGAAACAAATTTGACTTCGAACTTTCGTTTTAATCCTTTCCGCCGCCATTACATGAAAAAACAAAACGAAACTACATGAAAATTACCAGATGGTTTAGACTATGCCAATGAAACTTCACTTTGTTAAGAGTTATGGGCTGGAGTTACTTATAAAACAACTTGTTAAATATAGTCTCGTTATGGGCACATCTGCGAAAACGCATCTCGTGCCAGCTGTCTGGCATATTTTTTCGTCTTTCTGATTCTCTCCATTTCGGCAAATGAACGCGTTTCGTGACAAGCAATCGTTACAGCTCAGCAAAGTAGATCGAAGCTTTCGGTACAATTCTGTACGTTTTTCCGAAACATATCAGCAACAATTTCTGCTTACAGTAAGGTTTTCGACCACAACTGGAAACAGTTCTTGAGCCTTATATACCACGGAGAAGGATTGAAGTTATTAAGGCTTTTTAGGCAACCAAGAACGTTGCGAGCCTCTATAAAGATAGGTGGTGCATAGTAAATTCCAAAAGAGATGGCGAGGAAACAAAAATTCGATGTTTGCTAGATTCAAAATCGGTCGCAATGTCAACTTTGATTTTTTTCAAAAACAGCCCTAGAAATCTTCACTGAATTTGCATTTAGCAATTTTAGGCGACGATTCTGGCATGGCCGTATAATGCCCAAACAAGCGACAGCGATAATCTGATATCGCTGCAGCCTCTGTTTTGCGTAAACGCATATCCATATGCTCGATGGAAAGAAGTAGAAAAGCATGAAATGTCTCGAATAAGATGGCTCAAACTTTTTTTAATGCTGTAGTTTTAAATTTTTGAGCCATGATCGTAAAAAAATAACCTCAAAGTACTTTATCCCCGTTTGAGGCTATTTTGAAAAATGAAGTATTTGTATTTCTCCAAGGACATTTCATCAGCGATGTGTAATGATGCGACTTTCTGCAACAGTCGTTTCATTCTGACAACGGCTAATCGCGAACGGGTGGTCCCTGCAACAACTGACTCCTTCCCCGATTGCTTGAGCAGATTGGACTTATGGAGCACCATTCACCTTTGCGATGACTGCCGCACAAACGAAGGAGATGGAGTCTATATGACAGGAAAATTTGGCGGATACGACCGAACTGCCTTCGCTGTCGACCTCCATATGTGGAGCCGTCTTATGGACACATCTTTCCCACAACGGATTTCTATGATCGTTGACTACAAAGACCTACTAAGGACGCAGTGACTTTATATGTCCTCTTTAGAATGAAGGAAGTCATCAGGGACATATTGGCTGTGCAATTTACCTGTTTCAATGCTCGCCACCAGCGTACAGTTGTGTGCCTTTCAGTGTTTTTTCGTCCGTGCGTAGGGCGGAAATGATTTCAAGGTTTCACGAACGCCACGGTGACAACATTCTGTCTATTTTGCATCGTCCACGTGAACATTTCTTAAAGTACTATAAAACGAAAAGGTTATCGCTTACCGGTTGGACCATGCAAAGCAGCCAACGATCGTCAGTGCGAACATTGCTAGCATTGCGCATCTCATGGTGCCGCCGTCTGTATGTGGCAAGTGCCTACCTTAAAACAGAAATCTTTATCAACACCCGTCCGCTTATCTGACTCAAATCTTGGCGATTGCAAATCAGCATGCGCAGCTTTCTCCTTCCAACAGACTTGAATACAGCGGTTAAAACTATTGGCCTAAATAACAGGACCATCAGTTTTTGTCCTCCTATCCATGCGTACTGTAACTTGTCCACGAGTGCAAAAAATTGGAAACGAGTTTGGGGGGGGGGGGGGGAGGGAGGGGTGAATCGGTAACGGCAGGTAAATTTTGCAATGCTGCTTGATCTACTTCGCGATGTTATTTTGATCTAGTTATTCACGAAGAGATATTCCGAATGTCTTTTACTTATAAGCACCGACTACCTTGTTATTTGAAGCAGCATGCGGAAAAATTACGCCCAATAGTGATTCAAACTGCTCCAAGATATCAATTGGTACTTGCGCTTCTCTGCAGCACAAATGCAGTAGAAGGGGAAAGAGTATCACACTTTCTGTAGCCAAATAAAGCAAATTTATACAGCGCACTATCTCGGCAACTATGTATAGACCAAGCCATTTAATGCTTACTAACTTAACGATTACAATTTCGTCTTGAGTCCTGCTGCAAAAAAAAAATATTTGAGATATGGGCTCCGCATTGCAATTGGTCTCTCTATTTTTGAAGTTTCTTTTGAGATCGTTTGTTCGCATCGGTTTTCCCGTTGCCGCTAAAGAAATGTGCTTCAGGATGGTCACACTGGAATGACCGAAGATCGGGAATTTTTCACAATTCACGCACAACTTGAATTCTCGAGAGTTAGAATGAGGGGCAATTTTGAGCGAAAATCCGTCAAAGAAGCAGCATATGATGACAGTACAGTGAATTTCGATAGTGTTACTACGAAAATTTATACAGAAGAATAACAGCAAACAATTGGAACAACGTTCAAGCTATATCATGTCGGACTCCAAGTTAAATTGATGCTTAAAAGGTCAGGACGCTGAGCTCGGCTATGCTAACGATAATCGACGAATGCTCTGATGAGAAGCTGATTCTCTGATTAAATAGCACATGTTGAATGCAACATACTTACGAAAAGAAGTCAATATGCTGTAGTGAAAGTTGTTCCGCACTTCGCGAAAATTCTCTTGGCAATCCTTTTTCACTCACTATTATGCTGGACGAGATCACAAAGCCTTTGCATGAAAAAAAAATGGAAACTATATGTATCGCTAAGCTAATGTCGTCACATTAAATGACATATATACCGTTATCCAATTTGGCTAATAGGAAAGCTACACCAACACATTGCAGATGACTAGTTCAAAGCTGAATGAAGAAAATGGTGAGGCGATCTGTGCTTTCTTTTTAATCCACTTCTTTCATCTAAACGACCTTGAGAATATATTGTGAGCTAATCGTAGAAACTAGCCCGTCGAAGTGGCATCACAGAAACAGTAAACATGTCATCTACGAAATACTCATGTTTTATGTTTTACTACTGTATCGATCTTCAGATACTCTTGCTAACCTCAACTCGAAATCCAAAAAAAATCGCTATGGCTTTGCCCGTGAATTCAGTATCGCAGAAGACCGCAAAATTTTTATACTGAGAAAAATCGCA
The DNA here is from genome assembly GCA_013433145.1 of Ascaris suum. Classification (NCBI taxonomy): domain Eukaryota; kingdom Metazoa; phylum Nematoda; class Chromadorea; order Rhabditida; family Ascarididae; genus Ascaris; species Ascaris suum. The sequence goes on from CM024189.1 coordinate 776,525, forward strand.
GGCTCGATCTAGTCAGAGAAGGTTAACTGATCCGCAGGAACTTTCAGAAGGATGTAAGGAACTTTAGCAAGTGATCATTTGAAAACAAATTCATATTTGATGAACAGACAGAAGATTGTGACATGACTAGGTATTTCAGCTGGGTATCCACCTCATTTTGCAGCCATTCATGCAGCCATTTGCATTCTTAGATAGGGACAAACTGGGATTAATGTCTTGAGAACATTCAAACACCTTTTTTTGAACTCTAGGTGAGAGAGTTAGCCTCCATAGCCTCCACTCTCGATCACCACCTCCCTCGCACCTTTAGCTCAAGATTCATTAAAATCTTAGAATAAGAAATATTATTACATAATAACACTGCAAAATAACCTTCGTAACTGTAAAGTTAGTGCTAAATTCGAAAGTTACTTATATAATTAGGCATCAAAACTGCTCCCATTCTGTATGCAGTTGAGAGATGCGATCACACGTAATGGCGTTGCTAGTATAACTTTGCAGAAATATCAACGAATTCGATATTTTTGGCATCGCACAAAATATCCCTTAAAATTTCGCATCGCAACATTTTTGAACTCATTGTTTAGCTAAATTCAAAGATTGCTGAACATCGCTCAAAATTTATAAATTTATTCGATGTTTGCCACTGACCAGAATCGTTTCAATCTCAGATTTCCAAATACAAAATCAATTTTTGCAACCTAGGATGGATAAACATTTTATCAATATGACAATGTGATCATGATATTTAAAAATCAAACAGCTGCCACGAATATAACGTATCTGGAAGCATCTGTGCTTGATAAATTATAAGCATGTAAGCATGCACAAGAGGCGAACGAGTCGTGCCCTCGTTAAACGTAGCTCTTGATGAATGAATATGTTCAAACAAGCCAATTTAAACAGGATCTTCTCTTGCATTAACCGATTACGACACTATTCCGATCACTGCGTGAAACCGTACTAAACTGTAATTACGCAACCTGCACAGATATGTTGGAATGAGGCGGGCGTATCGGTGGAACCAAGAAAACAATTCTTATCAGCATTTTTGATATCTCTGCGTTGAAAGAAAATGTTTGGACGCAAGGATCCGATTGTTTTGAACGAAGAAAATGCAAAAATCCTTCTCGGCCAAATCTCTTCTCCCAAAATTCTCTCCTACTTTCCTTAAGCCATGGAAATCATCACTTTCTACTCTGTTAGAAATATCAGACACACCAATGAAACAACTCTAAACAGTAAGCTACCATATAAAATGATCAATAACGACGTGAAACACTGTGTTCAGATGAAACCAGTGCAGTCATTGAGACCTCTTACATGTAATCAAAAGGGTTCATGCAAGACCTGAGAATCTGCATCGTGCGATCGGCTAGAGGCGCATTTGAAGGATGAATGTGGGGTGCCCACTTCGGCATCTTATATAATCGGGAGCTGGGCATTCGAGATGATGACGAGCATCTGGCGACCGTCAACGGGCGTGCCTCTTCTTATCCAGGGTTTCATTTATCTTTCATGGGTATACGTCAGCAAACGTCTACAGACGTCTATTCATATTTTTACTGCTTTTATTATTCACTTATCTAAGGGACACCTGCGCCTCCTTTATTTCAAATGCCCACACGACGATTATTTTGGGTCAGCTTCTATGAGCTCAAGTGCTCATAATGAACGTAGGCGAAATACCATAACGTTTTCGCTCACTTATTCATTCAAAAGTGTCAGTTCCGGTAAGTTCATATCCTTAGATGAGGAGAAACAGAGCTGACCAAGACCGAATCTGCCATATTTTCCATACATCTCAATCTGCTAGAGGGAAGTTTTAGGCTCTCTACCATTTGTGCTACTTTATATTATAGCTGCAGCACAAAGAAGATATTTTTAATGCAGGAAATAGCAGCAGGTTCAGCTGAACCTGAGTACCGTCGAAACGGATGCGCTTTCAGTTTTTACTAAGGGATTAATGAGTAGTTTGACGTCACAGAGGTGACCAGAACTACAGACGTCCAAAGCGGGAGGACTGTGTTGATTATAGGATGGGAAACATGGACACACACATTGAGATCCTACTGGGAAAGAGCTCACGGAGATCGCCACAGTCTTTATGCAGATATGCGCGTAGTGATGAAATGTTTCATGCTTTTATTTTAGCGCCAGTCATTGTTTTGATCTATTTGAAACAGAACTGATCTTGGTGAATGTGCGCTAAACGCGGTTCCGGCTCCATACCGGTTGTGACCAGAACCTAAGTTGGGACCGATCTTAACACATCTCCATGTGGTAACGGGTTGAATTCAATCCCAATCAGACCAAAATGGGCATGGCTAAGGAATTTAAACTAGGCACCTGTTAGGTGCTCATGGGCGATTACTAGCTGCTATTAAATAATCTTTTATAGTCCCCTTGAACACATTTGCCCAGCTTGTGAAACACAAAATGTTTCTAAACAATCTGGCAAGACCTCAATAAGAACCAGCTTTCATATCCTCCAACCAAATGAATAGGAAAGCATTTGGCTTCTGCGATCTGATCTTCTTAACTTTTTTTTTACAACATTTTCTGTGTTCCGAACTTTTGTTTCCGCTGTTCTTCCCACGGTGACGATCCTGGCCTAAATTAAGGCAATCAAAGTATGCTTTCAATGCCCAAAATAGAATATGCCCATAGCAACATGACTCTACAGTGCGGGCTTGGGGAGTTTGTGATGAGTTGTGATGTTTGAGCGTCGCCTATATCATCATCTCACCGATATGCGCAAGTGATGATTCCACAATGGAGCACACTTGAATGTGTATGGCAGTACGCTGTGTACTTCGAGATTGCATCTGCTAGAGAACAAAGCATTTTTTTTTTTGCTGCTTTTGAATTCTCTTGTATGCGCTTGCACAGCTTTCTGCCCCTTTTATTTGAGTGGGACTTTTCATTCGTTTAGCACTTGTCAAGGTATATTCGTCTAGACCTTTCAGATTTGCCACTTCCATAATTAAGCGTTACGGTACAAACCGATTATAGTGAGCTTGAATTTCCGTCAAAAGTCTCATTTCTTTTTCATAAATGTGGTTCGTAGCACCAATACCAATATTCGGCAAATCCAATCGCAAAGTTCTCAGCCTTATCAAATTAGATTGATTTCTCAAACGCCATAAAATTGCTGCTATTTTCATCGAAAACTAAATTACTCTTGCGAAAGACTTTTGCAGATAGGGCGTTGTTTCTGTTTCATGAAGTTGAATGCTTTCCGGACCAAGTAGTAGAGTTTTGTTTGCTGAGATTCGTGCTCCAGTAGAAGAAGAGCAGCACTAAGAGGAGATTGCCAACACTGCAGTGCCATTCCAGGAGCACCATTTTATAGTGCCATCGACGCGAGCACTTTCTATTTAGAGCGTTGCTAAATCGGATTGCAGTGACAGGAGTCCTCGATAAGGTAACATTCCAAAATCTTCACCTTCACGCGAAAAATGTTACTCTCTAAAAGCTTCATGTGTGAGATGATGAAAAAGGGTCATTCAAACGTCACACTACTGCGCTAAACTCCTCCAATCCTCCGAAATAAGAAGGACCAAAATTTGCGCTTCAGTGTCATTCGATTGCCGTGTCATCATTTTTTTTTTTTTTTCGACAAATTTGCGCTAACATTGGAAAATTTGCAATTTATAGACACGCAGAAAGCATGTCCAATGTGCACAATTGAATCTTGAGCGTTAAGGTTACACGAAACGCCTCCAATGACAGAGGTGTTTTTTCTGCATATTTCATCTATGATCTGATATTTGTATAAACCTTATTCTTATATTCAAGCCCCTCCAATGTTCTTTATCGTTGGATTGCGTCTGTTTGGACGAAAATTTCGAAATCTGTTTGTCACGCCTCTCCCCTAGACTTTGATTATAAAGGAGGACTGCCTATGCGATACTTCAAACGATCGCGCTTGCTGGTCTGGCAACCTACTTTGTATCGTGTGAACCTGACCTGCTCCAGTCATCCGTCCGATGACAATTAGTTAGGGCACTCTGTGGTGAGGTTAATTTCATGTGGCCGGAAGTGTGTGACATCAAACACATTGTTTTATTTCACTGACTGACAACAACAACAGCGGATTATGTCGACAAAAATTTCAAAAAAAAAGAGGTAAAATGAATTGAGTTCGAACATATGCGTGTCGGCCCCTCTCGAATATGTGAATTGAACAATAAGCTATATAAGGGGCAAAAAGACAAAGAAAGTATTGAGCCGCGTTGTTGTAAAATGCACCTTTAATTAGCGCACGACTAGAGGAAGAACAACAAATGAGCAAAATTACAACATTTAAAAGGTACAGACAATTTGCATGATAGGCAGTCTTTGGTCGAGCAAGCACCTCACGTCAAATGTTGGCTATAGAGAGCAGCGCAGCAACGCAGCAGCGGAACACGAAATCACGACTTCAAACTGCATTCCAGAGTCTACACTTGCAACCTCTTAGTTCCTCCCCCCCCCTTCCCCCATCCTCTTTATTACAGGTTCACGCACTCTAGGATGAAGATGAATGAAATAGCATGTCTTAATTGAAGCAGTCAAGGTGGAAACTCCCACTTATATACACGTATGAACACACTCTTTTTACATATCTCAAGTGAATCAAGTCTGTTAGCACAACTTCAGGTAGTTAAAACCTCAGGCCTCTTTGTTCAGCAATGAGCCGTGCTTCATCGCATTACGCTGCTGCTTTAAGGAATGACATGTCACAGAGGAAACATGGTAAGGAACAAATTTTAGTTGACGACGCTTCGTTTATAGACGCTTCAACGACGCCATATAAAGATCGCTTCTTTTATCCGAATGGTCGAAACTCCCAGAAATGAAAGACCTTGATGAGGGTTCCTGGTGATCTCACTTGGAGGTGCATGAACAAGTGCCGCACTATGGAACCATTTGAAAGTTTTCGTCTATGCAGCTGTTGTTACGTTAACGGTTCAAACGTTGGCACATTCCCGAAGGGCGTTCCTCGGAGCATCAAACAAATAAGAGGACACGAACAGTCTAAGCGAACGGAGAGGTAAGCAGGAAAGGAAATAATGAGCACTGATGCCAAACGAGTACCTGAGCAAGTGTTTTCGAGTGTCTAATTGAAAAGAAAACGTTCAGAAGCGCAATTCCCATGGCACTGAATATTTCAGCCAATGCCCTATCAAAATTTCCACGCAGGTCGTTTCGTGGATTCTTCTTTGCTCAGTGATGGCGAAAGGGCGGCCGTTGATTGCGATGAAGAGTCCCTTTTAGAGCGCGTAAAGAGCTGTCGTGAAGGAGAAACCCGCCGCCGGTCTTCTACGACTGTAGTGCGTTCTGCATCTGCCGGACTCAAAAGATGTCTGCAATTTATGTCATCAGTATTTGCTGTACCCGGGAATTATCAACAGGTGATGTTAAGCTTAATGAATTGCGAGTATATATTACCTCAGTTGATCAGCTTCCGTTTACGCCTCAACTAACATCTACTAATTACCTATCTGACAGCTACTATATGCATGCCCTTTGCTTATTACAGGAATTTACGAGTGTAATCCTTGCAAATATTCACGCAACGAAGGGCTTCTTTGAGTGTATCGATCAACGGGGTGTTAGGGGAATGTGCTCAGCCATAATAAGGTATACGTCAGTTTGAGACCCCTTTCTTCTTTGGAACCTCCCACGAGTGCATCAGTTCATCAGTTAGAATTAGTTCACCTTAAACAGCTTAATGAACTTCAGATATCAATTTCTGTGCTATATTCGAGCGCATAGGTAAACGCATTGACTATGAATACATTTTAAAAAAGTAGTCTTTGCTCGCGTAATCTTTAGCAGGAACAAGCACCATCGTCCTCATCGATGATTGGCACAAATGGTTTAGAAGGGGCCTTTAGCGTTGCTCGTGAAAAATGATTCTTATTAACACATAGTGACAGATTACATAAACAGCACAAGTTTTAGGGGAGTTTTTTTTTGTTGGAAAAGTCGATAATATGAGCTCTCAAACAAAATCTAATTCATTTTTTCCATTGCATCTGACATTTTGGAATGACTTCGACAAGATATGACGCTATAGTTTACGCAAATATTCCATCACTGAAAAAAAAAAAAATTAATATTGCAATAAATATGTCTCACTTTTTTTCATCATTCGTCTTCATCTCCATGGTGGGTGATTTTGCTTTTGCAGGGCTCCTATCCCTCAGTCGTGTTAACAGACTTGGTGATTTTGCTCGATGAATTGTTCCGCTTGACTTGCTGCAAATCCGAATCGTACCATTAGGAATAAGTGCACGAAAATTTTTTTATTGAATCGTTTAAAATTTTTCAACGTTTCGCAATTATTTCCTATGAAATTTATTCATCTATAAGGGCACAGGAAAAAGTATAAACCTTCGCTAAGGATCACTTGGAATCGTTTTTGAAAGAATAATGTGAGAAGTTTTCACGTATAAAAACAGCGTTGAATGAAGTTTTTTTTTTGCTTGGCAAGTAACCTCCAAAGTGATTGAAAATTAAAAAGTATTTTCAGAAGCTTGCAATCCTTGGAACGTATGTTCATTGTGATGAAGCCGTTTCCACTCTGTACAAAAATTTTAAGGACTTTATGATTACTCCTAACAGTTCTACTAAAAGTTACCGACATAATTTCTTTAATCCTCATTTTCATGCTAACTACACCTATAGGGTCATGTATACGTAAGGTGCAACTATAGAAATCGGCAGATTTAAGATCGCCCTAGGAGGACATTATAACCGCAAATCCTGCATGCGAGAGGAAAAATTTGCTTCAGTCTAAAGTATTCAATTTCGAGGAGAATGCGACGATCCTCTAAAACTCAGTGACAATTTTATGGAGGGTCCACAATAATTTTTTTCCATGCATTTGCATGGAGCTCTCAAGGAATCGGAAGTTTTAGCTCGAAATACGGCCGGTAGAAGTTATCGAATTTTGTCATGTAGTGGTGTGAGGAGTGCACTGAAAGGCATCTAATGTGAGCTAGAACTCCTTAAAGGCAATGAGATTCCCGGATTCTGAAGCCCCGGGTCGAATTTGTGATGTCACTCTGTTACGTGCTTCTAAACCACGAAACCGTAAAAAAAACGGAAACCAAAACCGAGATTCAGTTAGATTCTTAATTAACATGTTCACTTGTGAAACGGATACATCAAAATGAGCTGATCTAACTAGAGGTTGATTGGTCAGCTAACCTGGCTCTTTCTTTCTCCCTTTCCCTTTCCTTTTCTCTCTTATCCTGTTCTTTTTCCGTCTCCTTTTTCTCTTTTTCTTTGTCCTTTTTGTTTTTCGCCAGCTCCACGCACTCAGTATTCGTCCCTTCGGCATTAACCTTGTCGATGTTCTTCAACTTGCTCCTGTCTTTTTTTTCAGTCATCTGCGACACGAGGGTTTGGAACTTGCTCGCTGCCCGTTGGCACATCGCCATGTGCTCACCGGTCGCCACACTCTGCTGCAATGAAGCAGTTATTTACGATTGAATCCACATAATTCAGGATGACACTTGCAATTTCCATTGTTAATTGACGGTCCGACAACGGAAATGAACTGAGAAACATGGCGAGCAAAGGTTGCAGATCGTCTTGAGAAGATCGCACATTAACACAACAGTATCAAAGCGTGCATGAAATCTTCAAAAACTCTACGAGTAGTGTTGCTACTTGGCAGATATTCCTTCAAGCCAAATTCTCAAATTTTCTCAAATTCTCCCATCAGAAGCTGTTTATGCATAATCAAGCTCAATTTTCATGCTCATCTCCACACCCTATAGCAGCCTCTTAGTTATTTGTCCCTTTTGGTGATCGCTCGAAATTAAAATGGCCAAATTGATTAGGTATGGATCGATAGCCTACTTCCTCAGCAATTGTCCTATTGCACCACTTCTTAAATCCTCCAAATTTTCTTTCGATGAACAACACTTGCTTATATTTTTGACCAACTTATCCTACAAATAAACTTAGAGAATTTTCATAAAGGTTAGTCAGTGCACTTTGGAGGAGGACAAGGTTGCAAGCGTTTACGCGAAGGTCGCATTATCATCAGTTGCTGCCGAAGCAAGCTCGCTTATGAAATAGATTTTCGCATCCGAAAGCGTTGATTCGCATGCGAACATTATCGCATTTATGCTAACGAATTGGACTATTCAAAGGCCTAAAACATGTAAAAGCAGGCATGCACCGAGAATTCCAAAAAACTTGCAACTGCGAGATATCTTACCGTATCATGTGGTGATATTTTTTAAGTGCATGCGAAAACGCACCTTCGAGTGCAAAAAGCGTTACGTGCTTGAACGTTGACCAGCGTAAGCCACATGCGAATGAATCTGCTAGATAAAAGCGCAATGTGAGAGCGCACGTGGCTGATAGTTGAAAGAAGGCAATGAAAGCGTTTAAATGAAGAATGATTTGTTCGCTACGTTTGATAATTGCGCAAAACACATAAAGCTGATATTAGCAAAGACAGCTTTCGCATGCGAATTTCAAAATTCTCCTGCAAATGTGCTCTGGTAACGATCTCCCGTCGGACGGTGGACGAGCCCCCACTGATACAGATTCGCAAAGTGGACTGCAAGTTACGCCCGATTTATGCTCAAGTGACTGTGAGCTGTTTTTTTTTTTTTTTTTTAATGGAAAAGTCCGAAGTAAAGGTTGCAAAGCGCAAAAGTGATGGACAATGGGAATGCACAGAGTGATGTGTTAGTGCTTTTGCAATCGTTATATTCTTACAGATCGATTCTTCTTGCCTTCATGCTCCGATCCTTCGTAGCACGGTTGATTGAAGAGCTCTTCTCGTAGATGCGCTATTACCTCATCTTTCTCCTACAAGTGTCCATTAAGTGAGGCTATCTGGGTGAGTCCACGAAGCTTCTATTGAACCTTGGATAAAGGTCTACTCCTACTAATAAATATTCAACTACAACTCTTTTAAAAGTGCCAACGTTGCCCACCTTTGAGAAAATTGCCAAGGGAATAGAAATGCCCAGTAGGCCATCATATAATATGCACTTGCTCACAGGTAGGATCCGCCTTGCCTAATCTAATGTTTAATTACCGCTTTCAAATGACAATTTTTATGTGGACACATTGAAAGTTGACTCAGCGAATTCATACACCTATGGGGGCACATTAAGCATCATGCAAAATAGCAAGTTGACTCAGCGAATACTTTTATAAGGCAAGATTGTAATCTCGAAGCGAAATGACTTACCAACAATTTTTTGGAAAGAATTACTTTCATAAGATGTAAGACAAGGCATAGCCGTATATAAGACGAGCAACATATGCGCATTCCCAGCTGGTCAACGCTATGAGAATAGCATGGCTATTGTCGCAGTTACTGCATTCATTAATTAGATCTTCATGAGAATAGAGCTCTAGAAACGGCTTCATTGAAGCGCCTTCTTAAGAAACGCCAGGAAAAAAAACCTCAAAGAAGGAAAATGCTTACGATTACTGTGCCATAACAGCGGCCTTCATTAAATAATCTTTGCACTTTAAAATGCCTAGTATATTTCGCAATAAGCATTCGATATAGGGAAAATTCTCGAAATTCCTACTCGAAAACATCAGAATATTACTTCAAATACCTTCAGTGCATTATTCAATTCTTCTATTTTAGTCGACAATTCCTCTTCGTTGGGCTCCGTTTGCTGCTCCTGCGTAGAATACTGGTGAGTTTCCTTTTTGAGCTGAGGCAAATCGTCCGTTTGTATGCCATCGGAAACCAATTCAGGTCTAAAAAGCGCAACGCTATGAATCCAACATTCATATTTTCTGCTTTGAAAATTGAAGGAAAATTTCAAAAAAGTCCCGCCTTTCTCTTGACCTCAGGGAGGCAGAGCAATAGCCCGACCTCGAAATCCAATTTACTAGGAAGCGTTTATTCACTCACGTTGTACACAATGCCAAAATTTAATGGGGCGCTGATAAAGCACAGAGCTTCGATATTCTTCAACAAAAGCAAGTGAAAAAAAAAAAAAAACAGCGCTCAGTGTGAAGATCAATCCACTAATATGAAGAGTATACTTGTTTCTTATTTCCTCTTGAAGTTTTCGTAGTTTCGCAGCCAATTCCATTTCGTGTTCTTTCATAAGGTCGATCGTCTTTTCGTGTTCCTTATTCAGATTGATGATTCTCCTCTCCAAGACTTGTGCTTGTTGATTGTCTCGTCGTCTGAAACAGAGTTATTTCATCAATCGGTCGAAATGTTCTTCTAAACGGGTTCCAGAAAATGCACATATACTTCGTGGATAATCACTGGAGTATATGCATTCCTCAAAGAAAATTCTCATCCATCATCGATGAACTAATTTTGTTTGCCTATAAATTACTCTACAAGTGGAACCATATGTGGCATTAACTCTTACACTAACCGAGATTGCATAATTCCTCATTGCTGCAAGCGGAAATTCTTCTAGAAAACGAACGCATAAATGAGTATTGTTAGAGGTAAGCATTTTAGGGGTAGTGATTTCAAATACCTTAGGTATTATCTTAGTTCTTGATTGAATTTCAAAAAAAAAAAAACCTTAGATATCAAAAAATGATACCTTAGATATTCATCAGTTTTCTTACTGAAGTTCTTGATCTCAATATTTTTCTTGTCCAGCTCAGCTCTGATTGTGGTGACTTCATGCAACAAATTCTTCACCCGACTATGTAGGTCTTCGATTTGTTCGGATTTTGCTTTTGAGTCTTCTTTGAGGAATACGATCTCCTCGCCAAGTTTTTTTCTCTGAAATCGATCGACTGTAAGTGAAACCATTAAACTCTGAATAACTCTTTCTTTAAAAGTATTGAGATACAATTACCATGGTTGAGTCGACCAAAAAAAAAACGCGACAGAAAAATATCGGCGTCGATTCCGTGATAGGTGCGTTTGTATTTTCAGAGAGAAGCTGGTTTTTCAAGCAGAAGACGGAAACTAACGATCTGATGAAGAAATCATGATGTTTGTCAAAAATTTGCAACAAACCTCTTGTTCGGCCTCTCTTTTCACCTCTTCAAATTTCGCTTCGTACATGGTGGTCACCTTCAACGTTTCCTCTTCGACCCGTTCCTCAAGATGAGACTCAAACTCTTCTAAAATGAAGAAAAAACTAGAGTACTAAATTGCAATCTGATAAAAAAATCGGCCTAATTGATATACGGTGAATATCCAGTGGCCAGAATTTGAAAATTTTACCTAAAGTTATTCATTCCACCAAACAATCTACAGCTTACTGCCAGTAAATCTCGAAGACAGTCGATAAAGGAATCGTTTTTTTTTTCGGCCACAAGTCTTACATTTCTTCTATGAGTTAATTCTGTTTTCTCATCCTTCCCTCCGCCTTCACTCCCGCGAACATCAGTCTATTCGCAAGAATATTCTGAGCGGAATCAACAACAAAGAAGTAAAGAAGTGTAACAAGAACCTAGAAAGATTATGTGCCTTTCTGGAGATACTCAGAAGTAACGAACAGATTGCCGTTTTAGAAGTTTCATTCGGTCATAAGTAACTAAAGTGAAGGAGCTCGGAATTTCAAATAGAGGTTGGGAAGGAAGAAAATGGGAAGAGAGGACAGAAGAATGAGGCAAGCGAAAGTGATTCTATTCAGCGAATGATGAAAAAGCTTACTCGTCGTACTTCCGAACATCGATTATGCAGAAAAAAAAAAGCACCAAGAACTCCTTCAAAAGAGAATAAATATGATCGAAGTTTAATTATCAAAATAGTGATGCAAAATCGATCATCGTACCAAATTTCAGACAACAATCTCAATGCCCTTTGAGATGAAAGTACTAGACAGACTCATCGATTCAAAGAGTATTTATACAAACGAGCCCAGCTCATCATGTACTCTCACTGCGTGAATGACCAAGTGTACGCAAGAACTGAAGCGAAGCTTTGTCAGAAATAATGGACTCCGACAAGTAGATATCGGGGCTTGGATGCATCTAGACTTGGCCTTCTCCAGCAATGTTTAGGATTTCTACATGACGGTAAGTTGGGTATTGAAAAATCATTAAAGTGAACCTTCAGAGAAACCCGGGTTTCCCACCACAGAACCATAGAAAATATAAGGGACCTCTTCTCATACTGTCGCATAACTTAGTTAACGTATAGTTGGATCCTCTTTCATACAGACATGCAGATAACGCTTTTTACCCGCATCAAAAATTATTAAGTACACTATCAGTGCATATAACTTCCGGCCCTATTAGTTCGATTCGATACTGGACTAATGTCCAAAATTTACGTAATGAACTGCTTGATGGCAATTTCGCTTAGAGGGGATCTGTTTATGCCACTCTTTATTTGTTTCCAATAGAAAATCGGAAACAACTGAAAATTTTCACAGTTTTTGTGTTGAGACTGTTGCTGAACAACAAACCTTTAGTTCGTTTCTGAGTTTCCTCCATTTGGTCGATTCGCTTCTCCCTCTCTCTAAGATCATTCATTAGCCTCTCGATTTTTAGGTTGTAGGATGTATTGCTCTAAAAACATATTTCTTTACGCTGCATCCAGCAGTCATCGCATTAAGGTTAGTTAATTCTGCTCTTGAGATATTCGAAATTCCAACTGCCTCTTTCTTTTAAAGTTATACGCCCTACGGTGATAGTGAGAGTAATATTAAGAGGCGAATATGGAAGATATGTGTAAATGTCACTTCAAAGAATGCAACTGCCATATATAGCAATTGCCACATGGCAAAGGGCAAGAACATCGCTGTCAAAACAGCAAGAACAAATTGCACCACTCAACAACGCCATAATTATATGAGCCACTGACGAAGCTGCTACAACTTTAGACATCATAAATTAACGGAATCAATGCTAAAACTTCCGTTATAATGTTTCGGTCACATCCTCTAACAAAAAAGCAAAATTGAGAAGAAAAATTAACGTTAGAGGAAGAGAAAAATATGTCGAAGAACAAGAAGACTCGACTCTTACCAAGAAAGCTGAGCAAAATTCCATACATTCTTTTCTTTAATGACACCACATGTTGTTTGCTCTTAATTGTACTCCACTCATCTTCAAATATTCGGAAAAAACAGAATTTTTCTTATCGTCTCGTTGTATTAATATGCATACTAGTGTGGCAAAAATTAGAGCAGATTTGTTAACCATACAGATTAATCGCCCCATCCAGCTTGCGATGTGCGGTTTTGCAGTCAAAGATACTTTCCATCATACGTTTACCCGAGTTCCATTTCAGTATCTATTAACATTTGACGGTTTAATCAGAAAAATGGAAATTTCAAATTTCTACACGTTCAAACTCGAAGATAAAACTTAAATTCATTACTTTTAAGACAAAAGCACAGGTGCCTTTTCTCTTAAGTGGACTGAACTCAAAGGTGCAAATGACCTTTGCTGCGAACAACCGCTTGCGAAAGAGACGAAAAAAGAGCCAGATGTTTAGAAAGAAAGCAAAGGAAAAATATTTTCTTCCAACACTTTCATGAAGTTATATATATATATATATATATATATATATATATATATATATATATATATATATATATATATATATATATATATATATATATATATTTATTTATTTATTTATTTGTTTATTTATTTATACTTATATTTATTTTATATTTATATGCACATATGCATACTGCCTACATGCACCCATGCATTTATATGCCTGGCCTACACCTAGGAATTGGCATTAACTGCCTCAAGTGTGCATTACCAGTGGAAAAAGGATTTCAACGACATTACCTCATCATCTTCCGAAGCATTGGCTTCACTATTTGTTTTATCGTTGAACTCTTTCACTTGCTCATTCAGGTGTTCATTATCTGTTTGTAGCTGTTTAACAAGCTCAAACAGCTTCTCGCGTTCTGTTTGCTCAGTTCTCTTTTCCTCCTCAAGAACGCTCACCTGGAAGTTAATTCTATAATTAATTGCGACTAGTTCCACATCCAATCAAAACTGTGATCTAGATAACGATGAAGAAATAGAACTGAACTGTTTAATGCTTTCCTAAAGATATAAGATGTTTACGCAACAAGAAACTTCCAGTAATTATCTGATATATTCGTTACGATGCAAGACTCTTTGTCAGTATTCACGCTTGAAATTTTGAAGCGTGCCACTCTGTATTTATACTAATAACTAAGGTGACTTTATAAAATTACGCGTAATAGCCACGTTTATCTCAGATATGCTCACTCGTCCACGATCACTGCGATCGTCTGCTCGACTGTCAGCCCTCCCAAAAAAAAACCTGAGGTTGTCTTTTGACATTTTTACCCACCTTTTCTTTCAGCCTTTTAAATTCGTCGTCATTACATCCAAATTCGCCAGAATTCACCAACTCGGTCCTGAAAATATGCTTTCTTCTGGTTGTTTCAGCCATAAAAGCTGCTTCCAACTTGTAACCGGAAAGGAGGCTCCAAAAGGCGACGTGATTGAAGTACGCTAATTAATCAACAAAAAAAATTTACAGCAACGTGAGCTCTTCGATGGATTTCACACGGGTGCGTCCTCTGCGCCCTAAGCTTCAGGGATTTCTTAGGAAATTTTCTAGTTAAGTATTGCCTTCCATTATTTTCGATTTGAATTTGCAGCGAGATTTGTTGCTAAATTATGAGGTCTAATTTGACTTCACAAAGATACCGAAATGCCGGGAGCCAACCTTTCAATTCTTCCTCCGCAGCTGTCCCGCTAGATAAGCGGGGTTTAGGAAGTGGAACGTTCTTAGGTGGATTACAAGTGACCCCTGCCTCAGAAATTTACACTGTCCTCCCCCAACCGCAGCTGCCCCTCCCTCCCCCTTCCTCCCCATGAGGAGTGGGGTTTAAGAAGTGGGTTGTCCCTAGGTGGATTCAAACGTCACTACTTTGATCATCAGTAAAGGAAAAAAGTTTGGCTGTTGCCTGCGTATTACAAAGTATGAGCATTCACAACTGACTTCCCCATTGACTCAACCGCAACTCATACGCTACATGTGACTATGAAACTTCCAAAGTGTGCAACTTAGTCTTAAATGTACCTGATCTCATCGCGTATAACCGCCAGTTGATCATCGTTAAGTTCGTTTTCTTGTTCGATTTGCTTCTTGAGCTCTTTTATTTCATCTTCTTTCTCCAAGATTCTCTCTTTACTCTTCTCCAAATCTGCTTTCAGCTCTTCCATTTTATCGATCAGTTTCGGAAGATCATCCTGAACTGCGTTAATTTGAGTCTAAATTAGCAACTTAATTAATAATAATTTCAGGTGGGCATCGTTGCTACCAAAAAAAAAAAAAGAAAAACATGTTGAACGGAAACATGCTATTTATCTAGAAATAAATAAATTGTGATATTATCTTAGGAGAAAAATGAACAGACTGCTGATAAGAGCCAACAGCAATTCATTAGAACTTTTCCGAACAAACAAATAATTACAGTAATAAAATGCTTGAAAACAACAAAAGAAGCATGCAAACCCCTTCATCGATTCTGTCATTCAGTTTCGATTTCAATGCGTTCAATTCTACGATGAGAATTGAATTCTGTGATCGCAAAGAGCTGATTTGTTGTTCTGTTTTCTGAAAGAAAGAAAAAAGCATTCCGACGCAGCGAAGCGGGCATTTTCATGAGAAGCTAAGAATTAAAAGAACTTTATCCACTTCTGTACCTCCACACGTTAACAGTTTCAGAAAATTCCAGTCGTGACAAGAAGTAAAGTCAGCGCCGACAAAATCAACGTGTGACTGTTATTCTTAACAGGAAGTTTTTCTACCGGAAAAAAACGATACACAGGGGTCTCGCGGTACGTTGAAGGATGAGGAAAGGATGGTAATAGCCGCACCTTAATAATGAGTTCACGTCCATCTGAAACGTCGACCGATAACATCAATCTTTCAAGTACTCTTAAAACAACCTTTCTGCGATGTTATTAAAAGCTTTCACAATCACTGATGAATAAAATACGCTGGCAGAAAGAGTATCACCGACGGGGTGAGATAAGAAGTGATAAACGGCTTACACCCTGAAGCTCCTCTTTGTCTCGTTGTGCGTTCTGCTCGAGCTGCTCTTTAAGTGCATTGTACTGTTCCTCAAGTTCGTTGAGTTTCGCGCTGAATTCCTTCTTCATCGCGTACTCGCGCTCTTCAGCCTGTTGTCGCTCTTTATCCAGCAATCCCTCGTAGTGCTCCTTCGTTGATTCCTTCTCTTTAGTCACCGATTCCACACCTGCAACTTTAACGTTCAGCGTGAATGGCTGAGCTGTTTAAGTGTTGCAAAGGAAAGTGTGCTTTCAACACAATCCACTATGCCCCAAAACTAGAGCAGATGCGAATGTTTTACGAGCTTGAAGCATACAGCACTGATCCATTCAAAAGCTGTCCATTCCATGCCGACTAATTGGGAATTTTTTGAATAACTTTTTGCGACAGATTTCTTTGCGGTGTCCCATTGAAGAAGATAGTGATTTACAAGCGACCGCTGTATGAATGAACATCGATCATTACAGTGATTCAAATTGTACGAAGAATTTCCTCTTTTTCAAGAAACTTTCTTCGCTCTGAAATAAAAAAGACAAAACTATGGTTTTATTCAGTTAAAATATTCTATATTCTTGCTTAAGCCATGCAGAAAAATAGGAGAACAAAGCGATCCTCAAAAGCGTTATAAATTTGAAGTAATAACTGAGAAAATAAACAATGCACTCATATTATTCGAGCTAGTAAATAAATAACAAGAAAAAATTTGTAATAATGATAAATGAACAATTGTCTCACTGCCTCGAGCGCATGTACTTGTGAGTTCTGCAGCTGAGTTTGACTTTCGCTTTGGCTTTGTAAATTTGCGCGCTCCTTCTCCAAGAATTCCACCTTATTCTTCAGAGCTTTCACCTCAGTTTGAAGGTCGCGAATTACTGCTTCCAACTTACTTTTCGCAGTTTCGACTATATTGAGCAGATCTGCAAAGTGTTCTTTATATATGCATTCGCAGAACGATGTAAATAAAATAGATAAAATAGATGAAGACGATATTTGTGAATATATATACTGGATTTGCGTTGCAACTCCTCTTCTTGCTCCGATACTGTTGTTTCGTTTGCTGTAGTTCGCTTTCGACTTTCGACAGCTTTCGTAATGAGTCGTTCGTTTCATTCCTCGCTTCTTCAAGCTGTAAACAATTTCCGTGTATTTTTGAATGATCTCATTTTTGAAGAAGAACGCTCGAGAGACTTTTGTGTGTACAGCGATCTCTGAAAACGGTCGCTTATCAACGTGTGATACTTTCGAGAATTAAAAAAAAAACGATATCGTTTATTTTAAAGTCATTTTCAATGTTCTCCAAAAAACATATTTCGGCTTCTCTAAGAAAACGAATCAGAGTTAAATAAACTGAAAAGAGAAGGAATATAAAGAAGTAAAAAGAACACTTCTTTCGAAATGGCGAGCAATTCGGCCTCCTTCGCCTGCAAACGCTTTTCGAGCGCTGTCACTTCGTTCTTACATGTCGCAAGTTCCTCACGACTTCTCTTTGACTGGTGCTGCAGCTCCTGCAAGCGATCGTGAAACTCGTCTTGCCTGAAAACAGTTTCCTTCGGCCTGTTCGGTCCGTTAGTCCATAAAAAGGAAACAACACTCTTATTGATCAAAGCGATCTATGAGAAACAAGAAAGTTAAGAAGGCAGACCTTAGGATACAGGAATGAAAGCTTAGCAAGAAGGATAATACATAGCATAGGTAAAGAGCAATGACGCACCTTGCAAGTAGTTCGTCTTTAAGTGCCTCCTCGTGATCTCGTAATGCTTCTAGCTCCTTCGAGTAGAGCATTTTGGCGGCCGTCAGTTCGGTTTCATAAAGGCTCTGTGCCCGACGTAGTTTCATTTCGAACGTTTCGCCCAATCTTTCTTTTTCCGCTTTAAGGCTCTTGCGTTCTTCCTCCAACCGCTGTATTTCAATCATATACCTGAATTGTAGGTGAGTTGCGCACTGGCACATCTAATACAGGTAAATTGTTTGGCTCCTACATCTCACACAATGATCACTTAATCTCCTCTCTCGAATGTTCCTCTTTAGCTCTCTGCTCTTAACGATTTTATCCATTCACGAAATGAGCACAAATTCGTTGCTCTATTCTGTACAATTTGGGAGCTACAGACAAAAACTGCTAAGGAAAATTTTGTTCATATTCAGTTAATTTTCCAAAATCTTTCAAAAAAGACTCCAATAATTAACTAAATCGAAGGGAATAAAAATATTACGGCTATTTGTAGATTGTTCAACTTTGCCGAAAATTAGCTGCTAGAGAAAAGTTTTCATGGTGGCTCCGATAAAAATTTATTGTTGGCTCGCTAAAAAAAAAAATCTCTATCCGGGAAGTTTGTTTGGAGAGCAGAAAAAATTACCCATGTGTAGAAAAATTAAAAAAGACTGGTCATCATCTCAGAACTAAGAATTTGAAACCCTATGCCTCCCTAAGAAAATCACCACTTCTATAATTTCTGAAGAAAAACTTAAGGTATAGTGCTTTTTTCCAAAACAAAGAAAAGGATCATATCTTCCTTGTAGATAGTTCGATTCTGCTAAAATGCGGCTAAATTTGAGGTCGAAAGCAACTCAATAAAATCATTTCCAGCCCAATAAAATCTCTTGAAATTTCTCTCAGATCTAATAGGCATACTCTCATGTGATGTGCTTAAAATGACTCTAATTGAGAAATTGCGAATTCATGTCATTGGTAAACTGCTAACAGTTGAGCAATTTTGCTATCAAAAGAATCTGAAATTTTTTTGCACTTCAATATACTAGTAGTTGGTACACTATGACGAACGAAATGCGCAGTTGGAGGAGGCTGGGAGGAGAGTATAGAAGGATGGCGACATCTTACCTAAGCAATAGCGTCTCCAGCGTCCCTATATTATGAACTTCTTTAAAAAAAATTCTTTTCATGAAGTTTTGAGTTTTTTTTTGGGGGGGGGGGGGGAGAAAAAAATTCCCATTTTCCCCACAGAACCTGCAATTTCGTCTTTAACATTTCGAATGAAATTCCAGGTACATAAGCACTTTTCCCGCTAACAACAGCTCTACCCGATCGGCCGGGAAATCAACCCTAAGCAGCTGACTTTTAGTAAGACTAGACAATTTGCAAGCAAGTTACGATATTTTAAAACGTTCAGGTTAATGAACTTTTCAAAGCTTTTGAAAAAACTCGACATAGACAGAAAATTTCAATTGGATTCTTATATTCGCAGCAGCAAAGACGGTCATAATTAGCTGTTTTATTCTTTCATAAAATTGTTTTTTTTCTTACAAAAAGTTTTGAAAAAAGTTGTGAAGGATATTGCCGTGAGCACAATGTGTTAGCTGAAGGGCGTAAAATACAAGCGGACATAAATTTCACCAGTGATTCACTCACTCTGAGTGGAGTACTCACTACGAGAAGATGAGTTACTTCGAAGAGACTGACATCAAGTGGCGTTCCCAGAAAGTAAGACTCATCCAACTGGAAACGAAAATTGAGAAATTATAAAAAACGATATCTCCGAATGAAAGAAACAATTTCAGCGGAAGAAGGCGAAAGAGAAATTAAGGCTGCTCGCGCAAACCCCTATCTCCGGACAGGACTAATAATGGAGCTAAATTAGGGCACCTATGCTAAATTTTCTCCGCTTTCTATTCAAACAAGTCAATTGCTTACTTTTGCTCCAGGTTGAGTAGCTGCGATTCAGAAAAAACGTTGCTCCAACAGCTGAATTTCTTTCTGATGCTCTTGACGTAGCTTCTCCAGCGCTTGTTCCTTTTCACGCTCGAACTTGTCCTAGAAAAAACCGCCTTCGAAAAGTTCTGCAAAAGCCCCCGTGGCCCTCTTTTTCCACTACGAGCTAAAACTTATAAGGCAGTCGTTCAGTCACGAAATACCTGCACAGAAATGAAAGTTTCCATTTCAGAGATCACTGAGAAGCCTAGACAATCAAAGCATCTGCTTGAATACTCACTGCGCATCACTTCGATAATCAGCAACATATTCTTGAGAAATGCTGCGAATACTCAATTCAATGAAGAGTGGAAAAACTTCACATATCAACGAATATTATATATTATATATATATATATATATATATATATATATATATATATATATATAT
The DNA here is from genome assembly GCA_013433145.1 of Ascaris suum. Classification (NCBI taxonomy): domain Eukaryota; kingdom Metazoa; phylum Nematoda; class Chromadorea; order Rhabditida; family Ascarididae; genus Ascaris; species Ascaris suum. The sequence continues at coordinate 796,616 of CM024189.1, forward strand.
ATATATATATATATATATATATATATATATATATATATATATATATATATATATATAAATATACCCACATATATTCTAAAAGTATGATTTTTCTTTCAATCACAAGAGAGATATTTCCTCTTTACTATTCACTATGTTACGCTTTTATTGTTCATTAAGAGCTCAGTCGAAACGTTAAAAGCACCAAACAAGGTTTCACCAAAATAATATACGTAATATATGATTCACTTAACAGCAAAGCCTAATAAGTACTATGAAGCGTAAGTGGATTTAACAGCTCAACTTGCCTGCAGTGCTTGGAAACTCTTCATTCTCGCCTCAAAATCCTTCTTCGCTCCCAACACTTCTTCGCTAAGGGCAATTATCTTGCTCGAATATTCCGCTTCGAGTTTCCTTTCTCGTTCAGCTACCCGTTCGCGATACTCACTAAACACACCTGTTCAATGGCCATTTTTTTCAACGGCAACAATGTGCAGCAATTGCGTAATCGGATAATAAGTTTTCAGCGATATTTCACGCTGAGTTTGAGTTCATGCTACAGTCCAATCTTCGAAAATTGCCTGAAGAGAGTCGACTTTTCGATCAATATATACTCGTAGTTCTGAAGAAATCATACTAGAAATTTCATTTACCAACAACAAAGAGCAATACCTGAAAGTGCCCATGACATTGTACTTTTGTCGTTCGTACTCGGCGACTGTGTCCTCAAGAGTTTGTATTTTCTTCTTCAGTTCGGTTTCCCTTCCTCGCGGTGCTCCTTTAAAAAAAAAGAGCACTTAGAAAGATGCAAGATATTTTCTAATTAATTGCACAGTTTTCACTTCTCTATATAGGGTTCGTTTGGATAGATAAATCTCAGTGAGCAGCGTGTCGGCAAGCGCACTCAGTTGATTGTCGTTCTCCGAGAACGCTTACTCCAAGATGAAAGCTTTAAATTTCTTGTGTGCAAGTCGCCTAGTTCTGGATATGATCAACTAGGAGGCAATTAGCAGATGCGCTTAGATAAGTGGCGTGCGAAGAGCGTGATCCAATCATAACGAGATTAAACATCACAGCATCCGATAAGACGTCTGAATGAGAATATAGCAATCCCGCAAATCTGTATATTAGGAGCGATGAGGATGGAATTTCACTTGTGCAGGAGCTCTCGAACACCACTTTGAAATGATTCAGCAGACCTGTTGAGGCAGCGGCCACCTTAATCATATTGATAAGTTTAGTTGGTTCGTCGCAGGTCTCTTGATGACTGTTCCTGTTTTGTGCATTCGGCGGTGTCGGCCAGGCAGCGATATCAGGTCGTGAATCTCGTATGACTGTCGGTTGGGAAGGTGAATCCACACTGAAAACATTTCTTACGCTCGCTCGAAACAGTACTTCATTGAAGATGATATTTTTTTCTGTAAGCATAAATTCTATCAACGTCAAACGCCTTCAACTCATGCTACGAACATCGATAAAATCAGAGTAGCGCTCACTTAAGGCGAATCCATTTACAATACTTCGAATCAATGAAGCTAAATTAGGCGGAAGAATATTGACGAAATTAATTAAAAAAGGGCCGTGAAGCTTAAACACGACCTATTCGCTTATCACGAAGCACATAATGTACATAAAATATTGCATAATGTAGACGTGACTTTTGAATACATTTTAGAGGAGCAAATATAAATTTTCTCCATTTTATTGAAAGAGTTGGTTTCGTTTTATTCGAAACCCTTTAGGACTACAATAATAGTATTCGAGGTAATACGTCAAAAATAGTGTTTGAAGCCATTTGCATCCATATGCATTCCCTTTGCATTTTTCTACGGTAATATTACATAAATACTTAGATGGTCATGAAAAAGAAACAATTGGAGGGATAATTGTGGGGAATATTATGGAAAATAGCAAAAAAAAAGAGGAGCATTGAGGAAAGTATTTATGAATGAATACAGAAGAGGAATTGTAAGCGAAAAGTGAAAACGTTGCAAACTGAGGGGAAGACCTACTTCAACGGAGTGCACTGGTGAGACATCGAGCAACTGTTAACGAAACACAAGGAACGGCTACTCGCTAGCGATGATCCGCTTGCGCCAACCGACGCGATTTGTTGAACCATTCAACAACGCAGACTCGATTTCGCGAGCACTTTTGTTTTAAAATGCAATTGCTTCTTGCGATTTCTAAGCAAAGCAATCTATTGACACGTGAAAAGGAGGATGAAAATACTTAGGCCAGAATTGTTCTCTTCCTTTCAAAGTCTTTCTGATCTTGCTTACGAAGAAAATTTCTTTAGATTTTAGTGAAAATCAATAGCAATTTTTATTTATTTCTTATTACGATGGTTAGAGAACAGAGTCGTTCTTCTTCTCTACTACTGAATTTTCTCTTTTTTCCTTCTAAATTTCCAGATCTTTCATTGACCCGGGCATATTGTATGCACTACTGGAGCATTCACACGTATACCATCAGACGGAACAAAAAGCCTCCCAACCAAAGGCGGCAAAAGCTCATTCTTTTGGGCGAATTTAATGCGCATCTGGAAACTAGTACGAGTGTGGGACAACGCAATAGGAATTTTAAACAAAACATTTGTGTAAAATAATGTGCCATGATAATGATCCTCAAAAGAGCTATCCCCTTTCGTAAGTAAACAAATGAACGTTCAATGAGGGAACGATGGGATCATAAACATCTCTCTTCTCTAACGAAAATCTTTCAAATGAAGAAAGTTTGCTAAGTCAGAATAGAGGCGATGAGGTTATGAATTTAAAAGAATAGATCCGATGATATTTCTCCTCAGACGAAATCAATATTTTAGAAAATATGAGTAGTTGAATGCGTACTGTTATAATCAAATAATGTGTCGATTGAAAATTTTACAATATACTTACGCTAAAGTTTCCGATCCTTAAAACATAATGAGAGTTAAGATATGAAACTTCACATAGATTTGAGGCTAATGTGTTATAATTACTTAAGAAGCGAAAAGATCAGCATCAAAGTGTTGTAGCGTCTTTAATCAATGTACTCAAATTTGCACTCTCTCTCTCTCTCTCTCTCTCTCTCTCTCTCTCTCTCTCTCTCTCTCTCTCTCTCTCTCTCTCTCTCTCTCTCTCTCTCTCTCTCTCTCAAAAAAATCTATCAACTCTGTACCTTCAAAACATATATCCTTAAAGAAGTTTCAATAAGCTGTATGGCTAAAGCAGCTATTCCGCAATTTTCATGATTAATTTAACAGACAATGCTGAATAAAAAACAAATCGGCGCCACGGCCAGAACAATGCTATGGACATTTTGCTGCCAGACTATCAACTATGATGGCCTTCCTTAAATGAAAGAAATTAGGCTTTTGAAGTTCTATAAAAATCGAATTTGTTTCTAATAAGAACCCCTCCTGCTGTCAATCTCGTACATCGTACGATAGCCTATATCGTCTCCTCTCATATTTTACAACTGCGATAGGAAATAAGATCTCATTTCGGCGTGATGATATTCTACAACTTATAGTAATTTGCATGAAATATGTTACACTTTTACTTTTAATCCGGGCGCCTGTTCATATAAATACAGCCAATTTACTCAAACTTCTTCCCGATATGAAGGTTCTACTCCATTGAGAATTCAAACAATCATCTGCAGCTATTTCATTCGCTCTCCCTATTTGATGGCGCTCGAAATTCGCCGATCTGGATGTGGAATTTCTTTAAATTGGGATTAATGAAGAGCCGAATCGACGAACGCAACACCTCAACTTCCACTTCACAAATTCAACCAAAATTAAAACTATACAGGCCGCTCAAGCAATTGTGCTGCTCGTGAAGGAAACTTTATTATAAATAGGAACAGGTAAAAATGTTTTTCGGATTTCAACAAGAGCAGGCTGCTTCATAAAGAACTCCTCAAGATAATTTGAAGCAGATGAAACTATGGAATGTGTTCATAAGACAATTGATCAACGACAACTCGGACACGGAAGTTGCCCAGATGGTTGAGCCTTCCCGCAAATGGAACTGACCTCTTTGAACCGCAAGACTATTTTTTATTGTTCTTTTGATTTTCTCCGTAGAGAACATCAATGCTTTGTGCAGCGTTTACGACTGCTGATCCGTCCATAAATTCATAGCATAGCAGGTGTCGGGAAAATTCCGCTAAGTCGAATTAGTGTTTCATCATTTTTAATCATTGAAAAACTTTTTGCATTTTGGTCGCAATAATTTCAATCGATATGAGAATGAAAAAAAAAAACAACGTCATCTATATCACTATATATCATTAGCGGAAATTTCATTTCAATAGAATTCCATACAAATATGCCTAAAACAATTTCGAACACTGCAGTAATAATAAATAATGCAGCTAGCTATATTCCGACTCAAAGCATAAATAAAATAGTGCTCATAGAAGTGACGAACTTCTTATGCGGTCTTGGTGATCTGCTAGAACGGTGAGGAGATCGCGATCCTGCTTTAGGTGCATTTGGCGAGACCGACCTCAAATGAGAGCCCATTGAACGCTCTTCAAATTCATCGGAGAGATATCCCAGCTGAAAAAAAAAAATCTATTTATTTATTTCTCACCTTAAAACAACAGAGTCGGAAAAAACCTCCACTGCAAGCACGTCCACAGACTGGTTATGGAGGATTAGTAAAACGCTCATGGTTAAGCTTCTATTTCCCACTATCCATTGCCTCAGCACCGTATATGTGTTCTAAGAACTCTAAATTGATGGCGCACTCTGTTGTCCTAGCACTAAATTGATGGCGCACGCTTTATGCTTTGCGCTTTCTCCTATAGGTGGTTTCGACCAACCCCATCATTTTCCTTCTTTGCCAAACGCTGACTGAATTACTCGACGTTAAATGACTAGCACTAGCACGACTGTACTACATTCATATACAAACGGTTGTATATGGTCATTGAATGTCGTATATTTTCGTGCAGCAGGTTTTGTGCACATTAAATTGTAAAATAGTGTATGTGATGTTGAAAGGGAAGAAAGGCGGTTAATTCTAGGTTGAGAAGGGTGTTGGGACATGAGGAAATACGCACCCGTGAAAAGGTCGTGGACCCGAAAAAATGCGTTTGTAGAAGTTTGTTCCACCTACAGCATCCCCCCCCCCCCCCCCCTCCAAGGATATCACTTAAGAGTGCTATGGCTAACCATTAGTTATATGATGGATTGCTAGCACTTTGCTTCCCATGTCATACAGCCATGCCGTAACGAACGTCATCCAAAATACGTGCACCAACTGAAGGCTTTCAATACACATAACATAGTTCCCAATCACCATTGCTTTTATATGAGTAATCTGCACACTTCAAAATATATCGCTGTAATCGTCTTATGCCTAATGTGGCAATTTTTATGAGGGCAGATTGCTCTAAATTCGTTCGATTTTTTCACAAACGCTGAAAATGAAAGAAATTTTTGAAACATTTTCGCAAGTGCAAAAATGATAGATGTCGATGAAGAACGGCATAAGATCTCGTCACGAATTCTTTGACGCTCTTCCATATGGCTATGAAATAGAAGCGCCATCAAAGGCAATGACTCAAAGCTATCGTATGTTGCTTACTCTTTCTCGAAATCGTTCGGTCATCGGTGGTCAGATGACCACAAGATGTGGCCACGCTAATTGATTTGTTGAATACCACACAGTTTAAGCACTTGGGATTACGCACAGAAGAAAAAAGAACGCCTTCGAACGGTGCCAAGCAATCGTTTATTTCTCCTGCAGATAAATGCGATCATTCAAATTATAAGAGGAAATAAAAACGCGATGAAACAACAATAACGACAACAACAGCAATAACAACAATACCCGTTCATATTTTTATCTAGGATGATCGTGAAAATTTTTTTTTTTGAAGTTAGCTTGAAGAATTATTGATAAGTCCTTTCTCGATGGTATTTTACTACGTTTTCCTATTGGGTGCTATTTCGGACTAGCACATATCGTAAAGACGGTTAAACACAATCCCACATATATGCGTATGTAAACAGCAGCATTTTCAGCGTTCGCATGATGGACGAACGCCTCATCTCTTCTTCCTTCCTTTTCACTCATCTTTATGTGATAGTAAAGCTTAGTAAAAAATTGTATCTTTTTTCAGCAAACAAAAGAAAAAATAATTTAAAAAATCCTCTCAATTGCCAAAAAATATCAAAAATTGTGAGGAAATCGATGGGAATCTTCAAAAACTTAATAATATCGTCGCTTTTTTCTTTGATGATCGCTTTCCGCAGCATTGCCTCTCAAGTTTCAATTTGCTGTATGAAAATAATTTCTGGCATCATGTCGACTCCGAGTTTCTAATTTCGGCTGCGACTTCCTTGTTAAAGTTTAAATAATATGTAAATTATCAAGGTTCGCATTTTTGATTAGTCAATCAGTGATGAGGTCGAGTGAGCAGCAAATCCCGTCCAGATTTGACGATCAACGAATTCATTAACATTTTGCAGAAGATGGAGGATAAGATAGGAATCGAGAGGTAAGAAGTGCTCATTTGTACATATGTGCATATGTTTCTCTTTATTATATGTTTTCGCAAGAGTTTTGCGAAATGCCTTCTAAAGGTCATTTGAGATAAACCAACGGATAAGAAGATGGTCCGCCTTACTTGCACACTTATATACTCACAACTCTCAGGCTTATCTACTGGCAGTAGTTTATTCCAAACTTATTTTGCACGGTTCTCCATCAAAAATTTAATTTATTCCAAGTTTAATCTATACACAATTCACAAAAAGTGCCTCGATAGAGCAATTGGCTCTTTCTTTAAGCAACAGAATATCTCTTCGATACATGGTGCGATTCAAAATACTATTCAATAAGCGTTTAAGAATAAAAATGCAGCTATATTGTTCTACGCTCTACCACTATCGTGTATTGCAATTTATCGAAGATCGGCAAACATAACGATGCTCTGTCCGCTTCAATTTCACAATCGAGGTGACCATATGAGATCTAGCATAGTGCGGTACATTGTATTGCTCTTCTACTATTGAGAAACGTCTAAGGAATGCAACGCTATTGCAATTGCAGTATTTGATGCAATCGACGCAACATTTATTTTATTTGGATGTAGCGTGCAAGAACGCTTATATAAGGCGGAAACATAACGGGAACGCTAATAGGTGCGAAAGTGGATTTGTAATCGGTAATGATTAGGCACGCAGAATGTTACCTACCTATAGATTGGCTGAGGCACGTAGAATGCACTTTAATGCTCACATGTTATTAATATACTTTGCTATCGTTTTTGTTCAAGGTTGATACCACACAAATAACAAGAGATGAGTCACTCATGAAATAAATTCACTTTCATTCAATAAAGCACAAACATATATTTCTAGGATTTACAGAAAAACGCTTTAAGTGAAAAGATCCAACGGTAGAATTGTGGATCTCCGCCTATTTTTCATCTAGGAGAGAGAAGAGCACAGTATTGTCTTCTAATGGATGTGCTCTTTAACGGTTGCAAATCCCCGTATAGACGACGATTTTGATGCAAAATCAAATCCAAACGCAAAACTCACATTTATTATATAGAAGATGAAGGAGAGAAATTTCTCTCAGAAGGCGAAAATTAAAATTGATGATCGATGTAATGCATCTTTGAAGATTTTGTAACGAACAACGAAAAACCAAATAGCGCAAAGTGGTAACGACGTTTAGCAAATAGCACAAACCACTCAAAGAATGATCCGTCAATAATGTGTGCTTGAAAAGGAACGAAAATGAGCAAAATTGTGCATAGATAGAGCAAAGCGAATTCTATCTGTGACGCATGCGATCGCGTTTCAACGTGTCGAGAAAACATCTCTCACTTGGTAGCGTTAGTGATACTCTTATAGGCAACCCTGAACTCTGCATGAGGATGCCACTTGCGAAAATAATGCATCAGCACAGTCTCGTGCAGAATCCCTGATACACTCTACATTCCGAGAAAATTGTATATTGGTCTTGGGAAACAGCTAGAGATTCACATATGGCACTTCCTAACCTCCGTTACATCCGCTCCCTTCGTTCGAGCCCTGGTCGTTAATGTTGTCAGTAGCAAATTCTGTGGTTTCCAAAAAGAGACGTCATTGGAGGATATTAGAGGATCAACGGAATTTAAAGAAAAATTTAGGCACCATCCCTTCGGAAAAGAACGAATAAGAGCGAAAGATTTTCATCGCATTTCAAAAGCCAGGATTTACTGCATTTTTGAAATACTAATTCAGCGGATCAGTGGAAGTTAGCAACTGAAAAATGAGGTGATTAGAATTTGAAAGTCAATAAAAGTACGAAAAGTGGTCGATCTCTGTATTTATCTAACAGCAAGATAAATGAGAACTTGAGGGTCACTAAAGATCAGAAAATCATAAGCAAAGAGTAAATTGCGAACTTTTTCTTTGCATGACGTGGAAATTTTTGACTTATAGTAAGTCGAAAGCAAGTGGTTTTGTGCACAACTAAAATTTAGGGGATCACGATGGCTAGAAATTAGTGGAAAAGTCACGGTTTGCTGCTACGAAACTCATATTGTGGAAATTGAAAGTGGCCAACTTTCAGGCCTCAAGGCCGTCAGGCATTCAACCATAATCTAACTGAAAGAATAAATAAATATGGCGCAGTTTTTCTCATGTGAGCCAACTGTGCAGAAATGATTGGTATCCATGGATGAGAATATGTCTGAGCTGTACAGATCGTTGTGTACCATAATGATGTCAGAAACCAGGAGATACGCCAGCGATCACGAATTTAAGGAGTTGTTCGTGCTGAAAAAAAAAAAAACGACGCTAAGTTTTGCACTAAAAACAACGATTAGTTCCCCCGTCAGTAACATACCAACTGACGTAAGGCACAGCCTGGCGCCAGATGAACTTCACTGAGTGTTGATTCCAGAACGAGCGTTGACGTCATTAGTCGCGAGACTACACGTCTTGTTGAAGTAAAATTCACATCAAAAAACTAGTTGGTAAGGTGTTTTACACAATTACCAACAACTTACAAACGTAATGCAATCGGTATACCTGTATACAGTCTGTATACCAGTATACAGTCGGTATACCTTTATACAGTCGATATACCTGCATACAATAGGTGTACCTGTATATAAAATATGAAATGGAGCATTACTTCAACGATATAAAAAATAGTCACACTACAAAAGTGACCATTATTAATTCCCCGGTGTATTATTCTTCCACCAAAACTGGGGCGATCAGTGATGATAATTAAGGAGAGTACACAGGTTTGTGTTCAGTTAGTGTGAGCTCTCGCTCCCTAAAGTTGCCACACCTGACACAACTTCTCCTTTTCTCTCTTCTTTTCTCTATTTCCCTCTTTCCTTTAGTAGGATCTGTTTACCGATGATCACTATTCGGATATTAACTGAGCAGTTTTAACAAATAAGCATCAGTGTTGCCCAGTTAAAGTTCCTCTTAGAACCGAACAGTGAATAAAACCATTTATTATCTCGTATAAACTTGATCAAGCAATGAGCAAACAAGACGATGAGCACCAAAAGTCGACCAAGATCACAGTTAAATAGCGCCACAGTATTAGCATGTCATTAACTCCTTCGCATATTGCATTTGCATCGCTCATTGGTGATATCACTATGTTGGCCTATTTGTACGACGGCATTACATCGTTGATGATGTTATTATGCTCACAAGAGTTGTTTATCATTCTCGAGACGTCTCGTGATTTCTTTTTTTTTCAATGCAGCAAAACTTAATTACTTCAAGTTCAACGTGTTCTTAGAACTGCCCCAAGAGTGTTTTATTACGAGCTAGGTGTTCTTGTCACTGTTCGCTTACAGCTAAAAAATTGCTATCACTATTTCGGCGCAACTTCGGCAATCCCACCTCTCTATTTCTCTTTTTTTCGCGAATTGAGAATGCAACGATTTCTCGTTTGCAAGATTTCTTCACTACTTAAGGTTTCTTGTCATTGCTTCTTTTCAGTTTTCCGCAGATTCCATCACCGTTTCTTTGCAACATAGCAGTTCCTACGATCGTTTTTGCTAACTTTGGAGTTTCAACTGTAACTTCACAATTACGAGTTCTCTTCGTTAGTTCTTTGCGCGTTAACAGTTCCAATTATTGTTTTCTTTCCCCTTAGGAGTCTCCACCAGCAGTTCTCAGCGGCTAAGAATTTCTATGACTGTTCTTTGCATCTTGACAGTTCATATCAGTTTTTTTATGTAAACTAAGCGATTGCATTGCTTTTTTCATTGCAAATTAGGCATTTCCACAATTGCTTATCTGTGAATGATCACTTTCTATTATTATTCGCTTTATAATTCTTGAGTTTCTATTATTGCCTCTTTGGAATTAAGAAACTATTACTATTGTCTCTGAGAAACCTAGGCGTTCCCACCAATGTTTCTCTGCTAATTGCAAATTACTTCCGGGCAGCTTAGGAGTTCAAATCCCTATTAATTCGTTGCATAACAGTTTCTATTAATGTTTTTCTTTTGCAAATCAGTGGTTACCATCATATTTCTTATAACTCAGAAGTTGCACTACTGTTTTTCAACGTTTCATTCCATTATTTGCCAGTGGGTATAGATTAGATTTAGATAACTTCCATAAATTGGATGTAGAATTCATATTAAACAGCGAGGTGAGAAGTTTACACAGGGAGTAGCCACAGATCACAATAAACACAGTTCAAGGCAAGAACCAATGATAAAGTCCACATAAAAGTGCATCTAGCAGAATGCATCAAAGTTTATCAATGCAAAATCAGATGCATTTGAAAAAATCATTCGAATTACAGCGTGACTATTATAAAATCGAAGACTCAATAAGAACTAACGACAAATATGTATCTTGTATATATATATATATATATATATATATATATATATATATATATATATATATATATATATATATATATATATATATATATATATATATATATATATATATATATATATATATATATATATATATATATATATATATATATATATATATATATATATATGCGAACGAACGAATCATTATTGGATTTTTCGATCACATGCAAACGGAAAGTATCAGTAGGGCAATCATATCCTACACCACATGTTGAGCTTCTTCTACAGCACTGCAACTTTATGAGGCAAGATCTATCTTTGGTAAGCATACTTCCCACTCCAATCGGAAACTGCATTCGTGGTCACAAGTGGGATGGTTTCAGGTGAAATTACTATCGAAAAGAGTGTGTGTCACACAACAGATTCTCTGCAGATTTAAAAAAGTTGCCTCATGCTAGCCATTTTGCCATTTTGCCAAAAAAAAAACTGTCATTTTCAGACAAAAAAAAAAAACAGTGTGAAAATAATGCTGCAATTAGAAAAGATTAATTGCGATTAGAAGACATATTGCAGCAAGAAACATGCTGCGGTTTTATTAAAATATAGAATTAGAGCATCCCCCTAAAGCACTTAAAATGCCACAGCGGGATCTTGGCATAAAAATGTCATGCTGAAGCAATTCCAAGGAGAACTGAAATTTATGAAATCTGATTGCTTATAAAATTGCAGAAAGTATTTACGTTGGTATCGCATTATATGGCTGTCACACAAAAATTAGGCATCAGTGTAGTGGAGAACATGAACGTTGAAAGATGAACTGTACTGCTTGAACAAATGAAAATAAATCAGCTGGAGATCCATTAAGTTTAGATATTGGAAAGAAGTAACCAACGCGGAAGCCACTTCAAAAAGTGTATACTAGAGGTCCCGAAATTCGCGAGGAAATAAATTATCATACCGGATTAGTATAAGCCAGCTGAGACTAAGGAATGCAAGAACTCGCAGATGAGAAAAACGGGAAGTAAAGTTGAGTGAGGATGGTTTTGATGAAGGGCTCAGTTGGCGGCACCAGTTGTGCATACTTGCCATACAGCATTCGGTGCCTCGAGCACAGCTTCCGCTCTTAGCAGCAACAACGGTTGCAGCCTACTCACGTCGAGGGCCACCCAATCACAGACCTCTTAACGAGCATTTGCTCAGCACACAGCTGCGTGCATTGCTCGAGGGCAAAGCCACACCGCGCACATGTAATATGCCTACCTATAGCTGAAATAGTACACCGCCCACAGCCATCATAATCAATTCAAATGATTACTGCCTATTTATACGACAGTCAATTTGGGCCAAAATTTTTTGACTGTCGCTTTTTTGCAACGATTCCTACTGTGATAAGATATATTCTATGGAATTAACCCACTGAAAGTTTTGAGCGAAGATCCGAATAATGAAATCAACACATCGCTCGAAAACGAAATTGATATGACTACTCAACTTTGAAATGGAATTTATGAACGACACTAAATCAAGCAAATTCTACGATGTTTTAAGGTGATTTGCTCTAGGCAATTTTTCAACCTTTTGACAGGAGAATTCTAATGAGCTCTAAAACTGCTGAAAATTCATCTAAAATTCTCTTTGAGAATCTCGATGGCAATAAAAAATCTTCTAGAAAGTCGAACATTGCAAGCGACATGAAGGTATATCATTTTAGAAATATACGGAATTTAGTTTTTTATAAAGTAGAAAATTTACGTTTTTCTTGCGCATGAATTTTATCTTTAGTAATTCAGTCGATTTTAACTTCTTTTTTTTTTCTCAAAGACTTTCAAATTTCTCAAATTTTACGACGAAATGATTTAAAGTTTTTTTATGAGAGATAATGATCGATGAGATAAAGGTAACGTTTTTTAGTATTCTTCAATAAAAGAGAAAGTCTAATTTTGTTATTTATTTTTAAATGAAGATTTCTTTCTTAGTTGAATGAATGAAAAATGAGAAGGTTTTTTTTTTTCTGAATATGAAAAAGATATATTGCAAGAAAATTCGATAAAACTTCTAAAGATTTACTTTTAATGAGAGAAATGCGTCATCCTATTAAATGCCCTCTATACTCATCCATCGTACATGATTGGTGCTTCTTAATGAATAAAAAACAGTGAATTTCATTATTTACTCAATAGCGCATTCATGCATTCGTTGAAATTATAAATCTAACGAAAATTCCCGCAAAAACCTTTCCTCCTTCTATGGGAATCCTCTAATCATTACTCACCTGATGAAAAGTTTGAAATCGGCTCTTCCTAGCATTATCGTTATCAGCTCTCTTAATTCAGATAAGCGATTATCTGTGCGTGCTCAACAGCGCCTACAGAAGTCAACAGTCAGTACTACGATCGAGTAGTGTTGGAATTCCCTGACCCACGAGATCCCAAAGCCTCGCCAACTGCAAAAGATAAAATCTCGGCAACGAGTGATCGCAGAAGATGTGAAGAAACACGATTTGCTTGAGCAATGCGACGTCGAGAGAATATAGAAAAAAAGAATGCAAGAAATGAGAGTGGGAGGAGGGTGGGGATGAGGGGGGGGGGGGGGGGGGGGGGAGGAGAATCAAATGTTTCAAATAATGTACTGAAATGAAATTTTGGTGTTCTTATTGCTAGACTCCCATTGATGAAACAAAGAAAAATTGATGGAATGAATAAGCAGTTGGATTAGCACTATATGGAAAGCAAAATTGAATAGCAGATTTTAGTAGTGAAATTTCGAGAATAGTGGGCCACGTGAAATATGCTCAATGATATAGATAGTTGCCCATCATTGCATACATTTTTGATGTGGAATTACCGGAGATTGATGAAGATTGTCGAAATTGGTGTAAAATAAACAAAAAATGGCAAAAAATTGTTGGACATAAAATCAACTAAATTAGGCCAAACAGTGTGAGAAATAAGCCTTGCTAGGATTGACATCAGAAGAGAAACAGCGTCCAAGAGAGCCAGCTTGTCTAAAATGGTGTAAAATCGGCGTTGATAAGGAAATATCAACAACGAACATATAATTCGATAAAGATTCTCACCTTAAACTTGATTTCTTCTAGTATTGATGCTCAAAAATATGAACCTTAAGCATTCCTGGCGTCTTCGTCAGAATCACATTTCCACTGGAAACCGAGATTTTGAAGATGCAATTTCTAAAGGGCTATCAATCACAGCTAAGATAAGGCCTAGCTGTTAGAAGAAAAAATTGCGTAAAACTTCGAACTTTACAGTCAGAAGCAGTCAATGAAATAATTTACCAAAGAAGAGCCGATTTTGATCATGATGCCATTAAAAGGCTAAAGCTTGCTACCATCGGAAATCATTTTGACGTGAACTTACAGTGACAGATTTTCACGCAGTATATTAAAGCACAAAAATGAGAACTTCGTTGCCAATTGCTTATTATCAGCATGGAATCAGGAAACTTTCAGATAGGCGTAAGGAAGGGTGACTTCAGCTGAACAGTTCTTCAGTCCTGAAGCTAACTCTCATAGTTACCAAGGAGAAAATCAAAAGTTTAGAAATATTCCACAGTCGCACTAATGGAGATAGAGGTTTGCGTATACAACTGAGACGGAAGAACGCACCAAGACCATGCATTAATTGCTTATTGACGCAATAGGAACAACGAAATCGTTCTGGAAAATCATTCGAAATGAAAGCAACACAGCACTTTTGAAGAATTCAACTATGACTTTCCATAAACGAATCAGGGGATGGTTAGCACAGCCCTCACAAACATATATATGAAGCAATTCAGAACAACAAAGCGAGCTATCAAAAAAAAAAAAAAAACTGCACACGAAGCATCAACAGTAGTATAGACGGGATAGTGAGCTAGGTGTAGGATGAACTCTTTCTTTCAAAGAAAACTATTGGAATTTACACTGAGAAACGAATGTAATTTCTCCAATAAATCCGTAGAAATCGCTTAAAATAAAGTCTTTGGTGACTTTTCAAAAGTATATTGAAGTGTAGAAATTTTAGAAGCGAATTTAAGAGCCTCCAAATTAAAATATAGAAATTATATGAAAAAATTGATTCATTTAGAATTGGAAAACAAAGTTCGAAGTTTGCTGCACTTGAAGCGTTCGTTAATTCAGCATTAGCAACGTAAATCAAGTATTACAACGAGAAAAATTTAAAAATGTTGAGAAGTATTGCATAAAACTGTCAAATGATGAAGAATTTCACCGGTCGACGAAATCCTACAAACTGACTCAATGAAAACTTCAATTCCATGTGGTAAAAATTCTACGTTCAAATGACATGGACTTGTCTACCCTCACATCTCTTCCTAACTGATAGCAAAACCATTTCTAGTACATCGATTATTAAAAAAAAAAAAATTCGCAATTCGTGATGCTCAAATATATGAAAATGTTGGCAGAAAATGCAATCTAGAATAACAGTATGGATGGATCATCTCATGCTCCATCCCAAATGAAAGATATTCCACAAATTGCAGTAACCAAATACTATATGAACATTGCAACATAATAATTTATGAAAACTGGATAATCCCTTGCAAAATGACTCGATTGCACTATGAGCCAACGTGTCACGAATTGAACAATAATCTATATGCAAATGTATAAGACATTTTATAAAAATCGTTGAAGTTACTATTATGGAGACCAGTAAATGCACTTTGATTTCCATTGATCTACTAGACAATTTCTTAGCAGCGATTTATCATACAGAGTAAAACTCTTGCAAAAGAATTTCTTTCTATAATCTTGGAGGAATTCCTTTCAAAGTCGCTCATTTCAATTGCGACTATCAATCTATAAATATTGCTGTCAACATTCACTATTTTCTAAGAAAAAGATAATTAGAAAATATTTTTGCATATTTTAGTAGATGTCGTCCGATCGTCCGAAAAATTTTTCGCATTAGTTAAAAAATCTGCTAAAAATTTCTCTTTAAAAACCATAACAATTCTTCATCAATATCAAAAATCAGCGATTGGCTTTCAATGTGGAATTCAATGCAAAAAAAAAAAAGAGTATTATTAGTCAGATTCAAGCAAGTACAAACACCTGCTAGAGAAGGTTGCATGACATGCGTTATGGCAATTCAACCTATTCGACCAGTTAAATGTTTATATCAATCGTAGAAACAGTGACAAAACATTGAACAATGAACTGTTTTAAGAGGGGGATCAATTGAAGAATTCATGAATCTAAAGGCACTTTTTTTTGCTCGACCTAATCGCCACTTGAACAATTTTGACTAGCAAACTGTTATTACTCATTTACTTGTCAATCGTTCTTGCAGAAGATGTTCAACTGAAAGTAAATCTAATATACGGAGATAAACGTAAATCTCTCGTATACATCAGATTCATTTCATTTCATATTCGTAACATTTGAAATTTGTTCATTATTGAGCAGATAGAGAGGGAAGACTCATTCGCATTGATGCAAGAATCGTTGAAGTTACTATTATGGAAGTTATTATGGAGACCAATAAATGTAAATGTAGATGAAAAAAAAAAATCAGGGTTGAATTTGACAAACCTTCGAGGGCATTAAATCACAGCCTAGAACGAAAACTTATTCGACAAATTGCAGCCGATTCTTCAACTTTATATTCGATATTTGCAGCATGCAACTTGCTCTTATTGCAATAATTAGAGAAAATTTACAATTCCGCCTTGATGATATCATTTCTATGCACAGCCGACAATGCATCGCCGACTCCTCACAAATTTGCCTGCTAAATTGTTGTGAATATGCCGAATAAAGAAAGATGGTATTGATGATGAAACTTTCATTTCAGAGCCTCTTTATTATTATAAATTTTGCGATTTTGAGAAGAATCTATGCAAGAAATTCCCCATCTCTAATTAAGAACAGCGACCTCCTATCCCAATGTGGAAAAAAACGGAAATGGGGCTGCAGACTCAATCCCACACTCACTATCTCTGCCAAGAACGTTACCTGCCTCTTGTTACACGACGCAAGTGCATGCATCAATCTGATAAGTCATAAGAACGGACGCTCTACAGCCAAGCCGCGCTTGATCCGTTCTTTCTGAGCATGCTCTTTACTGATTCAGTGAGCCACAGATGTGCAACTGCCCCAGATCCCTCCCTCTCCCTTCGCAATTTGAAACCTGCAGCTTGCCAATTAACGAAAGAGGAGTTCTGAGTCAAGTATAGCGAACCTCAAATTCAGAAGTAATGGGCTACGAAATTTCACGGAAATGAACAGTAGAGGAGGAAGAGGTGGAAACGATAAGACAGGAAAATTGATGCGCCTTTGCGCAAGCTGAACGCTGATTTCACAACCTCATTTTTGCAGTGACTTTTATCGCCGTCTATTCGAGAATTTAAAGGGCCGAATAACTGAATGGAATATCCATTAACTGCCATAGTCTAAAGCTATTTCTTCTTTCAACTTCCGCATTATCTTTACCAACACATCATTTGTAAAAGAAACAAGTTTGAATGAGTTCCTTGCACGGCACGATCGACAGTTAATAAGCTGATTTTGAAATGGAAGTCTTGAGCTTTCAAACGCTCTCAGGGCAACTGTCTGAAACCTTCAATCTTGGTGCAGCACAACCATTCGCCACCTGACGTGATCGACCTAGTGACCTTCAATCAAGAGCAAACTTCGAAGAAAGAGATTATGCAATTGCGGAAGTGAGAGGTAAGGGATGATGCAATTTCTTAATAGTCACGGTCGCCACCGTGACTATTAGGAAAACTAGGAACGGATTCTTTAGGTTTTCCTCATGCATATTCCATTCAGACTGCTACATAGCTCTTAAATGACCTTAATTACAGTGTTTGACGGGTAGTCACTAAGAGGCCGCCTCCACAATATTTCTGCATGAAAAAATGTAAAAAGCAAATAGCCTTCAAGTCCCGACTCTAATAACACCATAGCTGTAAAGATTAAGTACCGAAATGGTGGCGAAGATTCGTGGCGTTTTGCCGAATTTTCCTCATTATGGAACAGGACTCACCCTTTCTTCGTTTCTTCGTTCGCTTATGTGGCATTATTTCTCAGTGAATAAAATAAACGAAAAGAGTGAAAGCGAATGCGAATTTTACACGCATTACTGTGAAGTAAGTTCTGATTCTACTGACAATGACCGCATTGTTGTTCAAATTCGACTCAAGGCAGCGTCCCCTAAGACAACTCAACGCGCGAATAGCAGGTAAAAGACTCCGGTGAGCGGAGAGCTTCTACTGAAGGTAGGAAATTGCAAAAAATCTTCCGACTAGAGCAAGCACCGAAAATTGCAAAAATGAGCTTATGGTGAAAAAAAAAACAGCGATTCTCACTGCTAACAATCAGAGAAGAGGGATAGTCGGAATGGGGAGGGGGGAGGGGGAGGGGGGGGAGGGGGACGGAGGCGGAGGAAAGCAGTGGGAAGAAGATTGTCTTGCCTCTCAGTACGCAAAAACAAAGAAATTATATAATGCGTTCTGCTATGTCCCACTCATGAGTACTCGCTCATATCAACGTATACATAAGACTTTTGAGCAATCCACACAGCTAATGACGCAAATCTTTAGTGGCCAATAAATAAACGACACAATGAGGATGTTTCGTGAACAGGATGCGAATGACGGAAGTGGCGTTGCCGCAACTTTTGAGTTGTGTTGTTTTTTTTTTCATCGACCGCCTCGCGAACAACTGTTTTTCACTATGGCTGTTTGAGCGCTGTCGAGATCGCGCTTGCGCTATAGTTGAATCTCTACACACTTGCCCGCTAGTGATTATTGCAATGGCTAACGCTTATTTCTCCTATAATGTCTGCATTTCTTTTTTTTGTTATTTTGATTTGTAACCTACGAAATTCAATTTTTTATACTTTCATCCATATATTGTACTTTCGACTGTAATGATATCTACCCTTCAATGCCTATCGTTCATTATCAAATGTGCACTCACAACGGTAACATGGGTGAGCCTAAAGATAACTGATTCATGTCTGGATGCTACACGAGCAGTAAAACTGATAAAGAGATAATACAAGGGTCGTTGTGTCAACAATTTCGATAACATCCCTATTGCCAGTCAGGTGTGCTGAAAAAAGATTTTCGGAGGTGTCGAATTCAAAACTTGAGTTAAGTCTTTCCGCATTTTCGGCAACTCTGTGCGAAAAGTTTGCCTACCACTTGTCATGAATTTCAACTATTGTAGCTTCATATTGAAGCCGTGTAATGGACACACTCCTGAGATGGATGTTCCATCTGAAATCGCTGTGTCATTGATTGCATAGTAATGGAGTTTTTTGTCCCATTGCATGAGAAACTGGCTATAAATGCTGTTCTTTGCATGTTGGGTTGCTCAGATAACAAGCATTATGTAGCACCTGAAATCAACCTAAGCTCATAAAAAATGCCGCTAATTCAAAAGCACGCAAAGCTTTATTCTTTATAAAGTCTCTATGAAAGCTTATTAACTTGCCGCCAGCGATGTTTTCACAACAACTTTTTTAAGCGTAATACTATCCTGTACTCTATTTCTTGTGAGCAAAATTATACTGTCATATATTATTCTACTTTTTTGAACTACCGTCTCTCAAACTGAACGATACTGTTGTATCTTTAGCGGCCAAAAAAGTCAAATTATAGGCCATTACCTATATTGTTCTTCCGTTTCGACAAACTGATCAATCTATTCACTTCGTTGCAAAATTCTCCACTTGCAAAGTCTTCGCCAAAAAATTACTGCTGTCTGAATTAATATGCTTACATATTGCGAAAAGAGAGAAAGCGCTCAGTGAGCGTCAAAACGTTCGAATAGTTGTGGCAGTTGATGATAGAATGGTGTTGCTATGTTTGGAAGGTGGGATACAGATGAGATTTTAATATTAACACCTTTTTGAAGCAGTTTCAGCATCAGAACACCTTTATAAGTTAGCGTCATATGTCATTTAGTTTCCGTCGTAACCAAAACGGCACTCATGCTCCTCATCATAAGGCTGCTGCGCGAGTTATTTACCTCGCGCAGTTGAAATGTCACCACTGCTCACTCAGACCTCACCATTAAATCGCAACATTCATAGCAGCACTTCATTCTACAAGTTCATCAGATTCCTCGCAGTGGCAATTGTTGCTGATGAGTTTACCTGTCAACGATACGTTCTATGTACACGCAAAGACGCAACATCGAGACAACATGGCACATTCAGGTACTTGCAAAAGATGATAAAATATAAGCGGAAGTTTCAACCTGCAGTATTCTCACACAATATCTAATGCATAAATTCATAAAAAGAGTGAAATCCGTATGCACTCTCGCCAAGACACCTGTGCGCGGGCAGTTCGAAATCACACTAACACTGTAAAGCATTACCAGTTTAATCGAGACGATACCGAGCTTTCCGGTGCCGCAGGCTGTTATCCTCGCCGGCGTATCTGTCGACCTTTGCACTTTCTGCTGCAATGAAATGACGTTTGCTTTCAAAACGCGGAAAAGAAAAAGACATTTCAGTAGTTGAACATCAAGGAAACATCATTGCCCATAGTGGTGCTCCCTACTTAGAAACCTTATCTGCACCATGAAGTTACCTTTCTTCACGAGGCGAAATAATTCCTCCATCACTCTCTCTCTCCCTCTCTCTCTTCATTCCCTTTGAGGAAAACGGATAGGATTTTACTGAAGAGCTTTCCTCGCCAGGCGTCATATCGCCAAAAAGTTTTGCGATACGTCCTAACAGAAATTCAATTTTAAGATTCGACGGGAGAGAAAGCGTTGTGGATAACGTCCTGCCAATTCGTAGAGATATCCAGTTGAATCGGTTTAATAGATGCAAATAATAGAAGGCTAAAATAACAGAAAAATTTTGCTCGCACAAAACAATTTTAATATAATTTCTGATTTTTAAACCATACTGCATTGTTGCGTATTTTTTCTCTTAGTGCAAATTTTATTATATGCGAATGTCTATAGTGTCTATATCCAGAATAGGATAATACTATTTTCTGATATCGAGTCGTATAGAATAACATTTTACGATTTACGAGACGTAAAATCATTGTTCGTTGTTTCCTCTCGCAGCACACAAATTGATATATACTAAATCTACAATGTCAGAAACTAATTAAACTTTGATATTCGATTATACACGATTCTATTATTATTATTATATGCATCTAAGGTGAAAATTTAAATATATTTTTATATAGAATATAGCAGCACAATACTATAGCCCCTGAGGCACAGAAAGCACTACTGCTTGCAACAGAATAAAAGCGTCGCTTTCAGTAATTTCTATAGCGTTCAGAAAACTTAGCGGCGTCATAACCTTCATTAAATCTGACCAGTTTCGAAGGGTTGCTCTCCAATCACGAGATCACCGATTGGCCAACAACCTTTTCCACTCATTTACTTTTGCAGATGATTCTAATTAGCGATCTATTCCTCGAAGGCGACTTAATTGCGGTGTCGAGAGCATTTCTTTGTTTCCTTTATTAAATATAGCTGTTTCTAATAAGCAGCGTGTTTTATATCCTGCACCCTGGAACACTTCAAAACTTCTTATTTGTATGCTGTAATAGTGTTAAACTATGACAGTACAGAAAGAATAAGTGCGAAATGAAAAGTGATAGTGGAGTGCCCAAAGCTTTCCAATGAACTGTTCAGTTTGGTAGATGTGGAGGGTGCCAAAGCGTCGAGACTCAAAGAAGAGGTACTTTCGTTAGTATGAGGTGCCAAAGATAAGGTGAGCGAACTTGGATACTTGGACGTTCCGTTTATCACTCAGCTGTCACTTAGTGCAGCCGGTCGAAACGTCGCCTTAATTTCTCTCGATCGTTTGCCAGCCTCTTTCAACTTCTAAAGAGCGATGCGGTGAACATGCCTTCCCATCGCATCGGTGGGCTTCTAAGGGGTTGTTTTCCGTGCAGTGGCAGCCATCTGTTAATTCTCTAGTCAAATTCCGTCTCTATAGCTGCACGTTGCCTAGCCCATCGATATCTTCCAAGCCTAATTGATGTGGATGCCCATCCAGCGCTTGACCACACGCGTAGCCGTTCACCTGATGCTCGAGCGACTCGCCGTATGCATAGAATACTTCTTTTGATGGCATGCTATAGTCACATTGTTCTTGTAAGCACCACCCTTTATTGAGGTCCACTTTTGTCTGCTGCATAGCAAAGCGGCGAGACGATCCCCTGCCGAAAGTCTGAAACCGCTAAATCTTGAATCACTCTAAAGCAAATGAACTCTCAAAAAACCCCGTAAAACTTTCCCCTAAATTATTTCATTAAAAGTAACTCCGCAGGTTTTCTACGTTTATGATACCCTCTCCCGCACAATACTGCATCTATAAGCGCATCTCTGTGATGGGCTCAATACCAATGCCTTTGTTGATCTGAAGCGGCTGCAAAGCCATTTCGCTAACATGCTGACACCGTACCATCCGCCGGTGCTACCCTCAAGTCAGGGTCCTACCTTATCTTTCTGATCTCACTGAAATCTAGGGTGGATACTCATGTCTGATCGGTTTAATGCATCGGTGCGCTGGCTGGAAATGTTCGTAATAGAGTAAAATTTTTGCTATTCTATGAATTTAATGCTTAAATAGCGCCTAATTCCATTTTTAAAAAAAGCCCATATTAATACCAGTGGAATGCCGAAGGATGAAATCTAACGGCTTCATTAAAAAGAGAAAAGCTGAAGGCAAATTTGCCACTGAAAACGTATGGTGTGTGGAGCTACATTATAGTCTATAGATAGGCTTGTGATATGCGTAGTCCGCTATTGTTATCACCCAGAAGGACCGCATCATGCTAAAAGATGTAAGGACAACATTAACAAATTGCTTCGCCTCCATTCAAAGCTTGTCAAAAACTTGTTAATTTGCCTTTACGACTACAATCAGTTTGTTCATTCTTTGCTTTATTCCAGCTCCTACAGCCTTTAGCAAAGCCTATAAATCTACAGAAGGCGTATATATACGATCTAACTTCTAAATGCCTATTGCAATCGGTCAGATGGCGTCTATGCAACTGCAGTTGCTTATAGCCTCACAGTTTACAAGAGAACGCAATTTCGCGATGTGCGTATAAGCTGTGCGAGATAGGTGCAGAAGTAGCACAAAATGCTTCAACAACTCCACATCACTGCCTCAGCTGGTCATTCCGGGCGATGAGTTGCCGACGTTGAAAAGAAAGGGATGAAGAAGGTGATACAAATGCAAAACAAACAGTAATCTCTGGATACATTGAATCATTGCAAATGTTTCCATAGAAATTTGAAGTGTTCGACTACTTCAACGTGTTTCACTTCGATATTAGAATTGATCTCAATTATAAGAGCCATATAAATTTTCAGTGTTTTTTTTTTCACACATGAACTTATAAAACTTAACAAATTTTTTTCAAAGTAAATTATGATGTAAAGTTTCAGCAGTTACTTTTTCTCGTTCAACGTTGTAATTTCATTCGAAGAAGTGGGATATTTCTGAGCGCTATACAATGAAACAACTTTAATAGTTGGTATTTGTTGGAGGCATTTTTTTCTTTGAGAAATGAATTATTGACGCATCGCTTTTGCAAGTTGATAGGCTGCAGCAGACTGCTTTGTCTCGACCGCATTGTGAGTGCGCCAATCCGCTCTTTTCGCTTCAATGCGTTACTGAATATACTCTACTTTCATATGCCTTCACTTAGAGTCGTTTCGTCTCTTATATCGATTATTTTCTAAAAGTGGAATTTATTGTAGTACGAACGAACGAGTTCGAAATGAGTTCTGAGCCAGAAAGAGCAATGGAAACTCTTCTCTCACATATTTACAATGCCATCGCTGAGCATAGACACTCCTATCTAATTGGCCTTATATACGACCGTATATTACGCCTATCAGGAACATCCACCTTGAACAGGTTGGCTGCTTTCTTATTGCATTTTTCTCCAACGTCACATCTTATGAAATGCACTTTTAGCATTCATCCACTCACTACTAATATAACATAGTAAACGCTAGCAGTGAGTACTATCAATGCGCATAATTTGCTGTTCTCGAGTTGCATTCTGTATAAATATACTTGTTTAGCTTTTGTATGCTCCAATAAGGAATACCACATACATAGACACAAAAATAACGTACCACAAAAAGTCGTAACACCCGGCTTCTTTAGAGACAAGATCGTTTTCTTTTGGGATAGTAGTAATATTTATAAGCTGTATAAGCATGCTGGACATATTGCTGCCTGAGTATAGAAGTTTTCCCCGCCGGATCCAGGATGACAGGTGCTACATGCTCATCCGGTGGAAAATTATTCTCCTAGAGCATCACATCCATAATTATTTATCGCATATGTTGAAAGTAGCGCTCACCTTAAAAATTTACATTTTTGAAGATGTCAAAAAGATTGTTGCTCACAGGTGAAGCATTTGAGTCGAAGAAGACTGTGCTCACTTTGGAAATAATCTTTGCAACTACAATCTGCGTTTTCTAGGCTCCAGACAGAAGCGCTTCTTTCACTGCTCCATTTACCCTATAAGGATATACCAGATGCGGTAAGCTGCGCTGACTTGTGCAGGAAGGTGGAAAGAAGTTTCTATGTCAAGTGTGGTATCACAGCAGGTGAGTATTACTTCAATTTAGTGACACCCGCAGGATGATTTTTTTCCGGTATGTAGTAATTTCATAGCAGAAAGTAATTGCTACAGTTTAATCTATTTCGATAAGTTCCTCTCCTCTATTTTCTAAGAAATTTCCTCTCCTCTTCATAATTAGAGCAAAAAATGAAATTTAAGACAAATTCGACAGATATTTTTCCTTTCAAAATGGTACCACTAAGTTACCAAGTTGTTTAAGCACCAATTTCAAAAAGTGCCTATACTATGTTCATAATTGAGATCAGTCTGTCTTTCTATTGTACTGCTCTTTTCGCCGCCACGCGTACACAACACAGTCGGAAAAACGCTGCCGTATTTCTTTCTTTTTATGTTTCATTATTTGGATGTTGAGAAAACCTCATTAAACCATTACCTTAGAAATGTGACCTATTGCAGTATAACGTTATAGCAAATAAACCGGTAATTGCAGGTGAGACTAGCTAATAAAGGTGATTTATAAGCGAAGAGCGCTAAACGCTTTAAGACAAAAATTTTAATGCATTTTAATACAATTTCGAGCAAAGATCCCTCATTGCGTTATTGACATCTATACGTGCGTTCCATATTGACAAGAGATAAGCATTCCATACTTGTAAGTCTGTTTATAGGTTCAAAGTAAGTAGAACTTCAAAGAAAAGTTTAACCTTGGCTCATGAGTCCGAAAAGCTGTAGCAGTGAAACTTAGTTCATGGAATGCTTATCTATTTGTAAATTAGATGCATTATCTCTCGTCACTTTAAATGTCCTTAAATACTGATACATATAAACTTATATCTGCTATACAGCACCTGAAAAAAAAAATTATTAAAGAGTGTTTTTTTTTCTGAAATTTTCTGTCCTAGCATGAAAGCTAGCCGCTTTCTCAGTGTTTCAGGTGCTAGTATAAGTCATAGCCCTGTACCGTTACTCCCTTACTACTGTGTTGGCTGCTTAGGAAAATTTCCTTCTGGCTGTTCGAATGATCCTGAATTTCGGATGCTCTCGAAAAATTTCGCTGGGGTGGGGAATTTACTACGCAAATCGGGCATTTTAACCACTGCGCAAGAAATTTGCCAATTGCCACACGTTGGTGATTGTCTCCTTGAATTTGTTGTTCGGTGTTCTTGACTTAAATTTGGTAATTTTTTCGGTATTGTTCGGTATATTTCCTGATAGTTTCCTCGTTACTAGTACCGTACGGTTAAGAAGTATCTGTTGATATCTCACGTTGTAAAAGATCGACTCCCAAAATTTTCACTGTATATTCAAACATTCTTAAATGCTCCAGCTTTGTAGTGATGCCTAATACTCCTCACTCACCCCTCAAAGTTGAAAAATAAGCTTCTGTAATCCGACAACTGTTGTAATATAGAGGGTTGACTCTCGCTCAACATTGCAAGCAAATTTTAGATAGGGCACAAACCTTCCTAGAGCGGATTTCCGATCAAGTCTATCTAATGCTAAATAGCTATCTTTTGATATTCGTTTAAGACGTCCATTTGCTATATATGGAGTCGACGATGAAGGTGAAGCAGAAGACTAGAATCATTGAAGCAACGGAATACTTGAGAGAACGCTAACTGCAAGATTCGACTAGTTGATTTGAAACGAAAATGCTATAGTTTTAAATATCAGTGTGATAAAAATAGTTGGAAGAATCGACTATAAAAATCATTTCATTAAGAAATTTTAAAAAAAAAAAAAACAAACAGCGCAAAGTGTATGTTTGATTTTTTTTTTTTCTTTTTCTACGAGATAGTGAGTGTTCTGGGCGCATTTCTCAGTCGTCTTCACGAAGTGCTTATCTATTCTTTAGACAATGAAAAGAGTAAAACCTATGATATCGGAAGAGCAAATTGATTTTCGATTATTTTTTGATGATTTCAAGAGTATTTTCAAAAACAATCACACAAATATACATCAACCAAGCGTCTATTGAAAATTTGAAACAAAAACATAGTGGTGATAATTTCAACAAGTTAAGAGGAAATGAGTTCTCAAGAATAAAAGCGGAAGAAGATTAGCGGGCTATTTTATTGAATATCTTTAAATAACCTTCAGCGCTTGGCTCTGTCAATCAGAGCCTGGTTGAGTCGGGGAGCAGAATTCTCACATGTGGAATACTTGGCGTTATATGTTGATCAAGAAATACGACGAAATGACCTTAGAAACTTGCTATGAAGAGTGAATAAAATAAATCGGCCACAAAAAATGTCGATTGATTTCGCAATTTCAGCTGTTTTTTTATTCTCGGCTATAAATGCGGCTGTCTTAGCGCATGTTACAACTCGTACAGTTGAAACTGATCTGTGGTGTAAACGAGTGCAACTCGAATTTTTCAAACGATTTTTGAGAAATTCAAATGCACAATGAGGATTGAAATAGTTATTGAATAGGCTGAGAAATCGACGATGGAATCCATACTATCATCAATCAGTTATGCTCATATAGGCGTTAAAATGCAAATGTTGTCGTCCAATCGCTAAAATGTTGCCTTGTTTACGGCATTTTTGAAACTCCGAAAAATATGCTGCGTTAATTAATTGCGTATCCATCGACTAATGCGGTCAAGACGAAATGAAAAAGCTTGCAGATGGGTGCAAAATGAATGAGTTAGAGATGTCGCTTAAAAAGTAAGCAAATTTAAGACCAACCGAATAAAGAGCAAATGATTGTATAGAATCGAACTTTTATGTTGTAATATATCACGAGATATGAATAGCTATTTCTTAACGTTATGCAAGAAGCGGCAATGAAAGCGTATTACTACAGCGTTATCGTCCCGCTTGAGAGTAGTTGAGCGAACCGAGTAAAAATTATAAATAATCGCCAACCTATATCCAACTGCCAGTGAGTAATGAGTGCTTTTTCTTAATTTGAGAATCGTACACGGACTTAGCAGTGCATGAATGGGAGGCAAAAAGCTAAAAGAGGCGAACCATTTTACCGGTGATATATAACCGTTCGCGAAAATTAACAATTGCTTTTCAGTCTTAACCAGTGAAGGACGAGGAAGGTCTATTGCTACGGGGTTACATACCAAATAAAAATGAATCAGAATACAGAGGAAAAAGTTGAGAGGAACCATGTATATGAATAGAAAATTCGCCAAATTATAAAGGATCTTGAAGTTTTCAGCAACCCTAAAATTCGTCTCCTCCGAAAAAATCATTCATGAGCTCCAGAAAAGCGTTTGGAGACTTCTGAATGTCGGTACTTCGAAAATAACATCATTGGCAATTTTTCCAGTACAAACACTCACTCTTCTAAACATTTCTATTCACATACGTACATACATGACATTAAGCGTTGCTAATTTTATTCAAAAAAGAGGAATAAAATGGGAAATTTATTTCGAGATAAAGCGCTCGATCGGTATCTGAAATCATCTCAGAAATATGCTGAAGACGATGAGGCGAAAATCGACGAACTCAAAATTCTCGGTACTCTTAATTCTCTACGAAGAAGTGCAAAGTGTTGCGTCGCTTCACTTAAACTTATTCGCGAAGAAAATTTGGTAAGTAATGTTGATTTTTGTTTTGCTCATATCAAATTTCACGAAAGAAAAAAAAATTACTTGGCACGAAATTGGAACTTTGCAAAATGCATTAAGTTAGGCAATCGAGAAAATTCGTTTTCATTTATGAATTATTCCGCAATATTGAGCTTTACTTTAAGTTAAGCGTTGGAAGTAATGCTTGACATTTGTTAAGATGTTGAGGTGATACGAAGAATCATTAGCGATTTTCAATCGCAGATCACTCGACGATTGCAAATTATCGATCTCACATTTTCTATTGGATACACTCACCCCTGGTTCTGCGACTCACATATAACTGGTTCTCTAGTTCATATACATCTGTTTCTTTAGTTCATGTACAGTGTGAGTGGAAAGTCGTGCTGAATTCACGAAATTCAGTTGTTTTTTTTCCTATTCGTTCTATTTTATTGGCACATTGGATCTATGATCCATAATGAGTAGCACAAAAAAACGAATGAAACATTAGAAAACGCAAAGATATACATTTGATAGAAGTAATTTGGATAAGGTCCAAAAAAAGATATACGATAACG
Source organism: Ascaris suum (assembly GCA_013433145.1). Lineage (NCBI taxonomy): Eukaryota > Metazoa > Nematoda > Chromadorea > Rhabditida > Ascarididae > Ascaris > Ascaris suum. The sequence goes on from CM024189.1 coordinate 825,089, forward strand.
TAACGAAAATAATCTAAATGAGCAAAAATGAATATATGCTGCCTGCTGAACTAATTTGCAAAGAACGGTAATTTCCCAACCATATTTTAGAAGTTGAGAGATATTGCTCATGATAGGAATACTTCAAAGAAACGTTTCAAAGTATCTGGAGAATATATGAGGTGAAAGGTCAATCTAAATTGGTGCGATCCCAAAGGCAAAAAAAAAAATCGTACTGTTCGTTATATAAGGCAAAACGACTTTAAAATCGACAAGTTCCCGGAAGACGAAATTAGCTATGAAAATAAGTGTCTAGGAACTCATAAAATATTTTATATATAGAGTGCCGAGGTTTTGCTTTAAACGTCCAAGCTTAAATGGCCGAAGCATACCAGCCTCGAAACGAGAGGAAGAATTCGTCGTTCCTTTGAGCACTTGCTTAGTCAAGCTACGCTGAACTCACTTACTCACTCACGAAGCTTAAATATGTTAGCTGATCATGGGTTATAATTATTTAAGGCTTAATCGAGATGAGGGAATATGATAATGCGATACATTTCATTGAAAGGCTACATTTCGAGTTTAAAAATATCGAAATATTGAGTTAACTAGAGTGCTCACTTCTCGAACGATTTGTAGGTAGTGCCCCAATGAGTACTTTGTTTTGAATAAGTGAAGTAGTCTCGCAAGCAACATTTATAGTTACTATTGAGCACTTTGATAAGGAAAGTTGTAAATGTATTTCTTTGCACCATAGTGAAAGACTGCCAAGATTCTACATCTACATCCGCTGGGTCGTTCTTAGAGGATTACTTAGAAAGCGCCCTGGTCAGCAAGTAAATATATACAGAAACAGAAACACTTAATGCGAGTCACAATATTACCAACAAACAAATTAAAAAGGCGGTGGTCATATAACTATGCTTCGACGAGCTTTTGATTTAACAACGCCGCTTTCGGATTGCGTCCCATTAATAACAGCATCCTGCGATCTTTTGGATGGATGGCCTCAGACGAAAGCGCATAAGTTATTATGAATATCTTTAGCGCCAAGCAATGTTAAGAGTCTGCGAAAAAAAGCTCTGCCCAAAAACTTTTAAATGAACAAAAAGGATAAAGCATTACAATCACCAACTTATTATCGACGGCTGGTTACTATTTTGGAACAACATCGCTCAAACACTAAAACACCGATTTATAAATATCCGCACTCGCATTACACATATCATACAGGTTAATTTGATTGGTGCATAATCTTTACAATATTCTTACAATCTCCACTGTTTATGGATATAATGGTTGCTCCTTTCCAAAGTTGCAAGACCTCTCCTGTGTGCAAGCTACTCAACTTCCTCTCAGGAAGTATGTTATCGGCGGGAGGTTTATATTGACTGCTTATAATCGCGTTTCACGCTTTATTAGATAAAGGTTTTGGGAACTCACATAAATCAGCAAACGTCACGTATTTGTCGCATCATATTATAGTCTTTGTTCCTAGCGCATTTTTGTTCATTTTTCTGCCATAATTTCCGACCATATTCTCATTGTCGATTTCCACAAGACATTGTTAACATACTTTAAACACTTGCTGATCATATCCACTGAGAAACGAAGTATGAAGGGATAACGTAGTAAACCGATGCAAATAATTCACAAAAAAAGAGCCCAAAATATCGCATTTTCAGACAATAGGTTTCCAGCAGTCGATATTGCACTATGATTGCTGTCCCAAATCTCCTATTCTTTCTTTCGGGTAAAATATGTGGTCTTTAGGATGTCTTCAGATAAGCTTGCTCTTCAGATTCGTACGGTATTACGACAGGACCGAACACTAAGGAAACTCAGAAATAAACTGAGTGAAACTGAGCGGAAGTTGGATCTGCTCGCCGCGGAATATTTTGCGCAGAGGTGATTTTTTTTTCCACAATAATAACCTACTCGGTTTGAGTAGCGTGTTTTTTAGTAGGTGTCTAGCAAGCACTAGCCGATATATGCCAGTGCTCGTCATATTCGCAGTCTTTTTATTGCGATTGTAAAGTCGAACGAATTAACGTCAGCACTAAAGACGAAAAGAAAGATGGCTGTAACTGTGTCAATCTCGAGAAAAATTACTGCGATTCGAATTGTTGGCATCGGTCGTAGCAATCGCACTATCATCCAAACTTTACATTACTTTATGGTCGTTTCCAATTTAATACCTGATAGTTGACGTTTTTTTTTTGTAATTTTCCAAGTTCTTAAACTATGCTGCAACCTACGAGAACATCTACGTGAAAATCCAAAAAAAAAAATCCTGGAGTGACCTCTGCTGTGGATTTCCACTGTGAGACATCATGAAAAACCGTGAAACGTTGACTACGAGGTATTTGTAAGTTTTTTTTTATTATTAGCTTAATGATTTTCTCATAACAAATAGCGATGTTATATGTGAGGCAATTGTTCACGATTAGAAGCAAACAGTAGTGCACAACTTTCTTACAAGTTGCAATATATAATAATGCTAATTTGCGTATTCCCACAATAGTGCGTTGAGTTAATCTGATGCAATTACAAAGAAAATACGTATCAATTTGTGGCATTGTTTACGCAAAACGACGTGGTAATCTTAACATTCATTCGGCTATAGGGCATTTCTACCCAATGAAAACTCCGAGTGCGACTCCGGATGTAATACCGAGCGCAGCGCCTCTCCTAATAGTTCGACGTCAAGAGGAGCCATCAATAGGTTCGTCGTTTTTTCCTTTTCTTTATCATCAGTGGTCGCGGCGTCGTGTTCGAGGACATGACCCCAAAGCTTCATGATCGATACGTATCACAATCATGTGCATGCAACCGAAGACGGTAGTGTTGCTTTCGTGACGGGCTTATCGACAGACACATATGACAGAGTACTGCAGTGTTCGCACAGAGCACTCTCAAATACAGAAATCAAATGAAAGCGATGGCATTTCGTTGGATTGAGAAACTCCTAACAACGATGAATGAAAGTGGCGAAATGAAAACACCCATGTTGCAAGTTGAAAGCAATAAGAAGTTGAAAACCAAAAAAAAGCATTTCTGAAACGCCCGTTCCACATATAGTTGGCCTTGAAATACTTCAAGAGCCGACAACGATTATTTTATACGATCAGGTGACCGAACAGTCGTTTCAGTAACTTTTGTGAGAAGGATTTGAAACACATGACACGGTAAGCTATGAACCAATTCATCAGCTGAACATATTTGAAATTTGAGTTGCTCAACAGCGCAACATGCAATGACGATCGTAGAAATAACACGGAATCGAGTTTATTATTACGGTAGTCTACTCTAAGAGGAGTGCTGTTGTCGTAGTGCTAATTCTATTTGGAATCTATTTCTGTGCAGTACGCATAACTTTCTAACTTAGTCATATGATAAAGTTACAACACGCGAATAAGATCAGACTCTCACGGTGGCCATTGAAATACGGTGTTTCCCATGGGGCGTTATTTGCTTTGCTCGTGAACGTTACACTAGGCTAGTTCGATATTTGAGGTTAACTTCTTTCCTTTGAGAGCAGTTGTAGCAAATACGTGACTGTTATGGGCAGAGTCTAGGTCATTCAAAACTTCAATGTTAGTGTTCTCCAATTTGTATAAGTAAGACCATGAGACTAGCCGAAAGCTTCATACAGCGTGTGTGTTACGTGAAAAAGCACAGAACTTTGAAAGTACACCAAAAGGTTCATTCATGAGGAGCTCACACAGTACCTAGGAAAAACACACATTTCCGAGATGAAGCCTGTTTCCGTAGCCCGATTAAGAACCGACCTGCAAGGTGTAACTAAGCTAGAAAGTCATGGATACGGCGTACCAGAAAAAACGGATGTATTTTCAAACGAAATCAACACTTCGACGATAATAGCGCTCCTAATTTTACGGGAATCCACTAAAATTTAAACTTGGATGCATCTTAACCCTGTGGCAATCACCGTAGAAGTCGCCAAAAAGAGTAGTATTCGTTTATGCGAAGTCCCGATTCGAACCCTCGACGGAAGCCGATGGCTACTTCAAACTTTTTGGAGTTCGCTGGCCAAATATGGTTGAGAAGTGCACAGGTGCCACTTTCGACACCTCGTGCAACGGCACATTGCGGTAACGCAAAGACGCATTTTCAAGCATAGTTATGAGCGACCTTACGCAGACTAACATTTGCAGTCGAGCGGAGGAAGCAAAAAGATGCCAAACCCCTCCTCCTCCACATATTTTTTGAATAGTGAAGGTGGGATGGATGGATGACGGAAATCTAGCAAAAAATTACGTAGAATCACCTAAAATTTAGTGAAAAATTGGGTACATGGGTCTATATGGAAGTGAGGGACTTACCCATATAACCGTCACATATCACATGAAACATTTTCTGAAAAATTGACTACCATTCCACTGGCGCAAACCTCACTGAATCTGCGCCCCATCCACTCATCTTTCAGATGCTTCATCTACACCTTGCTGCGTGCTTCAATCACTTAATAACTTCTCCTCCTAAATGAAGTACGGTCTCATCTGCTTGTCCCTTATGTGCTCATCAGGTGTGCGGTCAGCTTTACAGTCGGTGATACTCATCAGGTGTAAAGCTGATGATACTAGACGAACAAATATAGGCACAGGGGATCACTCACAACAACTGTGGAATTGCGCATTTACCTGAAATGGAAAAGCTGTGGGCTCAAGAACCGTTCAGGAATGCAATCTTTGCTCGTCAACCCCGATACTTGCATCTTTCGTCATTTGTTTATCAAAAACTTTAATTTTTGTTCAGCCATTGAGCGATATGCATATGTAGTTGCAAAGAGGTGGTGATAAACAGATGTCCTTTTATTTCACACGTTCACGTCTCGCATATCTTTAAAGGAAGTCCCCTTCCGCACTCTCACATCTAATGTGTGCCTCAGCGAACTCTTTGGAACACTTAGAAGATGACAACGCACAGCTGATATATCCAGCACCACAGCAGTTGCCTTATCCTTCTTGTCAGCTTTCGAGTGCAGCAGACTACAGATGCATAGGGAAAGGGTCATCGATAAACCGGAACCGCGAACTCAGCGGACCACTGAGAGTGCGAGATTTTCGAATCGGGGTCCTCGCAGGATTCTAATAAACAAGGAATTAAAGTTCAGAACAGCATTACCTTTTCCGTGCAACCGCTAAGCAGACCTTTATTTCACAATGAGTGAGAAAGAAGCATGGTGTCACACCAGCGATTTTTCCAAAGCAGTGAAGTGGGAAGGGGGGGGGGGGGGGGGGGGGGAGGAGAAGGGATATGGCGAAGTTAGCACTGAAATTTCCGATGTCTGTTTTTGCTTAAAGTGACTCTACCACTATCTACGCATTATCATAGACAAAAGAAGTTCAACAAGTTTGCTGGAGGAAAAGCACTCAAATTCATCACCTTCATCTCCCTTGCTTTCCTCTATTCCTTACTGGATACATCAATAGACTCCGAGTGGACTGCGAGTCCACTGTCAACCGAAGACGCATAGAATTGTCCAGCCCGTGACATTCACATATGGACTGAGGGTTGAAGGAGCGGTGCAATTGCTGTACATCTGGTTTCCTGCGTTTTCGCATTGCTCGCAGCAGTCTTCACGAAATCGGGAGGCACGGATGCATGCAAGATGAAAACCGGAGGTTTCAATTTTGAATGCAAAATTCAAAAAATTGGAGAAAACCCTCAGTATTGCACTTTACCTCAGTTCTCATCCCGACAGCGTCCCACAGGCATGCTGCTGAGCAGACTGCATAAATACGTCACCGTCAATGGATTTTTGTGATATTTATATGAGTGCTTCATGAATCACGTTGGCAAGAAAGTACATGCGTCCTTTCTGCCGTCCGGTGGACCGGAAAACATTTCTGTATTCAGTCAGTGCAGAAAACTCAACAAGTGTTCATTTCTCACTTGCGAAAACTCCATGTACAGGAACTCTATTTCCTCATTAATTTTGCCAAGAAAAAAAATTTAAGTTATGCAAAACGAATTCTTTTTTTTCAACTTAGCAGCATAAAAATGTGGCGAAAACCAACTTTCCAAGCAAAATTTGGGTGAAACAAATAAGGCAAAGTACCACAGAAACTGGCATACAATATGCTTTTTTTTGCTTTCCGCCAAACTGCAAGCAAACGCTCTCCATGAAATAACGCATTTCTTGCAAAAGTGACAGCCTGAATCAATCCACTGGGAAATACTTTCCTAGCCCTCCGCCCTCTCTAAATAGTTTCGAACGCCCTCAGACAGATCCGCTATTTGCATGAATCCGCATCCAAAAGTTTGCTTTTGATTGCGCTCGACGAGTTCAAAAATTTCCACGTCTCGAGTTCTCACGACTAACTGATAAAGGTGGGGGCCAATGGAAACGAAATCGTATATAAGGTTGATCACCTGAATAGGAGATTGTCTTCAAAAAATTTCAACCATGCGGCTTCTTGACTGCTATCCTCAAACGTTGGGAGTTTGCTATTGTTGTACTGCAGAATTTGCAACAAAAAGGCACAAAAACGATGTGTAGTGTCGAATTATAAAACGCCATATCATAAGAATATGCCCATCGTTTCAGGAAAAAAAGCAGCCTATGCGACGCATGAGGAATGTGCATACGGCGAACGAGAAGCAAGATTTGCTCCTGCTGAAGGTGCTTGCATTGAAAGGCGTAAAATGGAAGAGCCAAATCGAGCGGCGCTACCCTCGATGAGCATCATGTCGGTGTGCAGCCCATCAACGTCGATCGTACTGTATGATAGCGATGAGTGCGGAATACGAATGGGTGATGCAACTAGTGGCCCGCTGTCCTCTCTAACTGACAAGCGCACGATTGACTTCGCCTGTTGCAGTGTAACCCTTCAGAAAATCAACCTGCCGAACAACACTCAACGCTGTGAACGAGATGCTCTCAGAAGTAAGCTCACTTTTGATGCACTCCAGCCTAAACACAAACAAAGTCCACTTGCTAAACCGCTGTGCCGCAGAGAATGCGTGACGATCGACGTTGAAGTGTGTCGGAGGGGAAGTATGAAAGCAGTTTGCTGGACTGCTCAACAAAAACTTTCAACGACGCTCAACGCGCAAACGCCTATCTCCCATCGCAGAAGTGTACACCTTCAACGTCTTCAGCTATGCACTGATGTGCCGTTCGACGATCACATCCACCTGGAGTATAAACGACTGAAGACGAAAAGAATTGTTGAATATAAAATCCCCCATTTACTTTAAATACATTAATTCAACTTTGAAGTATACTATCACCTAATCAACCATCCTTATATAAGTATTGCAATATCGCACACTACATCTGCGTTTGTTTAGATATTTTGTGAAATCAAGACGGAAACTTCGCGTAAGTACAAACAGGTGAAAACTATGTAGAAATAAATGGAAGACAAAATTAAAGGATTTCACACCATCAGAAAGACACCAGAACTCTTTAGTAAAATAAAGTCTGACGAATAATGAGATGAATGCAATTACTAAACAAAATGAGCATGAAAAAAAACAAGTGGGAAAGGCAAGGCGACGGGTAGATGACGTCATAATTCGCAAGCAGATCGAAATAAGAAATAACTGCTGAAGTACTCTACATGGCAGCATAGATTTACTTCTAAGAAGCTTCTAAGAAGTATTTAAATGCATATAAAAATTACATCGCAAAACACTCACCGACATTGCATAAATCATCAACGACCAGAAAAGCGGCACTTTTGGAAAACGTCACTTTTGGCATTTCAAATCATGTGCTCCGATCTCAACACTGCTGAGGGGTTAAGATTCCAGCAGATTCTTCAGTGAAACACAATTTCATGCCACCCCCCCCCTCCCCCTCCCCAAAAAAAAAAAACTGCGTTTGTAACAGAATGCATTCGATAGCGGGATTTGATGACGACTCGAGAACTCCCCAATCTTTGGCTTGATCTGTCAACAACACTAACATTGCCCACAATTAATCTTTGCAGTTCGGATGTTGCACGACAGCGAAAAATAAATTGACATGACCACAGCGGCGACGAAAACAGATGTAACAGCTCTTAGGATGACGAAGTTGTGAAACAAATCGATGCATGCCACATTACTCAAATACATACTTGCTAGAAGAAACATCCTAACAACAGCAAAAGAGGTATCTCCGCTCCCGTGATGGTGCTATCCCGGAGGATTCTTGGAGCTGATGCATCCAATGCTTTCAGCACATTGAAACCCTAGATGACGAACGTAAGCCTGGAAGAGAATTTTTGAGGAAGCACAATCAACAACAACGCACTGTTGACTTTTGTAATGTCGGCATGAAGAAGGCCCAAGTACATATATCATGTATTTCACTGACTCTAGTACAACGAAATCTCAGATGACTGCGCCGGTCTTCGGATAGAGACAACCTCAGCAATGCCTAAACACCGCTCATACAATTCAAGTATCGCAAAACTTTATGACTGTGCACATATTTGACCGTTTTGTTGCTTTGCCAACGGGGGTTTTGATCGCCAAGCAACAGTTACTATCCATCATTCCGCTCAACAATAATATTCTGAACGCATGTAGTAGGGGCGGTTCCCTATTCAGAAAACATCGCATACTCAGTGCAATTACTTTGCCACACGGAGTGCATTGATATGTTGAGCAACGTTGATTGTTGTTTCGTATCGCGCTTATTTTCATTTACTTTGAGTTTACTTCAACGCAACTAAAGTTGAACGCCATAACTTCTTGCATATTCCTTCCTTAGTACAGTTCTAATCATTGACTGAAATAATCAATCAAAACCATAATAAAACTATACACAGACTTCAATTAAGATGCCGCAATGCGCTTTCTCTACTGCAGCGTTGCCGTCAAGAATCCTTTGAATCTCAATATCTCAGAAGATAAAAACAAAAATGAAGAAGCATTTTAAGCTAAGTTTAACATCGATGTCGGAAGCATTCAAATAAACAGTACATCTATCTATGAAGGGGATATCTTAAATAGCAAAAACGCAAGAAAGCTTTTGCTTGTTCACTCGATAAAATCCCTATCCACAACTAACTTCCATAGCGTCTCTGATTGGCTACGTAGATTTTTGATCCTCATAGCGACACGATGATGTGTGTTTATGGATTATCATCGATACGAAAGCGTTGTTTGTATGTGATTAAATGCCAACACAACGCTAGCTTCCAGATGGATGTATGGCAATCTTTATGAATGCAGTAAGATGTTTGCTGGAAAGAAAAAAATTGTTTTATTCGCTAATAGCGCTTTGCTCCTCAACAACTTCTGATTAACAGATGCTTTCTTTTCAAAACCAGCACTATCGATCCTAATACTCTTTGTTATATTTATCATGTGCCGGCCGCATCGATATGCTTTCAGCAAGAATGCACTAACCCGCAGCATCAAATAGCATTGTGGAAATTTCTACTTCCTGAGTCGTGAAAATGATGAATGATACAGTCTGATAAGAAAAGATTCGATGTGTTCCTAACGAATTCCCTAACGTTGAGAAAAGAGAGCAACAATTGTAGAGAACAATTGAAAAGAGAATTCCTAACGAGAGAATAGAATAATAATCGTCGCAAATGCTTAATAGTTTTCTAGCCGATTATAAATTGTACTGTCAGCAACAAAAACGTGACAAATCATTACTCAACAAAAACGAAATACGTTCGCCAAATCATCTAGGCGTTTCCCTGTACATTTTATTGAGAGGCTTTAAATGATACTTTGGAGTGAAATTTTTGAGTGATCATGATCTCAGTTAAGCGAATTTATTTTCAAGCAGGTTAAAGATAAACATCCATCCTTTTTCGTGACCTATTTTATTCACCTTTCATATATTAAAACAAAGATCTCTCCCTTGCAAAGGTAATCCCACGTACCCCTTCCGCATACATGTAAGAAGTTCACTCCAATTTGTTAAAGCTCGTAAGACCTCCTTCGCTGCAAAGTTTCAAATTCGTCCCATACCGTCGGGAACACTTATGCGAACGAATGTGACCGAATGGGTTTTAACGGATCGAATAACTTCGCATCGCGTAAGTATTTGGGATCTTTGACCAATATGGGCATATAACCAGCACGTCGGCTCAGCGCAATTGTTGCGACGAGTTTTTTCTGTTGATGCTCGCATAGACCAGTAACATGCCTTAAATGAGGTGATTTAGTATCAACTTTACCCTAAGGACTTAAAATTACCTAAATCAAAAAAGGAAAGCAAGTAAGCCAGACGGCATTTCTGAGGTCAGCACATCAGAGAAGGGATAGTTCAAATCGTAGGAAGCAGTAATTAGTTGATTCAAAAGGGTTCGCGCAGCCTAGATGAACAGTGTTGCTCTTTTGACCAAAATCAGTGAAAAACTACGTCTCTTGCTGGCAGCGGCCTAACGTGTGCGCAGTAAAATAATGGAGCAAAGATCGCCTCTTAAAAAGAATATGATGCTGGGGACGAGTCAAAGAATGAAAGATTCAACCCAAGCATAAATTGGTCTGCAGTTTACCTAGGCCAAAGATAACAGCATCAAATTCCACAAGTCCGAATTAAAAAAAATCAAGGTAAACGCCACCGGGTGGCTGCAATAAGTGGAGAGCTGCAAAAATTTCGAACGAATCGATGATATCGAAAGTGGTTTACAGGTTGCGTGAATGAACAGTCCGAAACGCAGGTAAACGAAGTTCTTAACTGGTGAGAAATTGAGTGCGTGCAAATGCTAGCAGTACACCTGTCCGGCAGCCTAACGAACAATGAAGCAATTTAGAAAACAGAAAAAAAAATGCATTGCTCAAAAATTATGACAGAATTAAACTTGGTCAATTCAGAAGCAACGACAGACAAGTTTCCAAAGTGTCATACTCAACAACCACTTCATACGATCTGAACCACTCAATAATGCAGCTTGATCACACAAGTGAAAAAAACTCGTATGCGCCAATGCAACCGGGCTGTTGCCTATGACAGCCGCGAGTATTGGGGAAGTGCTACGTATTTTCACTTGCAAAGATGACAGTGACTACCCATCATTACTATCACTAGCTGATCACTATCCATCACCAACTCACTATCACTACATTAATCGATCGCCACCACTCTAATCTCTCACTCCACATTTCTGGGCAAATATTTCGATCGAATTTCATTGGCAATATATGGTATTCAACTATGATAACAACCAATACAACGTATTTTGTTATTTCACCTGTCATAGACGCGTCCCGAAAAGCTCGAAACGAACTGTTGTAAAAGTCGTGCATTTTTATAATCGAGTTCGATGTTATGAGCGCATAAAATGCATTTGCGCTTCTCTTTCTCATATGGATTGTTGTTGAGTTCAACTGGCGTATCCGTGCATGCAGATGCATTAGCCAATGTGCCACCATCGGATGAAAAACAACTGCGAAGGATTTTCGTTGCGATATTTCGATCGGCGACAAGCAGCAACTTCATCGCCCTTGTTCTGACAATAATAAATGTGAAAACGTTATTGCAATAATGCTTTGCAAAAAACAACAACAACAAATAATCTAATAAAATATGACGTGCAATGCAACGATGACATTAATGCACATAAACTGCACATGCACCTATACATAAAACAGCAACAACTGTGCCTCAGGTATTGCGATATTTTGGATCATCTCCACCGCTTTCCTCGCCGGAATAATGCTAGATAACGACGACCGAACAAGACTGATGACCTCACCTCAGGTGCACTCCATTGGCAAATTACTCAACTATCCTAGACAGTACGATGCAGATTTGCGCGATCTAACGCCTATATCAAAAGAAACATTCACCAGGAGAGCATTTAACTCCCTAAGCAAAGAGTGAATCGAACGCTAATCGAAAACCGCATTAATGTTCAACACACATCAACATGCTGATTTCCGACATTTTCAATCGCATAGAAAATAAACGTTAGACAGCTGTTTCAGCGATACACATAGCTGAACGCTTCAAAATCTCCGAGCACAAAATTATCGATTCATCAATACGGCTGATTAGTTGGACTTCAGTGTTCACTTTCTTGACATACTTAAAATACTGCCGATTGAGAAGCATCGAAATTGTTCTTTTTTTTCTCCCTCTCCAAACACACATCGAAAATTACCTCCGCGAAAGCACATCCACTAATGATTCGCGAACTAGGCTGTAATTTCCTCAGTGAATAAAAATCCGTTCAAATGTTTCAGCAAAAAAAAAAAAGCACTGTCATGCGTACAATAAAAAAGAGAGAAACTGCATTAAAATATGGCAAATGAAGTTTTATTGGAATCAGAAGAGTGTCGCTTGAAAGGCATTCTATGTTAGGGTCCAGCTCAGGCATTAAAATTAAATTTGCAATTCTCTAAAAGATATTTTTAGACTATACGGGCAACTGAAAATAATGATAAATCTAAACAAATGCCTAATATTCTAGATAAGAAAGTTTTCGTATCACATCGCCATCAAGAACATCCTTCGATTCGTGCCAGGATCTCCTGACTAAAGCACCTGCAACAAACTTCTGAATTTAATCGGCAAGTTTCGCTGTTTCACGAAAAGTGAAATAAAACCAGATCGAATCAAATTCGCAACCTTTCATGCGCAGTGAAAACTATTACATTCGGCGCATATTAGAACTGATATGGTTCAAGGCAACGCATATCGCAAATAAGAAAAAAATGCTCACAATGTCTCATTCACTTAGGGCATTAAGCAGAATGAAAAAAACCCGTGAGTTCCGATCTCGCCTATGGACAGTATTTACTTTCAGTATCAAACAATGATTATCGCCCATGTGTAAATCATGCCAGTTTAGGCATTGTCCTAAAACTTTGAGCCTGTACACATGCCCATTGATTGCATGGAACACTGATTTCTATTGTGCAAGCACCCAGCAAACAAAGGCAAAGCACTCATAACGCAGAATTATTGTAATCCTTTTCGGTTTTTTTTCCACATATTCTTCGTTTCCCTTAAAGGGATCTTATAATCATTCCCCTTCCTATGTTGCAAGCTTTAAGACTTCTTTGAGGCCCATAATAAATAACAATATAGCGCAAAAAGTGCCGATTCTTATCAGCAGGAAAATTCAGACTCCGCGTGCCGGAACACGGCCATTTGGTGAAAGGAACGATGTCGGGAGCGACGTGAGCAGCGACGCAGACAACGGTGGGGAGTGGGACGTAAACAGTTCGCAGTGAATGTCACGATTCGAACGACGATCTCAACACTAAAGGATGAAAATGTCAGGCCCTTGCCATCCACGACACTCCTCGTCGAGGTATAGGGTTCGCATTGCAAACTAGGCAAAATTTGCTTGACCTCTGGTGTCGATTTCTGATGGCATCCCAACTTGTGGTGCACCATAAATCTCACTCTACCGCAAACAGCTGAGTGCTCCTTAGTATGACCAGAAAACAAAGCCTTCCGGCATTGTGTCGCAACCGACGCTTGCTATTACGAAATTATGCAACAGTGTGCCACAAGATTTCTGTTGATGCAAGCACTTTATGCTCCAGTCACACACTATCACCCAATCTCTCGGATGGGGTGCAGGGGGGGGGGGGGGGGGGGGGGGGGGGAGAGGGGAGTGTGGGAGCACCTACAAGCCTGCAACTTTAAAGAACTTTATTGCATTCAAGCGGCAATAAAAACACAGTGGAGAACTGGATACATTCCAACTGAACACTAGAATGTACAAAACGTTTCAAAAATCTTTGCAAAACACATTTTCTCCGCTCTTAGCGCCATTTTCCAGTCGATGGCTTACAAGCAAATGAAATAAAAGCTCTTAGAAGATGTACGACTCGCATTACTTCACTGTACAAAAAGTGATCAACGGCAGTCAGCCAGCTAATCAGCTGCAAATTCGAAAGCACTCAGTAAAAATTTCAACCACAAATATTACATGGCGAAACTCTCGGAAATTGCAAGAGATACGTCTAATAAATCAACGAGAAAAATGCTATGACTTCGCAACTTCCCGGTCAAATTCAGTGCTCATTTCCACTTCTTTATGCGATAAGTCACAAAAAAACTATGTTGATCCCTCGGCAAATCGTTGGAGCCCTACGAATGCGAGTCACTTCTTGGCAACTGTTAAACAGGGGAAAGGGAAAAGCAACCGAAGTGCGATGAGGTGGGAATTATTAGATTGATTGATAATTGAAACTGACATAAATGTTCTCATAATATCTGCTGCAGGCAAATGATAACAAAAAATAAAGCGAACGGTACGGTTAAAAAACCCGATGTGTTCGTGAAGAATATCAAAACAATTGTTTCTTTATTCAACCACAATAATAGTATTCAAATGAAGCAGAGATACGAAAACATAAACAATTCGAATACACAACAACGAATGCACAACCGATCGCGATACGCCGATCGAACGAGGGTTATATCTACTCTCAACGAAAATTACATTATAGTTTTTAGGAACATTAAGAGGCGAAAAGCTACGATGATACTGCCGATCGGCTTTCAAGCTGCTAAGTATGTTTCACTGCTCGACTAAATACAGACACCAGCCATCAGGAACTTCCTCTCCGCTCAACAGAACCATCAGGAACTCTTCCTTCCTCTCTCCGCTCAACAGAAACAAGAACACGAAAATATTTTTAAAAAATCACACCGAATTCACGATCCCTTCTTGTTCTAGAAGCGACATTGGTGAGAAATAATGATAAAAGACGGGGGGGGGGGGGGGGGGGGGGGGAGGGAAAAATATGAGAGTACTGTAAAGATAACTATGAATCCAATAAACGCGGCACAACAGCATAAAACTTCCTGGCGTTACACTGCAACACTTCGTACTGTTGATGTATTGAAGAGCGAGAAAGGTCCTCGGACCGGAAATGCTCGCCGTGGATTCTGATAATGAATGGGAAATACGTTTTTTTCCCCTTCATTTTTTTCCTGGGATTTTTCAGTTCAGCAAAAAAATTACGCAATTTTTTCCAGAAGTTTGACAGTTTTCATTAAGAGCAAGTCATCTGAATGCTTATTAGTAGATCGCTATTCCCTTCTTCCTCAAAATTCCGAGAAGTTTCGCATCACCCATTATCCCCATGATCCGATATCTGCCTCCCATCCTAGAAAATCCCAGAAACGTTATTGCCTTTGCGAACAAATAATTTCCATAACTTTTCATTCAGAGAGAATAAGTTTCAACAGTTTTCAGCAGAAGTCGCAATTTACGTTTAAACTTGAAATTTGAAGACAGCGGTCGATTGCGGTGTTAAATTGCTTACAGTTTTACGACTATACACTGCTTCGAAAGTAAAAGCACACTAACTGTTTTTTCTTCTCCTGCGACATAACTGGAAGCTGCTTTGGCTGGATCTGTGATTGAAACTTAAGCCGTCTCAAAATTCTTCCAGCAAACTGCCATATGGACGGCCGCAAAATTGGTATTTGTACAGATAATGTTCGAGAAAATAGGTACTACTTAGTATTTTGCAGAATGAGTGCACTGGCATATGTCATGCTCTAGTGCGTATATATAGGACACAGGTCCAACACAATGCACGAACGGCGAAAATTGATAAGCCAACAAAATCTCGTAGCAGACCTCATACTGCAGTCGTCGACGATAGGCGAAAACTGCAAGAGCGGTCAATCGCCAAAATGAAGTACGTCGGTCATCCTGGCCAAACTGACTCTGAGGCGCCAATGCAACAATAAACCATTCAAACCCCTGTGGTAAACTTGAAGTGAACCTCTAACAAAGAGATCTCACTCAATTACATCTCCCCTTGCACCAAGTCGTTGCGGATCCTGACTCGGATAGAAAATTTTGTTGCCTGCCTTGGCAGTCGTCGACGTTTGCGCTTCCTCTGCATCGTAGGTAACCTGCAACAGTGACTCAATCGGTATACATAATTGTGCTGGTGCTTTAACCGGAGTATCAACCTGATCCTCGCGCTATTTGATGACTGCGAAAGCCTTAAAGAGGCGGGTGCTAGCTCCTTCCCTTTCCCTCCCCTATTTGTCCCTTCCCTCTCCCAACCATGACGTGTCGTTGTGAGAGGAATTTCGACCTCGAACTTGCAAGCAAGAAGTGGTCGCGGACAGACTAATGTGTATGCAAATCTGCATATGCGCTTGCGCATTCATGGAGATGAGACACAACGCTGCTTGCATCACCCTCCAGTCCCGCTACCCACCAAACGAACGACCGCTCCTGCGAGAGGAAAAATGGCTGGTTGAATACCATAATTTAAACTGAATATAACAGCGCAAAAAACGACCGTCGATTGCATCGTAAAAGGTTAAATACTCATGCAGCAATGCATCCTGCAAACGGACGCAAAGTGAGTTCTTTTCTGCACGAATACCGACGTAATACTACGAAAAAATGAACAATACTAAGGTGTATCAGCAAGCAAGTGGCACCAAAAGCGCCTTCAAGATTTGCTCCAATTTCATACAGAAAAGGCATATATGGCACTTTCTTGATTATCGGTTCGAAATTATATTCATCACGGCATACTAATGCGAGCTTCCAACTTTCATTCCGGAATGAAATGAGGTGCTGGTAAACATTTGGAATTGATCAAACAACTGGCCTAGAAATTGAAAAGATTTTTTGCTGATGCGGTGGTCAGCAAGATAAGCCAAGCTGAACTTCCTGATCCTCTTCGCGAAAAGGATCAACACCTATCAGATCTCACACCATCGAGCTTCTTCTCGGTCGGGAATAGTTTTTGTGCGCAAGCACACGAGCAAATACAGGTACAATACAGATAAATACAGATGCACAGGGTACAAAATCGAACTGAAGGACCAAACAGTTCGAGATCATCGAACCATCGGGCCTATCGAACAACGCTGCCTCCACTATCGGAAGCTATTCTCCTCCAGGATAACGATAAGTAGGACACTATCGAAAGCACCAAAATACAAACGTTATCACTACGTTCCTTGGGTACCGGAACTACTTCTCGACGACTTCTAACGCAACCCTAATAAATGTGCTCAAATGAAAGCAAGGACTTTAGTGTTTTGCATTCCGGTGTAGAAAGTTGATCCGCTCTTGCTAACCAATGCAAATCATTGTTTTAGTTTTTCAAAGCATAACCTGTGCAACTGACGGTGAGCTTATCAAATGAGACACATCCAAAACGAATATAGTCTAAATGGAATAGACTAAAACTAAAATCACACCTAACCCCTTAGTCTCCTTCTTGGCTAACCGACGTGTACGTGTTAATACCTCTGCAACGCAAAATAAGCAGACTTACATCCGGAACAGTGAGCTTAACCGGTGGTGCGTATGAGGCTGGTGGTGGCATAGGTGGCATAGGAATATGCTCAAATCGTAGTTTCTTCGACGGCCCCGCCTCATCGTCGAACATATCAGGGACGGGACATGCTGAAATAATATCCTTCACAAGAAGCCAGCACAGTCTGCAAATGCAGCAACTCTTAACGCCAGCTATCTTTCGCCCTATTTGATCTCCCTCTTCTCCCTTCGCAGTTGATTTCTCCAACGAATATTTCGTTCTCTCTCTCAAATTACATTTTTTTTAATTAACCGATTCATTGTTATATTTCACTTTGTCTTTTTTTCTGTCCAACCACTCTTTCTATCTAATTCGATGGTTTTTATTAAGTAATTTTGGTTTTACTTCATCCTTCCTTTCTGATGTGCAAAATCCATTTAACCAGGCCATTCAAATCATCCCTTTATATCGTAACACATGTATACCACAGTATTACCTAAGTCATTTGCGCTAAGAGATATCTCCGCCACAAGATATTCCTCAGCGTGGGTCACTTACGTTACGAGCATTTGCCATTTGCACCAACAGACATTCGTGCCATAAGCATATGGGCCGTCGGATCGCTGCGTCCAACGACTTTTCCCTCATGGACACCAGCAATGTGGGACGCCTCCATTAACCAGATCATGCGTCAGGAATGAACGCACATAGCAGGAAAAATTGCATAACAAGGCACTTTGAAAAGCCTCGACATCTATAACTTACATTGACGTCTACAGCTCGACATCTACGCTTGCAGTGCAAGTGCCTATGTTGTCGAGGGATCCGGCTATATACTTTTTTGACGCGTTGAACTGCAGCATCCTTATACTGTTCGACGACCGAGACCAATCCATATAGTATTTTCAGGACGCCCATCAAGGAGCCTTACCGCAACAAAGTTTGACTGATAAATGATGAAAGATCTATTCTACAGCTATGAAGACAGCCTAGCAATAAAATCCTTCAACGTACGATTGGGCAATCCTGCGACTGGTTCGCCTTTCTTTTTCTCCTCAGTCTCCTGAGTATGCACCTGTGGTCGTCCCCAACGGATTTTTAGTCGTCGTCCTGGAAATACACAGCTGTTCAAAGATGCATTTGCAGAGGTTAAATGCTCTCGGCTTGCTGCTCTTTTTTCTTATTTAGCTGCGATAAGCAGAACTCACAATTGAAGATGGGCTCTATGCTCAGAAAGCGAGATGCGGATGCTGCATGACGCAATATTCTGGAAGAGATGACATTCGACTAGAGACATCGAAAAAAGAACTTCTGATGACAAAACTAGGGAAAGTTAGACGAATTTTTAAAATACATCGATATTTATCACAAACGCTCAGAAAAAAAACCTCAGCAAAAATGGCTCTGTAAAACGGAATTAACTGACAAAGGCTAAATACCAATTGGTAAAGACTATCAACATAAAGGGCGCAACGTAAAGAAGTTGTGTGTGCCGATCAAACATACCTTGAAGAATGAGTTTGTTGAAGGAACGATCTGCTGCCCTCTCAGCTGCCTGACGAGTGGTGAACGCGATAAATGCACATCCTCGACTCACGAGCACGTTTAAGCTGCGGATCTCGCCGAATTGATAGAAATAATCCCTTAAGAAGTGAACGTATATATGCAAACTCGATTAAGGTGACTCCATAAGCAAAACATTCGGCTCGGTAACTATCCAGTAATAAATAAAAGACCAACTTTAAAGCACTCTGAAGGTTCCCAATCAAACACTAAGCAAAAACAACAAGGCGTTTTGTGCAGTGCGATTTGTATCCCACGTTTGCCACCACGTTCTCAAATCAACTCCCGATATGAGATTCCAGTCTATGTTCATCACCTTTCGTTGTGCCCGTATACTAACACTATGAAATGAAGGCATCAGCGCTCATGAATTGAGTATAAACGTCATAACGCAAAGCGAAATCCACAGCAGAAAGTATGTTCAAAAGGCCAACATCAGTATGGAAGCGTCGTACAACGTACGTTTTCCGAAGACGCAGAATGCGCATATTTATTTCGGCCCACATTATAAACCATCTCTGAGGAAGTGACTAGTCGGAATCCCTTCCTCGTCTACCTCCAAAGAGTGAAATTTTTTAAATCAATTCTGCTTTAACAGTTTTGATGTTCTGTAGTTCTTAGCAATATCCGAACAACCAGGATTTTGTTCGGTCCAATGAATGAAAGCATAAAACTATCCATCTCCGAAGAATAAGTTCCACGACCGCTGCTATACTGCAAACAAAAGTGAGGCCACAAAATTTCCGGCCACGTCCCAAAAGTGGGGAAGCAATCTGAGGGCGTTAATAAAACCTCTTCAAGACTTACCCTCAATGACCAAGTTTTATGTTCATCAGTGAAGCACAACAAGGCTTTGAAACATTAAAAACCTCAGTATGTTGTAAACTTGAGGCACAAGTATAATGTTAAAAAGCCTACTCTCCATCCTTACCATATTCGCATAATATGTTAAAAGTACGAAGTGCTATTGTAACGCTCCTCATGCAGTTTAAGACTATCTGAGAGGAAATAAATCGTTCCGGGAAACCATCTGATGGGCCGTTAAACGGTGGAATAGGCGACAGTGAATGACTTTAGAAGCTATGTGCATAACAAGTTGGCGTACCTATCGTGGATCTTGAGACGAACAAGTAGACAAAAGGAAAAACAGCCCTCACAGTCTAATGCAACATATTAAAAACAAAAAACTTAGTGCAAGAGAAAGAGAGAGAGTGTGCGTGTTATATGCACTACTAACGAAAGGTAAGCGCATTACAAACACTCATCAACTTACAACCTATGCGACTTACATTCTTCCGTAATTAGGGTCAACACAAAAAATGGTGCTCAGTATCCTCGACAGCGTAAAAAAAATGTAATGCTTGTGCCGTAGAGGCGAATTACTATAGCGTCCCCGCATATCAAAAAACAAGACGCTTCACGGAATAAGTCAAACCACTGTAAAACAAAGAAAGTATTTGAACGTCACTCTTGTTTACATTCGGTTTCGCTCGTCGAAGTACATTCACCTCTTTTCGGATGCTGTTCACCTCATTATGGATACCGTTTGTCCCTCACTCATTATCCACCTTTTTCCTCTCAAAAGCAGCACTGACGCTCACACCGGCAAAGACCATTCACGGAAGACTGTATGCGAGTCAAATATCATAACCAGTTGCATTTTTTTAAAACACACCTCATGTTTCGTCTCAACTACGATTTTATAGTTTTATGCGGTGCCAAACTTACCGAATTCTTTGCTGTACTTCTATGATTTCATTTTCACAATAGGTTA
This sequence comes from Ascaris suum, assembly GCA_013433145.1. Lineage (NCBI taxonomy): Eukaryota > Metazoa > Nematoda > Chromadorea > Rhabditida > Ascarididae > Ascaris > Ascaris suum. The sequence continues at coordinate 845,595 of CM024189.1, forward strand.
TTGTAATGTAAAAGTGTTTGAAACAATCCATTCTCAGGATTTAAAAAAAGAGATAGGAAGGACCACAAGTACAGAGTAAAGGCAAGGGTAAAAGATCCGCAAGATTTAAGCGGTTAGAAAGCAATACCGTTATAGAAAGGTATCGCAACCTAGCTATAGAGACAAGATTCTTTCCAGATGTCGCCTCAACTAGCGTACGTCATAGGTGGAAGAAACAAATAAACAAGCTCTTTCTAAATGATGGGCCACATATTAAACGCTGATCAAAGAACAGCATTTCGTTTGCGCATAACCGCTGCAAAAAAAGGCATAAAAAATAGACGATGCAAAACCAGAACCAATCTATCATCAAATTTTGATTCGTCGCAACCCCCGGCAAGCCATACGTTACATTTAATTACCCTAAATCGCAGCAAAATCACCTTAAATCAGCTTCCGTGATCGTTCCTGCAGGACCTAGGTCGCCCACATACAATGTCGTAATTGTGGTGTCTTCGGGCGGTTGCAGCACTGGCATTGCCTTCGCCCGATTTAACAGTTTATCTGCTACTGGATCGTTGTTTCCATAGTATCGGTCACGCATATTCTGATGGCTCAGAGGATCGTCAGGATCCGATGGCTTCTCATGCCTTCAATAAGGTGAGGAAATTCATTTCTATGCACAAAAAAAAAAACACTATAAATTCACACTTTGAGAACGAACAAAACCCAAGGCGAGGAAGTGGACGAGCAAATTGTTTCCCATTATTCGGAATAACGACACAGGAGAGAAAAAGATGTCCACTCAATTTTCAAAGAAAACTTTCTTTCTATCAGAGTGCGGCTTCCGCTTTCAAATGGTTATCGTTTGCGGTCATGATCTACTAACTGACGAGACGATGGTGGGAATAAGCAGAACTAATCAGAACGCTGGCGTAGAATTTCTCATTCTCAACTAATGTGGGAAGCTCGCGCACTCATCACATCCGATTTATGTAATACCTCGAGCAAAGGAAACAGTACAAACGGATAAACCACAATTGGAAGTACCATTCTCATTTTCTTGCTGAAGTTTCCTGGTCAAAATGAAGGCTCATGTTGACTTGTTTGCGTGATCACTGATACCAAATTGGTAACGATAAGCCAACCTAAGCATTTCTTTAGATAGGAAAGCTCCAAAACCAAAATCGCAAAAAAAAAAAAAAAAGAAACAAACGAACGAAAATGCTTTTTTCCTATGAAATTCTGCTTTAGAGTTCTAGAAAAAAAAAACAAATGCTGTAAAAGTGCATATGAACAAAGGTAAACGTGCTATACAAATCTCAAAAGTATCGGAACCTTAATTTAAAGCTTAAAGAAGAAAACAGAAACCGAAACCTTGAAGAGTCTGAAAGAAAGAAGAAAACAAGAAGATTAACCAACCGATACGGGCATTCTTCGCCACGTTTACATTCACCTTTCACGAAAAACGAACAAATATGTGGCTTATTGCGTTGATAGTATGGCTGATTACGTGCCAACTTACGTAACAATTCATTCGATGCTGAAAATCACCTCAGTAAGCATAAACTACTTTCTAGCCTTTTATACAACAATCTTATCACCATCTTGTACAAGTGTATCTATTTTAACTACATCATACATCACTTTCAATAATTTGCATCAATTACTGCTGCAGCAAGACTATGCTCACCCCTTGCTTCCTGTTATCGGGAAAAAAAAGATTACGTAACTATAATATAAACGCCCATTCCACTACAGAACATTTATTTTACTTTATGTGTCTTAGTATATGCAGTACCTTGAAGATGTGTTTGATATATTCAAAAAAGGGAAAGGCAAGCAGTTCGAGTTCCACCTTTCAGCCAGAGCAATTCAATTTCGAGAAAAACATCATCACAAGCGTTTCATGTATGCATAAGTAACCTGCCTAAATCTCACGATTCATAAAGAGGAATGGTCACAGGTAAGAGCAATTGCTTAGGAGGTTATTTTACTTCATACCTAATAATTATAACAGATTCCAAGCAAAATGATTCTAAAATATATAATTACAATGGAAAAAAAAATTCTACGTCGTTCTGAGCAAACATCAAACAAGACCGACATGCATCAGTGATCTTCGCGAGTGCACCACCAGGAGTTGTGCCATCGGTAAGCGCAAGTTCCCTCTCTTGATTTTGGACATAGAAGTCGCGATTGGCACCCTGTTTCGGCATGTCATCCTGGATCTGCAGTGCGTGATCGCGAACCTGCACCGGTAGCCCTCAAAGATCAGATCAACTCCACATAGGGTTAAGAACGTCACTTCCACTTGGTATGAAGTTTTAGTGCGTGTTTGCGTCGGAAGGAATTACCATGCTTGGGCAGAGGTCCCGAAGCTTTAATTTTTTGTATCCCTCAAACAGCGGCTTCTATTCAAAGCCAACTGCATTTCTAACGGTTCTATTTTCTTCAGCTGTCTCTAAGTTAGTTCCAAATACGTTTTTTGCTCCGTAATAAAAGAGTGGTGTCTTCAAGAGGAAATTTTATGAGATCAGCAAATGAAATAGCTAAGCATTTAAGGATGGATAGGATTTGAGGCCAATTACAACTAACAAGGCATAACAATAGCGAGCAAATCGTTTCTCACAGGACTGCTGACTGCTAATATAGCAGTAAGAGATATTGTTGCCATACCCCCCCCCCCTCCCAAAAAAAAACGTTTCGACGACCACAGATGCGGTACGTTCAAACTTAAATACATTAGCATAGCAAATGCACAACGGAAGACACCACGGCTACTGAAGGAACTCAAAGACAGCTCAAAGAAAATAGGAAGCTTGGTTCGGCTCTATTCAGGCTGGAACTATGAAATCATACCGCGTAGTCACATCCAGCGGTCCTCATGTCAGCTATGAGAGGTAACTTTCTTAGGTAAGTGCTGACAGCGGCCGGTATACAAACAACACCAGTAATACGGCAAAGAAATAACGCTTACAATCAGGTCACTTAACCGCTGATCGAAATCGATGCCACAGGTAGAGAACAAAAAGGTTTCTCCTCTGAGCATCGACTTTTTTTAAAAGTCCATGAATCTGCCTCATCATAACGACGACTCTATGCCTTTACGAACATCTGAAGAGATACAGTCTGAATGGTGCAATTTGGGTGGAACTGTTTGCCAATGTTGCAAACAGCAATAGTTGCTATAATTCAGGCAATGTTTCGAGGTTGCAATGCATACTTACCGAATTCCAGATCTAGCAAACACGTCTGGCATACGTTCTTCATCTTCGCGCAAGTCTGGCATACCTCAGTTTTCTTGTAGCGCATTCCCTTGCCTGGCATCCACCGGAAATTCGTGAACGGCCTTTGACAGATTTTACACTCAGCACCATGACGATCCTTCATCTGAATTGATCCGAAAAAATTAAAGCTTTATATTGTCTCATCAGATCACCTCTTTGCCTCCATGCGGATCAGCCACACTGAGTGCGTCCGCCTGCGGTCTTTCTTTGCAAGAACAATTTAGAAGAATGCTTTTATCAGCACTCAAACTTTAAAGTGTGCGTTGGCAGAAAGCGCGAATTACCAAACACGGCTTAAAACATTTTTGAAATTACGTTCCTTGCGGTTAAAAACATGAGTAATAATATTCCAAAAAGGCGCTTAACTGGTCGATGCTGTGGGCAATTTAAATAAATATCATCATCATATCAATAGAAACATAAAAGAGGACTTACCTTGCGGATGTAAGGATTCGAGCCAAGACAAGTCTGACATAGGATCGGAAATTCCTGAAAAACATGTAACATTAGCCGTGACCTGCGATCTTTCTTTTTTCAAGTGTCTCCCTCTGCTCCCTTTCATTCGGAATATTGCCAATCTGAAAGCATCTGTACACTGCGCAGTTTTCATGTGCATTATGGGCAATTCTTGGCATGACCATACAACAGAATGCTGCGGCCGATAAAAATCGTAGTTAATGATGGAAAGGAAATTGGAAAGGAAATTAAAAAAAAAAGAGGACTAACCGCATCCTCCCATGTTTTCCTGTTGTAGGTGTACGAAGACTTTGACATAGACATTGCGATCGTTTCCTGTAACAGCGACGATCCATGTAATTTTTTTTTGGATGCAATATAAATAAAGCGCCGTATTTGTGCACACTACGCTCCAAATCGGATAAACAATGCGGCGAACCAGCCGGCTGGTGATTGCATTATAAAATTTAACAGCAAAATGTTCACTTTAACTTCTACATATGACTTCCGTAATCTATCGTCATGTCACGTTTAACGGAACAAAGCAAAAATACCGACAATCGGAGCACGTTGTTCGAAATGAAGGACGTTCCCCCTCAATGACAACTTCACAGTGCATTTTTTTCCAGCAGAAAGCACTGTCATATGAAAACCTTACTGTCCTAATTTTCTATGCCAACTAGCTGTCAATAAACAAACCACCATCATCCTTCGTTCAAACAAATCATCGTGATTTACGAAGAAAACAGCGTCACATCTGAGCCATATAAAGGAGTCGATAACAGTATCAGATGGTTGTAAATTGTAAACAACGGTGTGAAATATTCGTTAATTGTAGACTATGGTGAAAGTAAATGAGGAAAAGGAGAGATACAAGGCATTGAGAACCTATCATGCTACCGCATCGAATCATGCATTGAGAACCGCATCGAAATCTTAATGCAGAAGCCAGAAGCTTCACACTTTACCTCCTCCCACCTCCCTCCTCCCTTCTCGCCATGCTCGACACTCTGTGAACCAAACACTCTAGTATTTCCCACTGTTCGTTCGACGTTTAGACAGCATCCCCGATGAGATATCAGGTAAGGGACACGTTCGGAGGTACGAACGATTAAGAAGATAATGCAACCGTTCAGGTAGACTTGAAACCTTAGCTAAACACGATGGTGAAATTATAGCGGTGGAAACTTCTGTGCAAATGCGTCGGGAGATGAAACCTTGATACCAACGAAACATTCGTACGCTTTTAATAGAGCAGTAAAATTAAATACGACGATATGAGTTGTTATCGAAGTAATTAATAAGCGCCAATTTTAGCGCCCGTCCAGAAAAGATAATGCTAGCAGCATGCACATAGCCGAGTCCTAGGTATCGGCCACAGACCGTAAGAAACACAAAGGAGGAAGTATATCTCACACAACATACCTCTACATAAGAACTATTATATCCTACTGGCAGCTTGCCTAGCAATTCTTTTAAATAACGCTGCATTTCGTTAAAGGAAGCAGTTTGTGAGATGATTAGACGACTCATAATAACAACATAATCAGAAAGGTTGATCGCTAGCTGAGCGTTTCTCGATTACCAAAAAAATAACGCAAAAACGAATTGCTAGAAAAGAAATGACATTCATACTACTGCCAGGAGTACAATCATCGACGTTGCAATCTATGAGCTCAAACCGGAAGCACCTGCGTCCCCAAACTTCCACAACCTCCATAAAACGATATGCATTTGTGCTGCCGTATTCTTCGTCAGGAGACGAAAAATGATTGCTGAGCATTATATCACGAGCGTTGAACATGATCTCTTCGACGAGGAAACTAAACTGAAAAACAACGCTGTCAAAGCGGGTAATATCGATAATTTTCTTCAAAGTAAGTGAAGGATAGAGCAGTTTCAATCTTTCATAGAGAGCGCTCTAGCGGTTAGAAGCACATTCCAAGCGACGAGCACTTTCCGCTTCAGTAGCATTCTGACCGCTACCGATTTTTCGCTTAAGGTCAATTTCCGCTTTATTGCAGCCGTAACATTGCGACAGCAAATGAACAAACAAGTGGTCGCAGGTAAGAAAAGAATTGACGGCTGATTACGGAAGGGCTAGTTAGCCTCGACATGTAAGGATGACTCAGTGAAACAGAGAATTACTTTACTCGAATTACTTCTAGAGTGATGCCACGTGATAAATGTTATAAAGTCGCAAATCAGGCTTGAATGGCCTATGACTGTCATTTATTCAAGTTTTCACAGAGATTGTTGGTTGCATCTTTATTCGCAACCCATGCAGCCTGTTCATCCGACACGACCAAAAATAATTCTCCGACTTCTCTGTCAGTGTCACCGCTCCAGGAAATCACTCCCCAACGATTTTCTTCCCCCCCCCCCCCCCACCCATCTTCTCCCCAACGAAAATCCCCATCCTGCACGATATTAGTCTTAGCGATACCACTTCAATTGTTTAAGCTTTTCATTTTCTTCTGTATGTCTTTTATATATGTACGCACATTTCGCCTCTCTTTATAAGGTTTATGCTGCATGTTAAAAATGCTTTCAATAAATCTCCGTTCTCAGTCAATATGCGACATTATATGCGCATTCCTATTCCACCCGTTCGATCAACCATTTTCATAAGCCGTCAACATATAACAAATATGCATCATAACGCATTCATAAATTAATTAAAAACGCCTCTCGCACAAATTATAAAAGATTAAATCTCTCCTCATCGAATCTCTGGAATCGGTAAGCGTTCGGCATAAAAACTATGCTTTTTCTTCCGAAGGACCTATATAGGTTTATAATTTTATTCGAAGTTTATAGATTAATATGAGAGATAACACAGAATGTCTACTAAATTACATCAGCCAAAATTCAAAATCTTTCTTCAGTGATTGTCGAATTCAAGCTATAAAACAGTCCAACAGACGCACTTATATATGAGGCTGACATAATGTTCATCGTTCTAGCTAGCTTAGATAAAATTTATACAGGAGATCGATGATGAAAATAAACAAGATTACATGACATTATTTGCGACATTTAAACGTCAGGTGAATCGTAAGAGAATGAAATTGAAAAAAAAAAAGCCAACTGAAGATCCTTCAATGGAATGTACTCGCAGTTATTCTCGCAACCGTTACCTTGAGCGAATGGATACGTCTTTACTGGGTAAATAAAGAAAGCAACATAGCCATTATAAGTGGCTTAAAGAAATAAAGAAAACACTCATCGACCGTCTTGAATGGCAAAACGACAATCACAACGAAACAATAAAAATAATAAGAACACTTAAATAATAAAGTTATTTCAGAAGAGAATGCAATGAACTCGCCAATAACCGATCTCGACCTTTGCCGAGAATATTCTACGATACGATAGCAAATCGCTAGCAAATGCGAAATTTTTCCGGAGGAAAATCGCTCTTTCGTAGTCTATTTTATTGAACGGAATAACGGACATTCACACTATAACTCTAACAAAATGGACGCTACTCTTCAACTAATGAAACTTAGACTTATTGAGGAAGCTCGGACAACGCGAACTTTAGTCGTCACCATTCAAAAGCGATTATCATTTCATAAGCTTTTAAATCTCCCATACTAGCGAAAACTTTGTTTTACTTACTGTTGATCTTATTTTTATCTATTTCCGACGTTATAATCGCATCGTTCAACGTTTGCGTGCTATCATCTTCAATGGTATTTTTCGAATGGCTGCCATATTGATTAACCGTTCAGGTCGTTCACCTGACATAACCATTAATCGTTCAGGCCGTTCAGCTGATATGGCCATTAACCTTTCCAGGTGATTAGCTTAAAGAATGTTCTATAGTAGGAAATAATAGGATGACCGTAGAATGCATAACACGCTCTTTTGCTTGTGACGGACCACACATATAAACGAACACCGTTTATTGGGGAGAAAGGAAACAACAACAATGCCAAAGCTGTAGACAACGCATATAAGCGCTTTCACAAACCTTGGTCGCCAACGAATTGAACAACTTTTTGAGCAACTTCAACGACACCGTCATCAATGTGCCCTGAGTGAAGAGCATCGGCAATAAAAAAACAATAACTCAACAACTGCTCCGCAGTTCAACAAACAGCATTGTTTCGTTTACCGGATAACGCAACAAATAAGAACTTGTCACAGATAAGAATTGCATAACGTTAACTCCACAATGAAGCTCAATCACCAATGTTCCTATCAGACACTTCTAGTAAGAAGGTCGATCGACCCCTGTAGAGATAAATCTCCACGGAGACAAAATTTAAAAAAAAAAGAAATGTTCAACGTGACGAAGTGAAAAAAAAAGATTGAAAAAAGAGCTCATGGCTCTCTACAAGAAAAGAAGCGAAACAAGTTGAGTTCTAATTCTGCCCACAGGAACAGAAATAAAACTCAAGCCGAAGAATAATATGCATGAAAAATTTAGAACAAGAACAAAAAACAGGACAAAAAGCAAGCCAACAAATAAACACTGATACATCATTCCAATAATTCAGCCCGAAATCCCACCTTACAAATCAAGGAATTACTGGTAAATACAGCCAGATGGGTTTACAAGGCCCTCGTTTGCTGCCAGTAACTTCCGAACGGAAATACACGCGTCCACCCTTTTTCTATTCCATACAGCACACATTTCGAACCTTCGCTTTTCCTTGATATAGTCTCGCTCTACGGAGTATTTCAAGATATATCAGCTAGAAGATAGAATACTTATTCGTTTTCTCTCTGTCACAATAAAAACTGCAGCACGAAACGTCTAAACCTCTAGTTGATGCCAATTTCCTAAATGATCGCTTTAATGCCCTTTTCTTCTTGACTCGCCTTTCGACCATGCCCCACCAAGCAAGCAAAGCAACGTGAGCGGCGTGTCAAGGTTAATAAAAACTTCTACTAAGGAAAAAATTAGCTCTAAGAAATTCGACAGTCTAAACTTATAAACTCGTAAGCTAATGCAAGCCTAAAGATATGCATCTATAGAAGTATTAAATCTTATGGATGGCCCTCTTCGCGATCGTTCGTAAAATGTTGACTGCGGGATGCTTGCAGTTAAATGAAATAGAGAGAGCATAAACGATGAACGTGTGGATGTTCATTCAAACAATGATGGGAAGCAAACGAGAGCCTTATGAAACCTTCTGAATTTAATTACCAATGACTTTGATGAGAAAAAAAGAGATTAGAAAATGTCTCACAAAGAGAGCACTGTGGAATGTAAGGAAGGAGACCACACCCCCTTTGGAAAAAGCAAATGAACCAAACCTGTCAACAAATCCGAAATTAGGGAGTCTTCAAAGCCATCATAATCAGGACCCCTGCAACCATAAGTCTTCGCCATGTCCCTACTAAAACCTAATGCCGATATCATATTCCGGAAATTGTAACAACCGCCCTTCCCTCCCCCTCCTCTCCCCCTCCCCATACAGTGAGACCTCGGAGAAACCATATAGTTTTTTGGGGCGACGGTCAAAAAAGACTATATAATATTGCAATGCACCCCTTGAATTTTGATAGAATTTTTAGAAGGGGTGTCAACTATTAAACGTCTTCTCCTTATCCATTCGAAAATCCTCAGCCATAAAACGTATCCAAGAAGTACGACGGCAACTTCCGCAGCCGGAACTCGAACTAGCTTATGTACTTGCTGTGTAAACTGCAATGGGGTTAAAGTTGAAATATATGGATTAACGGGAAAAAAAGACGAAAAAGGAAGCGGAAACAATCGAAAAGAAATACAATTCTCGCTCCGAGCACTGTATGCAGAGAAAAAAAAAAAAAAAAAAAAGAATGAAGACAGAAAAAGAAGAAAATTATGAAATAAAGTATGCGAGAGCAATATCGATGGGGGTGCAAAACAGATTGAAAGAAACGATATATGAGATCACTTAAAGTAGTTATCTTCGGCGAATTTATGAATGAAGAGAGCACCAGTGACATGCACGTTTAAACTTCTCGTTTGACCCACTTGAGCGATTTCGACGCTATGATCTACGTAACGGATATATTCCACCGGTATACCTTCCTTCTCATCTCTGCAAAACAATCACAGATAATTCTCAAAATCTCCTTATACGTGCTTCTTAATAACCGACAATTAAACATACCACAAAAGGTGTGACACTAAATGATAATATTCTCGCCGTTCACTTATAAAAAGAATATTTATAATGCATTGACAAATTCAAACGCTCAAAGAAGGAAATAAGTCGACGAAAAAAGATAATGCGTCATCCGTTACACTTTAATTTTATTGTTTACCGGAACTCTACTGCAAAATTTCAATAAGTTCCCTATGATACAAAATATGTTTATCAGCAAAAAAAAAGCAAAAAGCAATAGCAATACTAGCAAAGAAAAGTAACTTAAGTGTGTAATTACCCGAGCAAAAGAACACATTTACGTGGGAAACGAAACATTGCGAACGACTTGCTATTGGTGGTTTGCTCAGCAGCTATAATCTTATATCCCATTTTGCGCATCTTGTCCAGATAATCCAAAAGTTCACATGCAGTTACCTGAAAGAGGAGAAAATTAGCGAAACATTTTTTGATCGTTTCCAAATGAATTTGCGTATACGCAATCTTCGACAATATATTTGCTTGCCGTGATAATTTTCATATCTTTTAAGTCGATAAAAACTAGAAAGTTTATTTTAACTATTTTGTGCGAGCAAAATTTTTCTGTTATTTTAGCCTTCTATTATTTGCATCTATTAAACCGATTCAACTGGATATCTCTACGAATTGGCAGGACGTTATCCACAACGCTTTCTCCCGTCGAATCTTAAAATTGAATTTCTGTTAGGACGTATCGCAAAACTTTTTGGCGATATGACGCCTGGCGAGGAAAGCTCTTCAGTAAAATCCTATCCGTTTTCCTCAAAGGGAATGAAGAGAGAGAGGGAGAGAGAGAGTGATGGAGGAATTATTTCGCCTCGTGAAGGAAAGGTAACTTCATGGTGCAGATAAGGTTTCTAAGTAGGGAGCACCACTATGGGCAATGATGTTTCCTTGATGTTCAACTACTGAAATGTCTTTTTCTTTTCCGCGTTTTGAAAGCAAACGTCATTTCATTGCAGCAGAAAGTGCAAAGGTCGACAGATACGCCGGCGAGGATAACAGCCTGCGGCACCGGAAAGCTCGGTATCGTCTCGATTAAACTGGTAATGCTTTACAGTGTTAGTGTGATTTCGAACTGCCCGGCGCACAGGTGTCTTGGCGAGAGTGCATACGGATTTCACTCGTTTTATGAATTTATGCAGTAGATATTGTGTGAGAATACTGCAGGTTGAAACTTCCGCTTATATTTTATCATCTTTTGCAAGTACCTGAATGTGCCATGTTGTCTCGATGTTGCGTCTTTGCGTGTACATAGAACGTATCGTTGGACAGGTAAACTCATCAGCAACAATTGCCACTGCGAGGAATATGATGAACTTGTAGAATGAAGTGCTGCTATGAATGTTGCGATTTAATGGTGAGGTCTGAGTGAGCAGTGGTGACATTTCAACTGCGCGAGGTAAATAACTCGCGCAGCAGCCTTATGATGGAGGAGCATGAGTGCCGTTTTGGTTACGACGGAAACTAAATGACATATGACGCTAACTTATAAAGGTGTTCTGATGTTGAACTGCTTCAAAAAGGTGTTAATAATTAAAATCTCATCTGTATCCCACCTTCCAAACATAGCAACACCATTCTATCATCAACTGCCACAACTATTCGAACGTTTTGACGCTCACTGAGCGCTTTCTCTCTTTTCGCAATATGTAAGCATATTAATTCAGACAGCAGTAATTTTTTGGCGAAGACTTTGCAAGTGGAGAATTTTGCAACGAAGAGAATAGATTGATCAGTTTTGTCGAAACGGAAGAACAATATCAAATAATAGAGCGCGAGTTGATTTTTTTTGGCCTTCAGAAACACAGCACTATAGTAAAACTCAATAAGAAGTAAACCGACGTCGTGTTATATATATATGAAAGCAGCGTGTTATAAAATAGCACACTCTATAGAGGCATCATCGATCGGTATGGGGAACGGAAACTAAACGCGTTGAAATCATGTTCTGAAATGGACAGTCTCATATTTCATCGAACTGAACAGACATCTTCCCTTCACATGAAATCCTCTTTCTAAAACTGTTTAAACAACACTAAGGTTGCTATAAGAAAGGATCCAGCATCGTGCAATGCCGAGTTTTCCTCAAAAAAACGGCAAGGAATAGGAAATCCCATCGCTCCAAACACCACTTTCAAATTCCTATTAAAACAAAGAGAAATGCTGCAAGCACGGTGGAATAATTTATGCAAACCTGTTCAATTTCAATCCAGTTCTCGGAAGACAAGCTCAATGACTTGAAAGTACGATCCTCGACGATGCGCGAGTTTGCAAGAACCAGCTTTTCAGCACCGAAAATTTCACTTGTTCGACATAGACCTGACAAATAGAGATGATTGCATTCACTCCAGCGACAAAACTGTCGAGAATGCTATACAATAAGCGATTTAGGCATTTCTGCTCAACAATTTGACGCAACCTAATCACATGAACTTGTAAACGCCAATAACTGTTTCCAACTAGAAATAGACTAAAACCATTATGTGGAAGAAGATAGCATTAGCTATCAGCAAGTAAACATGAGCATGAAGTGGAAGAAAAGAAGATAAACGAGTCCCGTCTAGTTACAGTGCCCTGTATGCTTAAATTGTGTTCTATGCGACAACAAGGTTCATTCTCCTTCAGTGGATTCCATGTTGATAGTTTTTGCAGTCTGCAGGTTAACGCATACGCGTGTAAACTTTTAAATCCTACTGTTCATTACTCTTTTATCAACTTTAGAGTATCAGAAGGACGGTAGAGAGATGCGGCATAGACCCCAAATTTCATAGATAGCTGCAAAGTAGGATACGCAAATAATGCGGTTGCAAACTAGAGATGAATTGTTTTCACAACAAAACAAATGAAGTGATGCGTAAAGATGAAATAAAATAAGAATTTGCCTCGAAACAACATTACACTCTCAAATGGTGAAGGAATCGCTTCATCGACAAACCATTCAACTCATCAAATTTAAATCAGTCTGTAATAACTTAATCTGCATATCGCTTCAATGTTAATAAATAAAACCCCATCTGACACAGCACAATTTTCTTAGTAGTTAAGTAGTGCCACTGATGAAGCTCAATTTTCAACGGCTTATGAGCATTGAAAATCTTCAAGTTCTCATTCTACCCGCGGGCAATCCCCTCGGTCTCCCTCTTACATATGAGCGCCATTCCTAGATCCAGTTTTGAAATACTTTAAAAAGGATCAGAACCTCCGAGATTAGCTGGCTTTTTAACGAGCGTAGCAACCACAATCAGCGAAGTGCCCTCAGGTCGTTTCCACTTGCCTCTGAAGACATTCAATTTGCGCTGTAAGGGCTCATCGGCCTCCTCGACTGTGTCATCATCCTCATCGACTCTATCACGCTGGCCGAACTGCTTCACGGGACCTGCAATCCCCTCTCTTCAAAGCTGCCCTCAACAAAGCTCTAACTGAAAACGATGAATAGGTCGCGTACTACTACATCTGTAGTTTCTTAAGTGAAAATGCTATGTGAAAGAACGGCAAATCAGAAGTAAAGTGCCCCACAAACGTTCACTTCTTAGCCAATTTGACTTTGCATGTGCCTGAACGCTAAATGCAATCAACTCTAGGCTAACCGGTGAAATTATAGCTATCCCATATTAGATGCGCCCAACGACACAGCTAGATCACTAAGCACTGCTATACTACTACACGTACAAGAAGACATTGTTGCATAATTGATGCCTTCCTGCAAACTTGCTGATCGATAGCTCACTAAGGATTAGTGTTGCGCTGCGCATCCTGGTTTATCCAAGACCTTTGTAACTCTTGCCACCATCGCTGTGATACTCCAAATTCAATCCAAGCGCAGGCTGCCAAAAACAATAACAAAATTGCGCTTGGTAACAAGCCTGGTGCAATTTGCCAACATGCAAAGTTCAACGAATATGAGCGATGGTGTTCAAATCACCTTTGAAATGACTGGCGAGATGAATCGCCATTAAGGTATAAGCGAAATTCTCTCTCATTGTAACCTAACGAAAAATAAACGCATCATATCTCTAAACACCTCAAATTCACCTTTCCACCTGCAATCAAATATTGACAATACTAACACCTATCAACCCAGTAGCAAATCCGGCTAGTGCTTCGAAATATGTGAAGTTAATATGCGTTGTCTTTATTTTACGAGCTAAGACTGAATGCGATTATTCTCGCCGACAGATGGGTCGCTGTATCGAAGCATAACCTCAATTCTGCTTTCTCTCATAAGATCCCTTTCGTCCTAAGTTTCCACCAATGAATCTATGAATCCATGAATCCAAGCTGCTGTAACCGCACAAGCAACACACCTGAATAGATCAGAGACGGCGAGTTGTTGAACTCCTCATCAAAACAAACGGACCGAATTGGGCTAGAACCGCTGTGCGATCGACAAATACTCACTGGAATGGTCTCGTCATATGGCATGCCCGTTTTTACTGGGAAAGTTTCCAGTATAGTCTGAAATACGAAAAAGAAACTCCATTTCGTAACAAAACATGTTGGACAGTGCTCTGTGAAATATAGCACAATATGTGTTCTATACAAAAGTAGCTCAATGCACATAAAAATAATTCTTGAAGCGTTCTCTGAAGTACTCTCAAAATGGAGATGCTGTCTGACTACAAAGATGTGAGCTCTTCTTAATTTATCTCCTGCAACAATGTTCCAAGGTTACTGCTAAATCACAGCATGCTGATCATCGCTATGAGGGTTTGAGGTTCCGAAGTGATGACAGCTTTTCTAATAAGATGCCGTTTGACTTTTCGTTATCGGAACTCATAAACAACAGTCTCTCGAACTTCTCTCTAAAACTAAAGGTCACAAGCATCCGAATACCTTGCTAGCCCCACCATCCTGTTTAACGCTTCTTGATAGACGATACCGCAAAACCTTTTCATATCCTGTCCGCATCATTTTCCTATCTCATCTCAAGTAGAAGAGTTTTCCAATTGCGTCAGAATATTTCGTTAGCGGAGAACAATTCAAAGAAACTCAATGCAACTCTTTGGAGATTTGAACATGGAAGAGGAAGGGGATTAAAGCTTATACACAAAGAGCCGAAAAGCGAATGAAAAACCAACAGCAATGAAAGAAGAGCAAAGAAAACAACACAATAAGAGCATGCTCATGCAATAATCTATGAACACCGACAATACAAAGCTCTAAAACAGCAGCATGATCAGCTAATTACCTGCAAAGTGAAGTGATTTTCAGCGTGGAAATGGCCGAAATAGAAATCGTCACATAGATTCTCGATTATTCGTCTCGCGTTGCTAGAAATAGACTCGTTAACACATCGCATAGAAACACATTTCAATTCTTAGTCCCCTTCGCATCCTTACTAACAGCTTTACTCACAAACCGCCTCTCAAGAGCATCCCTCAACACGCTAATACTGCATTGGAATCAGCACTGATAGAAAAAATCACATCACTGCCACGAAGAAAAGTTCGATGGCATTTGGATGGATATCCTACAACTCCGAAGGACTCCCTCTCCTCAATCAGGAGAACAAATCGCGCCTATAGCGGTGAAGGCGAGAAAAAAATAAAAGAAAGAATAAACAAACCCTTTAGAGCTATTCGGCGTCTCTTTTACCTCCCACTGTTTTAAAACGAATAATTTTTTAAAACTGTTTGTCCATAGCCAACAGATCCAAAAACATCAACATCAACAAACCCATTGCTCTCCGCATTGAACTGAGTGACTTTTTGCAACCAGGGTAGTTTCGCCTGTGTCTCCTCATTCGCTAGAGGCCATAAGCACTTTATCGCAGCAATTGCCGAACATCGCACCGAAAAATTCTGTGCGGTACACCATGGAAGAAACAGCATGAAGCAGCGTTCGAACAACTCCTACAGCATAAATGACTTAATTGTAGAAGAACAGCTTCATAAGTGTATCATTTTCTATGCCCCCCTCATATGACCAAATACGAGCCATCAATCAGATGCCTTCTCAACAACACTCGAAAATAATGCTCTGTAAACATAAAGCTGTTTTCGATGTATGGGGATTTTCGAGTTTTCGAGGGCAGAAAAATAAACGGCAAAAGTTCCAGCGGAGCAAAGAAAACAAGTTCTAAAAAACTCAGCACCTGGGTTCCCCAACGGCAGGGTTTCTCAAGAGCTAGGACTTTTCTTGCGAAAAACCGAAGATATAGGATTAATAGCCTATGTGGGTCGATAGCCAAATCATACTCAGTTCGATGTTTTCCGTAAGTGCTTGAAAAAATTTGAACAAAAATACTGACATGCAAGAGGAAATATTGTGGTTACTGATGATCCGCAGAACACCTTGAATTAAAGGTGTTTAGGGCAGAATTTTGTGATTTTATGGCATATTTTTGATTTCGGGTGAGTGCGACGTATTTCTGCCGGCGAGGTAAAGTACTCTTTGATAAGCAAGCATACCAAATAAGAACATTTCTTTTCAAATTGCTTGTGAACTCTCAAGGTTCTTAGCGAAATCTGCATAACAGCACAGGTAAACGAATGCTAGTAGTGCCATAAACGAATGCACAGGTAAAGTCATAAAAATAACGCAACGCTTAAAGGTCACTAAATGCAGTTGTGTCAATCGAGATGGGTCCTCCATTCAGGTGCAAAAAAGGGAGATCACAATTCGCAGAAACCTGTGCGAGAATGGAAAGGATGCAACAGCCCAAATGTCCGAGACGTGCATACGCTCGCAAAAAATATGATAGAAAACAACGCTTGCCTGTGAGTTCTTGACCTTAGCGACATGCATGATTATATTGATCCACGAAGATACGCTTCCAATTCTCGTCCTTGCCAACTAAACAATCGATACCGATAAAAAAACTAACTGACATCAAAAGTGACGTTGGCTGGAAAGTCGCGAAAGTCGCCAAAGACGACAATTAGAATACAAAAGCCATACCGGACGCTTAGATGGACAGCACTATTGACTTAAATGGAATCTCAATTAAGGTGAATAGAATTTTGAGCAAAATATAGAGATTTTATTAAAGCTTATAGATTCAAGTAAACAACAACAACAATGTTTCTTACATCTCCACAATGAAAAATCCCACTATTTCTTCCAGAAATAAGCAAAACTTTGTCTCAAAAACTAGATCTATGCAAGAGGTAATGAGCACAACAAGTGATTGCACCTATGCGCCAGTATGTACACTATCATCAACTTTCACTTTTCGATAGGTGTTATCCGTAAATACACAAGGATGTTTTTCTTTATTCAACAATTATATACAATCT
The DNA here is from genome assembly GCA_013433145.1 of Ascaris suum. Taxonomy (NCBI): domain Eukaryota; kingdom Metazoa; phylum Nematoda; class Chromadorea; order Rhabditida; family Ascarididae; genus Ascaris; species Ascaris suum. Next base: position 862,686 of record CM024189.1, read on the forward strand.
GAAGAGTTATTGTTAGTCAAAAGCGAAAAAAAGTGTGATGCCTCCTACATCATCTTTAACAGATGCTTCATAGGAACAAAAGATTGCTAGTAAACTTTAACTGGCAGCAGTTAAAATATGTGTGAAATTTAACATCCCGCAGAAGCTCGTGGGTTGTCTCTTCTCCCATCGGTGTGGGGCGATAGTAAAGGAGGATGCTTCCCTGAAACTATGAATCGCCCCTCTCATCACTTTCCCTTCGTCTTTTATAGCAGCCCTATTTAAAAATACGTGATAAATTGTTAACAACACTCAAAGTACATACGTCCCTCTCCATTTCGATGAAGTGATCGAAAGCCTCATTATGGTAGATAAAAATCCGCACAAGGATCAACTCGACGAGCAGTCTGGTGGAAGGCTGTTGCGCTTGATCGGTAAGAAACAACTCGCAGTACGCAAGCACCTCGCCGATACTCGCCTGCATTAGAAACAACCTATGCTTCAAAATGTTCGTGCTTCGCAATGTGCATATGGAGTCATTTTTTTAGCGTTCAATAGCGTATGGGACCCACCGATGAGATTCGTGGTCCACCTAACCTGGTATGTGTGCAGGCTGTCATATGAGTGAGTACGATTCTGTTCCTGTTCTCAACAACGCTGCCCCTCAAGGCTGCTAGCAAGGACGGGTCAGTGCCAAGAGGACGCATTAGTGGTCAGAAAAGACATTCGAGTTTTTTTTGGATATCTCTCTACCAGACGAACAGCGACCAAATGCACACCAGCTTACTACCCACCTCGCAGTCTCCTACCAGCTGGCTGGCTACATGCAACCCAGCAAATGAATAGACAACTGGTAAATGTACAGCTAGTTTGGCCAGAAGAAAGACAACATAGCTAAAAGTACACCGCACTGTCCATCGAGTTTATGAGTACATACAAGCTCCACGCGATAGTTTCGTTGGTCAGCGAAGCATAATGCTCTAAGTTTGATAAGTAGGTAAACACCAGCAAGTGGCTTCCTTTGGCATTGATTTGGGTTGCATCGGAGAACGAATAATAAATAGAACAAGAACTCACCTTATCAAGCGTGTCCAAAATCAGCAGTAGCAACTGCATTAAGCGTGTTTGCTGTCGATGTGGCAACGATAACGCGAACGACCTGAAACTTAACTGTATAAAGGAATGGAAATTGTATAAATCACAAAACACAAATCGACGTAACGGAATACTCCAATGGCAACGACAGTGTTCGCCGCACGAACAATACAAATCTCACAACATTTGCAACAGTTTCCCATGAAAAAAAAATGCAAAATACGAAAAGCACCACGAAAATTAATCTGCTCAGACGATTCGTTTTTTTTTTGGAGAAACTGGATATCGGGAGACAGATGAAGGAAAAAATTCTCTTTTGGCGATTCAGAATAGAAATTCTGTGTTAACTTAACTCGTTCATCTGCCTCCCTATACACCACCTTCGAAACAGCGTAATAATAATTCCCTCTCTCTCTCTCTCAAAAAAAAAAGCTGATACGATCAACCAAATACGAAGAAAAAAATTCAGTCAAAAATAGCGAAAGAAACATAACATTGCCTTATGAAACGAAACACCATTCGCTCTCAGCCTCACGTGACATACAATGGCAATAGGAAGTAGAAAGCAAATTTTTGCGAAAGTTTTGCACTACCACGCTCAATACAAGGAAAGAATCGGCTGCTTTAACTAGAACCAACCAGTAAACAATGAAGTAATAAAAATACGCCTCGTTTGATTACTGAGGTGGGAATGAAACGATATCGAGAAAACGATCATAAATGCATCCGATCCTCAACCAAAAAAACGCCGTAAATACCCTACTGTCTGATCGCTTTTATAACACTACAAATAAAATACATCCCCCCTCATTCTTTCTTCGAATGAAGTACACAGAAAACGGGTACGTCAATTACTAGGCATAAATAAACCGGTGAAAGAGGTGAAAATTTCAGCAGAGGTAATGACCTAATTGGTTCCGATGCTGTCACTTCTGAGCCACAATAATACCATAAACAATCAATTGAATAAAATATAAATAGCACTAGCTATCACTTCTGATAACTTCAATGATTAACCTTCTATCCAGATGGCCAATCAATTCTCTTTTAGCCGTCGAATCTCGCATTTCCCACCGTTTCGATTATATTTGTTACTTATATTACTAATAAACTGCTCAGAAGCCTTGTATATCATATGTTAGCGATATAGCCTCTCAATGCATATATGTGGATGGTGCATTACTTTCTTCTATGCAATAAGATGAAACCAACATCGTCAACAATAATGTCCATAGAATAGTAATGAAGCACTCGAAGAAACTAGCCCTAGAAAAACTCATTCATTAGCAATCAATACTCACTTGCAACGATCCTTATCCAGAAGAGTCGACATCTCGATAATACGTTTGACGATCGTATTTCCATAATCAGTACGCGTTGCACAAATTTGATAGGTCATAAGTAAGGCTTCAAGGCGTGTACGCTGCATTAAAGTATGATGCCTGCAAAAATAAACCATAAAACTTTTAATATGACGGTCGATCAAGTTAAAAATTTCGGCAACTGACGAAAAAGTTTCATACAAATAACAAAGGTTTCTCCATGAAGAGGACTCAATTGGTAAACTGATCGAGAAGAAGAACGGGTAAAGAGAAATGAAGCTCGAGAGGTGATTCTGCTATCCTTGCCGGATACAACGCCGAGGTTTATCTCGGTAAAAAAGAGAAGAATTCAAGTAACAACGATACGGCGATATACTTCAGCGCTACTCACAACAAAAGCAGTGAGAACTCACGTCAGACGATGGCGCACGCAGACAATTCCCACAGAAAGAACCATTCAGTATCAAAGTTCTACAACTTTCCAGGAGAGATGAATTCATAGAAAATTTGGTGTCGAATTTAAAAAATGGCAGGTCGTTGTGCTAAATTCCTATAATAATCCTTGAGGTATCTGGGTGATGTGACGCGGTGTCCCCGATATCCGAGAACATCCCTGTCGAAGATCGATTCTCGGTCCCTCCCCGATCAAGTGCTCATGCACATTAAACACTTGTTCGGCTTGCGTTCCACGCCTGTGTGCTCGCAAGGCAGTCGTGGCAAGGATCTGTGCAAATGGGGTCGGTGGCGCACTTAGCCATAAACGCACATGGCAGAGAAGGCGACTTGGCCATAATCTCGCAGGGCCATTTTATAAAGCTTTGGCGATTGAGCCGATCCTACTGGCCGACCTCTTGTTCCCCTCCTCTCAGCTAACTGCTGTCGCTAAGATAGAATTTCGTTGTTCGGGTGTTCAAGCATGTCATTTGTTGTGTTTGATGTTGTAAACATCTACACTTTCAAAACCCCTATGACCGCTGTCTTCCAATCAAAATCGAACCGCGAGGATTTTCGAAGTCATATCGGCCGAATTTTAAAAACTGCTCCGGCTATATTTTTGAATCGGAAAAAATTAATTCCGATTGTTGGAATAGATACACTTGACGGCATAATTTTTCTTGCTGCTTGGAAATTTTAACTAATAGGTGTGTGCGGTCGGTTGTCGTCACATCTTGATTTTTTGGCAAGGTTTTGCTGAGGGAAATATGAACTTCTGATTGGGTTGTGGGGTTAACTATTAGGCAGTGAACAAGAGATACTGCAGAAAGGCCTGTGTGATGATTAACTGAGCAGAGCAGGCTAACCATCGGTTGGCAAACAATGGGTTGCCGAGTTGGATGTGAGGCAATCAGCAACAGGTTGTGAGATAAAGGGGGTAGTGGTCATTTACGCATACAGATTTTGTATATGACACGAAATTAGATAAACGGGGCACGTTCTGGTCGTGTGAAACAATAAAAGAAATGTACAGCGGAATATTTTAATGTCCAGAAAATGTCCATATTTTTCTGTCCACTTATCTAGGCTTTTGTTTATGCATTAAAGTGACGGGGAAAGCAAACAGTGACAGGAGGATCGTTGTGAAAGAGTCGCTTCAGAGGACAACAAAATCAGTAAAGGAAGTGCAAAAAATGTTACCCACCGCTTAATATGGAAGTGAGGAGAAGGAATAAAGATGTCGATATTCAAATCGAATGAAATAGAAGTAACGATGAGGGAATCACTTCATCTCAGTAAAATGGGGTAGGAGATCACATGAACTTGAAACAGAAATGAATTCAGAAGACTACGACACATACCACATTCGTCATCCTATGACGTACACCCTATCCATCGAAAGTTCAACCGTAGCTCTTCTGAGCGACGGGCTGAAACTAACACTGAGGTTCGACACTGCAACAACACCACTCAAGTCATGAGGTCAGGCAATAAGCTTAGGATGAAATAACGTGAGCACCCACATGTCAGTCGGCAATTTCGAGAGAAGACATGACAATCTCGACGAATAGGCCATTTGAGATGCGTAGTCAAGCAGTACTCTGTTTTTCTTCGACGTTGATCCGTACCAGCAAAGGTCGACAAGCAGAGGTGCCCACTCAGCGTTCAAGAGCCACATCACCGGACCAATTGCGGCGCAAATTGTGTAAGCGACCTCCGCATTTCCAATCAACTCGCTTAGCACTTCCTATAAACGAATCAAATCTAGCATTTCCATACACATCAAACGTTTTCAGTTGAATTGCGCCATTGATATTACAATAATGATGGCCGCTGGTATAATTTTGATTCACTAAAAAAAGCATTTACAGCATTTTATTACGACTGCAGATTCAATATTTTAGAGAAAGTCGTTCATCTTGCGAAATAGCGGATTCGGTTGAAAATATTACCACAACGGAAATAAACAAACAGACTTACTCGGATTTTTTTGGCAATTATAGTGTCGACGATCATTTCCTTTTGCATGCACGCATTAAGTAACGCATTTACTGATGGCACATAGTAACGAGTGCCTTTTGCTTCCTTCACCATCGCAATGAGTGCATCAATCGCCTTCAATCGTTCATCTGTTCCTTTCACCTTAAAATACTTACTATTCGAAATCTTCGCAGTTAATAACCATTGAATCTCTTTTATTATACACCTCCGATAATATTTTCCAACACTATATCTCAATAATTACACATTGGAGTGCCTCCACTGTATCACAAAGCGCGAACACTGCTAGTACGAACTATGAATAAAAATACTTTGCCACAGAATCATTTCGCTTCACTGGAGATTTGATCTCGAGTCCATGTTCAACGGAAAATTCCGATGGTTTATCGATGCTTTTCACAATAAAAAGCAAGGCTAAGTGATTAAATTGCAGTGAAAGTTATGAGGTTTTGGAATGTTGCCAGAAATGTCATCATGGCATTTCTAGCAACGTTCCAAAAATAAGTTGGTGCCACATCTTCTAAATAAAACAACCTTCCCCCTAAAGCACCCATCAGCAGTAAGTTTCATGAGCAAGCACCTTTCAACAACGTTGTCCGCCGCGACTCAATCCGGTCAGGAGGAGACTTCCGAGGCGATGGGTTCGAGATTTTTGACGAACACCTTTCCACACACATTTTACTTCTGAATACCGCCGGAAGCGCTTTTCACATTATAAGATTCAGTAAGCTCCAGCTAAATTAGACGCGACTTATTGCTCGTTGTGAGGTGCTCGTTAAAGGGAATCAACAGCGCTACATGAATATGAAGCTACTTAAGACTCACCTCTGGAAGAAGTTTGATGATGAGCGACGCTATCGCATCACGGTGTTCCCAGCGAAGCGATTGCGACAAGTCTTCAATGCATTCAAGCAATAGATTCTTTGGAGATTTATTCGCGACCGAGAAGTAATGAAGTGCCAGCTGAAGTCTGCTGGTCGTGAGCATTTCTTTCGCAAAGCGCGTATCTGCTTCGCACATCCCTTCGTCACTGAACTTTCCACATATCACGCTTAACGTTTGTTTAGTGTTACAGAGTCGAGTTTTTTGACCTTTGTGCCATTGGTATTCAAAAGTTGCGCACTTTCAGATCTTTTTTCAATATTGTTGAATGATGACAACAACAACGAGAGCTCCACAGACGCAGCTGTCAGCGAGAAGAGAAAAAAGTAAACATGGAAGCAACAGTGAGCCAAAACAAAAACAAGAGTGGAAGCAGAAGAAGCTCTCATTCGCAATCCTTTCCATTTGCTCCTTATTGCATAGGACGATTATCATCTAAAATCTGCAACGAGCTGAACAAGTGCGGAAACGAGCCTCGTCACTGAAGCCTTTTGAAGGTACCAAAACAGCCAATTAAGAGTTCACAATCATATGCAAGAATGTGCATGGCAGTTTCTTACGCGTAGCGGAAGGCTCAAGCATGAGGTAAACACTGTTACGTAGGGACGTTCGTTTAACGTTTTACAAAATTGCAACAAATACAAATCATTAGACTGCTACATATGACGGTAGGTGAGCTAGAAAACTACGATTATGAGTTGCTGAATGATCCCAGATTAGTAAAAAAAACAGCAGAATGTTGCATTAAGCGGTATATAACAAACAATCACCCAATAAAGTTGTGTTATATAACACCAGAACAAGTGTCAAAACTATTATGCAATCAATAAGCCAATAATTAAAAATTTTAAGCGATTCTTCGAGGATACTTAATCCCTCATTCCTTAACGATACATTATCGCGAACAGTGAAAAAAAAAAACTAACAATTCAGAACAGTTCGTAGGCAGAAACACGTTCCGAGTGAAGTAATTCTCCACCGCTTCTTCGACATTCTCTGATTTATCCTGAACCGTCAGAAGTTGTACATTTGCGATCGCCAATAGCATGGCGTGTTTCATAAGGGTACCCTCCTAAAAAAAACAACAACAACATCCGCAAACACAATACAGTCTTCACTGAATCTACTTCTATGCAACAAAAAAAAGACGCATGTTAAACAAGTGAATCCACCCTCACTGCGTAGACGGCGCTCAGCAATTCGCTACTTTCCAGTACGCTACGCAACAAAATAACATCATGTATAATAAACGAACAGGTTAATTATATTTGCCTCTGAGGATGGCCACGATAAATGAACGCAAATTAAATGTAAGCATTAATAGTAGCAACATTAGCTGATAATCAGCATACCTCTTCAGTGGTTAAGAGCACACCGATTGACCACTGTATCGGCACAGAGCGATCAGCAGCACGTCCCATGCATATTATCATAAGGCGTTTGAGTAGGCTGTTAAACAGATCAAAGTCCTCGCGCTGAGAACAGCTATATTTACTCGTTGAATAGGATCAAACAGTGATAAAACTACGAGCACATTTTCCCACCTATTATTAATTAGTTCCCTCAAATATATTGACGCATACAAAAAATGATTGCTAGGTGAAAGCGAATGATATACGTTCAGACATCAAGGAAGCAAAAAATCCAATAAAAGATCACTCAGAATCTGTTTCTGTCATATGTTTGCCCCCTTTTTTCGAGCATTTCTTCATAGCATCCATCAATTTCTATTCTCCTTCATTAGCATTTCTTCCTTCAATTCGACTACACGAAGAAAATACCATCACGCAAAACAAAATCCTCTATACATTAATGGTGACGTTCCAAAATATCAACCACCTAATACCTCATTCAGTGCGTTATTTTACCACTATGGTTCATTGCAGCACAAAGCACATTTGAAAGAGACCATATTCCTTAGTGCAGTATGCTTAGACACGCTTCCCGAAAACTAACTCATAAATTCATTTGGCGACTGCGTTATACGAGAAGGGACAAGTTGTTACATGTCGGCACACAAATGCAGCCTATATAACTAGAAACTAAAGTGTTCAGTCCTATGAGTTTACTTACTGCTTGTGAATTTTCCAAAATTCTATTTGCAAATTTTCCACGAGATGATATTTATTTCGGACCTTGTAGTGGGTCACCATTTCGTACACTTGATAAGGCTCATTCTAAAACGATCAACAAGCACTTCGTTTCTCTTACTTCTCTTATTCCCAGCTGGAAATCTACCTCAAACGACATCCCCTCAGCCAAAAAAAAAAATTCTTTTTTCTCCCTCTGATTCCGCTGTTGCTTTTCTGGTTCAACAAGACCATCAGTGTACTAAAAGCACATATTAAATAAACATAACAGATGATGCACCAAAGAGTAATATCACATACTTTGCCTTCAAGAGCAAGCAGTCGCGTTTCCAGATACTGCATGACGATTCCGTAGAAACTTTGCGCCGATTCTCCTGAAAAATAACCATTTGCATAGATTATGTCCAACACTTTCATTTAACAGCCAATAAAAACATACGGTCTGAATCTAAGATAGAGTGATATTACAGTATCACTGCAAAGACAAAGAAACCACCTTCGGCAACTTACTCATGCCCACCATTAAAAAGAATGCTTGGAGGACAGGGAAAAGTTAGAGCAACTGTCCTTTCTGAAAGCAAAGAGAGGAACAATGTGAGTTTATCTCTCTCCATCCCCCCTCTTTCCCTTCCCCCACTCGTTTCCACCCGAACGTGGTTCAGGCATTAAGCATGCCCATCGGAATCGACTAACATTAATGAATGAGTGAATTCCCAGCACAAAGTGCACTCATGACGCCCCTGGAGCCAACGTCAAACCACGAGGAGATTCGCAATCATCCAGTAACCCTCACTTCAAAATCAGGAAAAAATGACGCCTTTTGGGCATCACTTATTATTCAGTGGCGTTTGCTCTCCCTCACAGTTACTGCTTGTGCCAATCAAAAACAGAGTTGCATCGATTCATCCTACCATAGATTAACTGTTTCTTAGTTCACATTTCGCCTATCCTGCAGCTATGAACGCCATGCTCCCCGCCTTTAAAGGGGACAGCAGAAGAGGGAGTAAAACCTTCCCACCAACCTATCTGTCGGGATGATGCGAAAAATGCGCTTTTTTCTGCAAAATAGCGATGGCTCAACCTGAGATTCCTGGAAGACTTTTCTTTTAAGCTGAGTGCAGAGTTCATATGAAAATCTCAATAATGTTGGTTGGCCTTTTTTGTTAATAACACTGTTAGATGCCGGATTCATGTTTTTACGCTACGCTCCCTCTGATGCACCTATCCTGTGAGTCATCGGATTCGAAAATCTCAACCCCTCGTTCGCATCAATTTTTTGCTCTGTGGATTCACACACTGATCTCATACGATGGGCATACTGGGTACCACGAAAGAACACTGGTAAACGACCTAATCTCATCACGATGTGATGTGTGCACTAAGCGGAAGATGGAAAGAGGAACGAACAATAAGGAAAAAAAGGGGAAGTGATGGACATCCACTTTGGAAGCATTCTACGGCATGAAAGTTTGAATAAGAAATATAAGTTTAATGATTTCTGATATTCAATGTGAGAAAATACGAAATAAAGATATCTATAATTGCTAAAGATAAATAAAACGTACTATAATCCCCCTCGACCCAAAGATGAAGTAAAGCGTCGAGTTGTTGAAAATTCTGCACAGGGAATTGCGATTCTTGAACAAACGTATCACACACCATCTTGAACAATTCGTCTCTAATCCCCTGTACTTCGGCCTGCAAACGTATTCAACTAAATATGAAGACAATAACCTCGAATAAGCCGTCCTCCACCTTTCCAAATCTCATGATGGAAAATAATCCCCCCTCTCCTCAGTTAAACTCTCCGGAGTAATGAACCTCGAAACGCGATGTATTTGTTCTGAACCTAAAGTAATTAAAAGAAACAGATGCGCCTAAAATAAGCCGTTGATCGAAATATTAATTCCTATTAGATTTCATTCCTAAGCAAGCAGTAAAATGATGAAACAACTTACTATGATCCACGTCATTATCGCGTACCAATGCACACTGTCGACGTGCTCGTTGCAATACGACAGATAAGTGATCTGCAAACTATATGCACTATATTCAGGCATCATCGTTTGTAGAGGATCCAAGAAAATACTGATGAATGCTTGTTTCACCGCCGCGTTAAAGGCTCGACTCGAAAATCCATTCAGTAATGGAACAAACGCCCAGATTGTCGTCTCTGACTGAAATAAAAAATAAATAAATACGCAAAAACAGCATGCAAATGATGAAATACACATTTGCGCCTATTCCGACAAATGCAGATTTTAGCTATTTATTGAGAGAGAAGAGGAGGTGAGGAACTTAACTTAACGGCAATAGAAATAGAAAAAGTAAAGCAACGCTCGCCCAAGATTTGAACATAAACCATGCTTACAAAGGATATAAAGAAACATTCAGCATTACACTATTACCTCCCACATAAGCACCTTTTTCGCAGATATTCTTAACCAACGAGGTCACTCCTTTTTTTTCACTTAAGTTCACATCGTTGACTTGCATTTTATTCTACCTAATCATATATAACATAGAGTGTTTTTTCCTCACAATCGATTGGTATTGCACATTAAAACCGGTCTTAAAGCCATGGCTGCCCAATCAAGCTCTTGGTTTGTACAAGCAATCAATTCTAAGTAAGCTCTGCCATTCGGGCCTAGCCATTTTCCTGATGAAATATAGGGATGACCGTGCTCGAGGAATCGACCAATGAAATCATAAAACTGCATATTTATTAGCAACGTGGTAAGCAGTTAACTATTATAAAATATTAGGTTTTTTTTTTCTGCTCATTTCACCGCGAAGACATCTCACCCAATCGTAGTGAGAGCTGAAAAACTTCATCGAAATTCACGCACTAGCGAGTGAAAACCTTTTCATTCAAACAAATGCGGTAATTCCATCTTTTCACTGGCGATGGATGGATGTCTCTATACATCACCATAATATACAGCATGATATATCTCAAGGTAAAACCTCTTTTGGTCAGAAAATATTGGCGTAATGGAGATTTACTCTAAGGAAAACATGAGGTTTGTGGATATACTTGGGCAATCAAATCTAACAATTTGAACTTTCTTTTCGATATTCGAAAGCATTTTGAATTTTTTTAATGTCATAAACATCGAAGCCCTCAAAGATATCTTTATCTTTTTTATGATATTACGTTTGAGATTAAGGGTTTTCAAATTTTTTAACAACTGTAACTGAGGGCCCAATATTACTGGGGGATTTGACGATGAAGAGATTGCTCATATATTTTTTAAAATTCAATTGTCGCTCCACAGAGCGAAACTTGCATTGGAATTCAACATGAAGTTGGCATATCAAATCGCATTAGCCTGACGGGTTCCGTTCGGAGTGTAACCAGAAACCCCTTCGATGAGGAAAGAAAAGAAATTTCTTCTTGGAAAAAACAGAGGGGATAGAATCGAGAGATTCAATCTGTGAACGAGAAGAAATTAGAAACACGACAACTAAAGAATATTTAACCAGCGATTAGAAGAAAAAAAACATATGCACAACATCAAGCAACGAGACATTGAAGAGAAAGCAATACACGGCTAAATACCTTACACTCCAACGAGGAGGTATGTGGGGAAAATGAATGAGAATGAAGAAAGCACAAAAAGAAAGTGTGAGCTAACGACGAACGTGAACAAGAATCGATGAGACTCTTGTGAAGAAATCACCTAAAGAAAACACTCGATACGAAAGAAGCCGATGATAGATGAGAAACAGAGAAAGCCCAGGAAGCGATCACCGATACTAGGCGAAACGAATATACTTAGCGAAATATCTAATTGAAAAATAGTCAAATCACTTGGGCAAGTGCCAACAGAGTATAAAAAAGTTTTGGCTAAAGTTCAACAATTTAAGAACACCTTCTTCTTTCTACACGTCTAAATGATAGTAAAACTTCTTCCAGCAAGAAAAAAAACCTCCAATATTGCTATAGCATTTACCGTATCTCATGGACCACCCAAGTAGCACTAATGCGTAAACTGTCAAATTACAGTTCAAGCATCTCAATCCCCCAAAAGAGAACAATATACCAAATCGGAAAACGCACAACGAAAACAATCTTTCGAACCGACATATCGAATATCACTTGCGAAATGAAGCAATAAGTATTACATTTGATATATTTTTTACACTTTTGATTACTTGATATATTTTTATTATTTGATATTACTTGATATATTTTACATTTTTTACACTATACAGTAAATAATATAGTTTTGCCAAACAAATGTTAAAACGAACCCAACAAGTGAGATTGATGAAAACGATCATGAAATTGACCGATGTGCATAGCTTCAGAGATGTATGTTGTATTTGATCAATATTGGCGAGTATAAGTCTGAAACGTACCAACGTTAAGAAGGCTGAACCATTCCATCGGGGTAGGACACTGTAATACTTCAAAAATGGCTCCAAAGCGAGAATGCGCCTAATGCAAAACGCTAGCAACTGGATGAGGAGCGTGTATTTGTACATTACTATCATATGTGAATGAAAGTGCAAAATGCTCACCGGCTGGCATATAGTCTAAATCGGAAGCTATGGGTAGCAAGACTTAGTCAAGGATAAAAGCCGGAAGGTAAAAGAGAACGTACCTGAAGAGCGGGAAGGATTCTTCAGCAAAAGCCGGAAACGCATTCAGTCGCACCAGTGCCGTCGAGAGCAAATAAAGCGAACAAGGATTCCATGTAGTGGTGAATATGTCCAGCAATGTCTTGTAGAATGGACCTAACAACACAGATATCTTAAGTTTCTTAGATAAATATAAATAAATAACTGAATGCCAAAAATACAAATATCCTTGACAACTGAGAAATATTTTAGGCGTTTAAGACGACTCACCGATCCGAAATCTTACAAATAAACTTCAAACATGCCAAGAACGCTGGACAGAAATTTCGCTGCAAAATCAATCTCCTCAATGAATAATGGCGGGTGATATATTCAGTGTGTATCGTATTTGTTTGGAAAGAAATGACAGAGACCTCGAGGTACAGACTTCCAAGGATGAGGCCTCTATTTAAGGATGGGTATTCTAACAGCAAAGCCTCTATTTAAGGATATTTAAGGATTTTGAGGCCTCTATTTAAAATATTTAAGGATTCTCACAGCAAAAGCGATAGCACTGAATTAATCAGAGATCGAGAGCACTATCGGCGAAAAGTGAAACAATATAAGTGGAAGCGTTTATGCTTGGCTATAGAAGGCAGAAAACAACTATCAAGAGAGTAATGTGCCCAAGAGTTACCAAGAATTTCGTCACATATAGTGATTCTATTTAAGAAACGGCTGAAATTGTTAAGAAAGTCTTCCATTTCCTTGGTTTCGATTAGGCGCGCGAAAAGATCCGTACTGTTGAGTGCCGGCAATAAGAGCAAGAGGATTGTCTGCAAACAGGTCAACACTCACAACAAAGATGAATAAACGCAAAGCTAACTCACCTTGTTCACCTGCGAAACACTGGAAAAAATTTAGACAAGAAGATACATAAGTGGCATCTCAAAGTTTGTCGAAATCATGAAGGGATTTCCTTGACCACTTCAAAAATTGTCATTTATTTTTCAGATCAGTCCTCCCATTGCAAAATTCTACAGGTATATTTCGATATGATCGCTGAATAATCATTTAAACGGGGCAACAGAAAATTTTGTCCATCGGAATTCTTCACATAAGGCTATACGGAAAACTACTGCCCATTGCCGACGATGGTGTTCGGTAACTCCGTATTAAGGGAATATACGACCTAAATTGATGGCTTCACTATAGAGGACTGCAATCCTTATGCTTAGACAAAGCGCTCAAAGCGTCCGCACTTTAAACTAGCTAAAGAATTCATTGACATCGGTTTCCATGACGTTTTCGAGTTGGTTCCAACAAGAATGAGATGTATCGACAACGTTGCAGATTCTTGGTTGAGCCGGATCGGCAATCCAATGCTTGCCTATATTACTGTTCAATTTTTTATGCGTTTTTGTGTTTTCGTGTAATTGCCAATTGTGAATAAAACGACTAGTTCAGGTTCCAAGTAATGGAAAGTGCAGGGAAATTTAAGCTGGAGGATGTTAATAGGTACATCCCATCGCTAACAACTGCATACCACCACAATTAACACCACTCCTTCAACGCTTTATAATTTAGAGTTTAAATAATAATAACTAAATTCATACTCCGCTGATACCGCTGCGCTAAGACGAGCAGATAATTGCAAAAAGTTTGCGCTCACCGAAGGATCGTATCCGAAGACATGAGGGCTAACAGTGAGCAGTTTTTCGACGGTCCAAAGACGAATCCAGCCGTTCGGATGGTTTGCGGCTTTAAAGAATAGCACGTACATCCAACGTGGTGGAATAAACCCATCACCAGTAGGGTTCCCAAATGCCTTTAGAAGAACGTCAAACTTTGGCAACGCCGGTTGTATCAAATGATACTGCAAAATTCAGGCATATTCAACAGCTCCACGAACAATACTCGACTGAAACCAGAGAGTTATATGATAAAGGCAACATGAAATGTTACTTCGCATACTCGAAGCGGCACGAAAGAATCTCGTCGAAAAAGTTGGGAAAAAGAGAACAGCAATCCGATTTAACTTCTTCATAACAATGCCCTATAGAGATGAGAATACATAAACCTGATAAGCGCCACTACCGATCCGATGCAAATCAGACCACCCAAGCGCAACGGCTTATGATTAGAACCGTTTAAAGTACAACAAGAGGTGCTCAGAAGCAGCATTTACTAGTAACGAAGAGTGAGTAGTGAAATCCAACCGCATCACAACCCAGGAGAAATTCCCTAGTAGAAATTGAAGCTACCTGGGACTCCTCGAGTGCATTTAGCAAAACAAAGTACTCATTCCATAACGGGCATGAGTCAGTAGAAACGACCGATCGCAGCGCTGCAGCGGCCACCTTTCTCACCAAACGACTGCTCGGGAAGTTCATGAGAGGAGTCGCCAATTCTTTCACCTGGAAATAACCACACTTTTCATTTGAAAACAGCTTTGAGCATTGATCGAAGTTGTTTTTTATACGGCTGTTGAAAATCCATCTCGTTTTCATATCAATATACTCCTCCCCGAATAATAATAAAACGTCGTTTAAACTCTCGCTCGTCATTATATCATTCATTGTAAATGCTTATATCATAACGCATAAATCAGCTTACTCCATCGTCCCTTTGAGTATTTCCCAGGCAAATTAGTGGAAGTGAAAAATTTAGAAGCGTTTTGGAAAATCAAACTTTCCAAAAAAAACGTCTGCTTAAAACATAAGTTAGGTTGAGTGACCTTATCATTTCGCTAAAAGCAGAGATTAGAGAGCGATATTGAGCCAGTTAAGCCGCAAATTTGTACTCGGAGGAAGTGAGAATGCGAATGCAATTATCTGCTTGCACAAGAACTCTCATATGAGTTACTACGCCTAATATTTAGCTAAAACAAGGATGCCCTCCATAGAAAACAGCGACAATCTTAGGAAGCCTGCATCTTTTGTGCGTATTGAGCGATCAAGTCTAGTTAGGCAGTATGTAAATAGCCCACTTACTCATAGTTTGCGGAACCACGCAAAACCCAGCAATGAAAATAATGTTTTTCAAAGAAAAGACTTTCTGAACCTTGCAAATTTTCTGAGCCTGTTAAATTATAAAACTTTTTTTCTTCAACAAGTGCAAGGGAGTCCCTGTCTGCGGGTATCTAAACTATCAGAAAATTTTGAATCTGGCGGATCCTCCAAGTGGGGTTAAATGGATAACCTGTTCATGCGCATCCCTAAATATGGCGTCTAACGGCAATGCAGCATATATCACTCGATTTTAACAAGCAAACATCATAGTGGGGGCAAAACCACCAAATTGCTATCCACCTTGCTGAACTATTTTATTCCACAGTGCTCGTAAGTTCACACTACAGGGCATCTTTGGCACCTTGAAAAACATATTTTCCAGTACTCGAAGCAAAAAGGAACTCAAGGGACGCATGAATACGGAAATTAAGTAGCTACAAATACCGAAGCTAAAGTGAATGCAATTTAGATAAAAACGACGCAGAAATTGTGCATCCAAAACCAGGTAACACACAACAAATCCAAAATAACGGGTCATATAAACTCCAACTCACTGATCAAAGTTGTTCAGGTGTTAATAATTAAGTTGTCTGCAGCACAGCGTAGAGTAACTAATCAGCAATAACTAGTACGTATATTGCTTCCGTGACTGCGTACAAACAACGCTCATTACTTTGTCGTCGATCTCTGAGAAATTGCTGAGGCTGTAAAACTACATGAAAATGTGAACATGATAGAACAAAAACACAAACCTTTTCATCTACCTCTGGCCAGCCTCGACCGCCTACTGACAACAGTATGAGGCAGACTGTATCCATCTCGTCCTTGTCAGCTGTCTCCACAATTCTGTTGAAAGTTTAACCGTATTATATACGTGCCATCTGCCACAATTTCAAGCAAAATATGATTTCAATTACTCATATCTGCTGTCAACAGGAAATACAGAGATCAACATCCAACAGTTTTGTACTCTCGCAACTTCAATTCATTCGCCATAACGCTTCTAATTGTCTTCGATCCTCCCCCCCCCCCTTTCCACGCAATTTTAAAGGTATTTCAGTGACTCATAATGCTTCTGCTCATGCCCACAATACAAGTGCTCCCATAAGCTACACAGCATAAAAGATATGTAAAGGCTACAATGTCGTACATCTTTGCATACCAAAGTGCACCCAACCTCAGCATTTCAAAGAAAATATCATAGATGCGCTGACATATATGAGCAATGTTTGAAGGGTCGTAGTTGCACTGATTTTTTTGACGTGGAATGGTCAACGAACGACGAAAATGAGCCGAAGTACGCAAATAGTGATAAAGAATACGGCTTTGATGATGTTATCAGATGCATTAGGCCCACTTATTTCTGCAATGAACGTAATTAACCGGCAATGGGCTAAGAAAAAATGAGCACAAGAATTGACTAACTGTAGAAGTGCGAGTGCTTCTTCGGCAGTTTTGCAATGTTCACCTAAATTTCCGAAAAACGTCCAATCCTTCTCATCCAACGCCATGTTTACCTTCTTCCTGCAAAATGAATACATCTCTTTAAGTGGAAGAATGCACTGTATATTTGATATCGTTACAAATCAATTCAACTGCAACACAAACAATTATTTTTGTTTTTGAACTCATCATCATCATTCACAGTTAATAATCAAAAACAGTATTCTCTTGTTCCACTACGGCTATGAAAGTGAGCATCATTTGCATTGCTTTCTGTCAAATTTGGAAAATTTTCAGGTCAGTGATAGTATTTCAGGCTTGGGAATAGGTTGGCAATAGACAGATCACAACGTCCCCATTTTGTGGCTCAAGGAATAACAGGATCGGTGGTAAACAGGCCTTAGCGTTGCCTATTCTTCCCGATCCGAAAGAAATGAAAGCATCACCGTACTCATCACTGTCATTAGCGAAATGAAAATTAGCAAAGGCCTGTTGCACCGCCTCTCAGCGCAGCATTTTCCCGCCGTAGTGCCTATCCTCTCCACCCGTTTCAATGGTCTGTGCGTAACTGCGCCGCTATTCCTCCACCCTCCCCCACCCCTTCACCAAACCAGAAAAAATGCACAGATATGCACAATAACGGAAACCTTCCTCCCGATAACCTTCATGCGGTCACATGCCATCTTATCCTTTCTTCTCGCTCCCCAATATTCACAATTTTCAGGACCCTACGCTATCCCTCCCGCTCTTTAGCTGGAGAGAAGGTATGGTGTGGTAACTTTTGGGTTCCCACAGTTTATCTTTTAGCCGCCGCACAGCGAAAACATCAACGTTTAAAACCCTCAGCCAAAGCTCTAAATGAGTCTATCTCTAATCAAAAGCTTTAAGGAAACGAACTACCCGGAAGTTAGATAATGGCTAGGAAAACATAGCGTTTTCCCTTTTGCAGCAGGAAGGCGCAGCAGTGACTTTGCTTCAGTGCTCTCCATCAAAGAACATGGTGGCTTTGGTCGCATGCGAATTCATCTCCGAATCAAACGATCATGAAGCTCGAAGTCTTCGAGATTCACGGGCCCCAAACAATGGATTCCGATGACGTGTGAAGCGAAGGAACAAGAGTTAAGTATCACCTGCTTCAAATAATGCTATCCAGAACCCATTAAGCTTGCGCATCCCTATTTTCAATACGGATATTTCTACGATTAGAGAGTCCTCAACCTCTCCCGGCATCACTCATGGCCTCGATGGATGTCGTGGCTCGGAGGCCTTCGGGCCAAACATTCCTCGAAAGAACACAGCGTTCCACAATCCTTTTAAAAGCTGCAAGCGCACTGCACTTTCCTGTTGATGTGAAGATAAACAAAGCGCCTGTTCATAAAAGGAAGCAGCACATTTTATTTTACATATAGTACCCATTATGAAAAGACCA
Organism: Ascaris suum; assembly: GCA_013433145.1. Lineage (NCBI taxonomy): Eukaryota > Metazoa > Nematoda > Chromadorea > Rhabditida > Ascarididae > Ascaris > Ascaris suum. The sequence continues at coordinate 880,939 of CM024189.1, forward strand.
TATTTTTTAATGATAGCTAAAGGGCACTCTATGACGCTTTCAATGCTGGAAAAGACAATGAATTGCCCCACTTGCTTGCTGAAATAAGCAAAGGCCGGCGAGCGCCTTCTACATCTCTGTGGGTGTTGTGATTTCTTTCCTTTATTTGTAAAGGCGCTGAACATTGCTTCGAAAGTTTTCTGCTGGATTCCATCTTTTTTCTTCTCTTTCTCCTCCCGTTTCTCGACTTCGTTTTTCCGGTGTCAATACGTGTTACAGAAGTCACCACATAAGCTTCCTGGACAATCGATGCAATACTCCATCACTAAAGGTCCCCAACTAGGCCGTCTCCCAACTTCATGGATTAAATAATCTGTAATAGTCGGGCAATTCAAATGCAGCTTAGATGCGAAAGCCTTTGAATACGTGTGTAAGGAAATATAAAAACTAGTTTTTGGGAGCGACACGAAATCACGAAATAACACGTCGTTTTAAATGTGCTCTGCTTCACAACTCAGCGTGCTTCGCCGGAATATTACTGCACCTATGCACGCACATTCTTTCCGTTCCTTATCCTTTCTTCACGAAGTCTACTGCGCGAACGTTGTGGGCGGTCTGCTATAACATCGAAGAGAGAGCACTCAGAACGTTCACTGAAAAAGGATGCCTTCACTCTGCCCAGAACAAAGACAACGGCCACATTAGAAGTTCAAAGGATGGTTTATTAAAACACACCGTAATGCACCAACCTCACCATACTGACCAAACTGTCTGCATGCATCTTCGCTATGGGAAAGTTCGGACAGTCCGACTGTGCCTTTGCGTCAACATCCAAACCAAGGTCCATGTTCGTTCGATAATGGAAACAATCAGCAACGACTCCTTAAAATAAAAATCCATTTGTTCAGCAGTCACTCCAATAAACTCCGTCCCGGTGCTACTCGAACGGTAACCTCGCAATCAGTTAAAGGTGGGCTTGCGGGGAGGGAAGGAGGTGAAAGTGGGAGAGGGATTGGGGGGGGGGAGGGAATGGGCGAGGGAGATATGTGGAAGGAGGCGTTCCGAGCAGGAAACTATCATATTATTGTATAATGCCTTCAACGACGCAGCATCAGTTTCATCGCAAGTTTTGAGCACACGACTGCTGAAGTGAAAAGCGTGTTTGTTTCGCCGTGACAAATACACAAGAGGATAGTGGCGTGCACTCACAATAACCTATTCGGGCACAAAGCGTTGGCAAGTTAGCCCTAAAAAGTAACGGCCTCTAGAACGCGTTTTTAACCACGCCGAAGCAAAGCAAAGATTTGATTTTCCCACAAACGTACAGGTCCCTTACGTATTTTATGCAAAAGTAAGAACTGCAAAGCCTGCTCAACACCGACGAATAGACCTGTTGGTGCTTCTGTATAGCATCGTTTGCCTCAGATCGAGTAATTTTTGCTTCTTGCAACGCTTAACACAACCAGAAGATTCATAAGTTGCTGCTGGCACACCTGAAACCGAATCGACAGGCGAGGAAGATCCAGATTTGTGCCCACAGCGGTACACTGATAAGCAGTTTCACAGCTCAATCACCCGCTGTAGCGGAAAACACTAGCCGCATTCGCTAATAAACACGAGCAGTGCTTTAGTGATTGAAAACTTTGTCAAGCAGTTCAATACGTAAAATCTGGTTACAGCATACAGAAGCGGCATATTATTGGAGAATACAGAAGCTTGAACTGCAATTTTAACGAGATTTTCATGCGAGTTAGGGCTCGCTCCATCAGCTTCGATAAACCGCAACTTCACTAGCGCACGACGGGTAAGATTTCAACCATACCCCCTCAGCGCATGCTTAATTCTATTGGTCCATAAATCGGCACAGATCTCTGATAACCGTTGGTGGTCTCATTTATTCAAAAATAGGCGCAATATCTTTTGTTGACGACAGAGCAGCTCATGCAAAAAGCAGTGCATTTTTTTTTTTCAAGCTTTTGTAGCACTTTCCCTCAAATCATTGATAAATGAAGAAAAACCGACTTGAGAAATAAAATAGTCCAGTGCAAACAACAGCCAAACGTGAATAATTTAACGACAACTAAAAGATTTCAAAATTGAGGTATGAACTATCAAATCTCTCCAACACTTCTATTGTTCATTCTCATGCAACAAAGATATGAATGAGGAAAACAAAGATTAGACACAAATGTAATTCATACAACAATCCTCTAAAACAAAATTGCATTTAGAAAGCAAACCCGTCGAAAACATCGAACAATAAATCGTCGGACAAGTTTCAATGCAACAAATGACCCGCTTTCGCGCACTCGACTGAACCGACCACTCACCACTCCCACTAATTTCAAAAATGATTCTCAAAATCTTCAGAAGTATTTGCTTGCGAATTTGATCCTCAGCGATACTCATTCTGTTCCCATGTTCAATATAGATATGAACTTTGTCGTGGTTAGATCTGTACTGGCTCAGGTTACGGTAGTGCGAACTACACCACTAAAATATTTCCTCCAACTGCGTCGACAGTTTATCAGCTGGTAGTTTAGGAGCGTTTCTTACTCCGATACGGTCATTCGAGGTTTTTTTGGAAAAAAGGGGTCGGGGGGGGGGGGGGGGGGGGACGTGTAGTAGAGAGCTATCGACATAGAAGCAACAACACATCAGTTGTAAAGTTGTTTTCCCGAAGGCTATGAATGAGTACGAAACGGTGTTTGAGTAAGAAGTAATGAAAACACAAAATGGGTTTTATGGAGTGATGCGAAAAATAAAGTGATCACTATTAGAGGTGATGATGTTGTGTCTAATAAAATGGAGGATTACCCAAACGGTTGCATTATCCAAACGCAAATCGCATAAAGGTAATAAACCACTATTTATCTACTGGAGAATGCGCATATGCAACAATTCTCGATAATTCACATGAAACATTGCATGATTCCTATAAAGCATTTTCTGCCTAGATATGTACTGGGCACTGTACTATGCCGGACTTACGCTCAGCGGAATTATATCGTAATCAGAACTCATCATAAAGCACGGCTAATCGGTGACTTCAGCTTTTCCTCATTTCCAGGTGATAGTCCCATGGATTCTGCAACTTTCAGGAAGTTCATCGAAACAACGATCCTCTTATCTTTATCAGGTGGTCAACACGTGAGGACATCGTACTGATACTACCACCAAGCAGTAATACCCATGCCAACACAATACATGAGTTGTTGCCAAAATTTCGATCAGTGTAGTACCGACTTCGAAATTATCACATTTACTGAACCAGCCCCTTCTAATACCCTTCACGATTACAGCAGTTTAAACTGGCACAGGATAAATGCTGTGCTATTACAGGTACAACTGGATACCTAATCCGTCAGCTGCCACTAAAAGAACTGCATAGACGGTTTATACCTTCGCTAAGATGTGGAGTTCTACATTGCTGTGCTTGACGATCTCCAGCATCTTCCTGAAAAGTATACTTTCTCTGTAGAGACAGGAAAAGGTCAAAGAGGGAGAAATGCTATAGCGCTATCATGAACGGCTTATCTCATAGGTAGTGACGACCAGGAAAAATACGATTGTTCCGCATCTTCCTTTGAGGAGATGGCTCCATCCGGCTTCGCCTAAATTGGTGGCTTTAAAACTCGCTGCAGTGAATGCTCTCACATTCATAAGTCAACGTTATTTGCAACGCGCATGCGCTTAAAACACATTTGTTGTTGAGCATTTTTCAATTCCATTTCTTCATGCTTTCATTAATAAGAAAAAGCTATCCACACCTCATTAATAGACCTGGCTGTCTTGAAAGATCAACTCTAGAAATAGTTGTCGATGATTCGAATGAGGAGACCGATATGCAAGCTTAATTACCGAAAGGCTATCAAGTAACAAGTGGAAATATTCGCCAATAAAATGGGAACTCTTTGTTGCAATTACTATTGCACCAACTTTCCGATCAACTGCATAAAAGCACTAAAGCACTACGAGAATTAAACGCGTAAGTTTTTGTAACTTCAAGCTATAAGATAAACCATCTGAACAGAACTCGATATCCCGAAATGCTTCAGGACGGCTACCAAAAAAAAAAGAGAAAGGAACATCCTTTGGCCTGAAAAATGTAATCTTAAGCACTGGCCCATTATGACTAATGACTCTTTCAATTCCTCTCAATATATTCTAAGGTGTTTCAAGCTTTTTTTTCAGCTCGTCCAGCTACTCGAGAGCTTCGCGAACACTTAGCAACAATTCTCCTAGTTTCGTTCATAACTCGTCTGAAAGTCTTATACTGAGGAATTACGCGCAGCAGTACACGTCGAATCGCGCAAGCCTGCCCTGATAGTGGACAGGAACAAATCTGAAGTAGTGTTCAGAGTCTATCACCATCCTCCTTCCGCTGAGGCCCCCGCATAACAATGACTCATCCAAAATTTCTGAGTCATTGTTATGCGGGGGTCCCACGAAGGGGGCCTCAGCGGAAGGAGGATGGTGATAGACTCTGAACACTACTTCAGATGGTCCAAACACGAAGGCCTCCCACCATCTCCACCCCCACCCAAAAAAAAATTCCTCACCACGCAGGGGACCTTCTGGAACCGAGCTACCCGCAGCTTTGGTGGGTTTACTCATCTCTGTTAGGGATTTTTTAAAAGCGAGTTTTACCTTCGCGAGGCTTAAAAAATTCTGCATAGGATCGCAGGAATACGAAGAAACTTTGTTTCGCATTGTGTTGGAAGAAAAATACGCTGAATGGAAACGTCACATAGAGGTGTTAGCAGCGAAACAACAATTCATGGCAAACGTGCATGTAATATTACACTTGAAATAATGAGAAAATATAAAGTAAAATGGGAAATGCTCGCGTTGAACGAACAGCGTCGATAATTTATCAAAATATTCCACTATAAGCAGCAAAACAAGACATCAAAGTTCGATAGAGTTACAAAGAAAGAAAGCGCTGAAATTGAGCGAACAAATCAGCTAACGTCGGAATTGTGCTCTCTTTTTAACTGAAGCATTTCAACGGGAAACCACCTTAAACAAATTTGAGCATCATATACAAATGCAACAGCGAAACGATGAACGCATTAAATTAGAGGCGCTATATCGCAACTTTCTAGCACATCGAAATTCTTTGAATTTTCTCTTTGCGTAAAAATTTCTCCACTTATATTTGGACTGGAATCGAAAAATGCCACGTTTTCACCGCACTCTTCGCAATATAACCTTTCTGCTGGAACTCATTTAACCGAAGTCCTGGAAGAAATGAATCACGCAGGAAGAAAATCTCCTTCGATCTGATAGCAAGAAAGCTTAAATCATTAATTAAGTCACAAATGATATCACTACATCAAAACTGTATTTTCATTTATTTCTCAAAAAAAAGACATTATAATACTAGAATCTTTTCAAACGTCCCGTAGATGCAGTTGTGGGAACAGATCTGCAACAATCCTATATCATGTACCTCCGTCCTAAAACTAAAATGCCAGTACTTTATATTCTGCACCTTGAGTTTTTCTTGTTGTACATGGATAAAACAGCAGAGATTATTTTATTAATGGGCACAATCGACGATAAATATCAAGAAAGAGTGTTTAAAAAATCATCAAAACCAGCTCCGGAATAAATCATTACTGCCTTCATCAAAAACGCCACGGATGCAAATGCCGATGGGCTGATTCGCTAATGTAGATCGTTCACGCGTATTTCGCGCTCGTCGAAGCCCGGTGACCTTTGCGGTATCTTTCAAGAAGGTAGACAGCCAACATCACATTTCCGCATGTATACGATTCACGATTGAAAAACAGCTTGCTTCCGAAAGTATACGAAGTAAAAACGTAAAAAGAACAATATATCAATGACCGATATCAACAACAGTCAAAACATCGGTATCATTTCAGCCTTAATGAATTCCACTTGAGTAAATCATCGCACTGCTATGATCTATAAGAGTTCTGGAACTTGTCACAGAACAAGAAAATGAAAATAGAAACGGAAAGATCGGGAAAAACACACGACACGTTTTTTTTTTGCAACAGTATCATATATCAGTCGTCCAAGCAACAATCATCGTCGGAGTGGGACAATGCACAGTCATGTTCGTCACCTGAGCTGCTTATCACACTAACCCCTTTGTAGCCTGAGTTTCCTGTTTCATTGTGCAGCACCTCGAACTCAAAAGTGCACACTATGTTTGCGTCTGAGTCAACTACCACTTTGTGTATTAATGACTTCTTGATGCTTATGCTGCCCAGGATTTTTAGAAGGCTTGTTTAATAGTCTGCGCGTCGTCAATTCCGTATGGTTCCTTCAAACTCAAGAATGCACTTTTGAAAGATTCATCCTCAAAGTTATCGACTTATGCAGCATTTAACGAATTCTGACATCTTGCGCGTCAAATGTCTATAGTAAAATGCGCTCCAACCGACGCTTTGATTTCTGCTATAATCTTCTCTTTGATATCTTCTAAGGGTATAAATTTAAAACTGAGGAATCGAGAGAACGGATCGCAGATTCAGCACGGCTGGACATTCGACTGGGAAACATGCCTACAGACGTATTCGGTAGAGAAACTTTATGCACCGTTTTATTCTGTGCACCGGACCCCCCTCCCCCCCCCCCCCCCCCCTCCCACACTCTTCAAGCGTTGTTAGCCGTTTCTGACCGCTGAGCTTTCATCAGTTCAGCATATTCAGCTTCAGGTCGCACTCCCAATGTAAGGTAGACCAATCGGCTAGAGATCAAGCTAGAACTACTGCGCCGTGCAAACTAAATCAAAGAAGGTCGTCAAGAGCACTGAGGTAGATGAAACAACTGCCCAGCATGTATCATAAAGGCAGCATGGGGCAGGATCGGGGGAATATAAGAAAGAGATTGTTGTACTTATGTATTCATCCCAGCTTCTAGACTGGTCTTAAGGCATAGTGGGTCTGCTGGTGGCTGTCGGGGTGCGCGAGGTGATCGGCGGCAGCGCGGAGTTCGATTGCTGGATCGTGCCGGTGATTCAAAATATCCTAGTGTCTCCTCGTGTTTGTTACCTTATTGTACAGATGTCATAAACTGTTCGCCCTTATACTTGTGTTGTCTCGCAGTTTATTCGACCGCTGCTCGACAAAGGGTGCAGACCCCCAAGGAGACCTGGGCGACTAGACGAGCCAATAGGGGCTGACCATTACACCAGATGTTTCATTGCATTGGCCGTGTTCAGGTCTACTAGTTCGCCCCCATCGCACCCCCGACACTTATACCCTCTCCGAAGCACTTCGTCAAACTTTGACATCAGGTGAGACAGACTACGATATTTGCCCTGTTTCTGTACACTTGAATGCGAATTATTTCAAACAGCCGTGATATCAAATAGTCAAACAGTACGATACTGCAAATTTAGAAAACGCTCAAGAAATGAAGCGCCAACTTGAATCCGTTTTGCCACTCTTTTATTTCTCCTTCATACAATCGTAAGAGGTTTAATTTTCTCTTGGGTCCTCATTAAATGTCACCCCTGAAGAAATTCATTTGCGCGCATTAAACGGGATAGAATATAAAATAATCCCCCATATATCCCATAAAGGACAATGGCACAACAAATTAAAGAGATGAGAAATAGAGCAACCGCCCAATTATAACCGCAAGAACGGGAAAACGACAATAAATAGACCCGAAGTGTGTCCGACAGCCATCACATCCAACCAATTTCGCTGAATACCTGGGACAGAAAATTCAGCCTCACGTTCTCAGATGAATGTTTCGTTTTCTATCGCAAATAGTAAAATCACTTCGGGACCAAGTGCTCAAACTTGAAACTGAAAAGCGTAGCAGTACTACTTTGAATCTCTTCCGGATGAACTATATATTTTATCGTGAAGTCCAATGAAAAGTAGTACGATATACCTGTACTAATTTCCTTCCGGTGAATTTCGAAAAAACCGATGATATATTATTCTTCTTTTACTCTCGTAAAGTGGGGCTATGCTGCACTCATACTGTATATGCGAATTTAGATTTTCTAACCTAATCTATCATACCTGATTGTACAATAAGTGAAAATTAGAAAAACATTTTGGACAAGGATATCACAAAACAAATATAACGTTGCTTCGTTTGAGATTTCAAGAAATAGATTGCGTTATACTTCACCATTTTGAAAGTATTTTAAACTGCGCATATTTTAATATCGGGCATAAAATTTGCATAAATTATGCAATTTGCATAAGTAAGTTCATCGAGTGTAAACTTTCATCAGTTGGATTAAATTATATTTGAGTGTCAGAAAATATACTAAGAGTATGCTATATTTATGCAACATTACTCTAAAAATTATAAATTAGTGATGTGATAGCTAGTGCTATAGTGATAAACTATAGCTATGTGATAGGTAGTGACAAAATATAGGTAAATTATGATATATTATGACAACCAGATACCTTCCATAGTTCTTCATTTCGCGCATAGATAGCAGAAAAGTGAGTCTTCGAATACTTGTGCCTTTCACACATCTATTCCGCATACATCTGTGCCCTCCGCACATCTATTCCGCATACATCTGTGCCCTCCGCACATCTCCGCACTCTTCCGCACATCTATTCCGCATACATCTGTGCCCTCCGCACATCTATTCCGCATACATCTGTGCCCTCCGCACATCTATTCCGCATACATCTGTGCCCTCCGCACATCTATTCCGCATCTCTGTCCGCACATCTATACATCTGTGCCATCCCCACATTTATTCGCGCATTTTACGAAAAATGCGTGAAAATATCACAGAGATAGTAGCAGAAGATGAATGCTGAGAATGCTATCATAAATCAGCATGAAACACCGTCAATGAAAATAAATAATGAAGTTTTTATTCGTCAGAGAACAAAAACGGATGTAAATAACAAAATGAAAAGAGAAAAAAGAAATGAGAACATAGCATACGGTATGAATTATAAGTGAGAGAAATTATTCGTTTAGTGAAATAAATGATATGATACGTTGGAGGAATTAAGACGACTCAGAGAAATGAAAATATCGTTTGCCAGGTTAATTGATCGCTTATCACTCTGCGTTACTTCCGTTTCCGATTGTATCTCGAAACAGCTCACGGTTAATTACAACTTACTCACAAATAAAAGTACAACGATCCGATATCCTTAAATTCCATAGCTGAATTTGAGATATGAGATTCTATAAATGATACAACTTAGAATTGGAAACTATGAAATATACTGTTCAATGGGCAATTTTTATCAAATATTTGAACGATATGGAAGAGTAAATGATTAAGAAATATAAGTAAAGAATTTTATTAATGAATAGTACAGCAGCAATTTATACGATATATGAGCATATTCTATATATATATATATATATATATATATATATATATATATATATATATTATATATATATATATATATATATATATATATATATATATATATATATATATATATATATATGCAAATGCGTCATATATATGCAAATGTGGATAATGACATTCTGCTTAGCAACGTTCCTGCACATCTACAGTAGAGAATTTGCTGGTCAAAAACCTCTCACAAGTAGTTTCTTTCAGTTACTTTGTGTCTAAAATATAGCGAGAACGAGAGCATTTTTGAGTTGAAATAATTCCATATTGAATCGACAAGTGGAACTTCCTTACTCTATCAATCAAAACACTCCTCCTTTCTTCTTTTCACTCATTCTTATCCTCTCTATTTGCTTCTCAACTTTCTAAAAAGACTCTGAAAACCTTGAATCCAAACTACGCCTAGACAGGATATGATTGAAGAAGAGACACTGCAATTGTTACGATGGAGCGAACGTGTTGCGAAATGATTCTCCGATAATAATGATTGATAGATGTGGGTTGGCTGTTGAATAGGCTGATTATTTATGATTTTTAGTGGGAGCCATTTGAGCGAATTCTCAAGTTAAGAGCCTCATCTTTGCGATATGTCTGTCACTTAGACATGAATTGTTTACCGCCACCTCATCGTGATATGCAACGATGGAAACATTTGCGCTTCTCATTGATAAGATTGATCTTTACGTTGTCAATTGATATCAGTGATAACATTCGACAGCCTTATGAGTTGTCAAAGCAGACAGCGTGCCCACTTCCCAGGAGAATCAGTTCATCTTTTTTTTTCCTCTCTGCTTACATAACGAAACGCTCGTAGCGACCATCATTGAGTAGTGTTTCAAACAGCTTGCTTAGAGCTTACTTTCATTGTTCATCGGCTTCAAAAAGAAAACGCATTCGTTTCAAATATCATCATTTTTGCACTCTTATTTCTGCTAATTTTTATACGAGTAAAAGTTCTCAAAATTGCGGAAAATTACTGTTAGGATATTTGAAGCGATTTGAATATTTATAACTTTCATTAAGAATAATATCTAAGAAGTAAATAAAAATGTAATTTTTTATGCAATTAATATGCAAAATTTAATCGTTTATGCAAAATTCATCATTCGTCGATTAACGTTTCGTAAATTTAATCGTTTCAGATGACATTCATTGCGATAAACCATTTGAAATATCACTCTTCGAGTTGATTGTCTCATTTTTCGAATATAATTCGATGTTTATTTGCAATATTTTTTTCCCCTTTAGCTTCCTATTTCGGCCATCTTCGAAATTGCTCATATTGTAAAAAGAAAATTGAAGCGTTTTCCCGAATATAGTTTTATTAGTTTGGGAAATTGTTCTTCGTTTCTTACATCAAACGATTTATAATCAAGTAATTTCGATAACGCAATTAATTTTAAGGCAACCTATGTCATTATTAATTGTGAGTATACTGTTGGCGATGCATTACGGTAGTCGTGCAAATGAGATTTGTTCATCTGCATTCCCAAAGGCCGACACCACTCTCCTACTCGAGAGGATTATTGAGAATTACGCTTACGAAGAAACATTCGTCGATTCGTCCGGTATTAGTATGACCGCGCAAAGTCATTACCGGATCGTATCCATTGGTTAGTCGTCCTCAAAGTAATCTTGCAAACACGACTTAATGTAAATTTATGGACATGACAGGTGAAATTTAGATGCTGAAATGGACAACTTGCGAAAAAGCGGAGACTTTCAATAAGACTTTAACGACTGTATCAGATTCTAGTGATTCTGGAGTTACGAATTTTTGGAAACTAGATTTGAGCACAGATGTGCAATCTGCTATTTTAAAGTCATTTTTCTGCAGCGTTATTCGCAATACTGAAACCGATATTGCAAAAATTGGCAATTTTTACATTCAGCCTTAGTATTCTGCAGGATATATATATATATATATATATATATATATATATATATATATATATATATATATATATATATATATATATATATATATATATATATATATATATATATATATATATATATATATATATACCCTCACCTTGACGGCCTTTTTTGAATTAAAGAGTCGAAAAGAGCACATTTTGGGTAGAATTTGTCATATTGATCAAATGCAAAAGGCTCTTCCGAATGATGCAAGTCTTCTATGCAGTATTTTATGTGAGATGATCAGCCTTGATACCTAGGATGATCACTCCTGGACCATAGGAGACCATCGAAATTATACCACCCGGAATTTAAATTTACCGAATTCTGAAGGGTGATCATTCAGGAAAAATTTTATTGATGCGAAAGTTGAGAAGAAACGTCATACTTCCCGTCAAAAGTCGAAGACGGAGTGGTGGCGAAATATTTGACGGGGCGGGGCTGGTAGAGGTTGTTTGATGTTTTAGAATGTGCTGTAATCTGGAAGAAAAGCAGAGGGGGGGGGGGGTATGCAAATGCATTCAGCAACAAGCATACGTAAATGATTCAACAAATGCTATCGTATTTTGTATGCGTCATCCTGTCGGCACGCTGTCTAGTCCGATTCTCTCACATGACAGACGTCTGCAAACATAGAGCTTTTCGTAATAATCGCTCAATCAAGGGTGTTGAAATGAAAGAGACGAGAGGTATAGTCACCTCCACTATTTTTAAGAGGCAATGATAAAGCGAATGGAATTCGCAAAAATTTTATGATCGTATGTAAAAGTGCAGAAAAAATTCATAAATATTGCACGTTTTCGTACACCTGTCCGTATCGAACTACACCTATGTTTCACCGGAAAGATCAATAGGTGGCATATTTTCCGAATCGAAACCATTCTCAAGCCGCATATTGATTTTTTCGATACCGTACTCTTAGAGTCACTCCTTTGTAGTCATCAATGGTTCCTCTGATCTCTCAGATCTCATAGATGCCTCACGCACCGAATGTTTGATGAATTGATTTAGAAAACACTGAAATGAAATGAAGATTGCTCGTTTCAGAAAATTGACACCGATGAGTTCTATGTTGAACCAACATTCGAAGTTGGTGAATGTACGTTTCGATTCGAGACGAAACGCTTCTTTAGAATGCCAATCTATGTGCATTCATCGCCTAATGAAGAGGCATATGTGTTCAATCGACTTCATTTCCGGTGTCCTTCTCAGACAAAGTGTTGTGGTCTCTTTTGTTGCCCTCAAGAGACGCATACTATTCAACAGGTGAATAATATCTATTACGACTTCAACATCGTTCGAGTGTTTGAGAAATTTTTGCGAAATCCGATTATTCTATGCTCGCTTATTTTCTTCGAGAAAAAGAGTTCATTTAAAGCACATCAACGCCCGAATTAAATCATTAATCTGAGGTATCGAGTACAAACCTTCTTAAGCACTTTTTTATCCTCATGCTCGATATCTCATGAATGTGCCACTTGATAGCTAATTCCCACATCAATGACGTCGAATGAGTGCACACTTAGTTGTGTCGATCTGCATACCTCTTTGGTAGTTTCCTTAGAATCTGCGAACTGAAAATCACGAAAATTTGTGGGTATAGTTGTATGCCGCAGGTAATCTCCTATAGCGTATTTCTTGTCAACTGTCAACTTCAAAATAGGTTATAGCAATTTAAGAGAGGAAAAAAGCCTGCATACATTTTATGCCAGGTGGCGTTAACTCAAGAAAAATTTGTCACCAAATGCGCACCTACATTCTGCTCACCTCGTCAACCAGTTTCACGCTTTACCAACATGACGTGAGATATGGCTATCTTGATGTCTTTCGAAATATTCAACCGCTTTCATAAATAATCCATAAAAGATTCGTTTTTCTGTAACTCGACCCGTTCAAGATTTGTACAAAAACTCTTGAGTCAACGTGGTCAATGGAAGCGCTGCCGTGGTGCAGTTTATGCGCCTCGAGTCTCGTGATTTTCTGGCTTTAAGGCTTCCAAGGGTGAAATTATCGAACAGATAGCCAGAAAAGAACACATACAAACACATGGATTCATAGATATGATGTCGCAAAAATGCGGCACAAAGACGACCCTTTTAGTAATCACTGAATTAGTGCTGATGAAATTACTCTGCTGATACCGTTGAAGGTATGGAGTATGCAGCATGTAGCTTCTGCTGACTGGCTGATTGAATGCTTCATACAGCTAAAGGTGTGCTACCTGCAAAATTAACATGAGGCACACGACGTATCATTTCAAACTAATATACGAAGGATAACTCATCATCTTTTTGAGGTGGATTCACCGTCTTTGTAGATGATATAACAAGAGACGTCAGGTGCTCACTAATTACCTCTAAACTCACATTCGCAAAACCATCGCATCACGAATATGCGACGTGCAGAATTAATTTAAAGTTACCTTTACGTCAGGTATCCAGGTGTTACTTCTGTTCACATTCTACCTGCGTTTATGCATCGGCAATTTATCTGTATGTGTACGTCCATCCAGTGTACAACGTTTCGTCATCCTCTCCCAAATAATGCAGTGATATTGATGCACGAAGAGAAATAAAAGAAAATAGACAAATAGAATAAACAAAACAACAAAACGATAATGCTCATGTAATGCTCATAACTTAAAGAAGCTTTATATTGTTTAAACTGAAATGATCGTGCACTCAGCGAGGTTTAAATTCCGTTGACGGCCGTCTGTTATTACGAGGCGAATTTGATTATTACTGTGCTTCTTTGGGTATTTTTGATAGGTGAGAAAGAGGTTTTAGTCGAAATAGAAGCGTGAATGATAGAGAAGTGACGCGAAGAGTTTTGAAACAGCGAAGCAAAATGCAACGCAAAGAATTTTGTTGAAATCGTCTTCGAGAGTTGTTTTTTTTTTTTGCCGAAAGGTTGGACGATTAACTGAGAAGAAATCTTTAAGAAATTCGAGTGAATTTTTTGAGCATTAATTATCTGTTACCTAGTCCTCGTTCTTCATTGAAACATTCTCGCCTTCTTCACCTGGTGAAATTCACCTGGTGAAACCTTTTCAGCTTCTTTCATCCTCAGAAAGTTGATTAATATCATTCTCACACATTGGCCACTGTTTAAAGTTTTTTGTTCGTTCTATCAAAAAAAAATCCGAGTCGAGCATTCTTCATTATGTTGTCCTATTGACTTGTGCCAGTAATATATATGACTACGGTAACGTACGATAGGCTTCTTTGACTACGCACTGCCGACCAAGGTAAATTGTGGGGAGACAAAGTCCGCATATAAAGCACAAAGGTTGAGTTGTAAATTCAAACTGCTCGACTGTCAAGCATGTGGGTAATGCTTGTTTGATGATATTTCATTTAAAAAAAGCCTTTATTTGAGGATTTTATTGCGTTATCATCACCGCCAACAGACTCCAGTGATTTCCGACGAATCAACGATGGTCTACGCATCGAACGTTATGGAAGCATATATTCGTTGGAGAGGCTATCACCAATAGATGCAAATGAGCGTGTTTGTGTTTATCGTTTAAGCGATGAGGATAGCTTACGACGAACGGTACGCCTCATTAGTGAACGAGCAGTTAGTCTTTTTGCTTATTTTCTTTCATTTCTTTTTTCGTGAAATCTATCGCAATAAATCATTACTTTTTCGAAAGTAGTTATTATTTGATTTAAAATGCTTTAATCAACTTTACCGCCTTCATAGTGAGTATTTAATTTTAGCATAAATTTACATATATTTCAAAGATTTATTGATTCCTTATTTATCTAAGAAATTTTTTTTTTTCACAACTAAACAACTATACTATGATCTCTGTTCAATTTATACTATGATCTTTCAGCCGAGAGCGATTTACTTCTTGTGCCCGCTGTCGTCGAAATGTTGTCAGATGAAATGTGCATCGAATAATAGTAGTATGCAAATGATTGAATTTGTCGCTAGTCGTTCGATTTCGAGTCGCTTCAGAGCGAACTCAATTCTTCAAGCTTATCAGGTATTGCGCTTATGTACATATATTATATAGGCATACCTTTTTCGAAGTTAACAATATCTTCAGTTCAACATACAATGGCTGCCATAGTAAAATTCGCTGATCAATAGTCATTGCCCGCTTAATGAAGAAACATATAAGGTGAATGTCGAGACCAGATATTCATCAAGTTCATATTAAATTCCGAGTGAATTCCTAAAAGGCATACATTTCAAGAAATGAGCATCTACCTTTGCTTTTTTTTTTTACTCGAACATGCATATATGTAAAGAATGCTTTTACGTATAAACGTTTATTTATGTGTATATTAATATGTTGATCGCTCAGCGTAGTTTTCTTTATTTTTTCGAACGAAGCGTCTTCTCCTTGAAGTCGGTCGATGAGACTTACACCTCCTCTTACTCGTTACCGAAAATTTCCGCCGCATATTTCCAATTGTTCGGTTGATCTGTCACGATTGCTACACATATTAATAGTTCATTCTTGAATCTATGTTTTCATTGTGTTTATAAGCTAACTTTGGCGTACATATGATCACCGATTTGATTAAAGAAAAAGGAGATTGCAATAGATATTTTTGTCTTAATTGTTGAATAGAGCCTGTTTCCAATGGATAATGTTTCATGTAAAGTCATATTGGAGTTTCCTTTTCCGGAGACGTGAAAGAAATAGCCGCTTCATTATTTATTGCTCAATTTTTCTTTTTCATTATTCTATTGTTTGTTGAATAAATATTTGTCTGCTTGAAATTATTTGAGAAGCGATAGTTAATGAATGTTTCCTTCCAGGTATACCTCCTTTATTCGGTGGCATTCGTTTTGACAATAGTGGTGGCATCATTCGCTATATACAAGGTGTACGAAACAAGGAAGTTGCTTAAGCGTGAGAGGCAGTGCCTTCAGCGGCATATAAGTCAAATAAACACCGATTCCTACACTCCTACCGACAAATTTCTGATGTCCCACGAGAGCGATCTTGTTTAGTGAAGTTCTCTTTTTTATTGTTTTTAAGTGTTCAGCGATACTATATAGTACACTATTGTAGTTATTGAAGAGTGCAGCCATCCTGAAAAGATTTCATTTGCTGAATTAAGGTTGCCTTAATAATACACTCTCGGATGTAAAACCTCTGCCTCACGCCCATTCCCTCTTCCCACATATCTGCTTCGAAACTGCGCAACAATTTTTCCCAACTTTTTTTTTGAGAGCTTCCATCACCTTTAACGGCATTTGCTGATATGCGTCCATGACACCCTAGTTGGCAGCATATCTATCCTCACTGAGAGATCCTCACTTGGTAAGCCTACCGCCATATAAGGAACCCTTTAAATACATCTATTCAGCATTGGTGTCAGAAAAAGGAGAGATTGATTTAAAGCATAAATATTCTATCATTGAACGTCAAGAAATGTTTCTTCGTGAATAGGAGTTCAAAATCTCTGTGTCGATTTTCGAAATAATTCGTCGATTTTTTACACATTTGAAACGGGGAATTTCAGAGATGGAAAATTATGGGAGCAATTTTCTCGATTGGCAAATTTCTAATTGTGCGAGTTGTTACAAGTCGCTAGAGCTGATTAACACTGACGATATTTTTGTATGGTATATGTAAAGGTTATGTAATACTACCGGAGTATACAAAATTTCGTCGCTAATGGACTTTGATAGAACAATGATATCGAACCTAGAATTGTCCATTCCTCCACTTGGCGGAGCAGTCTGCGCTCCTTCCCTTTTCGAATAACTAGAGTTTTTTAAATCATGCACTGTTTTTCCCTCTATATTCGTCCCCTCAGGTAGGAAGGGTCATCCTTAAATTTCAGCATTTTCAATAAATGGGTCGGAGACGGAGCATCAGAGGCTTAACGCTGCCAACATTAACGACGGTATTTCGGAATTTTTTAAGAAAATAAAGTGAAATCATTTCAGTACACTAATTTCCTGCACCCGCGGATTTTTTCATCGCGCACATTTGCTGATCATCAAAAAAAAAAAAGAAACTAGCAGACCACAAAAATTCCAAAATATTCAATCCTCCAGCTATAAAAGCTGCCATGGAGAAATTTTCGCTTCAACATATCCGCTCATACGTCTGTAAAGATACCCATAAAATTTCTTCCTTGGTTTCTTTCCTTCTCATCGAGAACTAAAAGAAATTTGAAGCCGATTTCAGACAACTCTTAAGTGTGAGGCTATAGAATGATTTCATTCATTCCATCTGCAAGCTTCTCTCGTGAAGCGCATTTCCTTCCTTGTAGTGATTCACGTTGTTGCGTGAATCTTCATGGTTTGTTGCGTAGTCGTCTTCAGACGATCAACTTTTATTAGCAAAATAGTTGCTCTACTTAGATGTACATTGAATTCGCAAGCTCCCATTTGTATGGTTTGACAAATGGACGCATCAGCGTTTTATATCCTCTTCCTCCTAACTCATTGTCCTTCCTCTTCTCTTATTGCCGAAATGAGCTAAAACAAGCTTATGTAATCCACACATTGATCCCTTCGTGTGTGGGCACCTCATAAATAAGGTTGCCCGGGAAGAATTTCAGTGATTTTTATGCGGCATTTCCCTCTTCGAGATTCTCATCGCTTTATTTCCAGTTATGAACTGTTCGTGCATACTATGAAAAACTGAGCGGTTCTTAAGCATTACCGAATAGCTCTACAAGCCGTTTTAATCGGGGATGTAATTTCACTCATATACATTTTGCTTGCCCTAATTGGTACATTTACCTCATATTTTAGCGATATCTTAATTTCCGTTTCAATATATAAGACGGTGAATTGCTTGTTTATTGTCATCAATAAATAAATGCCATGTATATTTATTAATATAATTGCGTGAATTGTTTTCTAATCGAATATAGCGCTCTTAAACGTTTCTAATCAGCGAATAAAAATATCAAAGAAAGAGTTGTTTGCGATCGAAAGAATGAGACTATATTCGAAGATCGCAAAGAATAAACAATTAACCACACCCTTTATTATCAATGATAGGAAAATTTTTGCATTTATTATGTTGGAAATGCTACGCAATAAATATCTTTTTCATCATATATTATTAGAGCGTTATTCGTAGTTCATATAAGCTTTTTTTTTTGATGAAATTATATAATCTTTGTCTATTTGATACAGTCGTTTTTTTTATTGATTGATTAATCTACTTACTTGTAAATGATGTAATTATAATTGTAAGTAAATGTAGTATAAATGTCGGAAATGAACTTGTAATTGTAAACGTGTCAACGAGTTATTGTAAACACCGAATGGTTAATACGAAATATTAATCGATGTGTAATTTTTCTGCATTAATAGTGACGCAACTATACTATTGTTTTCATGATGCAAAATGCAAAACGATAGTTGATCTCGTTCATCAATAAGCAATCATTCCCTAACAAAAAGAGTTCGTCATCCTAAAATTTGATTAATTTTAGTGTTAGGGGGGGGGGGAGAGGAACCTGAAATAGAGGAAGAAACCTGAAATAACAGTAACCACAAAAGCGTTGAAAATATCAACGAGATGATTTCATACCTATTATTAACGAAGATTCTATATATTTGCCACTTTGTTTCTCTCATTTTCGATAACATTTTAACGATGTAAATGGTTGTTGAACAGTTATCGAACATCTAATTTATGAATGGAATATCGTGCTTTTATGGGTGCTGTATTGATTTTCCACTGTTTGGCGATCACCTCTTAAATAGAACACTCAAAATGAATATCATAGAAACGAAAAATGAGTTGCACTGATTAGAGAATAAACGTTGCGACTGAATTGATATAGGATTAAGATTCCAAAAAAAAGGTTTTTTTTTTTTTTTTTGAAATCCTCTCAATGTGGATTTTAACCTCAAAAATTTTTTACTGCAATAGCGATATGAGGAAGAGGGTGTTGTAGATAACCAAATAACCTTCTATAATTTACGTTAAACCACCACCTCTTTTGGTAATATTTTACCGCTTTAATCGGGTTAAGTTTACCGAATTTTCTCATCTTTAATTTATATATCATGTACATACATATCATCATCGTTTTATAGAGTTTCAACCTTGCTTAGTGACCTCTTTGCGTAATTTTTACATATTTTACGATACAGTTATCTACGATTGTAATTACCATATTTGTTGACCATATCATTTACACTTCTCTATTTCATTAATTTTAATTATTATCACGTATGTAAATATTATGACTATCATTAGCATAACCGTTAAATTCATTAAAACTCCATAAATTGTACTTTCTGTTTTTATCTTTACTGTTCAATTTCCATACTTACTGTACCCGCTGGAGGAGGAAAGCCCTTATGGACAAGAGTTCTTAAATACGGAGGATCTCTCTCTTAAAAAAAACGTCAAAAATTCAAGTCCCCGGTATTTTATCGAAGGAAATATGTTGTATATATTATTTCATCTTTTCAGTTATATTGTTGCGACAATGAGAAGGACAGAGAGAGGGAAAAACAGCTTCGTGGTATATTAAAAAAAACCCGAAGCATGGAGGCAAACACAAGAATATTTTGAACCCCAATCATTCGTCGAAGATTCCTCGATTAACAAGGAGAGTTTGAGGACGGCGAGAGTTCTCGAATGAAGTCTTGCACTTTTTGATGGTGCGAGGAGCTGTTGATTGCAGTTTTGAAGCTTTTAGAAACTGAGAGGGTGCATGATGAATTTTTAGCTATCTTTTTTCTTCACTCAGTCGCTAAGCAAATTCAGAGGGGGACGGGGGGGGGGGAAGGAAGGGTTATTTGCGTAGACAATGTTAAGGATTCCTCAAGCAGCAATCCCAGCTTGTCCCAGAAAGCCATCCACGACTTGCTGCAACAGCCCAAATCATAGCGCCTCTCGGCTGTCAGCGACGAAACTTGGGCCCATCAAGTATTGACAGTAGTAATCCTAAAGTAAAGTTGCATCCTTAATCAGGGTTCACTCGTACTATATAACCACATCTCGTGCACATGATCACGCCAGCCTTACCTAGATGAGCTCTACCTTGATAACACCTCTACGACAAATATTATAGCTTTTTTATCCTTTTTTTTCTCGTTACACCGATGCTGGATCTATAAGCCGGGCATGCTCTACCACTAACACACATCGATGCAAATACTCTATGAAGAGGATCGAAGCAATTGAAAGGCACTTTACTAGGTGTATTTCCCGTCAGCTTAGTGCGTCTACAAGTTGGGATATTTCGATAAACTTGACGGGATTAATTTGCAGTCATTAAAACGAGGTCTCTTTTGTTACGATAAAGTCATGAGGTGTAAAATCACTCACATCTTCATTGTTCTTCTTATCGGGAATGTTTTATACTAATTTCGTTAGAAATCTGCAACAATTTGGAACATTTCCACAGCATTGCTTGGCTCAATGAATTTAATAATTACGAAAAGAACTAATGATTGATGAATTGTAATGACCTAAGGGGTTTTCAATCCTGAAACTACCGTACGCTTCAAACATGAACTGACAGATGTTACGAATGAGGGCATTCACCTGAGGCAGGTTAATTATTTCCCGCCCATCGTTTCCTGTGCCGCAAATTGATATTATTCTTATCGTTTTTTTGCATTGTTTTTGCTATACGAATGAACTGCATCCTTCTCATTGCTAAATACAATTTGCCGTGACAACTTTTTAATGACTTTTGTATTTTTAATTTTCCACAATGAAAAAAAAAACTTCCGTTGCATTGTTATGTACCCGCTGTACTTTCTCTTTTACACATCCCCCAATGACGCCTCTTGTATTTTAGACGCTTTATATTCTTGTTTTGACCAGTCGACCTTCCGCAGGATCAACTCTGACTCTCGTAAGCGCTATTCCCGACCACTGAAATAAGTTCCCCAGAAACCTGATGAATCCGATGTCCGACTGAACCCGAATTTTAGTGGTTGCCCACTTCGAGCGGTCGAACGTGCTGTCGTCGGCATTTCGATTTCCCTTGCAAGACATGAACATACTGGGGAATTGTTGTGTCGCTTGCAAGTTTGGACCATGTTCGTCAAGTTGTGTCGGTTCCGATAAGAAATTGGGAGGATGCAGATCTGTACGCTCGGCATGTCGAATCCGAGTGCGATGGTCAAACATGTTCGACTAGCCAAATGATAGCGGTGGCTTTTTTCCACCGGAATCTCTTTTTTTCCCCCATAAATTAAGGGAGCTGATGATATCTATTCAGCTATGCGAATAAGTAGCTACAGGATATGTGGACATTGTTTATGAATGCACTATCCTTTTATATACTCTCATAAATTTGCATATGCAAAATGCATCATTACCATGTGTTTGTGGCAAATATATTTATGCGTATCTGTGTATTTGCGCGATAGTTTCAAGTGAAGAAACATGAAGAACCTAATAGTTACGAATTAAATGCATATTATAAGTGTGTTGAAGAAGGTATAATATATCTTATAAGTGATTATATCGATAAATTTCCACGTTGATGAAAAAAATCAAATAGAAATATTTTGAAAGCATGAGGAAATTTGCAAGTATTCCACATCAATCACTGCAGAAATAAAAGTTCCAAATTTTAGGTGATTTGTGCGATCGGTCGATTCAATTAAAAGACAAATGTACCATTCTGTATGTCTCATTATTTACTAGTAACTTATAAAATTGATCACTTGGAATACATACCGCATATTGTACTTATACTTTGAGCATATTTTTCCACCTATGTGATGCTTGCATGTTTCTTGCTGTTTGTTGAAAATTTACAAGCGTTGTTTGACGTTTCGATCGATACCTGTGACGGCCTAATGAATGAAACCTGAAAGTTGCGATCTTTAGAACATTTTATGAACTAGAGGAAATAGTTGCAGTTGATGATCTGATAGTATGCCGTGTTAGTGTTTGTTTAGTCGTCGCAATCCGTCGAGCCGCGGAATCTACAACTGTGAAATCGATGGGGAAAGACCAAAATTAGCCAAAAAAAAGGTGACATAAACAATGACGAATGGCGAATGGCAACTCTGAACGTGAACGATAGATAGATAAATAAAAAACCTAGAACGTGAATCATGAGACTTACCTGATACGGTCATAGTACGTTTTTCTATGGAGGAAATTCCGTAAGAGACTATCGAACGGTTCATGGCTGTCGTGATAAGTGATACGAGGTTATTGCAGGGTTCCATGAAAAAGCGATCCGCAATCGATAATGATGCAGTGCTGTGCCGTCGATACCATTCATTTCACGGTAAGTGCTTCCCGGGAATCTTGAGTTCGATCTCGTTACGCCCGACGAAACCTTCTCAATATACAAAACATAAATGTAGTGTTGGAGGGTAGGCTTCTAAGGATCGCATATGTGGTGATATATTAGAATATGCCTAGCCTTGGTTATGTCAAGTGGATAGCGGATTTGGAGATTAGGGAAAGCTGAACATCGCTTTCATTTCATCAACGAGATGTTCCTTACTCTTCTGCTTGCAGGATCTTCTCTCTATCTTTCTTACGTTCTTTGAAAGAGAATTCATGAGGAGTGAGTACGTTCGTTGATATGCAGTATAAACTATATGAAGCATTGACCGTTGAGGTGATATCTTTGAGATGTCCTCACCTTCCTTTGTCCTCACCTTGCTTGAGCTTACCTGTACCCATCAAATGAAGCCATAGTGTTGTTCACTAAGATCCACAGCGGGTTCATGTGAAAAAACGCCGAAGTCCGACCACGAGTACCTCCATGCAACAGCTGAAGGATTTAGAGCTTTACCAGTGGTTAGGGGGGCCATAGCTCTGCATGAATGCTTCAGCGTCGTTTTATAGAATCCCATATTTGCCGTATTTGGGAGTAAATTTTTCAGTTATCAGTGCACAGGTGTTGCGAACTTTTTTAATTGTCTTTACTCATATTTTCGTAGAAGAATTTGGCTTTTTGGGAGACAAGGAAAGAGAATTTTACTCGTTTTAATATCTTTCCAGACGAAAAGAATAAAATCTTCTTAACAATTGCCATAAAGCTTGAAAAATATTCTCTTTAATCGAACTGGAAAGGGAAGAAGAGCTATGATTATTTCACGAACATATTCCTCTTTGGCACATCAATGCATATTTTGCAGGTAGCGGTATTATTGCTGTTCGAAGTAGGCACTCATGCATTCGACGCTCAGAGTATTGAAAAAGTCACTGACCACAAAAGCTTTAAGGTTAGTTGTGCTTTTATCCACCAAATCACTCGATTTCAGTGCAATGTAGTTGACCTGCGAGTTGAAATTAAAGACTTTTCGATTCTTACCTTTCAGCTTTATCATCACGGATGAGAGGTATTCGGTAAACGTTCATCATTCTACTAAACTGTATGCCGAATGTCAGTTTCCATGAAACACCTCTTTTTCGTTGGCTGACGAATGCATTTTGCCCGGAGCTGCTGCTAGCTATTTTACATCATCGTCCATGTGGTTTAGCGTTTACTCATCGAGGCATCTTCGTTCGAGAAAATTACTGAGAGTTGTAACACCAATGATCGTTTTAGATTAGGTCGTTGTGTAAAAAGTTGCAGCATTGGTTGCTGCTATTGGAAAATGTTGGAGGGGAACGTACCGATGACTTTATGGATCAGTAAAATTGCTGAATTTGAGAAGCTCTAGACAGAAAAAAAAGCACAACAGCAACTTTCCAGAAAAGGGTTCTTGACTAATCGTCGGGTGGATGTCAGTTCCTATCGCGCCGTCTTATCGAGCGCGGTCCCGATCCACTTAAACGTCACCTTGGCCGTTGCTTATCGGCGTCAGGAGCGTGACTCTAATTGCTAAGAATGTTTCTTTCAATCAGACGATATTTCTGATATGCCACTACTCGTTTTACTATCTGCCGTTACACCGGGCATTCTGCATCTGTGATCACAGCACTGGGCAGTCTTCGATTCAGTAGTCCAAAATTGAATAACCACACCTTTTAATACCCACTAATAGAAGAGGAAGCGAGCAACGCGCATCCATCACTGCACTACAGATCGCTTAAAAATACGGCAGTTTACATTGAGAAAGGAACCATGTTGAGGAACCTCGCAGGATATTATTCAAAAAGAGGAATAATTCGCCTTGCTCCATGATGGTTGGTGAGGTCAAATCTTTGGCTGGTTTTTGTTGAGGAAACGAGATATAATGAAAATGCAGCATTATAAGCTCCGTCTTTTGTTTAGAGTAAATCCAATCTAAAGAACGCGCAATGCCTTGAAATCAAAATTATTTGTAGATGAAATGAACTATACACTTCGCAGAGCACATAACGACACTGCAAAAAATGGGCAACGTAAAAAATTGCGCGATATATCTCTTGTGTTTAGAGTATAGCAAATTCAGGGTTTCGTCCAAGACAGGTGGCACCTTTTTCCGGTTCCTTCACATATTGCCTGTTAAATGAGCGTCCCATCCTCTTGGTATGCTCCACGATTAAGTGTCTAGTACACCGGGCACGTCGAATGTTATTACATCCATATGCAGCTGTGAGGTAGGATTTGTTGAAAGTTTTTCGTTTTATGTTGCAGGGACATGGAAATGCTTTTAGTGAAGAACTCAGAATTGAGCCTTAGCGTCAACTAAATGCTTGTAGTTTACAATCACTAGTTCATAGCGCAAGAAGTGCACTAAGTCGGCTCATTGCTGATAGTTTCGCTCATGTCTTCTAGTCACTGTTGTCTACGAATCGATGGCACTTTCTTATCAATATCGATAGGTTTTTATGAAGTCAGGTTCTGTTCTAGCAACTTGATGACATTTACATACCACTTATATAGGAGAACAAGTATTTCTTTGTCTCTTCGAAACACTCGATCACTCCTTCAAGAATATCGCATTTAGAGAACAACGTTTTCAAGGAAGTAGCCAGTCTTAATCGTAAATGCGTTGGCTAATTATTGCCTCCGAAACTATGAAAAAGAATTAATAAAATAAATTAAAGTTAACGATCGTGACGCATTGTGGTGAGTGACGAATTCACCGACCCGTTCTAATTTAATTTTTTTTTTGTGCATCCAGCTTAATTTCATCTTTGACATCAGTATTGCCTCTGAATACGTCCATTTGTTCTTTTGAACGACGGCATCCCGTTTTCTGTGTCATTTTCCCACAGAACGGACGCTGGAAGTTTTTACGCGAATTTCTTACTCGGCCGATAGTCTTTTTAATGGGATCGGCTTCTTGGCACACGTTTTCCTCATTTTTATTTGCACTTTTTAACGAATATCTTTTCTAATTTTATTTACAACATTTTGTGGACTTAACTGAATTCCTAGGTAACTTCCAATGTTGATCGGCTATTCTTTTGCAATTATCCGATTACTACGTTTTGTTTGCAGAAACTATTGCGGGTACGAACTAACATATTGGTACTATTTGTCGATGGTTCATCGGATAAAGATGCCTCATTGAAAACGGTAATTAATGCGTTCTCGGAAGCAGCTGCTCAAACTGTAGGCATTGGAACCATGGCCATAATCGATTGCCACAATTCAGATGGTAAAAAGCTTTGCAAGAAGCTAAAGGTTCAACCGCAACCATTTCTCCTTAAGCATTACCTGTGAGTTTATGGCACTTTCTTTCTCCTTAAGTGGTAGTTAATTTCACCGTTTCGTAGACATCCGTTTTTTTTTGTTCATGACAATGGCGAATGAGAGAAAGACCTCTGTTGATCCTCTCTCTTCCGGCATTTCTTTCGGCTTTCCGCAAGTGTTATTCGTTAGCGGACTCTTTGGTCTTGCTTGTTCTTTTTACAAAGAACGCATTAAGTTTTTCTGTTCCATTGTCCATTGATTTCTTCCTGCTTGAGTATCGATTGGTTTTAAGTTTGCAAGGTAGGTACAGGCACTTCCAGAAATCACTTCCATAGCCATTGGCCTTTTAATCTTGCGGCCTGTCAGATTTTCCACTTAACGGGATTTCGTGTAACACTAGGAGCAAAAGTTCTTTTTTTTGCAAAAAAGCATCTTTTTTGCTCATCGAGATGTCATTTAAGGTGGGAACTCGTACTTCCTCACTGGCACGTCTAAAATACCTTCGAAAACTGAACGTTCCCCTCTCTTCCGTAAAGGAATTTCTTGGCATTAGCCGTTTTGTATGTTTCTCTAGTCATTTTCTTGTTTGATTTGCTGTGATGTTCTAAGACGCAACCACTATCAGCTTTTCTTAAATCTTTAAGTTGGTCGATTCTTTTCCGCTTTGGCATGTGTTATTTTCCGACACGAAGTTTTTATCTTGAGAAAGTTTTTGTTCGGCTGCGGTTAAAAGCGTACTTTGTTTTTATGCATCTTAAATCTTAAATAGTGCACATTCGTCGTTTCCTTCTATAAAGACATCTAATATTTTTGTCTTTCGCTGCCTGAATATCGATTACATCAGGAGGTAGAACTGTTCAGGACCATTGGTTGCTCTCGTGATGAAGAAAACATGCTAGAAAATAGGTTGAGAATAGTGTGCACTGAATACGTTGAAATTAATGAATACTTTTGCAATTATGATGTATTATATACCTCACATAATTTCAAATCACGCAGCAGTTTTATGTGGGATTTAAAGGGTAAACCTTTTATCGTATTCCGTGTGGTCGTAAATAGTCATGTGCCATGTACGAGTAGAACGAAGTGGTTGTACGACTTTCGATTTGAAAAAAATATTCCACCGCTATGCGCTTTTTAGATAATTTAAAAAGTCACTATTTCAGCAATGGCGAATACCATATGGATTATGAGAGGCAGTTGACGGCGAAGAGCATCGTTCGATTCATGAACGATCCAACAGGTGATATTCCTTGGGGACGAGGATCCTAGTTCAGCCGCTGTGGTACATATCGGTAGGTGTTTTTTCCACAAATGCGAAATTTTTACGACTCTCTCTTTGCCCGTCTGAGTTCGCGACTTCCACCTCAGACTGAGTTTAAGCCAAAGTTGCATTTTTTTCGTAGCATGATACTCGTGCCGAAGTTTGAGTACCGCTTCTGAGCATTCTCTGTGGAAATCCCTCTCGTTAAATAGAAATGAAGATGCCCTTATTAGTTAAAGTAAACGCTCGTCTAAAGCAGTGTTGCTTTAATCGCTGGAACATAAACTGAACGTGATAAGCATGTGAGGTTCAATAACCAGTTCAAACGTTGCAAGGTTTCACAGCGATAACGTTAGACGGAAAACATAAAATGTGAGACAAGAGACGGATGCAAAAAATGTATATGAAATGGGCCGATTATTGGTAGCGGCGGTTTATGGTTTTATGATGATATACCGAACGCAGACGGCTAATGAAAACGGAGACATTTTTTACGTAAGCAAAAATGGTAATACTTTATTCAAATAGGAATAATCGTGAGGTGCAACGAATTGAAAACAACATTTAGTTTATAGATTTAACGGAAGAGGTGAAATCGGTGAGACCTTCGTGATTGGCTTGAGGTAAACGAAAAAAATCCATTGGTAATCCAGAAAAAAAGTCCAGAATCCAGTTCAACAACCTCATAAATATTTCAGGGGCTTTTGAAGTTTGCACTTGAGAGAGCTATGCAAATTGGAGTTGCACTGTGAATATATTGCCTTTGTTGTTGCAGCTGATAGAGCCTCATTTCGGAAGTTGCTCGCGATGGGTAAGCCAACTTTGGTGATGTTCTATGCCCCGTGGTGCGGCCATTGCAAACGACTCAAACTGAGTATAGGTGAGATGTGCTCATGTTGCTTCGTCCTGCAGCACCTGTTCTATTAAAGGTGCTATCCACATTCAGCTCATACCATCCTTTCGCACATTTCTTTTTTCCCTTGAGAGAGAGAAAAACTGCGGGTGATAGTGAGATATGGGGGGGGGGGGGGGGGGGGAGGTGGAGAAGGGATGACCATACTGGTAAAGATTGAAAAAAAGGATTATGCGTTTGGCCGAGGACAAATTGGTTTCAATGCTTGTGTGGAATGCTTTTTCGACACCATTTTTGCATGCGTATTGCTGTCAGGAAGTTGGTGCTTGCTTGTTAAGGTTGTGATTGTTCATTACACGAGCATAGTTCTTACACGTTGGTAATTTTTGTTGAGTGCGGCGGCGAACGAGCTGCGAGGTTCATTCGTATTGGCAGCCATCGACGCCACACATCATAGTAATGAGCAAGTGGCGAGCGCATTCCAGGTGGAAGCCTTCCCGACGCTTCATTACTTCGAGCGAGGCGAACACAAGTTTCGCTATTCAGGCCAGCACTCTAAGGTTAGCTTTCAATTCATCTTCACTCCTCGTCGTTATAACATCACCTCCACGGTAGGGTGTCCCATTGAGCTCTTTTATGATTGACCGCAGTTTTCAGGAAGGTATAATAGCATGGCTGAAGAATCCCACCGAAAAACCAGCAGCGCAAGAACCTGAACCAGATGAGTTGCTTGGTCGGATGTGCCTTCTGAAGTTGTTCACCTTGGCGATGAGCAGTTCGATGAATTTATGGCGTCTCATGCCAGTGTACTTGTCATGTTCTATGCCCCATGTGAGTGGGTTTTGTTTTTCAAAGAGTTCCTCGAATTTTTGGCTTTACTCAGTATTAGCGGTGGATCATTCAATGGCATCTACTGCATCCACTTATGCGTGCACCTATCTTTCTTTCATTGATGAAAAATTTCACGGCTTGTGTTATTAAGGAGGTTTACCGTTATCCGCCCAAAGGCAGCTGTGCCGTCAATTGGCTTATTCCGTGATTTACTTGCTCATCCTTACTTTGATTTTCGCTTGGGTAACAGCCTGTGGATTCAAAAATGAGGGAGAAGAAATCGCCTCTCTTAATATATGAATATAGTGCTGTTCTGTTGAGCCTTTACCCTTATGATGTTTTTTTTAAAGTAAACGACCGAAACAGTGGGTGATGTTGATGGTCCTTTTCACAGGAATAGCCTTCTGTAGTGTACTCGTAGGATTTAACTAAGAACATACCAGTTCTGTCGAGAAGAAAACCTATGAAAAGGACAGCAATGTAGTGAAGCGTTTACGGGGTTTGTCGTCTCGTTGCTGCCCCTTAAAATGACGTTTAAAAGCCACCAACAAAAATTTGCATCCAAGTCATATAATGCCATAACTATGAAACACTACGGCATATGGATATTGCGATGGAAATCATATTGGGCACCTTGAAGTGGAGGGGAAATGCGGGAAGCTGGTTGTGTGAATGCTTTTAATTTTATTTGTTTAACACATTTGTTTTGAGGGTGTGGTCATTGCAAGAAAGCGAAACGGAATATGCGGCGGCAGCTGAATTGTTGAAGAAAGAAGGCAATATGGGAGTTTTGGCAGCAGTTGATGCCACAGTGCACAGGTATGCAAGCATGTTTAACGGTGGCTTTCTCTTTTTTTTTGAACGGTGCATTTCTTTCTTTGTTTGTCGCTTATTCCCACCATAAAAGACATCTATCTTGCCCGGAAGTTTTTGAAACTCTAATATCGGTTCGGATTTCGAAACCGAGGCACATATGATATAGCGACTCAAACATCGAAACGGAATCCGGAAAACACCTTAGAAACGCCACTGTAAACGGCAGTTTTTTTTTGCAGGAAAACCGCTGAGAAAGTCGGCGTCGAAGGATATCCAACATTCGCATATTTCAAAGACGGAAAGTTTGCATGGAAAATAAACGAACGTACCAAAGATGGATTTTACGCTTTTATGAAAAAGTATGTTGCATGCTCGGGCTTCTTTCTTGGCATTTGAAAAGAAAGTCAAGTTAATATGATGTTCATGTCGGATTCAACCTATCTAGATTCAGTGGCGACGATCCGAATTCGCCTTTTAGTTTCTCTTTCGATAAGGCAAAACTTTCAATTCCGTTAGTCTTTTATTGGAAGGAGATCACTGATCACTTCATTGATGGTGCCTGTATGTATTCCTACTCCTTATGTAGTCTTGCTCTAGGTTGAATTCGGGCTTCATCTCTTCATTCCTTCATTCATCTTTATGAGGCTCTTTTTATCCATATTATCTTTTAAATTTCCTTTCGAGTCTATTGTTCGAGCAAGATGTCTCTGAGCGTTTGGCTATCGTTGATGGATGGCCACTTCAAATGTTGACTGCTGAAAACAGTTTAGTCTCGGAAATATACGTTGATCTATCTGATAAGTTCGCGGATGATGCATCAGTCAGTTACAATTAACTTGCTGCGAAGAGTGGTTTGTTGGACCATGAATATATGTCAAAGCCTCTTGCCATCTGATGGCTATGAGCCAATTTAGGGCTAATTTTTTTGCTCATAGAGATGTCATCTACGTTGCACAAATTTCAACTTGCCCCATGAAAAATTAATTCGCCAGTAAGAAAGTCGTAAATTATGATCAGAAACAGTGAAGAGGAAAATCAGTCCGAAGTCAGAACGAAGGGGGGAGAGGAGAGACGGGATAGGACAATATGTGTATGTGTAATATGAGTTGTGCAAACCTTACATGGGAAGGAAAAGCAGCGTAAAACTATGTTTTCATCGTCCAGCAGTTTAAATGTTTTCATCATCGGATTTTTCTTCTAACTTTAGATGACAGGAATTTATCTTTGCAAATTTGAGGTCATCTCATAATTATTGTCGTACTTGAGGTCAGTGCCATGGAAAGTATATTGATCTTCCCAAGTATCTCTACAGTTGATCGCTTTTGAGATAACCTCAAAAGACAACCTACGATTTCAGTCCTGTTGAACCACCGTCACCCGAGCTCCCTTGGAAAATGCAAGAGGGCAGTGTGCTTCACCTCGATGTCACAAATTTCAAGTCGGAGCTCAAGAAGAAGAGGGACGCGTTGGTGATGTTTTACGTCCCATGTAAGCCCTGCCCAGCTTTAGAACATTTTCTATTACGATGACGACCTTTTCTTACAAATTGATCATGCTCTTCTAATATTTCTTATCTCTGTATGTGTTAACCATGTCTGAGATAGTCCCAGCTCGGAAGCCGATTCCAAGCTGGTATCAGAGGCAGGCCAAAAATATTATATAAAAGAAAAAAAGGGATCCAGAGGGGGAAAAATCAGCAGAATAAGAAAAAGTCTCGTTCGACGACGTACCTATCTGTCGTTAGCCGTGGTCGCAACTATATCCAGATATTGCGAAGGAGGAGGGGGGGAAATAAGTAGTGAACTAATTTACGAAAAGGAGGGTCTGTCAATCGGTGGCCAGAAAATATTCTTCATATTTGGTTGTGTTTTTTGGAATCGGCAGATACAAGTTTTGGACCATCAGGATGAGAGGAAACATCAGTAATAACTGCAAGTGGAAGCAGTAGTAATCTTTTTGGTTGTATATTCATTGGTGATTCGTTCTTAGCGCCGTTCCGCTTAGTATTTTAATGCTTTATTTACAACTCTTTCAGAAGTAAGAAGTTGGGTTATTTCAACCCAAGTTTCATCGGGCAAAAATTACAATTACATATTGTAGACGATCAGTAAAGTGCAAATATAAATTACATTTCTGCAACATTCTTCATGAACATTTTCGTCATTTAGATGCCTTCATAACTTCCTTCAAATGGGCAATCTCAAGTTTCTGTTATTGCCATAGCGGATGCCTGCAGGTACCTTAGAGTACTTTTGCCCGCTAAGGTGTCTGTTGATTCTCGTTTTAGAGGCGCCGTTTTGGAATAGTAATGAATGGATATGCATGCTAATTTTTGAAGCCTATTACCTGTATTTCCGCTCCCAATTACTCTTACCTCCACCGCTTTATTTTAAGAGCGCATCAACCGGAAGCATTCACATTCAAAACATTGTTAGATGGATGTTGCAAATGAGAGTGTTCCTTCAGGGTGTCAATTTTGCCAGAGGGCGAAACCGTTTTTTCTCGGAAGCGGCCCGTCAATTGGCTGATGAGAGTCGTATCGTTTTTGCGGCTATTGACTGCACATCGGAGATATCATTGTGCCGTGAATATGACATTCAGGTATTAGTTGTTTTTCATCGCCTTACACTGATAGCTGATTGTCGGTTCGTTATATCTCAGAATCAGATCCATTCCAAACAAGCGAGTCTTGCAATTGCCACCTTAGCGTGTTTGTTGTAGCATCATCGGTTTCCGTTTCGGCTCATTGTTGACTAAAATCATTTCGTTGATTCTCTTATTATCGAACTCGTCCTACGAGAGTAAGTAGTATGGCTGGCGTATCGCTTTTGAAAATTCTTAACGGGCTCTTTAGTTTGCATAAGTTTTGCTCATCAGCTGGTATTATTTATCGCCCGAAGTTGGTGCGGACTGTTGCTGATTCGAAGCGAAGCTTGCATGAACAACTCTCTCACTCTCTCACTAATCCTAATCGGGGCAATTTTCTAGACGTAGAGGGAGTGAGCCACAGTCAGGTGATGAAGAAGCATAAGAATAGCTGAAAGCTTCAAAAGGTTTGGAAAAAGTCTCTCGAGAACTTGGAAGTTCCGAGGACTTTTCTAGTACACTTGTAAATTGTTAAAGGTCATCGTTGCCAGCGCACCAAAGTAAGACAGTTGCAAACTATTTTAGGTTTTAATCTTCATCTTCCTTGTGGGAAGCGATCCCCGGCAACCCGGCAAATAGTGGGCAGCAATTTTGGGCAAGGTGATGAGTTCAGAGTTTGTCGAAAATTTAAAGGAGGCAAGGTTGAATGCTATTTGAAGGTAATTGGCAGTTCACTTCAGACTGAGAGGTTCTCCTAATTGTAAGAAGCGTGTTACTGGGAATGTCTTACTTGATCATGAAAATCTTGCAACTTCACCTCGCAGTTTGTGCTGTTAGAGCCCTCAATTTTAGTCCATGTTACTTCTAGAATGCTCAATCTGCCATTGGTTTAGTGCTGTTCCTCATATTCCATTACGATCGTTTCAGCGTCTTATGCTATCTCATGTCAATTTACAACTTTCACCATATAATAGCATAAGTTATTCTATTCTTTTATAGGGCTATCCCACTATTATTTATCTATCGTATGGTAAGAATCGAGTTGACTATGGCGGTGCACACGATACGCAATCGTTGGGTGGACTTTGTGAAACAGGCTGATCGAAAGAATGCGTAGGCGTTTTTGTTTATTTATTTATTTGTTTTTATATCGTAAAGGTAAATTTATAAATGAAGATCTCGCATTACTAGAAGGAAGAAAGCATTCTGCAGAGTATGAGGTATTAGCCGTTTAACTTTCAATAACGCAGAAGTCCTGTGCAAGACTATCACCATAAATTATAAGTGAAGAGCACTACTCAGTGTATTTAATGCGTATCTCCATTTTTCAATGAGGCTTAAAAACTTAAAAATCCAATATCAATGGCATTATTGGACGAAAATAGTTTTATTAAAATTGAGGGGTGGAAATCTGCGTTATTAAAAGCCCTAAACGCATTTCCATATAGCGAATGAGGCTTTATATTGCTACCTTGATATCTTTGTACTAATTCATTCTTTAATCTATCACATTGCATGCAATTTGTTACCACGCGGTTTTATGAGTGCTTCCAATAAATGGAGCGTATGTAGTGGACATAAAAGCAACAGTATGAGCAGGTCTTTGAATCCTTGAAGCGTACTTCGTTTATTTCCGTTGGGGGGGGGGGGGGGGGGGTCTTTTTCAGTTCTACATCAACATGCGCGCTAGGTTATTATGGAAAAGGTCTTCATATTTTCGTGGTTAAACTTTGCATTCCAGAGAATCGTCATCCGACTCAGAGCTGTCCTTTGTGGATGCCGTAAAAGTGATATCGAAGGAAACCTTGATGATTATACTTCTTCTGGCGAATCGATCGTTATGTTCTTTAAACCATGTAGGTGGCCTTTTCGAAATGCTATTGCCCAGTTACTTGTTCATAATATTCACGACGATTTTCTCGTCAATAATGGCTCATTGTCTTATTAATGTCAATATTATTTATTCATAGGTTGACATCCCATTGTATGACAGTTGTTTTGCAACTCTGAGTTGTGCCTTTCCTGACCCCTGCATTACGTTTTCACTTGTGGCCTTGTACATCGCAACCTCTCGTTTTAGTTCTTTCCTGCTGCGTGCCAATTTTTTCCTTGAAAACAATCTTGGCAAATATTTCCCTTTTTTCCGTGGCAAATCGCAATAAGTGAAGTACGTAAATGGGGAGATTTATGGGGAAAGTAATTTGTTTAGTGTCAAAAAACGATCCCTTTTCTAAACGCGAATTATCCGTTGACAAAGATGAGGTTCTCGTTGATTCACATTTCATTTTATCTGCATTGCTGGGAACATGGAGTGCACTTTCGGTTTCTTTTCCCAGAAAAACTTAGTGGTTGGAATCATTGTATTTTGCAAATGAAGCGGCGACAAATCATATATTACAGCACTCTATCGTATGAACGCCCCCGCTCACATCTGCCCCTACCAATTGTCTTGAAAAGGTTTTCCTTCGCGTAGCTGTAATAAGTGGTGCTTCGCACCAGTGAGGAGTTTTAGGGTTGCTCGTTTTTGTCATTAACATTGAAGGAAAACTCCCTTGTTGGAGATGAGCACCCTCATAACAAAGCATATAATCTCGATAAAGTGCTGAAAATGAGAGATTTGGGGGGGGGGGGGGGGGGTGAGGGGAGCGGAGAAGAAGTCGAATTTTTGAAATGAATCCAGTTAATATTCTTTATAGTTTCTGTGAATAACCAAATTGAGATTATTTCAGCGTGCAAAAAATGTGAAAATGCGAAATCGGCATTCAATGCAGCTGCGGAGAAAGTGAAAAGTGGCAATTTTATTGCGGTTGATTGCACTCAAAATGAAGGTATATTATTTTTGCATTGAAATGCATCGATTCGAGCAATTTCTAAGTTTCATTCTGCAGATATGTGAAATCTGAGGCGCATATCTTATTCGGAAATCTACGCAAATACTGCTTGATTAAATGATCCATTACTTGAGCCGTTTAGAGTTAACACAACAGCTCGGTCACTAAGTGATATCGTAGTTTTCGCAATGGTTGAGAACGATAATGATTTTGGTGATATTTAGGTCAGCTGCTTATAAAGATCAAAGGAGGACATTACGGTTACAGGTTTCAGGCGTTAGCTTCTGATGGCCTTTACGTAACGCCGGGTGCTCCTAGTTCATGTTTGGATTGCCGGGTTGATGATTCGTTTTCAAGAACAAAAAATTTCAAAGTTATGGGTTTACTATGATTCCGTGGTGGGTGGAAGCCTATTCGAAGAATATTTGAGGCGGGAGAATGCACTTCCGCATCGAAGAACCTTAGCTGTTTCAAAAAAAAATCTTCCATAGGTATGAATTTAGTTTATTTGCATGAATGGACGCTTTCGGACTCATATGTTTGGTGATATTTGTTTGGGGGGACATTTTTCTGATTGAGAGGCTGTATTTTTGTAATGCCGGAGAAAGGATAAGCTAGTGCAATTGAAAATATTAAGGACTTGTTTTGAAAAATAATTGTGCACATTTATACAACAATGATGAAGCATCATATTAAACTGTTTTTTGGAAGCGGTTTCTTTCTAAGGGAAGGCGGAAGCTCATTGTTTGTAGCATTTAGAGGGGAGGATTCAATTCAAAGGGATCTGCGTACATACTCAAGCAATGAAGTGTTCACGATTACAGTGGACTGCAAGTGGCTCTCTCTTTTTTTTTTGATAAGCAGACAAGGTGATTAATTAAGAAAATAATTTCAGGTTTGTGCAAGGAACTTCACATCGAGAAGTATCCGACTTTTAAGTTTTTCACTAAGGGTAAGGCACACGACTACCTCGGGGAACCAAGCTTTGCTAATTTCATTAATGCGTTTGCGCTAACGAAACCAGCTGAGCATGCCGAGCTTTAGCTGGGTGAACCCTTCACTGAATGCATTCCACTTCGAAAAGACTGCAAAATTTCTATAAGGGGGGACCATTGTTTGTTCGTGTGCTGATCTTTAGACGTCTTACTATTTATATCCTACACAAATGCAGTCTTGTTGATACTTTTAATAATCTCCGAATTCGTTGAGAGGAAATTTTTTGAGTAATTCGGGGTGCCAGAAAGGTATTTCAGTGAGAGTGGGGTGCTTCGAAAGGGTTAATTCTAGGTGACGAAAGGTTTTTGCAGTTTGAAATAAAGGTCGTTTTCTTCAAGGTTCTTTCTAATAATTAAGTTCGTAGGATTTGCTAACGGATACAGTCTGGGACAGCTAGCCAGTAGTGTAGCCGATAGGAATACTACTAAATGCGATAGAATTTCAAGGAGGAAAAGAAGCTCCGTAAGACCAACGCAGTTCTGGGGGAGAGGATGTCGGATATCGAAATCCGGATGTTCCGGATGTCGGACATCCAATACATCTTCTACCTAAATTCAACCTTTCTCTGCCGCATACAATTATTTATGATGATTCAAAAAAGGACCATTTATGTAATACAGCTATCTTTAACGGTTCGAAAGAAGATCGTATACAGTTCATCATTTTTCTGTTGTGATTTAATAGCACATTTACGGTTTATTCTTAAGTGCCTTGTTGAATGCATTTTAGGCTCATTATAAGGGACGTATCATGGTGCCACATGTATTGCCATGCGTCGTTGTTTTATTTATTTAACCTGCCTGTTGTAATGTCCTG
Source organism: Ascaris suum (assembly GCA_013433145.1). Classification (NCBI taxonomy): domain Eukaryota; kingdom Metazoa; phylum Nematoda; class Chromadorea; order Rhabditida; family Ascarididae; genus Ascaris; species Ascaris suum. The sequence goes on from CM024189.1 coordinate 917,681, forward strand.
AATTGTTGTGCTAAGTTTTTATTTACTACCTGTTGCACGTTACACATTTTATGTCCCGGACAGTTGAAAAGTTAAGCCCTGCAAAGCAAAATGTGATCGATTTGTGGCGATATTTTTCAAATACTTCAATGCTACTATCATTTCCGGCCTCTGTGCCTACGTTTGTCAATAAGCTCCTACAGTAGCATATCCGACATGCTTTAAGTGATGCTATAAAAGTTGCTGAAGTACCAACAGGACGTTTTCATATGGAAAGTGTTCCTCATGAACTGTGTAGTAGTCCTCAATATCCTAAAATAAAGTCCCCTCATTGCATAATATGTGTTGTTTTGTGCATAATATCGCGAGTCGATATCTGATACTTGCAGAGAGTTTGGTGTTTTAATTAACTCTATAGTAAAGCCTCATGAAACGTTTGTAGTACCATCCACACAACATCTTCAAGGCCTCTTGGTATTCCAGTCACTGGCTATGCAGTACACTTTTGTGGGTTATAATACGGTATAACATGCACCGACAGCGGTGTATCCCATAATCTGCTTGTCTCCGAGGGGTTCAGTGACTCTTATGCGTAGTAAAATAATACCACGAGATGTGTTCAAGGGACAGAAGGAGTTGCGAGGGGTGCCAGGGAGCGAAAAGAAGGCGACAAAGGTGAGGCTTATCCGCCGTGGGGGTGTATGGTCAAAAAGACTTCAATTAGAGGAAGGAATGGGGAAGGGGGGAGGGGATAGGAAGTCAGTTAAGAGATGAATAGAAGTCGAGTTGAAGACCGATCAGAGTTTTGCACGCTTCACAGCTATCTCCCTTGTTGCCTGTGTACGACAGCAGATGTGCTCGGTGCATTACCTACCAGTACAATATATTTTGTAGGCAAAGAGTGGCGTTTACATTTCATGAGGTGTGCAGCAAAGTGGGTCCCAATATTGCGCTTCTTTCTTTCGCACAAGCTAGAGGTGTCTGGATAACCGGAAGTGGGGTTTAAGTCGAGATATGGCGAAGTGAAGAAGGAACGATGAATTGCTCAGGAGCAGTGCATGCTTGTTAGTGCAAGCTGAGATAGCGTCAGTAGTGAGCGTCAATTATGGAGACACATACTGGGGTCGTAATTTTTCTTTCCATGACTCTTGATGAAATATCAGCGTTATGTGTTAATTAGGAGCAGGATTCGAAATTTATGTGATGGACCGGGAAACGTCCAGAATATGCGGAATGAACTGGAGTTTTCGTTTTTTTTTTGGACACAAACTGGGAAAACTTCTTCGAGGGCTTCAGTTAGAGCAGTGGGCAGTTCTCGTGTTAGACTCCTTAGAAAGTCCCCCGGACCATAACAAATTATAGTGCCTGCACTTTGACTATTCGGTATTATCAGTGGGCGGCAGGTACTCGGAGTCTGTTTGGAATGACCGCTAGTCCAATTCTGACTCTAGCGCGATGGGTGTTGGCCCTCGAAAGATTTAGTTGCAAGTGTCGCATAGACATCAAAAGAAGGACCCTCGGAAGGGGGGGATTCAGTGACGGTGTTGACAAGGAGGCTTCAGAAAGCGCATTAAAAGCGCACAACAACAACACGCATTATGATATGCTGTGTGTGCGTGTGGACCGAAAGAAGTGTCAGCGAGGATTTTAAATCGATTTAATTTTGAGGTCTGTCATCAGAAACGACGGGTGTAGGTTATGTAGAATGCCTTCAATACCGCTATTACCTGAGGTAGCAATGTAATGCCGAATCCTATGCCGAACGTCACCGAGCTCGAACGAGCCTTCCGCATGCCATGTGGAGGTCGAGTACGGTAAATAGTCGATCGTTTCAATACTCAACTTTTGCTTGAAGTATGAAGTTTATTTGTGAACGAGAGTAGAGAGGGGAATGGCAGTTCAACCTCCTCCAAAGTTTTTTTTCAGTCGGTCAGTGGGTTAAAGGGGGGGGGGGAAGGGAAAATGCTGCGGATGTGTTCGCTGTCTCTTCTTATCCTCCTTCCTGCTAGTTGCATTTGTTGTGCTTTAATAGCACGGCTTCATACTTAAGACTGTATTTATTTTGTCCTGTTCGAAAGAGTTCACTGTCCCACCACACCGTGCACGAACACATTTTGCAGGTGCCATTACAGGACCAAAAAACTGGTGCTGTGCCGAGAGGCTATTGGGGACTGCGCACCGACGAAGGGCCCTTGCCTTACCGACGTTCTTCATATAACATCCCATCTTTTGAGTGCCAGGGTTAAGAGATTGATTGCTTCTCTTCGAAGAAATATGATACATTCATACTTTCAGCAAACTAGTCGTAACTCACCGTTCGCCGCATTTTGTTTGTTTTTCTTAGTTGTTGTGATCAGCCTTTGTATTCCAAAACCCGGTGTTCTTTATACGAGTCGTATAGAATATTTGGAAAATATGTTTGATGGCGGCCCAGGTTCTCGCAAAAGAAGAATCTGTGGCACGGCCACAGGATTAAGGAATTAGTAAGTACGGATTCCTGCTTGAGTGGTAAGATCACGGATCTACTCTTGTGTCCAAGACCGCATTTTGCGGCCGATCCATAGATTACCCTATTTCGTGGCTTGACCACAGCGTAACGCTGTAGTTGAGCCATGGATTCCCAATGCTTCGTAAACTTCTTGCAGCAAGAAGGGTTTTTATGTGTGCGCATGTGACGCTTAATAGCTGAGTGCAGAGCAGTTAATTTCACCCGCCTTCAGAAGCGTCTCCAGTTTGTGTGGACGTTGTTTCTTGCATCGATGCAGTGCTCGTCATCGAATGAGTTCTTTGTGGCGCCGACTTCCTCGCAGCCATCCGGTTGGTGAATTTGTTGTACGACGCTTTTACATCATCTCGAATATTGCCCCTATGGTTGTAAAGACAGTTGCACTAATTGTTACGACTATTGGAAAATTAGTGCCCGAAATAGCAGCTATTGATGGGTGGTTTTAGGCAAATGTTTTCCTGAGTCTTTCGTCTCCTCCCCGTTCCTTTGACGGCCTTCTAATTAAAGGTGAGGGAAGAAGATCGTGATATCCATAGCAATCTCAGTTCGCGACAGGGGTCAGGAAAGTGAGCATTCACTTGTGAAAGAGTGCGAAAATTGCGCAGGAGAGGGATGGAAAAGGGGGGAGGGGGAGGAGGGAGGATAAGAAATTATTGCAGATGGTATATGCAGTTGAAATTTCAAGCAGCGGCTTAGGAGGAGTTCCTCTTCGTGCTCCAATGTAGGCTATCGTCTGAAATTTCATGTCACACAATATCAGGATATCGTTTATTGTTTTTCCGGAATTATTGGGTCGTATTCCACCTCTCGTTTCTAAAATTCTTTGAATCATGTGATCGCGTTTTTCTTCAATGCATTGAATTGTGACGTATTTGCATCGAGTACCGCTTGCGTTTATCTCGTTTATCTCACATCGTTTTGCCTTTCCATAATTAACGATTGAGAAAATGTATATTAAATAAGCGTCAACATAATGAGACACAAAATGGAAGTTCATTTAACTGTGTGTTGTATACTAATCGTTGTATCGTATCGTTTTTCTTGTTACGTAGCAATTTATCCGCTTGTCATGTTTCGCGATTGGTATGTTGCAGCAATTTCCGTGTGTAGATATTTGAGGGAGGAGGAAGGCAATTTTGTAAACGAGTCTTCATATTGTATTGTCGTTATGAATGGTCTTTCAAGAATCCAGCAACATATGTTGGAACAACTCTCAGAAATTTTTCTCCGTACTGATTCAGCGAACTCGATATCAGGAGTCAATTCGTCTTGTAGATCGATTCGGGATGATGGATTCATTGTTGATCGACTTGAGAATTACCTTTAATGCGCACATCTTTGCAAAGCATGCTATAAGTGAGACATTGATTCAATTACCTCACTTTCCAGGTGAGAGTCGAGTGCATCCTCATTGCTCGCTGCCGTTTTATCCACCACATCAAGTGTCGTCGCACCCAGCTCCGTTTACACAACAGGTTTCTCTTTCAATAGCGCACTCCTTTTGTTACGATGATAGACTTTTTTTAATAGTAATATACAATAGACGTCTACTTTATAGTATAGATTTTTTTGCCATCTTCCTTCCACTTTTGGTTTTGTTTCAATTAGCATACGGCAGTACAAGCGTTTATACTGACTGATGGTTCTTGATGATATTGTTAACGGCGCATTGAATATGAATAATGTGCAACGAGCAGTGAGGAGGCACTAAACAAAATCGTTCGCTATTCGCAAACTATGAAGTGGTAGGTAAGTTTGAGGCGAATAGTACCTGGTGACATATGCTCGTTTGAAGAGCATTATTTTCCGAAGCATTCTGGGAGGGGTCGAGGAAGTGGAGGGATGGGCGATTCCTTTCCCGCATTTGAAAATGTGGAGAGCACTTTTGGAAATTCTCTCGTTGGAAGCCATCACTACGTCATATAAAGTGCTAATTAATCGTCGTATATATTTGAAAAAGCTTTGGTGTTCTGGATTTAGTGATTTCATTGTTCCGTATATTCCTGACTCTGTCACTGAAATTTCAAACAACTTTTTTTAGATTGGGAGGCGGTTTAGGATTCAAATGGGTATTTAAGGTATCTCGAAGTGAGGTCTCACAGGGAGCAGCCTCTCAATACGAGCATGTGACTGTGATGACGCACCTGCAACAACCCGCTAAACCTGATACTCGTACGCAATGTGCTGTCCGCTGTTCGCTTGGTATGCTGCGTTCACGCATTGCTAGTTTCAACATGTCGGATCTGTTATCGTTGTAGTAACTCATTTTCATATCATTAACTGATATTTGAAGGTGCTTGCAACTTGCACTACAGTGCTCATACCTGGATTATTCAAATGAGTCTTACCTGCTTTTATAATTACTTTCATTGTGATCGTTCAGAGGTCAAGTAGTACCAAAACTTTTCCAGGTTTGTTCTTGGGTGATGTGATTGTTGCATCTCAGTTGTCCGACGATGCGGCAATATACTTCCACTTTGCTTAGACACTGACAATAAGGTGAACCGGGTAAATAAATGCAAGGGTGTATAAGGTTGTGGTGTTACGTGAAGTTGGTAGTATTGCTTGACCGTTCACTCGATTCTTTACTGGCAGACCTTTTTGTGGTTTGACCTAACCTTTTACGCATATGCATGGGCGTGATCTCTTGTGCATCTACAGCGTTTAAAGTGGTATTCGCCTACGAGAGCATTCATCTCGAATAGGCGTTTTTGTTGATTATGCAGTAGACAAGTGTTACTCAGTTTCTTGGCACAGTTGAATGTTGTATGAGATTGAGGCTCAGCTAAATATAATCCGCATCGCTTGCTGCTTTGTTATGAACATGCTGTTTGTGGATGTGGATGCATGCATTTGTTTTAAAGCGCATTGTGGTGATAGGGGGTGAATTTGCCAGAAGCATCGACCAGTTCATATGCAGAGAGAGCACCCGCCCCCGCGATGGCGGCATTACACGTACATGCCCCGTCTGCAATCACCCAACAGGTTGGCGATTTTATCCGAGACGCTGTATATTTGTTTAGCCACTTCAAAGCGCGATAGTTCTATTCTTAAAGGCAAAAGATTTTGCATTTATTGCGTTGGAAGCACCAAATGTTGGTTTTATTAGCAAATCCTTAGTCGGCGGCGATTATTCAAAAGAGATATAAAAAATTTATGCTTAGATGGCGCTTGAATTTTAGTGCTTTCAACCATAAATGTGTAAGTAATCACGTGCCTTGATATTTTAATTACTTTTCTGCGTCGCGTTTCGTTCATATGCCGTGTAGTTTACAAGTGAATGGAGTGAGCATTTTCACTTGTTGTACAAGCCGATTCTTATCATTAGAAACGCTCTGCTCGCCAACATATCGCACCAATGGAGAGTTCTCGCATCTAGAATTGTGGAAACTTATATTTCTGAAGCATGGAAATTCTTGGTCCTGAAATTTTCCTTATATGTTGATCTCTCAAGGCCCTCTGGTATAATCGACTTTCTGAACTGTTGCATTACTGCCAGATTTCTTGAGGCATGTCTTGAGGACTTCTGAAAGTGCAAAAACTTTATCCTCTCCACCTGAAGAAAGGGGTCAGCGTCAAGATCTTAAATCCCTAAAATGACATGTTAAGCATTCCCTCGTTCGGAACCAATATTGGAGAAATTTGGCGGCGATCCGACCATTTCTTAGAGGAGGCGTTTGCTAGCAAAACGGCGCCAGAGCCCTGCTCGAGACGAATATTTGAGGTGATGAGCAGTTGTTTTTCTAGGTACAGCTGTCTGTGCCTGCTATTGCGGCTTCTTCTCTGCCGAATCCTTCTTTCCGTGTTGTCACTCATCGTGCGCCATCGTATCGAAGTGGTGTTTCTCGTGCACACAAAACGTAAAGTTTGCTCACTGGCTTCTTGCTTTCTGCTTTTTCACTTTCTAGCACTTCTAGATGTCAACATTAGACTTCTTTTCATGTTATGTGGGTGAGTGTATCATGTTTGCAACGGCCAAAATCTTGCCAATGCGGTATCGATTTATGCAACCTTTACAGTTATTTACTTTACTTCGCGACTCACATGCACCGAATATTAGATCGTATGCAGTTGCACGGTGGACTAATTACTGAGGACAAAGAAATCGGAAATGCAAGGAAAAGAGGAGGGGGGAGGGAGTCGAAAGGGGAAGAGAAGGATTTTTTTGACTGTAAGAAATGGATTTATATTTAAAAGAAGAGTTTGGATTTAGCATATGTATTGGTTATTTCACTGTTTTTCATTGGATCGTTGATGATTGTTTAATTCACATCAGTCAGTGGTTTGTAAATGATGTAGATGTGGCGTTCGAAGCTACCCAAATGGGTGAGTCGTAAACCGCGAGATACGACAAATACACTCTGGAGGTGTATCTTTAGGAATGCGAGGGTATTGATTTCTGAAGCAAATGCTTGAGTCGACTGGTTTTAAGGTCACTGTCGACGATGTTGCCAATGATGGGACGTGGCAGTGTGAAGCAGCTCGCAAATATGGCGGGTGATAGGAGACGACGGACCGACGGTGCGTCAGCACCTACAGCAACAGCAACAGCAACAGAAAGCCAAGTTGCAGCAGCAGCTCGCATTGCAAGCAAAGCATGACGCTCAGCAGGCACCCGGCTGCGACCAGCCACGCAACATTAAAGTTCATCTCTTTACATTTCTTTACACTCTGTGTAGACGAGTACATGCTTTTCGATATGCCACGTGGTATTGGAACATTCACAGCGTACCGATCGACTAATTTTAAGTGCTTAGGAGCCGGGCGGGTTTGACTCAAAATATTCAAATAACCTGTCTCACATTAACATGTTGGGTGGTATTTGATCCTCGATCTTTTTTTTTGGGTCGGTGCTCCGCGCTTTCCGGTTTTTTTTTTCTTGAAACGTTCAATGTTATCATGAAAGACTTTAGAAATGCTCTTGGCCTCATGCCGTTGTTTTTTTCCCGTTTCTGATCTTGGCTGCTGCCATCTCCGAAAGTGTTTTCTGCCTCGCAATCGTTACTCAAACCTTGTCTCGCATATCACAGTCTTCGTTACATCATCCGTTTTTTTTTCTCAAACTGGATTTCATTCGTTCTTCCTCAGCTGAGAGCAAAATATGTGGCCAACGTCTTTGGCCTTGTCATATCTAATCACGTTCAAGTTTGTGTATTGGCGGTCATATGTGGCGGTAAAATTTCTGTAGTTGCCAAGAGGATCCAAAACTATGAAATTAGCGCTTTCAGTTCCACTCAGCAGAGATATTGCACATTCGCAGATTGTTCGTAATTATTATGTGGCAAGTAGTCTCAGACGTGAGCACGTCTGACTTCTATTGTCATCGATCTGTGGATTTCGCAGTGAAACTGAGTGCTGTACTGTTTATGAATGATTTCCGTGCAGGTATGCTAAGTTTTGCTGCTCATTAGGGATTGTTTAGCATCTCAACGCCAAGGTAATATTGTGACGCGTTGAATAGCGAAGTGCAGTGGGGGGAGGAGGGGGGGGGGGGAGGAGGTGCATTGGATGGGCTTATGATTCAACTTCTTGTAGCGGAATGCTTAAAATACCTGTCTACCATACGTGCTTGTTTACGTTCGATGCTCTTTCGAAGACTTCGTTCGCATCGGTGCACTGGTTACTTGCAGCTTGGTAGCCGTTTGCGTTGGTCGCCGGGAGAGAATCTGCCTACCAAACGAGCGTTGGTTTCTGCCATTTTTTTTTAAAACGAAATCGGAATATTTCATCGTGCAATGTCAAGAACCAAATGTTTTTGCTCATAGCGTTGCTCGTAAAATTAAATCGTGTTGTGTCTAATTTTTCGAGTCGGAAACCAAAAACTTTCTGGCTATTATAGGGCGAAGCTAATGAGGTATCACAATCGGTAATCCTACGCGATACGGTCATGTCTACGACTCGAACAAAGAGCACGGAGGTTTGAGCGGTGTTCAGCGGCCGTACGTTCCTCGGCTATCGACAGCCGAAAGACAGAGAGCTGCAGCTGAGGCAGTGAGGCAGTTGCAATTACAAGATAACAACGAGTCCGGTACGGCCATATTCACGTCTTTCAACTTTCTTTCTATGTTCTAAAAGCACGTCTGAGCGGTATTTTTAACCAGACTGAGGTTGGCTCGAGTAGTCGTTTACTGTTGTTCTCGTTCTCAGTGAGCTGATTGTATACGCAGTTTGTGGATGATCTGTTCGCTAGAAGTATATACATTTACTTGGCCTACAGACGTAATTGAAAACATGGGGCCGAAACTATGAACAAATCATAAATTTCAAGCGCAGATCTTCCGTTTGGCACTCATCGTTCTTATAAGGATCATCTCACAATGTTGAACTATATGTGGCATCATGTGTTAAACGGTTGAACGAGAAAGCGAAAAGAAGAGGAAATATGCGCGTTGCGTTGCCGAACTGTTCTTTTTCGACAACGCTTTCATGCACATTCAGCCAGAAAATGCAGATGTCGTGTAGCTCTTGAAGTGGATTCAAGCTCGACCGTTTTAATCGATTATTACTCGCTGAATTCAGTCGACTTATTTACTTATTTTACTTAATCAGTTTTACTTATTTTACTGTTTTATTCTTTACTGTTTACTGTTTTACAGTTTTTTCTTGATTTTACACTATACATTATCAGTCGTCGTTTCTTTTAACTGAGTTTATTCATTGGGACAGTAATATGCATTTCACATTTCGCGTGATTTGTTTTGTCTTAATTTCTTTATATGCCTCTGCCCTTGAATCATTGTAAGGCGTTTCCGTTTTGGATATCCGTTTTGAGGATTTTCTGGATACGGAAATTTTTTGGCAAAACGGCTTCCGTTCAGCCGAATACAACAAATTTTTGGTGTTACTGAAAAAGGTTGAAACTAACTTGAAGATGCCCATTTGAAGAGAGAAAGGCAGGCGAAACAGAAAAATGCACCCGTATACGAGACTCGCGGGCCCAAAACCTCGTTTTGTCGAATTCGAAAAGGTACTAGCGCTATAATATTGAGCACAGCTCTCTTTCCTTTCTTTTCCTCCTGATTTCTCCCTGATCTGGTGTACACCGTACAGAGAATATATTTAAGTTTGCCCTTTCTCTAGAAAAGTGTGCTTTCCGAAGAAAGTGCACTTTTATCGTAACAAAGAAAATCCCACCTGCAAGCCGTAAATGTTTCTAAAATCATTTTCCTTCATATTAAGGTCTCAATGAAATGCATGGTTTTTGTGGTGACATGTTGCGAAGCGAGCACTGCTTGCTCCTATCAGTTTGTCTTCAGTAACGAGGATCACGGAAGTGGTGCCTCGAAATGATTGGAGGCACTTTGCGTTGCCTAAAGCTAAAGGGCCGCATAGCGGCAGTCTTCGATAATTTTGGAGTGTTCTGAAATTATTTTCCTCAGCCTCTTCAAAAAATTGTACGGATGCAGCACCGATTTTGGTGGGGGGGTGACACAGACGAGAACAAAAGGGTTTATAGAGTAATGGTGTGGTATTGAATCATTGGATGTCTCGCATAATGCAGTCTGTTGTTTTTAAGCACAGCGATTGCAACGCAGTCAATCGCAGCCGACGAATATGTTAAACACGTTGGGTTCGTTCCAGACGTCATCCGCGAACGTTACACCGACGTTTATGCAAACCACGATGCAGCAGCGTATGCCACTACAGGTTCTTCCTTGCAAATCTAACAAGTTTTAGAGATTCTCAGTGAATTCGAATAAGAGGGCACTTTGTTCTATTCCATATTCATATGCATAAACTTATTCTGTGAGAAAGTAGGATTCTAGCGGTGTATAATGTCATATCCAAAGATCCAAAAAGTTGTATTCCAATCAAATTGATAGTAGACTATTATATTGTTGCTCGTTTTTTCAAATTTGCTCAGAACTGTTGCCTCGAATTTCGGTGTTAGGAAGGATTGTTTCATTAATGAGATTGCATTTTCTTTTTTAATATTTTCATAAGCGAGGATGGAAGTTTAGGTTTCTCAGGCGGAACAACGAACGGATCATTTGCCCACCACTGTGAGCGACACACAAAACAGAGCGCTTTTTACCTGCAAAAAGGACACTTTTAAGGAAAAGGTCTGCTTATAAGAATCTAATTTTGCTTGGTTCCGTTGTCTTTTATTATCAGTGTCTAGAAGGAGGGAGAGTTACGTAGCAGCGCTCAAATATGCGAACGTTTAAACAAGGTGTATTATTGCTTCCTCGAAAATGAGAGTTTTCCAGTCTCCAAATTTCTTAGAGGAAAGCTATATGCTAGGTTTTGTTTTTTATTTTTAAGCTGTCGATTTAAACAGCTGAATTGGTTGCTATATCATGCTTCGTGAAATATTCTAATATTGCAACTAAATCTTGAGGAATTTTGCTGCTTGATTTGCCGATAACCTATAAAAAAGAAGTTGCTGAACTGGCATTCTAAGAATCTGTCGATGGAGGAAATAAGAAGCAAGTAATTTATAAAGTGTATGTTTGGAAAATTAACTTGCCCTTCGTAGATCACAAATAGCTATTGGTTTTTGAATATTGCTATGAAATGTCTTCTTACTGCCTAACAGATTAACTACTTTTATTGATTTTTCCTTGTAGTCTTTGCACTTTATTTTTGGCGTAGTTTACAGATATTTTCTGTTTCTTGCAGCCACCTTTTTGACAGTCTGGTAACACAGAATACTTCTGTAGTAATCGCCAAAAATAAGTTTCGATAAGCGAATTAATCCGTTTCCACTCCTTTGCTGAGAGATTCATTTGTTAGTGGCATATATAAATAGGAAGCTTATATCGTTGATATCAGATTGGCACCATGATGTTTTGAAGTAAAAGCAGCCGTAATTTTGACGATGTCATATTTGTTTCGAGCTCATCAAAAACGCATCTTTTCTTCGTCGTTGCTTGCTAGTGCACGACATGCTCTATCATTCGACAGTTATGTCTATTCGCATTCTAGTGCTTCTGTCGGAGGAGTAGCTTACCATATATTCGCATTCTCATGCAACTGTTGAGAAGTGCTGCTTACCTATTCGACTTCGTTGTCACTTTGAACGTCGTTTTCCGTTCTTTTTGTAACAGAAAGGTTCGTTCCAGGTCGCAGCGTCCGGTTTCGCAAGTTCACGTTACAATGTTAAGCCCAACACCCAATCAGCCTCTAGCTGCCACTCAGCAGGTGGTTGGCGATAATGAGCGACCCTTTCCTCTGCAGGCACCTGAGGGTGCGATGCCTGAGGTCTCCGTTAAAATTGTTCTTCCCTATGCACGGCAAAATGAGCCACTGAATTTCAATGATTTTTTTCTTGCTGGCTTTCCGCATCAATGTGCTTCTTAAAGTAACACAGATGCAGCTAGCGGAGTATGTATTTTTTTCTTTTCGAAGGTCGTTGATCTGCGTTTGGTGATGACCAGGTGAACATTTGTTGTTGAAAACTTTTAACATGTTCTTCTCGATGGAAGGTTTAGTAATTGAATCTCTTTTATCGGTTCATTGTTTCGATTGCGATGGGGAAAAGCACCGCCTTCGCTTCTTCCTTTCTGCTTCCCAGCCATAGGCTTTTTGTTCTCTAAACTTTGCTAGATGTGTCTTGCGGGTTTAAAAATTTGCACTCCAAATTTTGCTTTTTTTTAGTAGCTGATGTTGTATTGGGTACCTTCTCATATTTATCTGTTCTCTCCTGCTAATTTTAAGAGAATCTATCATGGTAAGAGCAAATCTTTTCGTATTTTGTATATGACTTTATAGCAGTTACCGACTTTTAAGGTTTCCGGTCAGCGCATCTCGCAGGACGGAATGCAGTCGGCATCGGCACCAGAGGCTCAGTCGCAATTTTTGGCTCAGCCAGCTCGACAGCAGGCTATATCACCCCAACACTTTCCGCAGGTTGATTTTTGATAGTTGCGCCACTTTGCTTCTTGAACGACTGATAATTGTTGGCTAGCTGATCGTACACTATCAGCAGTATTGTAATATTGTATTGCTTTAGGCGACGGCGGAAGGTCCTGAACCCGACTTGGTGGAGCAGCAGAAGCAGCAGAGTGGACTTGTGCGTAGGCCACAAAAGGCACTTGTCGTATCCAGTGGGGCTTCGAGCACGGTTGTCACCGAGCGGCACGGTTCTTCAGTTGTCGTCACTCATCAGAAACCCGTAGCACCTGTTGCCGGTCACTTTGTGCATCCTCACACGGTGCAGTCAGGCTCGTCTTTTCTTGCTTTTTGCGCCTCGCCAAAATTCATAGCTTTGTAGGTCTTCGCTTCAGTAGCTTCCCTTACTATATTTTTTTTGCTTTCTCTTTAACTACTTCAAACAAGCTGTTTTTCGGTGTAAAGGAATTTCCATAATGAAAAGCTTTGTTATAATATTGTATCAGAAATTGCTTCTAACCTCGAAACGAGCTACTCGGATGTGCTGCACCATTCCTTTCTTTTCGTTATCGGAGTTGGCATACCAGCTCAATAAAGGAGCGCAAACATGAAGTTCTTTTGATGGCGATGGCTCTATATAAGTTTGTGTAGGACGTCGTTGAGTTTTCTGTAAACTTTTTGTTGGGGACACTACTTGCAAGGATTTTTACAATAAACATTGTTTTCAGCTGAAATTACTATTTTTGGAAAAGAACAGAAATAAATTGAGAAACGTTTATACGTTATACGCCTACGCAAATATTTGAAATGCTCTGAAAGAGATACGTCATAGTGGAAATGTAGTCTGTTTAGGTATTTGCACCCAAACAATGGGAAGCACAGCATTGCGTCAACGTATCGCCAGGTTGCCACTCACGTATTGCGACAGAAACAGGAAGAACAGATGTATTTACGCAAGAGCTACTTCTTGAAGAGAACCATCAAAGCCTTGTTTTTTGTATGTCATTTTTTGCATATTTTCGCATAGATTCTTACTCCTTTGACATAGTCGTTATCAATTGAGCTTTTAAAAGTTTTCGACGCTTATTTGCTTCACTGATATGCTTTCCTCAATCAAGCTACTCAGCCATTTGATTTTGGCAGCATAGAGGTTTGTCGGCCGTTTTGGAGTGGAATGCTTTCAGTGCCTCTTTGTGAAAGCATGAAGAATATTCTAATGGAATTCTTCGTTAAAACTTATAAAGGTAGGTTGATTGGAGAGTCTCGACGTCTATATTGTTCAGTGTAAACTTCTCACATATATTTCGCGACCACAAGTTTTTACATGAATATTTCCCTCAGTATGAAAAACTTGAGAAGTAATGAAGTGTGTTTGCGACCATTCCTTTGTTTTTATGCGCTCTTGCAAATTTCTTTGAAAAAAAAATGCATTGTGATTGACATGTCATACCTTCGCATATGTGTGTTTCTCTGTCGGAGGATTTCGACCGATGAACCACTAACGCCAAACATGTGAACTGTGATGGGTATAATATGTATAGGAGGGAAACGTCTTTCCATTTTTCACATCGATAGAGCAGCTTTGATAGAATTTACTAAATATATGTTTAAGGTAGAAAAATTAACATTTATGTTATAGTTTATTTTTCGTTTTGCTCGCAAAAAATGAATCCTTCGTAGAAGCAATATGCGGACGTTTAGGTTATTAACTAGAGCATGGAGGAACGTTTTTGTATCCGTTATCTGTTGGTGATCTATAAAGGTGGTTGGATAGAAGAGGAGAATACAAAAGAGCACTTTATGTGTGCTCGTTTGGCATGCTTCTGCATTTTCTTTTGATATTTTTGCAACTATTTAGCTTGCTGAGATGGAATATAAAAGAACATATCACACGATTTCCATCGCAAAATTTCATTTCATTGAAATCATTTTGCTATTCGCTATTATTTTTTGGGGTGTGAAATCCACAAGAGATTTCCTCGCAGCAAGCATTTTCTGAAGACGTTTTCTTGTGGGGATTTCGTTGGCATAACGTTGACACTATAGGCCTTCCAATTTTTAGGTTAGGGATTGTAATTTCTATTGTTGCGCGGTGCGTTTTTAACTTTGTTCTTCGCGGTTGGTTTAGTTATAGCTCACTTCGGATTCGCTGCAATTTTCGGATCTAAGTTATTTTCTTTTCAGTTGATGGGGGTTAGCACAATTCGGCAGTGTGAAGCGCTCGCATTTTTGTTTCACTTATCGAGTAGGGTTTATGCTTTTCATGTATGAATGAATCAAACGATTACGTTCTGTCGAAGTTAAGTTGCGCATCGGCGTTAGCGTCGCAGCAACACTTCGGTCACTAAATACGACTGAATAGTCGGTCTCTAGGTAGGAGCGAGCTGTGGAATACAATATAGGTTTATAGATTAATCGGAACATAATAGATGATTTCTGTAATCGTATCTCGATGATGACTGCCATATCATTCTTTTCTATTCCTCGATATTCTTGACAGCATTGTCCGTTTCGAATATCGAGGCGAAGAGCGTCCACAAATGAATTGAACACGTTTGCAGAAGAATGGAGCGCTTTGTGATGAGGTGGCACGGCTCAACCAACGTATTCAAACGGTTACTGATGAAAGAAAGTAAGTTGTTGATTGCTGGAATACTGGTGTCCAAGTTGTATTAAATTAGTTTTTACTGCTTGTGTTTTAGGAACCACTGAAGTTTAGTGGTAGTGAGACTGAAGTGCATTCATTCTTTTCCCAGAAATGGCTTGAGGATTCCAGCTTCTGAAATACTGTAGAGTTATCAAATTTTTTTGCTCCTGTGACTCTGGATTCATAAGGAATTTTAAGCAGAGGGCATTTAGAAGGGGCGTTACAACCGATTAGTGGGAGGGGGTAACCAGAGTATAATGTCTTTCGGGCATTTAGGCTATGGGGATCATGACTAGAAGGCACCTTCCGTACTCAGCCGATCCGTTCCTAGCACGTGATGTGATGTTCAAGAAATTCGTTTTCTTTAAGAGAAGGTCCTTGATTACATCAGTCGGAAGCCACGTTCAGCGGCGCTGCATTACGCACCGACGACAGGTCGGTAAATGGATAGGTGCATCCCCCTCCCACCCACCTGTGGGGAGAACGTGTTCGAGGCGAACTGGCTGTTTAGCGCGTGGAGAACTGTAAAGTGTTCGCCGTCCTTGAAAAATGCCTACAGTGCACTGCGGGCATGTTGCGTGGTGAATGCCTGTCTTGAACGTGGTTCAGTCCAGTACTCATTAAATAGAGTAGTTAATAAAAGACCTTAATATCATCATGTCGGTTAGAGGTTTCGAAAAAACTATTTCATAAGTATTTCAACGCGCAGGCTATCCCTCCTCTATAGTCGATGCGGCGTCTGAATTTGTTGATGTGCCTCTTATAAGTGAAGCGTGCGTGTTTAATTCATCAACCATACCTGTGCCATAATAAGTTTGTAAAGTCTACTAGTAGGAAGAGCTAGCGCGGTGTGGGAACGGATGTATAGGGTATGAGGTCATCGATTCCCCAGGCCATTGTAACATTCGTGGTGAGGGAGGTTAAGAGCATCGCAGCAATACTCAGGCTAAGCATTCTCAAGCTTAGACACGAAAAGGCACTATCTCTGCACAGTTTTCCATTCGCAGCGTTTACCATTCGGCAGCAATGTTCATTGTTGCAGGATGCTTGCAAAACGTTTGCAGCACTACGAGCGAAACCGAATAAGGAGGATACAAACAAAAATGAAGAAAGTGAGCAGCTTCCTTTTTTTATAGCTCAACTTTCATAACGCTCTTAGTGATTGCATTGTTGTGCTTTGTTCTTCAGACACTAAACTTCGTGACGTCTATCGAAGTGCTATTTTTGAGTGCCGTTATGAGTTGGTTTACCTGCATGATAAGTTTGAAAATGTAATTTGCTGTAGATGACGTCAATAGTGAGGATAAAGTATATGCAACGTGAGCTGCGATGTACTTCATTTTTGATAGCCTATTACCTAATTTCTGTTTCAGTTAAGAACCTTTCCGGGGATTTTTGCGTTTTGTTTCCTCGCAGCTTCAACTTTAAAATGCAGATGGATCTCTTGCGCAAAGTTTGGATGACATATGGCGAGCAAGGAACGTTATTGATGTTTAGCTGCACCCATTTGTTTCTTTCAGACTATGAAAACATGGTCGAAAGTCTGGTGTTCAAGCCGCAGAATGAGCTGTGCTGTGGTGGTAAGGGGAAAGGCCTAAGATCTGTTTGGAGAGCTTTATTTTAAAACGTTGATCTGTTTAGGTGACTAATTCGAACTTTTTTGTTTGCAAGGGGAAGTTTTTTAGGGGTCACTGAGCTGGAAAGGTGCGGCGTGGCGGCAGATTTCTCTTCAAGGAAGGTTCCAAAAGCGTAGTTATCTTTCAAAAGTCTTGTAGAGCGACATATACAAAGTTGTGCTAAATTCGAGCAGATGTATCTCATGGAGTGTTGGCAAATTGAGCAGCAGGTTTCTTTATATGTCGACCAAGCGAGTTGTTTCAGGCCGCAGCACTGGCTGCCAAGATGAGCGCCTTCCAAGCTGCGCCGATGTCGTTGAGCGTCGAGATGGAAGTGGAATCACTTGAGGCGCGCAATGAAGCTAATGACATGGAGGACAACGAAAATGAATCCGAGAAGAAAAGCCGATCATTAGCTGCTCTCCATCTCCCATCACAAGCAACTCGGTTTCTTTCCGATTCCTCAGTTTTTTACAGCCATAGTTGAAGATTTTAGTCGCATCAATGACACCCATAGTAAGCCTCCACTACTTTGGCAGGTTTGCGTCCTCTTGGTCTTCCTTCTTTTTCTATCTGCTTTTTGCGCGAAATATTTCTGCATTTTTGGCCTTTAAAAACACAAAACTCGCAGAGTTGAAGTAGCCGAATAGGATGTTAATCGTGCCGAGCATCTTTTGTTTCGCATGAAAGTAAGAATTAAAGCGCGACAAATGTACGTAATTAGATATTATTCCATAGGGACCCGCAATTTTCTATGAAGTTAACCTAATTCGGTAATTACCAGGCTGACGGTCTAAGGAAACGTGATCTGTGCGGCATTTCTATCGTGGAGAACTACGAATGTCAAGCGCTCGAACTATAAAAGCGCTTTAGCGACCTGTGCTTTCGTGGAATAGCTTCGCTCTTGCTCTAAAATTATCGCCACGAAATTATTCGTACGGTTTAGGCATCTCGTGTGGCGACTCCAGAATCGATGCGACCGATGGAACCCGGCATTACTACCAACCCATCAACTCAGAGCAACAGAAAATACAAATGGAAAAGTGTCGTAAAAGTGAACGCCAGCCAACGAGGAGTGCAGCGCGCAAAGCCAAAAGAAACACTCCCACTTGATTGTCTTTCATGTACACCCTTCTGCTGTCGTCTTTTTCCGCACCTTATTTTATTTCCGCTGGCATATGTGTGAAAATAATTTGACGGGTGAAATTGTCGAACGAAAGCCTTGCTTTTCGCTTTGATTGATTTGGATGGCTTCCTTTCGTGTGAAGTGGCATTTCATTAACGAAAGGAGGCCAGGTAAGGCAAACGGTTGGAGTTGTTAAAATCTAAACTCGTGAAACATTGTGGCTGATATAGCTGCACATGTTGCTTGTGTCTACAGCGGATGTTGAAGCCAGGAAATGAAATAAGCACCTTTTCGCCATTTTCACAAAAATACCACACAAAAATGTGCGCTTTCATAAATGGAACGTTTATTCGTCTATGCGCGTGGGCATGAGAATGGTGTTCTCTACTTTCGCAGCAACTCTTCTTTCCCTGGTCGTTTGCGGGTATATCTTCCTCCTTCCCTAGTGCGAGTGAACAGGTTCGTGGAAAGTAATGATTTGGACTGAAGGCTTCCGTTGAGAGGGGAGGGCAACTCATGTTATTCATGTAGGTATATTTGTGACCGTTACTTGTATTTATTATACGTATTCCACCAGAGTTTGACACGCTTCCTTCACGAAGGATTCATAACGAATTTTATAATTGAAGCGAATGATCGTTGGAAAAATTGAACGCCAATTGACGACCGTCATTTTTTTTTTCTTTTTATGCATTGGCTGCATTCGTTTTGCCCAATTTGGCAAAGGTACGTCGTGGTGGCATCGTACGTATCCATAGATGCCTGCGTGGTGAATCGCAAAAGTTATGATGGTGAAATGCATAGATGTTGAGCTCCCTAGCCCAGGTTTCCGTCCGCTACGAACATTTAAATATTGTATGAGGTTAGAAAGTGGACATGCGCTTCTTTGTTTATGGAGTCGATGTGAAATCGATCAGATCTGGCCAGAAAAGAATTTTTGAGTTGAGCTTGTATCATGTGATCAGTTCCGCAAGAAAATATGAGAGACTGTGGTTGTTGTTTTTCACAAATTCAGTGAACGTATTGAATTGTATTGTATGTACGATCTTCGCTGATACGTTCTCTCGTTATCATTTTCTTGCTATGTTTGCTTCTCATTTTTGAGTGTTGTTCTTTCTTTCTGTTCCATATACCTCACTTAGGAATATTGATGTGACTGTCGAAACTGCTGTTTTTTAACTTGATGTAGTGAAGATTGAGTAAGTTCAGATTGTAAAAGTAAAATTTCTGCCTTCGACATTCTCAGGCATGTATTTCAACGAGTGGAGAGGTGCGCTAGAGAAATTTGGACGGCGTGTGCTTTTGAATCTGCTTCTCCGACCGTTAGGTCCAGCAGGTTGCCAAAGAAGAGTGGGGTGTGCAGAATGGTGCCTCCATATTTTGACTGACGCTACCGTCTTCGCAAATATTCTACAAAAAAACCGTTCGTGTTCGATCGGGCGTAAAATAAAATTCCGCTGGCTCACTGGAATTTTTCGGCGCCTCTGAATATCTCCACCTCTTTGCGAAAACTGATCAACAATGTGAAGTGTGCTTTAGGAAGTCGTTGAACTTTTTGAAGTACATTACGCCTAGCAAACCTCTAGTCGTCCATTTGGAACTGGCGGGCAGACAGGCCGAAAACACAGACACAGCATCGCCATAATGCAAGCCGTTTTGCATAAAAGCATCGAATAACAGTGGTAAGCAAAGCATACATCGTAGTATAGTTTGGCATCATTGCATTAGGCACATTTATGAAGGGAAGGATGTATGTAGCATTATGAAATAATCCTCTTTAAAAGGTGTTTTATTACAACGCATAACGCATAAATGATGGAACAAGCATTTCGAAATGGTTAGTGGACAACGATCAAATGTTGTAAACACATCCGCTAGTCTTTGTAGGTCTCGTCTTATTTCCGCTGAGCGCCTATCCAACGCGTGCTGCATAAAGAAAGCGCTTGCCGACACGTGCAACTATGAGACGCTTTTCCCTCGCAAGATCGTCTTCGATTCGCGTTCGGGAAGCACTGCAAAGTAAGTACACAATTAGTGCAGTGGGAATAATGAATGGCGCAACGCAAGGGTTGCGGTTTGTTCAGTGTTCTGCATAAATCGACACACGAATTAAATATTGAATTAAAATGAAATTTGGGACTGCACCAGTTGTGGGATCCTTAACAGCCAAGAAAATGTCCTACCACTCCTTTTATTCGCAAACTTCACTCATGAGTGGCCCAGTCATTTTTTTATACTGGCTTTCGTACTGCAGAAGAAGGAGGTAAGTTTTTAACGGTGCCGGAAGTTGAACGTCGGTGCGTTGCGAAGGTTGTTTGGCGTCGAAGTCGGTTTTGCTCAATTATGATCGTGACAGAGTCGAAACATGCTATCGAGCACGACACCAACTTCCGGCTTTGCGGAAACGCTTGCCTTTGGTTGTCGCTAACGTCACTTCATCGCAAACGAGCGGCTTTCGTCCGGCTATCGAACGTACTGCAATTTTTTATTGAATACTCTTCCAGTTGGTCTAGTGTGCCTTGAGATGAGCATAAGTATGCTCCGGTCAGCTTCTTTCACGCATACATGATGGCGGTGGGTGCGACAATATGTCCTCCTTTTGCGGAATTTGTGCGGTGAAATGCCGGTCGATCTGAGTGAGGTTTTGTTAATATTCCGTTTGGTTTTTCGTAGTTATAAGTATGTACTATTGCTGAATGCGGCATAACAATGAGACGGTTGTCGAACCGACGGACCTCATTAGTGATATTCTCACAAAACAGTCATCCAGGCAAACAC
Organism: Ascaris suum; assembly: GCA_013433145.1. NCBI lineage: Eukaryota > Metazoa > Nematoda > Chromadorea > Rhabditida > Ascarididae > Ascaris > Ascaris suum. The sequence continues at coordinate 938,167 of CM024189.1, forward strand.
AAGACATGGTCGCATTTCGCTAAAGCTGTGCTCACTCGTAACTCAAAATGACCTGCGGTAAGTGCATAACTATAAGCGCGAATAATGTGTTCAAAAGGTATCTTTAATATGACCGCCAAAGTGGGAAAATCCAGTAGAGGACAGAACCGATCGCAATGGTGGGTGGTGACGTTTGAACACGCTGAGCGGTCAGCGAAGACGCCTTCTGGGCGGTGCCTGCTTTGATGAGACTCAAGTTGGTGAGATCATGCTATAGCTACGGCCGTCATTTCCGCTGTGGATCATCAGTGACAGCTTCATTTCGGTGCTGAAGTGGGTGATGCGAAGCTTCCAGTTCAGAGTTTGTATGCGGTTATTCTACAATTCGATCGTCTCTGCTTCGCACTTCAAATATGCGCGTCCATAAACCCATCCACATCCACACTGGCCGCTCTGACACCGTGTTTTCACTTTACAGCCTTCCCTATATCAATCGTACAATCCGCCCATCTCGGGAAATCACGGACGCAGTAAACTCTGGAGCCTCTGAGTGAGCAATCACGACACTCGTTTATGGAACAGAGCTTTCCTGGCGGTTCTTACTGTCGTAGTAGTGTCTGCTTCGATGTGTGAGCGGTTATTGGAGTCCCACTCGAATAGCCAGTTGATTCCAGCACAATCGTAGGCTGATCGGTCTCTGAGATCACTTCAGAGTTGTTTTATTTTTTTAGGCCAGTGGCAGAATGGACCGAATAGTATTGAAAGCACAGTGAACTGATGTGACCTAGATGAGGCGTGCTGCTCGCTGTTATTGTTTGCTGCTTGAAATAAGCTGCAGATATCACATCATTTGCAACGGAGGACTGTCGTTGAAATCGTCTCATCCATTGCGAACTATGTCTACAGCAACAGCAAAATGTAGGTGGAGCAAACCGCTGATGATAAGGATGCTCGGCTGGAGAGTAGAATATCGATATAAAACGCTCCCTCAATAAGGAATACGCAATAGTAGTTCGGAAAACCGTCGTCCACGTGTCACGAAATAAGTGGAAAGGCAGATCGACATGAAACACATCACTGCAAAATTCTTCACTCATAATGAAAACTGATAATGTTGATGATAGAGGTCGTTCAAGACTGTAAAGAAAATTTGCATTTCTTATGATTGCAATGTGCATTTCTTTCTGAGTGTTGAGCACTTTCCACAGTTACCAGAACGACTCGGCTCCTTTCTCATAAATATTTTTGGTTTTCCATGAATAATTGTCGTCAGATCAAATCGATAAAATTTCACATCAGTTGGTTTATCGAGCAAATTTAATACAATTACGCACCGCAATGAGTCATTATGGATGTGGAAATGATCGAAAAGCAGAAAATCTGTCGACGAGTTTTGAAAAAAAAAACGATATACGGAAATTAGGTTCGGATTCCTCGGATTTCACTAAAATTAAGTTTTGCGCTCAATTTTAACTATTCGAGTTGGCAAATCAAGGGTGTTGGTTGTAGGTGTTTGAGTTAAAAGGCACATAAATTTGTCATATTCGATAGTAGATTCAGTGGTTTAAAAAGTCACTCCCATCTTTAAAACTGTGTGCCTACACCCATGAAGTACTCATCGCTTAAAATACCTTTACCTGGATGATTGAGAGTTTTCATCGGAACTGTACGGATATGTGGCAGCGATGGTATCGAACCTTTTTTCCGACTCTCGGATACGGAACAAGCACAGCAGCTGATGATTGCGGCCGATCGTTACGGCGCTGCTTCGGATAATTACCTATTTTTTTGCGAAGTAATTAGACGAAGTTCGCTGAAGTGTTCCAGCGAGCAGGACTTTACGCCATTTTATAACCGAATAATTGGGCATTTGCCATACACAAAGAGTCATTTTATTAGCTTTTTATCCAAAAAGAAAGCTGCAAAGGTCATGTCTGCTCACACATCTCAATTCTTGCTGTAATATATAGAATGGAATGGCATTTATGGGTGATGCGCAAAATTTGCACTCATCGTCTTCAACAATCAGCTCACTAGTCGTCGAGTTTGCTGATTATTATCAGTTGAAATTTTGTCTCAGTTATGCTTAAGTTGAAGTTCAGCTGATTGACTCTCGTGAAAGTTTTCTACACGAAATTTTCATCCTGCCAATGAAATAAAATTGAAATCGTGGATATTCAGACACCTCTGTGTTTTTTTTTTCTTCAAAAACGTTGCAATGGCTGTTAAGCTCGCTGTGTAAAAATGTGTTACACCTTGCTAAAGTTCAGCTCAGACATGGGACCAAAAGGCAAAGGTCAATGCCGAAGAGGTACGAAATAGAACGCTAAAACACCTTGGTTTTAGTTTTAGTCCTGGATAGAGGGTTTTTAAATATGGATGACATCTGGGAAAGATGCGAGGTGACGAATTGCGATTGAAAATGTGACGAATTGTGATTGAGTATTGGTACTGAAGGTCATGCGGTGTTAATTTCAATAGATTTTCCGATGCGTTACATTACGCTATATACGTTCTTTGCTTGTGAGAGGCGATTTTAAAAAAAATCAGAAATGCAGAATTTTCAATTTATTTTCTGCTTCATTTTGTTTTTACGTCATATACAGCTTAATATCTTTTTTTTACTGTTCTTCGGTTATATGAGTTGAAACATAAGTGGAACAAATGAGTTCGAGCGAAGTTTCAATGGAACATATCGACCGCAAATCAAGCAAAAGTGAGAAGTTGCTGCCGGACTTAGAATCGTGCATATCTCGAGAAGTTTCGACGTGGGCATCGAAAGCTGTACTAAACTTGTTGACGTCATTTAAACGGTCAGATTGGTGAAAGGCTTACCACTGACAAAAACGGTAAGGAGGAGAGCGAAAACGTGACGGCTAAAGTAGCCATCGGGAACAGCGTACGATAGGTGACACGACAATATAAACGTCTGCCACTGCCTAGGAGGTGTATTTATATCGAATCGCCGGAAATGTCAATTTCTGGCTCGACATTCAGAACAAATATGGAGCGAAGCTTTCGACTACGTGCGTCATTTCTTAGCAAATACCTTCAGCCCCCGTTTTCAGTAGATATCAGCCGAAGTTTATGGCCCACTTCCTTGCGACACTTAAAGACGATTAAGCAAGATTCAACATTAACATGACGGGTCATAAAATTTCAAAGCATACAAGAATACACTGGAACTTGCACCGGAAACGTTTCCACTCAGATTGTACAAAACCTATCAAAACTCGATGTTTGAAAACACTTATACCCTAGAGGAACGGTTCGGTTTGGAGATTCAATCCGATACGGGTATTTGCTGGAAGTTAGTCTTATTTCAAATCCTGAGAGTGCACCCTTGTCCAAGCACCCGACTTCCATTTTCTGAACTTTTTTTACCGTAATGGCAGCAACCCTTTACTTTCAGTAGCGCTCCAGGCAAGTTTCCATCTGCAATGTTTTAAGTTGTCATTCATGGTTCGAGATCTTTGGGGACGCTGATCCGATACGTGTTATAAAATCCTCAACATCAAATGCTTAATTGGTGCTTCACTGAAATCTGAGCTTGATGACCACATTAGGTACCTTGACTATAACGTACGCCTTAGTTCAGGAGTTAGTACATATTTTTGCTCCCATATTCCAGGCCTTTCCGTGAGTCATTGCTTGTTCATGTGCATTAAACTGGATGACCACTTAAATGAATGACGTTGATTGACGTTTGTCTTAAATAAATGTTTTATAGTTGTAAGAGATATTTCCATTGTCACATCCCTGTCTATACTTCAAACCTCATCGAGGATATAAAAGCTTTTGAGAAGATGCAGAATTCGTTCAGGAAGGCTAATTTTTACCGTTTTACTCAAACGTTGACAATTCTGCCATTTCCTTCAGTATCAAAAACACAACGACGAAGTTGTTCTTGAAAATTTTAGGCTTCAATTGCTGTGTTTTTGCTAGATTTACTGTTTATATGACACTTACTGTAATTTTTCAACCTTCTCTCAGAGAGAGTAATGGAACAAAGTTTTGTTGCTCTGAATCAAACGACTGGAAGGTGACTCAAAGAAGAGTCTGTGTTCTGAATAGAACCTGTGTCCTCCATCTGAAAGGGAACAGTATGTCCTCCCTTCCGAATAGACTCTCTCTCCCCCGTTCTAAATAGAGCAAGTGTCATCTTTTTCAGTAGTACATGTGCTTTCTGTTTTTAAACAGAATCTGTGGTCTCCATTCTTTGTAGACTTTGTGTTACCAACTCCAAGTGGAAGCTGTACCCTCATTTCTTAACAAATCTGTTTCCATTGTTCCAAATGCAGCTTCTTCTTACGTTCTAAAGTGTCCATAAAAGTTTTTTTGGCTTTGGAACGGATAAACTAGACTCTATTAAGAATAGCGGACTCAAATTCTATAAAGAACGAAAGATATAAATATGCGTAACTCGTTTTAAAAGTACAGAAATTGCAATTTGACTCTTCTGAAAGCTCCGTTGATGTTCATTCCGCATCACTTTTCATCGCTTTGTTTTAGTCGTTCGTAGCTTTAGCTATAGAATCCATTTCTATCATCAATTTCAGTAGCTTTACTCGTAACAATTTTCTGCCGTAAATATTGAATCTTCTGCTAAAATAAACTTTTAATGATTAACACTGCAGAGAAATATTAACGGCCTTGCGCAAATGGCATTTCTTTGAGTCTCTTCAGTGATATCGAAAGATGTAAAAAATGAAGCAGAAACCTGGAATCATCGAAAACGACCGTGAGGATATTTAGAGAAATTATTGTAGTGCTCGTTGTTCACGCTTCCGTGTTTTGTAAGGATTGATGCTTCAGAAAAAACGACGAATGAAGGAAACGTTCACCGAAAAGATATACCAACTTTGTATATAAGCGCCTAGACGCGGCCTTTGCGCTTTAACGTCCGATTGGAATTTTGTCTTTTGAAATGCTCTGGCTATGTGTAAACATATGTTGAAACTCTTAAGTATACAAAGGAAAAATGGATTGAAACATTGAACACTCGAAAAGTATGAACGAGATCGAATATTTTGATTTATTCTGATGACGATAAATGTCATCGATGAACTCATCAACAACAACTTACATCAATGGTTTAATTGAATTTAATCGTGCGAAATTTTCTTCGGTCGTTTAACTAAAGGATATGCAATTTCTACTATAAACCTTTGATGCGATGATATTATTGATCACCGTCTGTGCTCATGCGAAACCTGAGGTCAAAAGATCTCGTAGCTGCTGGCGAACATCTGAAAGAGCCGGAATGACGCCATTTTCAAGACTAGCTTTATGATCAGCGAGGCGAGAGACGTTTGCAAAAAGTGCTCAAACGATGAGATGGCGGAAGCCTCCGCACTGCCAGCCCTCGCCCTAAAAATTTTCTCACTTGCGGACTTTCATTATTCAAGAAGCTATGCGGTCCTAAAAGAGCGAGGATTCGATGCTAAGGTCTTGAAGGAATACCCGCGGGGTCGCTCTCTGTACCGCTAGCACGCAGACCTGAATTTATTGTTTGCTTTGGAAATATGTTCTGTGCTTCTGAAATTACTGAAGTAGCCTATGTGCTCAAGTTTATTGCTTTGAAAAATACGCATACTGTAGGAGTCAGTCTGTTCAAATGTCCACATATTGGAGCGCTGTGGTCTCCTGTGGCGATCAGAAAGAACTTGCAGGTTAGCTAATCAAGCTCGTTTTGCGCTCAGGTTGCTAAAATGAATACATATCTTCTAGCTCATTGGGTTTCCTCTCAAATTTAAATGTCAATGACTGCTGGCTTTGAGTCCTGCATGAATAATTGCAATATTTAATCTAGAAGGCTTTGCAGTGGATGGTAGACATTAACGATAATGTACAAGCAGTATTAACAAGATAAGTCATTTGGCAAAGTAGCACCGCATGCATCAGCGGAAGATACATGCGTGGAAAAGAATTTGCGCAACGATCGAAGACACAGAAGGATTTGTGTTCAACTGCCACTTAAGCTGTCAAATGGATCGTGTAAGCGAGAGCCGGTGGTTGTTTAGAGTAGCTGTGATATGTAGAAGAAGGGAATGTGTACTGATATGCTCATTGTAACAGCTCTGCGATAGGGATTAGGTAAAAAATGACTCAGTGTATGTGTTCAAGCTTCAAACCCTATTTAATTACAGCTAAATTCTGCTCGCGTTCACACAGTTTTTTATGTCTTCTGTCCACCATTTTAGGCGCGCGTGAATGCGAAAAGCGAAAACGTACTTGTCGCTGTGTTCGGTCGACTGTTGATTCAGCGATTCATTTCATCATTCCACAGCTGCTAAAAATATACATTATGCTCCATCATTTAGCACTATTCCGAGCTCGTTTTTTTATTTTCAAACGTTTTCAAATCAGTGATTTTCCGTCGGAGATGAAATGAACTTTTGATCTCATAATGCAAAGCTACCTATGAGAGTAAGTGCGTGTTTGGAAACTCTATAGTGATCAGATCAGGATCAATCTTGGACCTTCTACCCTATCTTTATTAACGATTTACCCAATCCCCTCCCGCCTGACTCCAAATGTTTCCTCTTTGCGATGACATCAAAGTCATTACCACGAGCAACAATCTCGTGAAATCACGGTCAACTTACTCTTGTTGATAGATTTGTTTTCTCTTTCTCTTTCCCTTATTTCCCCCATCGGTTTATCTGTTGGGTGTTTCATTCACCTTTACGCCTTATGCCATTTATATCACATATTATTCACTACGTGAATGAATAAAGTGATCATCTGGCCACATCGGTGCAACGTATCCGTTCTTGCAAGATTACTTCATTGAATCAACTGCAACACGTTCATCTCTTCGAGATGCATGTTAATCCAGTTTGGATTATCACAAAAAACAGCAGTTTTTCATCGGCGAAACTTTATTTGTGTGTTTAGTAGACAGTCGTAAGCAAGTCTCTTTTGGTGTCAACCGGAAGTGCAGAACTTCCTCGGTTCTGGAGGCACTAGAGGCACTGCATCGTTCATAATTTTTTGCGACTCCTTACTATTAAGCATCCTCAAGAATATTCTAGAATATCCACAGTTATGCTAACTTATGAAAACAACTTTCAGAGTAATTACCGGCATATGGCAGTGATCCACAGCTTTGAGCTACTTTCAGGTCTCCTGCAGGTTGAATTTTTCCATGTCCACTTTATAGGCTCAATTGCTTTACTTTCACTGTACAAAGACCACCCACGACGCCGTCGCGATCATTAGCAAGGGATGGAGTAGATGTGACGCAACAACAGTAGCAAGAAAAATCACGTTTTTATTTTGCACTAAAGAAAGTATATAGTTGAACGATTGAAAACTAAACAAAAATGGAAAATATGAGGTCGCACAGACGATGTCCACAAAAAAATGTAATAAATTTATATAACAGAAGTAATATAATTGTTGATTTATGCACACATTGATTCAGAGGACTTTTAAAATAAGATAGGTTACAAGTTATAACTATGTCACATGATAAAAATTACAAGTTGGGATAACATGGGAAGCAAAGGAATTGAGCGAATCACTTCGACCTGCTACTTTTGTTTCCTTTTGAAGCGATGCCGCACCGAATGTGGTGCTGATTTTTTGAAAGGGGAAATATTCTTAAAGGGTGTCTCAGAAAACTTAACGATCTTGAAATAAATATGCAACTCAAACTGAGCTTTATGATGCCAGAGAGGCTTTTTATTTCCTACATTACAACATCCCGAAGTTGGAAAACGTTAAAGAGGTATGTGAGCTTGAACAGCAAAGACGGGCAAAATTCTAATCCGGATGAATTCAGGTCGTGACAGCAAAAGTATGGCGTAGATCGAAACGGCTCAGCTGCAGTTTAAAATCTGAGAGACCGCAGAGGTTTCATTAATACGGCACTCATATGACACGGGACTGGAAACTATGCAGAAGATTTTTGTGTTGCAATATTTCTTGCGAGCTGAATCTGACGTAAACGTTGACTACAGGGAGCGGCAAACTGAAATATTTCGACAGCCGGTTGTCAGAAAAGCCGAACATAATTTTAAAATAAAGAATCAAGCCAAGTGTCAAAATATAAAGCCACTAAAAAGCTGTCACTTAAATCGAATCAAATAAATCTAAATTCGAATTCGCTGCTCATAATTAGGCTGAAAACAGTGCGAGAAATGTTTCTCAGAAGACAACCTAGTGAAATGTCGTTATACTCTTTATTATCTCGATACTCGTTTTCAGAGAAAGCTGACAAGCCCAAGTAGAATGTTCGAAAAATGGGAAAAACTAAGCAGCAGAAACCTTCCGACAATTTCCTGCACAGCTGTAATTCAAGGTAAGAAGAATACAGGATGGAACTTGGGTAACCCTCTACGAAGCTTCATTACATTGCCTACACCAACTGAGATTGCTATTCATATAAAGATTCAGTTCCTTCATCGTGCTCTTGGCCGAAGGATTTAGGCCTCTTAAGTGAGAAGGGATATTCTACCGAAAAATCTGCGTGAAAACGAAGCACTTCTCGAAAGCATATGCCAACATTTCAACGCCGTGACCGTGCTCTAATGAAAGGAACCTTGACGTAAGCCTCAACAGTAGATCTATGTATCTGTATATTATTGACTTAAGGTAGGTTCAGTGATTTCTCTAGAAGTTCATTTACACAATGAAGGAACAGAATTGGTCCCCGAATACTACCATATTGTACCCCAATTAGGACAGTATGAAATGCGGAGCACCATTCTCGGATATAACTCAGAGACTTCGCCTATGCATGAAACTCCTCTCAGGACTAAGACAGCGTCAACTGTTCCACATGTTTGTAGGTTCACCAACAGTTTGGGATAGGTCAGTGGGTTTCGGAAACTCCTTGTGGACTGCATTTGTTTAGAAACCACCTTTAAGTGTTGCGTATCTCTGATAGTAAAATCGCATCACCTACGTCAACATGGAGCATCATTTAAGAAAACCATGTCGGCTATCACTGTTGATGCTAGCAAAGCCACGATGGTTCAAATTGACCTTTTTCATAACAATTTCCAACAATTTGCAAAATGACGACGACGTGTAACTGAGGAATGGAGTGGTAAAACGAAAGAAGTTTTAACGGAGGTTTTTTCGGTAGTCGTACTACCTCTGATGTTTTCTCTGCGTTTGAGATAACGATCATCAGAAAGTATATCCTTTAGTGTTGACTATATTTTTGGTGAATCATCGCAGTAGGGAAGTGATAACACAGTGGTTGTGCTGTCGGGGGCGTTATTTTCCAATTTTCTGTGAACCACATTATTACAGCCTAAAGCAATCCAAGTTTACTACCTTCTCTCCTCTATCCTCTACCTTTTGAAGCTGCAGTTCTTGTTTTATGCTACGGCCTAAAAAGGCCGTGGGTGGTCCGCAACTGAATCGAAGAGCATACCCTGGAGTCCTTACATGAGATGCCATAAATATGAAGAATAGTTTCCTGTTTCATGCTCGGTTTCTTGTTTCATGCTTTGCTATTTCTCAGTTAGTGGCACATCGATCTATGAAGGGGTTCGAAAACCTCATAGCAACAATATAATAAACTGAATGCGGAGAAGCATTTCGTTCTATGCCAGTATTTTTTAAAAATAAATGCCCGCTGTTGTGATATCAGTAGGAAACAGCGCGATCGTTTGACGCATTTCTTGTCAGCAAAAAGTGCAGTTAGAGTTAGCAGCCTTATCCTCAGAACCTCATTTATGCGTCGAAGAAGTGTTGCTATCTCCTTCAATATTTTTGTTATGTGAATGAATGGAACATTTGTGGTGGCTATGGGAGCATTTTTAAAGGCGAATCGAGCGTGTTCTAATCAGAAGGACGATATTAAGCGAACAATCGCAGTACTGAACGTTTCGCATTTTGCTGTCATCCACAACTCCCCTTTCTCACATCCAGGATGACGGCGAAATGCGAAGACTGTTGAATTGAAAGATTATTCATACCCGTTCCGGGAAACCTATTGTAATTGAAAAAAATGTTTAATATCCCTTACCTACTAAACACCATAGCTTAGCCTAGGAAATACCACCGCAGTTAGCAGCCTTGTAAATTAGCCTAGCGAGTCTTCGACATATTTAGAACACTTGAATTCGGACAAAAAACATCTGCCACAAATCTGCTTAAAATAAACACTTGAGTAGCCCATGTAATTTTTTGGAGCATGCAAGACCTGCTTTAGAAAAAAAACAGTTCAAAATTCGAAGTACAATTTTTGAATGTGGAACAGTCTGTAACGTCCTAAAGTAAAAAAAAAAAACGAAGTCGATTCTTTGTAAGTCTGCGATCATCTGCATTCCCGATACCAACTGTTTCCTCTTTTTGCGAAAAGAAAAGCCATACAGCGGAATTTATTCACACTTTCCAGAGAAAGAAACAGAAAGATGAGGAGAAATCGCCGTTGCTATCGAAAAAGTACAATTCAAATTACCAGCGCAGGGAAGTTCGTTGGCCAGTAGGTTGCCGTATTTCAGCACCGCAGTTCATCATGCTTTATTGCAATGTGTGATGATACTCCGGTGGGTCATTTGCGTTATTCTTCGGTGTCTGAACGCATCATCACGTGACGTCGAAAAAACGCAGTTTCACAGGAAATCATGAACTAAAAGAATTAAGGGAGCTTTTATTTATAATTCAATTATACAACAGCATTAAAACGAAGAGACGTACATTTAAAAATTATACCCTCTACGGCTTGATGATATCATAGGAAAACTGCCGAATTTGTCGAAATTTTTTCAATGCAAGCTTTTGCTTATAATAGTGCAGCTTCTTTTAATGTCTGGAAAACAAAAACACGTTCGGAAAAGAAACGAGTTTAGGATGAAACGGGAAAAAGGAAAGCACCTGAAGTAATATTTCGAGCCCGGCCTCGGCCCTCATTTCTTAAGTGATTCACATTAGTTGCTTTTAAACGGTATGCAATTTCGGAAATGCTAGTTCCTGGAACTTTTTTCCCGAATTTTTTGCATGCTGAGCATTGTTGTGCTTCGTACTGACATTAGTAAATGCATAAACGAATGCCGCATTAGTGCTCCTGTTGTTTCTACCCACTGTTCCTTCAGATACCCCCTCTTTCTATGCGCTTTTTCATGCTTCTGTTTAAAAAGTGTACAAATTTTTTTTTCGTAGATTTGCAAGAAAAACAGCAGCAAATGAAATACGAGCGCAACATTGTGCACACTTTATGAATCATCGGCAAATAATTTGCCCGTCTAATGAGTGCAATTTCAACAGCGCATTCTATATCACCAGTTTCTCTCACACTTTTCCGCTTCATATCAACTTCTAGGAACTTTCTTCTCTTGCATACTTTTGCGAGTGAATTTTTCTTTCATTTCGTCACAACTTTTTATAGTCATTTTATATCGTATTCGAATCTTTTCCCCTCCGTGTCGGATTCGTTCTTTGCATCAATCACAACTACTTGTCCACTACAGTTGTTCCTTTTCCCAAGATGAGAAATGCAGCAGTTCCATTATCGAATAACAGGTGACAAATGCAACACTTTTCTGCGCGCATAATCCACGACAGCACAACTGCACACATTGCATGATGGGGCCAAATTAAAAGTTGAATTAGGTTGGCGCTTCCATTCGCGCCCGAGACTTTGGGGCACCTAAAAGAACCTCTACGGTCGCTTCGACTAGTGTTGGTTGCTGCATGGACCTTCGAAGGGAAACTTTCAGGAGTCAATACGAATGGACTCCAGTTACGTGCTGCATAATAGCTACTGCAGTCAGCCTTCATTTCCTTTATACCGCCCCGATATCGTTACGCAGAAAAGAACCGCTGATAAGGTATCGACGGTACCACTGCATCACAGTCTCCAGAAAGTCAAAAAATTAGAACAGCGAAAAATGCAAGAAAGGACTGAAATGGATGCAAACATGCGCAATGTGATATGTAAGTATCAAAGACGTGGCCAGATGGTATCTAAGATATACCCCAGAAATATATAGCTGTTAAATAGTAACAACCAATAAAGCGAAGAAAAAACTGCCAAATTTAAACCTCGGCAATAAGCTCTTGAAGTTGGACGTCTAGTGTTTTCAGAAATTTCCCCACCTGCAGAATCATTCTCAACACCCCTGTATAACATTTTATTTACAAGGCAAAAAAAACAGGGATTGACAAAAACAGCAGCAAACAGTGGATTAAGCACGCATAACGATAAACTCTATAATCTTCTGAAAATTACTCCCCTTTTGAGATGAAAGGCTTATAAACATATTACACAACTTGTCAATTTCCTGATTGCTTGTCTACGTGCATAATAAAGACTGCGCTGTATGCCTGGACTCTTGCGGCAGGAACTCGATGGACACACTTCGTAACAGAACGTACACCCTTTGAAACATTTCGCAACAGGACGTACACTTCTCTTGCGCATACCACAAACATTTAATGTACCAGACGATGTTTTTTCGTCTTCGAATTACATTCGACGGTCACTTATAATCTCCTTATCAGAAGAATACTTCGGCCACCTGCGAAATTACTGCTGTAATAATTCAACGGCAGCTTTAAGGATACTCGGACAGCCGAACTATTAGCCATGGAAGAAGGAACGAGAGCGGCCATTGAGCTTAGTTCAAAAAAAGATCGCCAGCCACATAGTGAATGATATCTTAAACAGAGGCTGCAGCAAACGCGTGCCATCCACACCGGTCAGAAATATTCGCGTTATTCAGCGCTTGTGATTCATACGATAACAAATACTGATGTGATACGTCACCTCGATACTTTAAAACAATACACAATACATCACCTTTATGGTACTATATATACTCTTAATGGTCCGCATTCGTCAAAAGCACATCATTCCTGAAGCCATTTTCTCGAAGGTCATATATCCTCGAGCTCAAGAACCGCCAGGCATTTTAATGAATAAAGTGCTGAGTCGGAGGCGCTATAGTCACAATGCAAAGTATTAACCCAGCGGTTCTATGACAACCAGAAAGCAAAGTAAGCCGCGATCCTATAAAATTTATGGGACTTCGAGCCTACCAGCGGGATTCTTGAATAATTTTGGCTCGAGGCCCACTCTAGCATATCGTTCTGCAACAGACGGTATAAGCACTCGTATAGTTAAACGCAACAGGGAGGACTTACGTGGGCAAAACGCATTTTTAATCTTATTAGAGGAATCTGTAAACAGTAGTAGTGTGATAAGTCATTTCCGCTCAGCTTAGAGATAAGGCATAGGTCGATTGAAACCATGCTCTGTGACTTGTCGCTTGGTATGCACTTTTTAGTTAAACTTCGACACATCGTCTGTAAACACTGCCAATTAGATACTGGTTATTTGACAACAGGAGTATGAAGGCATGCTAGTGGGAGATTCGCGTCCATTTTTAAAATGGGAGTAAGCACTAAAGTCACATCAGCACGAAATGTTGTAATGCGAACAACAGACCAAGGAAAAATGATTGATCATGAGGAAAGAAAAACGTTCAAAGGGCTGCATCAGCTTGCGTAGATGGATCTGCCAACGACATGAGATACCGCCTTATCGCATCATCATCCGGTTCCTCAGGAATCACCCATGCGTCGTTTCCATCATCTTCGAGAGGCTCCCGACAAAGTGGACATTTAGTTTTCCCATAAGCCTTCCACTGCTCAATACATACCAAACAATAGGAATGAGCGCATGGTAGTATGGTATCTGATGGCCGCTCCATACAAATAATGCATTCGTTCTGACTGTCGATGCTGCAAAAAAAAGAAAAAAAATGCTGCAGAATCGAAGACAAGCTCGAAAACCTAAAGACCATGTTTGTTTAAATATGGTGCCATGTTCAAAAAGAGGAAAAATAGAGGCTTACGTTCGCAACGACCTCGTTGTTTTCATTTTACTTTCAAGCAGAAGTAGTCAGTAGAATAACATGATAAAGGCGAGATAGCTAACACTGCACTTCGTTGCGCGAAGCATCCATATCCTTCGGCAGATACTTGGAAAGACTTTTGAATGCAAGCCTTTTCCAGGAAGAGTTTAGATCCACGAAGACCCTTATCTAAGCACTCTGCATTCAACTGACACGATAATCCGCCAAATTATGAGTATATAAGGCGCTTTGTAGAAGAATGCTTTGTGGTTCAACTATGAGCAGCTGCGATGTAATTTTGACCGGCATCATAAAGCTCAGTTCGAACTGCATGGTGTGTTTCAAGATCGTTAAGTTTACTGGGACCTTGTTCAAGAACATTTCCTCTCGTGAAAACTCTGCACCGCATTCGATGCAACAGCGCTTTAAAGCAAAGTAAAGCAGCAGTTCGAAATGACTTTCTTAATTCCCTTACTTTCCGCATTGTGTCCATTTGTGAACTTCCAACATGTGATATAGTTATGTCCTGAAATCTGTCATATTTTAAACGTCTTCTGAATCAGTGTCTGAAAATTCAACGGTCGTAATAATTCTACAATAGACATATTACATTTTTTGTGAATATCGTCTGCATGATCTCATATTCCCGCCTTTGCTTGAGTTTTCAAACGTACAGCTGCATACTTTGTTTACTGCAAAATAAAAATCCGGTGTTGTCGTTATTGGTAACGGAGCTCGAAGGGTGGGCCGGAAGAGTTCTAATCCGAACAGCCAGCACAGTGAGCTCTTATTTGGACGAGACGTTGCCTCCCCCTTCCCTTGTAAAACATCTCTACAGTCAGAAAACGTTTCCTTAACTTTCTAACGATGATGCAAACATCAAAAAAATAAGTCGGGAGAGATATCATATCGAAAAGCGTCGAGGACCGACGTAAAAAAACACAAGCTAAAATTAAATTACGGAAGCGTAATGACATACGGACTGCTGAGTCACAATATATGAAATTTTGATAGGTTCATGTTCGTCAGTACGGCTAACTTACTCACTCTACCGTGCAGATGAATCATGCTTTCTGAACTTAAACGGCACAATTTCATGTCGAAGCTCATCAATTCCCCATTCACAAGTTACGCATAAACGAAGCCAGTAATAGAATAAAAGCATCTTTCGACGTTAAAACGCTTTAAACTGATTCCAGTTGAAATTTTTTCTGCAGATATGCCATATGTGAAGCGCATTAAAAAGAACGGAAAGACAAGAAAGACGAAAATTTCCACTATTTTCTGCTCAGTGCAACTCAACGAAGATGAAAGCTGATGATAAAAAAGGTGAGAAGCAATGATGCAGTTGAGATCAGTGCACATTTGAGATGTTATGATGGGAATCGTCCGTCACTTCACAGCGAACAGATTACTTCATTCGCAGAGGAAATTGATGCTGAATCTCCGGTTATGAATGACACATACGCTTAAAATGAAGGAATGAAAATTAAAGTTGTGAATAAGAGTGCCTAACGCCTGTCAGTTGGATCCACTTGCCTCCCACCAGCGCCTCTCTCTTCCAAAAAAACAGAATGCAACAATCATAGGTGACACAAACGACATCAAGACGTTAAAAAATACCTATCTAGGTAGTGAGAGCTGCACAGCTCGTGAGAAACGTCTACAGCTGTCGAGCAGCTCTCTGGCCAGCACTGTCGAGCAGCACCAGTAGTGACTTCTGTAGTGTAAGGAATTGAGCAAGAGTCAACACTCGGCGCGATTCGACCATTCCACTTGCATTCCTCTTTAATATTCTTTTTTATTTTTGGGAAATCCTGGCTCATGCCCATTTTATTTTCAAGAAAGCAAAATCTCCGAAACCTTTTGAACAGTGCAAGGAAGTCCTGCGAGTGATGCACTAAAAAGGAGCGAGTTAGCCACTCAAAGCAACTTACGCCATTCAGCTAAAATCGAGTCCATTTTTTCGGATGCGAGCCAAAAGGACATTAACGGCACTCTCTCTATTCCATCCTGAGCAGTATTAGACTGCTGTACCTAATAATGCCTTCAAAAAAACTTTACAAGTAACTAAGCATAGCGCTTCTTCTCCTGCTGGTTCAGTGCCCAGACGTATATTAAACGTGAAAAGCGCAGTGAAAAACGTGGTCGATGGTCAACTATCCAACGTCAACTTCAACAAACTGTGACGTAGAACCGTAGTTCGTAAGTTTCAGCACATTAAAAGCGTTGTGAAAACTTTTAAACAAGCAATTTCGTCTCACCTGAGCAAAAATGTCCAAGAATGGAATGTGTTAGATGGAGTATGTGTCACAAAAATCATCACACCACAAAATTACGATCAATCATAAATCGAGAAAAAAATTGATGGGAAAGCGCGCCAAAAATGCCAAGCGACAGTTGTTTTTTTTTTTTTTTTGCAAATATATCAACAATAGTTCAATTCTTTAAAATAGTGAAGTAACTACTACTCTAAATGCAAAGCAGATTGCAACGTAGAAAGCATTAAGTGTATCGCCACCTCTTTCCAAAAATGCAATGATGACACTACAAGCATGTTTTTACTTCTCGATTATGGACTGCTAGATAATTCGATGGCAGTTAAACGTTGAGCGACCACACACCTCAAGCCAACAACGTAGATCCGCGAAGAAACATCGACATCAGTGGCAAAACACTTCTCAAAGCAACTATTCTTTCAAGGCAGATTTATCAGGGTGTTAGATTTCTTTCTTGGATCCTCCATTGCTCATCCGAAAACGTCAACAAACCTATGACTTGACAAGTGGTAAATCTGTGCGGTGCACATGCACAGACACCCTGGTCACCGCTGAAGGAATGTTAACGACTATCATGAAATTTAACTCTACTTCTCAAGAATCAACCCTGCAGAGCAGCATCCTTCACGCCAACCTTTATTACTACCTGTGACGGAGCACATAAGGACACACACACCTTAAGCGTAAAAGCCAACTACAAAGCAGGTTGTTTGTTACAGACTCGTTCCCTAGTAAACTGCATTCTACAGGTGTGAGACAGCATCTCTGCCATAGCTGCGTTATACTTCGACGTTAATGAAACCCTCGATGATCAGAAGGACACGACAGAATAATTAAAAAAGATGAAAAAGGATACAAGGTGACGAAAGTCAGAAGGATCATTTACTATCTTCACCAAGGTAATGCGCTGATGCCACAACTTCTTAAAATATCAGCATACGACTACTTTAGTGTTCGTTGAAACGTTACTATGCATCAACTACGTAATGCTGAAAAGTGTTTAATGACATGCGTTTAGAGTTTCTGACTAAGGGTTCCGCGAACGCCGAGCAACTACTTTGAGAGTCGGTGAGTAATGTGAACCTCTCAAATCTCAGTTACTAAGAGGTATTCTGTAATGGAAATCAGGCTCCCCACTCATAACTTTGAGTGTTCTCGAGTCCGCCACTAAAAATGGCCCTCATTCCAAAACAATAACAAATAAGCTGAAGGTATTCGTGTCGCTGTGCAACGTTCGGAAGCGCTTGCTTTCTAACACTTCAACAGATGCGAATAAATATGAGGTGAAAGAAAAATAACCCTTAGCACACAAATCCTTATTGTCGCTTTCCATAATGAAGAGTCAGCGGTCCCCTTTTTGACAGCAAATACCAGATACCGCTCATTCACGTCGACGAATTGCCGACATCTGAAAGAAGCGAATACTGGAGGGGCAAAATAAATTTACTGCGCTTTAACGCTTCACAGATATCACTTAAAAGAAGCAGTTGGGGAAGGCATCATAAATGGAATAATGAGCAGCGTTCTCTCAAAGACGGAAATTTCCCCCACTCATGCAACACCTTGAAAATGCAACAACGAACGAGGGAATAAGAACAGCAGAGGCCTCTGTGGGATGTTATTTTTGAGGGAACTGGAAGCCACTTGATCGTCCACTCAACATATGCAATGACCATTTTGAAATTTCCACAAACGCATAACCTAAAATTACAAACGAAAAATCTATACGAAACCATGAAAAGTCATAGAGGCTGAGTTCGCATATTAAGCGTCAACAAATCCGATGTATCTATAAAAAAGGTGATATGTGGATGTAAAAAAAGCACTTGGTCACTATCAGAGATACTGACCACTAGCACAGCAACTTCACCGATGGTCAACAAAGCGGTAATGACATTCGGAAATTAAGATTCGCCAGCAGCAACAGTAATGAAATGTTACTAACGATATGAGGGAGGATGCTCGCGCAAACATCACCTTTCACATTTCTTCAACTCGGAATGTTTTTGCTTCAATGAGTTGAAAAGTTAGATGAAGGAAAAGAAAAGCACAAACCTCGTATTCAAGTCACATACCATATCCACAAATTCGGGCCATGTTACCGATACGACACGTGCCATTTCAAGTGAGCGGCCCCGTACCATACTTGTTGCCTGCCCCATTAAGCGAACAATATAAACCATCCGCAAGCTTTACCCGAGCATCTGTGAATAACGAAGCTCGACAAGAGATACTGCACTACAACGCAAACCCAACGACAATTACACCACAGCTTGCATAAATATCGGTAGGATCGAACATCTTTGTGTAGCTGTGACTGGGTTTTTAATAAAAGAGTTTTCACAGAGTTCGCCGAATTATCACGACTTTTGCAAATGAAACGGTCGAAGTGGTTTAATGCTGAACGGAAACAAAAAGTGGATGAGACCTCGAAGAAATCCAAGGAATGACCCCGTTTACTGCTTCAAGCATATATAAGTAACCCTTTACCCTTGACCGATTCAACTGTCAATGGCAAACTTTTCGCAATGATGAGCTCGCGCTAAAGTGATTCTCGATTTAGTTCGGGTGGTCTTCTCGATTATGAGTGTAAGGGTTGACCGAGGTTCCTTCCTGTCTAACCGCCTTCCTCTCCATTCCTTAGGGATTTACTCGTTACATTTTCAGATAGCACAAACTGAACTGCACTGTTAGTAATTGAAAGTACCACAGTGTATACGAAGTAAGCTGTCTAGGCAACAATACAACACGGGGTAAAATAATTACTCAGCAAGAACTACTCCCCTTTACGTTTACGGGGAGTAGGAGAGACGCAGGCTGTGAACACTTTGTCACAAAACACTACCTAGGTCCAGGAACTAAGGACCTCAAGGATTTTATTATACAACAACCTCGTTTCACTAAAGATGTCGATGATGGCGCAGTGATCAAGCAACACCAACAGAAATGCACTAATTAAATCAACCACAGCTGATCACCCATTTTATTGTACTTCAAGTATTGGCTTGAGTTGACCGGTCATGGTGATGCTTCTTTACGATGCTTGTGTGACTAATTCTGGTCGTTCTTTGTATCACGCTGGTCTGCTTATTCTGTCATGAATATGATTTTGCAGAATATCAACAATTAAACGATTGCAGCAGCAGATGTCCTACAGTCTTACAGCGCAGCATTCTATATATACCTTATTGTTTGACACAATAAGCGCCGATCTCCAACTGTCGAAATATCAAGAAGACACGTTATTAACTTAAATTCCTCAGGTAGTTCGGGCTTGGAATGCATTAGATTTTTCGTTGGACCGATACGCTGCAAAAATATCAGCTAGAAAGAAGTAGAATTCAGCAAATTTCTAAGAAATGCATTTTCACTGCTGCACAATTCATCGAGTCTCGAAATATGGAATGATTTTGAAATTTCCTAAATGAAACAATTATAGGAGTTGTTGCTATTGTGTTGCGTATTTTTTTTAATTGATACAATCTCATAGCATTTCGCTAAATTTCATTAGCGCTCGAATAGACACGCACATTAGCATGGCTATTATTAATTAGCTCAACAATAATATCAAAGTCTCTTGCATTTTATGCCTTATTTTTAGAAACTTGTGAAACAGATTTATTGTTGTTAATATATAATACATTGCTTTAATCATTGATGTTTACATTTCAAATACTTTCCTATGAAGGTTTATTGCTTACAGCACCTTCAAAAAAAAAAAAAAAAAACAAATGAACTGATGAGAAAAAACATATGCAATCGACAATCATTTAACCGGTAGTCTTTTACTTCGATCCCATTAGAAGGGATGAAATTTATACGAATTCTATCAGATTTTAGCCGTTGCCACATTCGCTACCTCTTTGAAATTGCTTTAAAACAAACTTACATAAGAAGAAACACACTCAGAAGTATTTAGCGTCATGAGGCAAAAATAAGCATAATTCCGCTGAGATCCGGTTATTTTATTGACCACTACCTGCTAACCCACAGGTGAAACTTGTGAAACCTGCAGAAATGTGATTCGATTCCTTCGTTTAAAGCAGTGCGCCCCGTATTGATTAGAACTAGCCGTTAGTGGTTTAATCACTTTCTGTATAGCCTGAAGGTAGGACTCCGCTAATATTCGCACATACCGAAATTTAAACCTGTCTGATATTCCCGCAACCAGATTGCAGCTGAGAAACGTGAGGTTTACAACGACATCCCAAAAATTTCAGAATCAGTCAAGAAACTTGATTGTTCGACCTCTGTTGGTGAACTGCAACCTCTAGAAGGCGAATCGTACCCAAATCGAAAGCAGAAAGTGCATAAATGGAGCTAAGTCAGCAGTTTGCACGAAACAAGAAACACCGCCTCCTTCCACCCCCCCCCCACCCCGGGTTCACGACAGAAACGTCTTCGCATTACGTGAATACGACGACAGCCTCACTTACATCGCAAAGATGCACTTTACAGACGGAAGTCAAACAAAGTGAACTTCGTGGGGCTAAAAAACCTAAAGTGCTCGACCATCCTGTAACGCTGACCGCCAGAGATCGGCGATCATCGGTCGAACGAATAAAGCCGTCAGATTTCAAACGTAACTGCTGAACTACCGAAGGATACAGTTGGCCACCACTAAAATTGAGGCTTAGCATACGTTTCAGTGACTACAACCCATTCATTTACTGAATCAAGGTTTCTCTGATTCATCTCGCATTTGACATAATCACCGCCAAGCGCTTTTGTTTCGACTGGCAAGGTTCGGATTCCTTTCTCTGAAGTGCTCGATCACGTCAATTACAGCTACAGTTAAAGTTCACTACTCTACATTCGACTGCATGGATCCAAATGTTGCTGGTTGCTACTTCTCTTTTCCACCAGTTCGCTTTCAATAATTATTGAAATTCAGAGCTCTCCGAGAAACTCTAACTCAGAAGAAACCTGGATCTTAGCAACTGCCTTGCAAAATACCGGATAACTGAACAAAAGAAATAATTACAAAGCAAGGGACGCGAGTCGTCGAAAAAAAAGAAGATCAAGAAATACTTTCACGACGTGGAGAAGTGATTCTGCTGAATTGACGATTGCGTATTCCAGTATGACGTAGTCTCATTTGTTGTTATTAAATTAACAAAATCTCAAAGATATCCTCACTTTGTTCAGGCGAAACAATAAAGGACACATAAAAGACGTTTCAAACGAATCGCAGTAATCCGTGAGGTAACAGCCAAACACGGTGCCGCTTGCATCGTATTTCTGCAATACGACTCAATGCTGACTGGTTGAGTCGGCTGTCATTCAAAAGGTGTAGTGCCAATCATTCTCGTGTAAATCGAATGCGTACGAGTGACTAATTCAATGCAGTGGATGAACGTCTAGGAGATTTATATTGATAACAGCCGATGAACAGCCTTTCCGGATGAATAAAAAAGTGAATAAATAAAAAAAAACAAACGGAACTCTGACGTGAAATACTTAAATTTCTTTCATACTGTTTTACTGCTCACTTCACTCTTCGCAGAACAACGGTCTTTCCTTGCTTTCTGATTTTGCATAGCGAGAACTGCACAAATTATTCAAAACTATTTGTCTCACTTTCGGTAAAGACAAGGTTTTGCATATATAGATGGAACTGCTTTAAAAGAAAAGCGCTGCAAAAGAGGAGAGGAGGACGCGAGGACTTAAGCACCGTAATGCTAGCTGGGAAGGAAAATTCCAACAGCATGCGGGTTTTTAGCTGGTCTAGAACATAGAGTGTAAAGTTTTGCGGAATAAAATCTACATTATGTCGGCATATCGGGTTCTGAGACTCAACTGCCTAGCTTCAACCTTTGAATTTCTATAGCGCTAGCACACGAATATCTGAAAGCACTTCGATTCCGGCCTTCAGGAGGATGAAAGCCTACACTTTGTGAGGCCATGCTGATTTTCGAGAAGAGATGTACGCATTGGCAAATTTTAATTGAAAGATTATTGGTCACATTATGCATTTTCCTCTGCCAGAAAGCTAATACAAATCTCATTCCCAGATCCTCAACATGCTCTCAATTTTTCCTCAACGTTTTTCTTCTGTTACCCGTAACTTAATTCACTTCCATAACATGCTTCACGATATAACCCTTATAAACCTTTCCTTTTCAGGTACAGACATCACTTTGATTTTTCCTATGCATTAGGATTAAATTACTCACAAATTCTTTTGTGTTCAGGTGTTACTGCTGATTCATGAAAAAACAGGTAACCATGGGATCCAACGGCTGATTCATCGGTGCAAATAATGGCAATTTTCCAACCATATTTCCGATATTAAGCGAAATTGCTCATAATAGGAATACTCTGAACGAATATTTTAAACTGATCAATGAAGCAATTGGTGACTATATGAGGAGGAAGGTCATTCGAAATTGGTGCAATCCCAACGGCAAAAAAAAACACTCATTGGCAGTTATTTATGGCAAAATCCCCAGAAAATTTAAAATAACTATGAAAATCAGTGTTTAGAAACTCACCAAGCATTTTATATAGACTGCAGAGGTTCTGTTTTAAACGCCCAGACTTAAACATCAAAAGCGCGCCAGCCTGGAAATGGCAGGATGAATCCTCCTTCCTTGGAGCAGTCGTTTAATCAAGCTATGTTGAACTCACTCAAGAAGCCTAAATATGTTGACTGATCAGGCGTGTCCAGTTGAGGTAATGTGACGTGCAATACCTTCCACTAAAACGTTACAATTCGACTCTAAAAACATCGAAATATCGGGTTAAAATCGATGCTTATTTCTCTAACAATTTATATATAGTGGCAGCTGGAGTGGAAAATGGAGTTGACGGTAGTTCTAAGGCTTATCGCTTCAGTGGCTCGTTGAGTACTTTGTTTTGAATAAGTGAAGTAGTCGGCAAGCAATATTTATAGTTACTATTGAGCACTTTGATAAGGAAAGTTGTAAATATATTTCTTTGCACCGCACTGAAAGGTTGTCAAGATCGATTCGTAATACCACATCCGCTGGGTCGTTCTTAGACGATGATTAGAAAAGTGCCTTGGCCAGCAAGTAAATATTTATGGAAACATTTGATACGCATCACTCTACCGCCGACATTAACCATTTCTTCACCTCTTCCTCTCTAACAAATGATTTTCAGCAAGTAGTTCTCCATAAAAAACTTGGAAAGCTTCGGTCTCGCTCAAACCTATTTCTTGTTAGCGGCTGCGGTACCAGCGGTATCGGCAATCGAAAAAATTAGCACATCTAGAAGTATAAGGTCATAATAAATTCTATTTCACAAGCACATGCGTTGTATGAGATATGGGTTAGTAATGCTGCGGAGGTGGGGCGGTACTGCGAGAGACCTGCAGACAGTACCAGCTATCAACGAGCTGCCTCACGGTCTCACTTGCACTGATGAGTATATTCGCATTCATATAGTACGGGCCACATTTTGTCGCTTTATTCATTTCTAAACAAGTATGTGCGATATTTCGTAAATACTACCTGTGAAATAGAAGGCAACTTTTCATATAATGAGCATCGTTTGCTAGTGTGATTGATTGAAGGACGGTTAACGTTAGCAGCGCGTGTTGTGAAGTTACCTCATGTTTGCGTCAGAGACAACCTCTTATTCAACGAGAATATCCTCTACGCTAAGTGACACAACATTCAGCCGGTTTATTATCGTTATCGATGCAAATGCTCACGTGTAACGTTGCTGTATGCGAAGTACAATATTGAAATAGCTACCGATCTGTGAAAATTACCCGGAAAACGGTTCGTTTCGGTTCTCATTTCAGAAGCACTGCTTGGAGGCATCATTAATTTCTCTTCAGAAAGACCATATTTTGAAGGAAACACAATCGCACCGTTATGTTTTCTTTTGTCTAAGAGATTTTTCCAACATTTATAGCGCAAACAAAAATTTTCTGCTTAGAATATGAACAACTACTTTTGTTTTTTGTAGATGAGAATGACTGCACATAATGAGTCATGCTTTTTAAAACGAACAGTGAGTAATAAATTTGAGTTGTTGAAAATTTTTATCATTTATGCATCATTGGTTGAAATTTGATGCGCATTTTTCATCAAAACGCTCATAATCAATTTCAAGCAGATTGCCCATAAGCAAATTCTCACTATTCACTGCTATTTCGCGTTTAATGTGATTGATTTGTCGAATCGAAGAAAAAAAATTTTCGCTAGTAAGAAGAAATTACTATGGTTTATATTTACGTTCTACTATTTCTTACAACAAAATGAAAACTTTCATGCATAAAAATATATGTCTTTTTTTTGTTATTTTTGTTATGTAGATTGTGGCAGAGAAAATTCGCCTCAATTATTGTTCTCTCTAGAGACTATTAGCAATATGGTTGGTTAGCTTAGGCCGAATACAGCGAGTGATGAAGTTCACACAATAAGCAAGAGGCGGTTGGGGTGCACCAACGACGACACTTTTCTCGGTAAAGAGAACGTCGGCGAACCTGTTTTAGCCGAGCGGTGAGCATCGCATCTGCAAACACATCGACCCACTCGTTCTCCAACCATGTCGACAGCACATCTATTGCCTCTAATTTCTTTGTCAAATTCTTTGTTGAATTCTCAGATGATTCTTGAAAATTTCAGCATGATCTCTACTCGAAAGCGCAAACGGAATGCGTTCATTACCAATAATTCTTTCTTTATAACATTTACGCTCTTCTATTCATTAAGAGTAGATTCTTACGTACCTCTTGGTTTACTTCAACTTTTCAACTGTGCAAAAACACTTCCAACCGAAAAAAAGCGGGCGTTCGCTTATTTGTCATTCATTACGTAAACGTGTTTAGATTACCGCATCAATTATGAAACACTAAATTACAAACCTAGGCAATAGTCGAAAAAATACAGATATGATATAATGCAATTAGTACGAATAGGTAGAAGTATGATGAGGTGTAGTGGAGCGTTTGCGAACAAGATCGGTGGGCGTATAGAGCGATAACCAAGCACCCAAAAATTCCGTGATCGAATGTATACGCTGAATCATCATCATGCAATTTTGCCCGTCAGTCGATCGATCATTGACAGAATAGTTGTGTAAATGCTTTGAGACAATCTCGCTATTCAATATTGTTTGTATCGATAAAAAACGTTTATTGTTTACAGGGTGCACAAATAATCATGGATGTTCATTTCCCAAATTTTTTGCACATATTTCTACTGGTATATTTTTTCGTTTTCAAATTTATTGCTTATTTTAATGCTCACTTTTAGCAGTTCATAGTATGTAGTAATAAGACCTTCAGTAAGGTTATTTGATCATTTCAATTACATTTTAATGTGTTCTTAATTACCGGTTTTCTGTGATTCTTGTAAATTGTGCTACACCTATATTCTCCACTCTTGCAGCTTGTTCAACTAAACTCAATCAAAGTTTGCGCGAATCCTCTCCTACATTCCCCCTTCCCCTCCCCCCCCCTCTCCCGCCTCCAAACTTAATTTTATTCCACTGATTCATTAAGATCGGCTTAGATGTTTACCGATTCGTATTTTCGTTTATTTTTATGAAATTCTTTTTATTATTTGCCGAGACCAACAAACACTAATCGTAACTATGAAAAAAAGTCTCTCAACAGGTATCTGTAGGTTGTTATTTGATGTGCTTGCAAGTGTTTAATGCATAAGAATGATAAGATTTTCGCCGCCTCTTTAGTAGTATCAAGATTGAATTACGCATAGTTCGCGTCGTTTCATAGTACTTCCCGGAAGCAACTGATAGCGCTGAAGTTTAACTGTTTAAATAAGATTTTGATGGTCGAAAAGAGTGTCCATATGCGGACCAGAAATTGCCACTTTAGACGTCAGTATTCTTCCAAAATTCGTACGCTGTACGGAGAGTTGATGGCATCGGTAATCGAATTGACCTTAACCTTAACCATATATGAGCTTCAAGATTTATTAGGAAGCACAGAATTGTGACAGTTTATTAGTGAGCAGCATCCTTCAGCAAGATCAAAAATATAAATTTATCAAAGTCTGAGACTTCCGAGGCATAGGACGATGAGATCCCCCAATCGTAAAATTCTTCAATTTTGTGCTATCAAAATGTGGGTTTTAGCTGCAAACATAACTTTGCTGAATATACTAAACGTCAAGTCTCTAAATTTCTTGATTTATTTGCTCTTCAAGCAAGGTGATCGATGTGGTCTTTCTCACTGAAGGTGAGCATGTTTCGTCTAGAATATCGAATTAGACATTACGTCGTCGAGGATTGCAGTTTCATTGATGCATAGCACTTTGCTATCAGTCGCAATGCAACGCGATTCGTCGATGTTGATCGTTTATATTATCATAATATTCGCTCGTCTTGTTATCGTCTAAGTTGAAATAATTATTAGTGTTATCGACTATTTGAATTTTTTTGTGCACCAGTATTCGCTACGATGAGGGGAAATTCCATTTTATGTGTGATTAAGATGCCCCTTTCTACAAGCTTCTTTTCGATTCGTAACACCTCTTTCCCTCACTCCCTCCCCCCCCCCCCCCCACCCCCCAAAAAAAGTGCTGTTATTCTGTTTTATCCGATTTGATCAATATTTTTGCGACAAACGACCTGTTTAATATGCCAGGAAGGACAATTACTATTACAGCGTTCGGCCCTCGAAAGGTCTTCTCGCAATTTTGTTGCTTATGAGTTGAGCTTTGTATGAGATGTCTAATTCTGCTCGTTCCGCCACGATTCTAGTTGATAAATATATTTCATTTTCCTGGATTTTTTTCGTACTCCTTGTAAAAATTTTTTGTTCATCGTCATCCGTATTTTCGATTTCTTGTATGATATTTTTCCCAGCATGGTTTGTTTTATTTGTCTGCTGTCTGCAGTGATTGAGTTTTTCACGTGGATTCGTTCTACATTCGACTGATAATATTGCTGTGTGCAGCACTTATGCCTAAAATAACTATAAAAGTTTATGCAAGGTCATTGCTCACAATGAATGTTTGACGGTCGAATGCATCAGATACCACTTACGTATGTGACATGCTTCATATTAGTGCAGTGCATTGTTGAATTCGACTGGTCAGATGTATTTTCTTGGCATGCCCACTTTTGACCACCACTTTTTAACCTCTATCAGTAATGATCATGTCGTCTATCTGGCAACCGAATTTTAACGCTCCCTTATTTGCTCGCTATTCGGGGGTTTACTCAAGCGGGGACAGGAAGTTGAACGGTTGTGTTGCACCCGCAAGATGAAAGTTGGAAAACGCTTTAGAATATTGCATATTTCAGCGAATATTTACTGAGAGGATAGTTCGCAGTGCGTTAATGTCTTATTGAAGAATGAATGAATCGAGAGACTTTCATGCATGCGTGTCGTCGATTGCCCTATGCAATGAGCAAATAGTTGCCAGCAAGTGTTAGTGGCCCGATGAAAGTTTCACCTAGTTAATGCTCGTTGATCGAGACTTCTACTAATAAATATAAGGAAAGTGAGCCAAATCTCTTCGCTGCTACGGATCTAACATACTTCTTCAGACGTAGATAGGTGTTAAAACAACTCTTTTTCTGAGGGGGATGCGTGTAACGCAGTGTAGGTAAGAGGCAACGGAAAGAGAATTGAGAGCATGGAATCACTGAAAAAAAAAAAAAAAAACAACGGCTAAAGAGGTTCTTGCCTTCCTCGATGAAAAAGTGCACAATATGTGATCAATGTTGATTCTTATAATGGTATTTGCCATGATCCCGCATTCATCGGAGAGTGAAAAAAAAAATTGATGCAGCATATTAAAACGTCTTGTTTTGGAAGTTCATATATTGCCTGGAAAACAGTTTTTAAAAAAGAAGGTTGAGCAATTGATCTACAGGTGGGAAGCAATAAAGACAAAATATACTTGTGAGTGGTAAAATTATAACGTAAGCCCAGCAAAAGAAAGTGAAGAATAGGTAATCTGCAGCTTGAGAAGAATTGAGCATATTTAATGTGGTTTGGATTTGTTAAGACGTAGTACGTTTCGAGTAATCAAGCTAGTGGTCGAAAGTAGAAAATATAGAGTACAAAAAATTGAAGCAAAAAAAAAAATTAAATAAAATAAACAATTAACCACATGATTCCACTGATAACGTTGCTTGGTTTGATTCATCCTTAAGAAGATGATATCAGCTTATTGTGATGTAGTTGCTTCTTTATTCACGAGTTTGATGCAATTTAGAATGCAATATTATTTTAATGCGTTATCTGTGTAATTATGAGCTCTTAGTGTGTTTGCATTCTTATTCTCTGAACGCTAAAATCGTCAGAAAATCATTCTACAGGTAAAAAAAAATATTCACAGATAATGCAAGAACTCACTTCAATTGATCACTTCGATATATATGAATTTCATTGAGTTTCTCTCATTGTTTCTATTAGACTGCAGTAGAATATGCAATAAAAACTAATCCGAATTTTAAATTATGTGTATTTATTTGATCTTCAAATGTGTCATTTAGACTTCTTGCACTCTTCATGTCGTACTATTATTTCATTCGTTTTTTTTTTTTTCCTTTGACTTCATAAACACGAAGTAGAACTGTCTGCGCGGGTGGCGCAATGAACGTTGTTCGCTGAAGAAATTTTTACACTCTCGTTAGTGCATTAAACTCGATTAAAATGCTGAAAATGTGTTGTGTTTCAGGTGTTCGGGTGGCTTAAAAAAATTACTAATTACTGGAAGAACGAAGTGGTGCAAGCGTACGAAAAGGTGATCGCACTTCGCGCCAAAATGATGGCCACCTTGTGCTGTTTTGGCGAGTCTGATGACCACACTAAAACGATTGAAAGGCAGCTTCAGAAGGAAAAAAAGCAACTACGAAAACAGGTTTCATATCTTAATGAGGTTCTACCTGAATTTTATCATACGTTGTTTCTTATGCAATACCCATAGGTAGACTAACCCAGATTTCTTCTAGGCTATAATCTGAATTAAAGTGTTGTCTGAAACTTTTGTTTTATTAGGGAACTAATTGAGAACACAACGAGTCAAGAGTATACACATCACATTATAATTTATTTCTGTGTGTGCTTTTTTGATAGTTTCTTTATTTTATTCGAATTATTAACGTTATATGCTTATCTGAAACGCCCTTCTATGCCATAAATTTGAATGTTTAAAAGGTCTGTATGACACTACACCTGATTTCGGCACAACTATGATAAAGTTAAGCATAAAGCGACGATGAAATTCTTAGCGCTTTGAGGCAACAGTTCAAGAAAGCTGATCAGTGCGCGCAGTGCTAAACCGAACAGCACTAGCTGCTTGAAAACTACAAGTTGGAGTTGAAGGTTGGTGGTATTTTGAGATATTGAAAACTGATGTTATTATAGGTGAAGCTGCTATTGCTTGGTTCTGGGGATCGGGCAAGTCGACTTTTATTAAGCAGATGGTGATTATCCACGGCAAAGGTGAATTTACAGCTGATGAAGTTCGAGCATATCGGCAACAAATATATCAGGTATCAAAAGGCTTATTTATACATGATTGTTTTTTATTCATTAAAGCGACCGTCACGTTGGATCCACCGATTTTGTTCTTATTGAATTCGTTGGAAAGCAATCGTTTCGAAAATTTTCGCTATATGTTGCCGATGCGAACAAAAGTTTCAATCAAGCTGTCTTTCAAAACAAAGAATGGAGCAAAACTGTATTCGAGTATCCTTATTTGAGTTCCTCATCTGCAAGAAACTAGAACGAACTCCACTCTAGTTTTTCTAATCCGAGAATCACATCGTTGACTCGAAACTTGCAGATACAACATCTGCAGTTTGTTTTTGAAGTTTTTGGCATATTTACATCTTTATTAAATGGAGAAAAGTCTTAACAAATTGGCAACACTTTGATTTTTTTTTTTCTTCTTCGAAGGATATAATTTCACGATCTTGCAGAACGTGATCTCAGCGATGCGAGTCCTTCTGGATGCCCGTCAAAAACTTGGCTTCGCCTGGCAGAATCCGAACGTCAGAAGCATGTCGAAGCAGTTATGAGGTGATGGTTCACTCAGCTATTGTGCATTAAAAAAAAAACGATCTTTCACTTGCATGCACTATAAAAAAATCTGATTGTCTTAAGCGTCAATTTAATTACAGTTTCAAGCTTACCTATGAAATCTAGCCGATAGACGTTAAACAAGTATAGTGAACGTTCATGAGGTGGCCTATCATTCTTCCATTTCTGAAAAACACGTCGCTTTGAGAATTCATTATTATTAAGTGGATTGAATTAATTTAAGACAAAAATTCTACCTTTTATATTTGCTCACAGCCTTTTTTACTTAAGTGCTTAGTGGCAGCAAATGCTAGAGAAAAAATGCTTATGATCGCTTCTGAAGCTTTCTTTGAAGTGTTGCGCTCCACAACGACTCCTTAAAGGTTCACTGCCACCGATATGATGCGAGGCATCGACCAGCCAACTTTCGCGGAAATTGCTCCACTAATTAGGGACCTGTGGGACGACCAAGCAATAAAGCATACCTACGATCAAAGAAATTTGTTTCAAATAGTAAGTCCACTCTTCGAGTGCGTATTTCTCTTACGTTCGTAGAGGTATGTTGCATAAATAATATAATTTACTACCACCTATCACTGTTGCGATGAAATTAATTTGTATTTTGCACTTTGTATCTTTTATTTTGTATTCTTTTCCAATATTTTCGTCAATATTTTAATATTTCACAGGTCGAGTATTTCATTTTGCATTTTTGCATTTATTATTTGTTTGATTTGAATGCATCTCAACGGCATTGCACTACATGATGAGTTGGAATCCCGTAGAATGGCACATATTTCCTTTTTAGTTTATTATATGCGAATAGTTACTTTTATATGTATGCGAGTTTGCCTGTTTGGTAGTTTCAACACGGAAACCAGTAAAGCTTTTTCGACTGCGATGAATAAAATCAACACTATGGGATAACCGCCTGTGCCGTATTTTATCATGATCCTTCGAGTTAGAAAGCAATTTTATATAACTATTGTTGCCCTAAAATTTACGTGCCTCTTGCAATAATCATATTTTCATTTTCCACGGAATAAATGACCAGAAAAATTGTTTTTTTTTTCTAGAATATTTCAAAGGGTAGATGGATCGTTCGAAATGTAACGATCATATTCTGCTTATTTTACTCTGTCGATAACTGATGAAATTTTTCGGTCACTGAACGGGGATTATAAAAATGCGCATCGTTCTGATTTCTCCATATCATTGCTTGAATTGTTTAATTCGTAAAGATGGTCGTTTCATTATCTGTGTTTTTTTTTTGTTTACACCTTTACAAACGTACTTCTTTAAA
This sequence comes from Ascaris suum, assembly GCA_013433145.1. NCBI lineage: Eukaryota > Metazoa > Nematoda > Chromadorea > Rhabditida > Ascarididae > Ascaris > Ascaris suum. The sequence continues at coordinate 969,526 of CM024189.1, forward strand.
TGTTTTCCCATACTCAGATTCTAAGAACTGATTGGAATACAAGCCACGACATCGTTATCGACAAGGATAGGAGCATTCTTCTTCATCAGCGGCATCAGAAGGATGTTTCCAACTAGTGGGAGGTAATTGGGGCAAAGGGGATGAAGACAAATGAAGAATGAAGTAAACTTAAGGGTGCGCGAGTGTAGTTGATTGGAATTTTGAACATGTAACAGCGTAATTTCTTCGCGAATTTGTTGAATCGCTCAATTGCGAGAGAATAGACTGGCACTAATGATTTCTAAATGTGATGGTAACATCGCTAGATTTGTGCTGAGGATTGGTTCGATTCCGGATGAAATCTGGTGTCGTAGGGGCGCAATACGAAAATTACACAGATGTTTCCGGAATATCGACTCCTTAAACTTGAAGTCGTCGTTCCGTCATCCAATTGCAGCGATTGTGACGTAATAGGCATTTTAGTGCGATTCGTGCATTTATTTCTTCGAGCATATCAACAGGGTCTCGATGCCTGACTATTATCCAACCAATAGGGACATCCTGTTTTGTCGAAAGGCGACACGTGGAATAACCGAGCACGTCTTCGAAATCCAGCGGATACCTTTCAGGTTGGAATTGGTCAAGTTGCTTTAATTCAGGATGCTCAGGAGATATAATTCAGGGAGAGACTAGTTCGACATTGCTTTGGGAGGGATGCTCTGTTTTGTACAAGGTTTAAGCCCCATTCATTCTGAGATACCTTAGATTGCCAATCTCAGAGCACTCATTTATTTTCTCTTTTTTTAAAACACCAATGAATTTATGACAAAATTACACAGCAACAGTGATTCGTATTTATTGGACTCTGTGAATATTATCTACAAAAGAAGCAGCGATGATTTCTCAAAATAGGATCAGCATTTCAGTACGACTTAATCTTTAATGTATGTAGGTTCATCGACGTCGGTGGCCAACGATCACAGAGGCAGAAATGGTTCCAATGTTTTGAAGACATCACCAGTATTCTCTTCATGGTGGCTTCATGTGAATATGATCAGGTGTTTTTGGATTTCATATTTTCAAAATATCTGCCAGGTAGTAGCTCTTTTCCTACTAAGAGGCAGCTAAACTAAATCTTTCATGATCGAATTCGATGGGGCTTTGCAACGTTGAGGAAGTTCAAGAGAGCAGAAGAAATTCTTTCGAACCATCCCTTGACTACTGGGAAGAGAATTCTGGGATTGCTCCGTTGTGTGCTTGTTCCATCTGGCGCATATTGCTAGTTTCGAATTCATTCATATATGTACGTTCAGCATGACATTTGCGCCGTTTGAGTGCTCGAGGATTACTTTCCCTCATTGCAATGAAGTTTAAATTTGTATTTTAAGTTTATTATAAACTTGTTTCCAGCACACCTTCTCCCACAGCAAAAACGACCTTTTACGAGAATAATCTATCTTGACTAATAATAGCCAAAAATATTTCCGAATTTCAGAATTGACATAGTTTTTTTTGAAGTTCACCTGATCACTGGGAAGGTCTCGATAAAAAGTCGCATTTCTTTTCTATCAGAAGAGATTTTAGATCTGTGAATTTATTTTCATCATCTTATATTCATTTTAATAATCGTATATACGAATCAGTCGTACAATGTTATTGAAAACGGTCGTACACAAGCATTTGATGCTACACTTCTGGAAATAGTATTACTTCTGTGCTATGCAAATAATAGGAGATCTGCATTAGCGCTCATCTTGTCGATTGTTCTGCGCTATTAAATTTCAAAAGAAAAATTATTACCCAAAATGATTTTCCATTTGAATCGGGTTGTAATTTTTTTTTTTTTTTTCATTTGCAGCATTTATTTTAGTGGCGCACTTTTATAAGTTTATTGCGATATTTGAGCGGCGATAATTCATGCAGAGGTTGATCAGTTGAAGCAAAATTCTATTAACGACATCATCGTGCTATGGGATTTATGCACAAAATTCTTATCAATGTAGTTTACAGTTTTAGTATTTCTCTAATATAAAAAAATATAGCGGAGGCTACGTGTGTGGGCTATCACATAATTTATGCGATCGATTTAGGTGATATTAGAGGATCGTCGTACAAATCGTGTTGTTGAGTCTCGATCGATATTCGAAACAATCGCCAACAACAAATCATTCGCTAATGTTTCAATTATTCTTTTCATGAACAAAAGCGATCTTCTGGAACGTAAGTGCTTTTTTTTTTCGAGATAAATATATCAGTGTGATGCTCATAGAGGAGCTTCTATTGGAAAAAGATCTATCGAATTGGAAGCACTTCATTTTTTTTGTGGTGTTTTACGCTCAGAGCGTAAGAAAAATTCGATTCAATAGGCATTTGCGAACAATTTCATAGGAGGCAACACATGATAGCTTAGCAGTTTTTTCTTATGAATATTTGTAGACTTATGATTATAAAAAGAATGCGTGCTTATAGTTATGTCCCATTGCTTTGAATGACTAACTAGAAATATACACGGTTTGTTAAAATAGTGCTGAAATTTAACTTTTTAATTGAGATTTTGATCAGAAACAAGTGAATTCGCAAAATTTGTATATCGCTATCTTCGCATGATGCGCTTTCACTAACTGTAGATGGTGCAACGTTTTTGAAATAGTGATTACTATTACCACAGTATGGTTTGTTGTTGAGACTATAGTGCATTTATTTTAGTGTAAATCAGTGGTGTGTCGAAAGCCACAGAGCGTAACCTTCTACATGAGTCCAGTAAAGCAAACAATAGTACAACCACGAATGGCTTCCTTCTATAATGTTGTCTCTAAAAATGCCTGTTATACGTAGCTCCTATTGGTTAGGGACTTTTTCTTGTGGAATGCCATAGAATGATAAACGAATCTGCTGGAAGTTAAAATATTAGCATTGACGGTTGCCAGATTGCCATACAACATTGTTCGTTTAGAAAAAGTGCCGAAATCTGATATTCGACAATATTTTGCCGATTTCACAGGCGATCACCGCAGTTTACGTGATGTGCAATTTTTCTTGGTGGATAAATTCGAGAATTGTCGTCGAGATAAACGACGCCCTTTCTTCTATCATTTCACCACTGCTGTTGATACTGAAAATATACGACGAGTATTTAAAGATTGTCGCGAAAGTATTCTCGAACAAAACCTTAAAACCCTAATGATGCAATAGTGAATGGGAATGCTGTTAAACTATTCATTTAAGAGGTTACGAATATTTGCTAAGAAATTATGTACTTTTGATTACTTTGATGTTTGATTATTGGTTTTGTGGGTGAAAAACCATCATATGACTATCTTACCACTAGTGCTAAATTTGAGATTGAGCAAATAGCAAAAAACTCGTAATATTAGAATTCACAGGGCGTAAGATTTGTTAGAGAAGTACTTGAAAGAGTTTAATTTCAGCTTTGCAAATTTCAAGACCCTTAAAATGTCAGGATTTCTACAGAGGTTTTAGGACGATAACGGCGGAACTTGAACCAAGACTAGAGGCAACCCCAGGAGTTTTGAGTGAGACAAATTAATGAACAAATTAGATTTGGTAAAAGAAAATCTCAGTGATGAATTGTTTGTGAATAAATGCGATTACTATATTTCGCAAATAATAAAATAGTTTTGCGATCTCATCTCTCAAGCCAGCAGCATCATTACTTTGATAGAAGTCACAACTAAGAAATCTCAAAAATAGAGTTTGCTCGATTAGCATTAACGACTAGAAACTTTTTTCATAATGACTTACTAATAATCGGTGATGTTATGAACGGCAGATATAGATAAGCAACTGACGGCGAAAGTGCCCTGACCTTACCAGTAATGTTCGATGGTTGATGCAATCACTGTTAAAAGATGAAGTGGAAATTTAAGGCCCATATACCCCGTAATGGTCCTGATGTGGTGAGATACCTCAGCTATCACTGAAAAGAATGAAAATATATTCCTTATTCTGCCATTCTTGTTCTCGCAAATGTAAATCGGAAATTCATTTCAATAAAATCTAGCTGGAACTATCGGGGGGGGGGGGGGGGGGGAGAGGGGAGGGTGGATAAGGAATAGCCATGCGTGATGGCGGTAGTGGATGACGCTGGTCTGACGAACCACCTATTCGAGATTTGTGCCCCAGTGATATACGATGGAAAAATGAACACCGCTGTTAGTATGTTCAATGGTTCACGACGCCTCGCGACTTCACGAATGAAGGTTCGATTGCCCGATCGCAATCCAGCTCCGTCCACGGAGTTAGTTCTCTTTGCTCCGTAAACATTGGACTGTATGGCCATGTAGCTAGTGATTTAGTGTCCGAGTGCACGTCAGCATAGTGAAAGCCGATGTGATTAAGAAACTTACAGGTTGAGGTATGGTGAGTAGTTTTGTGCTGTCGCCTGGTTTCTTAAAGATGCTGGAAGACAACGACAAAAGGCAATAGAATCAAAGTGTTTATTTCCAGTTTCAAACAGACAAACATATAAAGGCATTCCTACACTGGATGACAGTGAGGATCAGAAACTTCACTGCTAATAACAAACACTAACTGCAACGGTGTCCGACTATTGACAACTGCAAACGGAGCATATGCGATAAGAACCCAATTACGTTGACACTGCGGATCGAAAGAACTTGTTGCATCGATACGTCAGTGCAACAAAAAATTATTAACTGCACTTTATGCCTACAGTCTGGTGGCACTGCAAAAAAAGCACTGTTCCCACTATATTCACCAAGATTTGGAAGGCAAAAGTCACATCATTTATACCTAAACCCGTTTCCATTGGCAACTGATCTTAGGTGTGCTTTACACACATGTCTTGTACGCCAGGATCGTAGGAGACGTCTCGTACACTAGGGCGATTTTGAGCTTTTCTTTCGGAACTTTCCGAAATGAAAAGCCCTTTTAGTGATCCTTACTGCTGGACCGGCAACCTCTAGCGATTGAGCTCTAGGTGAAGACCGAACCCTCCAATTTCTTCAAGTAGGGAATTTGAAGTGCTTGGTTCGTAGCCAAGTAACAAAACCTTCAGGGATGAAAGACACCCCGAATACAATTGGGAGCTCTGTTTGTCATGCGGTACCTGGGAAACCTCCCTTAAAGAATTGCCTAGCAGGGTCCTCCGAAACGGCGCTATGGATGCTCTACTCCACACATAGTGATCGAGCAATGAAACCACTTATTATGGCTCGAAAATTGAAGTGTAAAACTTTTCCACAGTGCTCGACGGCTATGGCCTGAAAGCCGAAGGCCGAGCAACAAAGGCTATTTCCGTTCTTTTTTCTTTCACTACAGATCTGTGTACAACTCATTTCCAGTGTTTTGACTGCACGCTTTAAAAGGCCATTTAAGTCCGCAGCTTTTAATGGCATGAATATGCGGTGCATTCACAACAGCACTGCCTCACATCGGCCCCTCTTTGGAACAGAAATAGGGGGTAGTATATGTTTGAGCATCCTATCAGCTACATAGACATCAGCTGTCCTTGAAGAAATGTCACCTCTGCGAAATAATACATGTCCTCAAAACTGAACAACATAAAAGCCCTCTTCCATGCGGCAACCACTTGAAGGGTTTTTTAAAGGGTGGCTCTAGCGTTAACCTCGCACCGAGCGCGAGATGCCGCTCCAGCTTTTCTACGACAGAGAAAGTTTCCGCAACGCCACACACCCGTCCAGGAAGGATCTCATCGTGCTCGGCTTTCACCAAACAAATCCGCTGAACTTTATTGATGCAATTTTATTCGAAGGTTGCTGACTGTCACGCGACGAGTGGAATCCAATTTTTGCACTGTAGGAACGATGCGCCGAAGAAATGCTTAGTGAATTCGAAGGAAGCTAGCGGCTTACTTTCTTGACAATACGCATGTGCGAACATTATAACGTGAGCAAATCGAACGTCAGAGATTAGCCGGCCCAGCAGTCGATACGCACCCGTCTTAATTAGCCCACCTCTTCACCTCCCCCGCCTAAGCCTTTCCATTATTGCGATTTTGCCTCGCAAAAAGCGCCCGTCTTAATTCACCCACTCGTACGCGAAGTTCCTAGCCACAATCAGGTAGAACGATGCCTATTGTCAAATTCTCATAAAGGTTAACAATGGCCAAGATTTGCACTTCCAGCACGATTCGAATCACCGCCACATCAAGCATATCTATACAGCGATAGACATGAGATAGTGATTCATATTCGATGTCAAAAATTCCATTGGAAACATCTCATTCCACGACGTTCAGCGGAAAAGATGTAGTTCGCAATTCGGCTCATAAGTCTATTCGTTTCCTTTATGGAAAACTGAATCTTTCAAATGTGCTCCGGAGTTGAAAAAGCGCCGCAAATCTCTCATCAGAAATTAAATATGATAGAGAGATTGCAAGCGATATTAATCATTAAAAAGGCTTAAAAAAAGTCGTTTTACGAGATAATAGGCTGCTCATTGCTAAGGCACTAGAAGTAATGAAGACGCAAAAAAAAACCGTTAACTTCAGTGCAGCATTGCGAAGGAATTACCATTCGAAGTCATCTCGAAAATTGGCTCGCTATACACACATCAAAACCATGAAATGAGATTACTTAAGTACAGTTAATATCAAATTTGCATACTGGCCATCGTAACTTAAGTACATCGTAAAATGTTGCGCACACTCGTGACGGCCGAACAGTGTGCGCACAGCACCATCAACCCCCTCCCCCTCCCCCCTCCCCCCCTCCACAGTTCCACAAAGAACTTCCTCCAAACCGAAAAATTGCAAAATCAGTTGAACCTTTTGCAAAGAATCAGCCTTGTGCCGAGATGAACTGGCGAGGTGTCAAAAACACAAACCTTGGCCTTGCAAAATTCGAGATAGGAAATCCGTCTCGCTAAATGTGGCATTAGAGCACTTTACTTCCAGGGATGCGGATTGAACACATGATGTCCATGTTTAAATTTTGCCAGCAAAACCCTTAGATACTCAGTGCACAGATGTTGAATGTTGTGAGAAACTGTGAAACACACTTGTCGGATTGTCACGGATGTGGACAAAAAAAAATTACAATTATAGGCGTTGAAATACTCGACAGATTTCGCTGAGCAATAGAAAGAAAACATAACGCGGCACATGGGCTGTTAATAGTTAAGGCACAAAAGGAGATGGCGCAAAGGTAGAGAAATAAGCGAAGGAAACAACTGCCGAAAACATTTGTGAAAGAATCCACAACAGCTTTCAATTGCATTTATCGGTGCGCACAATTGAGATTCGAGATAAACACTAGTCTTATTGCGCGAACATTATAAAAAGAACACCAATAAATAGCCTCATGCGTCTGTAGCATTCGAGAGAACACTCCACTCAGAGGATGATGACTGCAACATACTTTCATGGCTTCACTGCATTCTATAGTAATATCTGCATACTCGAGTTATCGGTATATAAATAATAAAATAATGAGCAAATAATGGTAAAAAGATGCGAATATCGAAAATTGGCTTGATACAAGCCAAAGACGATATGTTTCTTCTTCAGCATCAAATGAGCACAGCATCATAGACACCTAATCGTCTTCAAAAGCCCTCTCTCCGAAAATGTCGCACACATTCATACCATATATAAGCTTTATTATCACAAGCGAGATCTTCCCTCTGCCCGAAGTTTAATTACTAACTGAACGAAATATATTATGAATCAATTCTTCCCTTACACAAACATCACTTGAAAACCCACCAAGGCACGCTGATACTGTCCGTCCGAGTATGCAGTTCTAAGTAGAGTTAGGCAAAAGTAGACGATGTTCCGTACAGAAGAGGCCAATGAAAACAACAGACGTCTCTAAGCTGAATGGATAATTCCATCGCCGAAGATATGCGCAGATGCTGATTACGTCTAAAGTGCTGTTATCTCAACCTCCGGCACGTCATCGAGCAGTGTTTCCTCGATACTTGACGTCATCTGCTGGAGATCATCGCTCGTCGACGCACTGCTATCGATCGATAACTGAAATAGGATGTGTTGATTTGTAGTATAAAATAAGGCATATAAAACAGTCACACAAATCAGCATCTACTCCGGTAAATTTCCTTCGAAACAGAGGTCTTACACAGTATTATACTTTGTCGTGCAGTACGGCAACCAAGCGCACTCATGCAACGGAAGTGACAGCCGCGGGTGGACGCACCGCTCCTCCCTAGAGAGTGAACCTTCGCGCAGCACCACTCAGCTGTTGGATGATGCATCGCCTCAGTAACATGTGCTCAGTCATTCTGCTTGAACTGTGCAGGAAGAAGAACTTTCAAACCACCTTTCTAACAATAACACCACACTGCTTTCAAAAGTTTGCATTAGCCCACATTCGCACAGGTTTTCAGCGTCGATGTCTTTTTTTGGTGAGCCAAACATCATGCTTCCACAAAGTTGCATTTTTAACACGAATTATAACGAAATCGATACACGTGAGCATATACGTCAGTTCGTATGGCTGGTAGTTGCAATTCAGCAAACAATCATGTCTGAATTGTGAGATTCGATAGATAAAATCGATACCATAGGCGATCCCTTTACACCATCTCTCGAACTGATTCGTCATCTTGAAGTTCATTTGCATACGCTTCAGTATGTTTAACGCTTGCAAATGAAAGGGGCACTTAACAATCGCTTGAATTGCGAAATAACGAAAAAGGGAACTTCCTACGGGTGATTTCTGCAAGTGACTACTCAAGCTAGAGGAAACTGCAAGCGCGTATATCGTCCGTCTCCTCTGGTAGACTATCAGACAAATTTCAAGAAAGAAAGAAAAAAAAAAACGGGGCTAATGCACTAAAACCAACAAAAGCCCAGAGCATGAATTTCGAAACGAGCGATATCTTTGTGCAATCATCCACAACGCTCCAGAACCTAATATGAACCTAAAGTTGACTTCAGAAAAGGGCCATCAGATGAGGTTGTTGGCGTTGTAAAAGAACAAAACACCAAAACCAGAAGGAGAGGGAGAGGAACAAGAAACCCTGATGGTAGAAAAATATCACCGCATACCGTGACGAAGCGTTATTAACAAGATTAGTGCCAACACTTACACAACAGTAACACCAATGGGCAGAAAATCTCGTCTAGAAGACGATAAGGCGTGCAGCCATAAGGAGTCGACAAACCAAACACCGATATTAACCGCTATATTTTTCGAATGCCATAGTAAACTTTACCTCATATTGCAGTGCAGTTTAGGGAAACGTGCAAAAGTTCATTACTGGAATAATTTTGAGAAATCGCAAAACATGGACGTTAGGTTCGGCTACAAGCTCACTTGAATACATCGTGCTTGAAGGAGAACGTACAGAATTTTAAAAATTATTGAGACGGAAAATAATAATATAAAATGTTTAGAGATATTTACACGTGCGGATGGGAAGGAGGGGAGGGGGGTAGGAGGTTAACACCAACGAAATACTCAACGAAAATGAATGCATAATAAACGCATTAATGCCTATTTCAGAACGAAAACAGTTCACATGCAATCACAATAAGCGTTCACTATGCATATATCCATATTTGCCAATCGAAAATTGTTAAGAATACTCGAATTTAATGGTTAAGACATTATTAGCGAGAAAAGACTTACTGATGTTTGCCAATAAAGTTTTGTCGACATGTGAACACAGACTCAAACACGCTTGCTTCAGCACTCAAACAATTTCATAACTTATAAAGTTAAATAATTCTTCAATAAAATTGATAATAACTTTTGGATAACGCAAACGTTAGTATATCCTTTTCATGAAAATCCCAAATAATCGGCTTTGCACTTCGAAAAGATTAAACTTCAGGTAACGCTAATAAAAATCAAACTTAGAAGTGGCACCTTATCGAACCGAGGTGAAATGAAAACTACTAAAAACTAACAACCTTATAGGCGGAAACGTGCGTAAAAGAAATATAAGGTTGCATTTTTTTCCTACAAATTAGGTCAGTATAGAAAACAATAAACGTGGAAAAAAAATCGACCGAAAGACCTCAGCACATTGAAGTCCATAAAACGGCATCATTACACTAATTAATGATCTGCCGTTAACGTGGAAACTCGCGAACGGAAAGTAACTGAAGTAAATCACAAAAAGGTGGTTCAACAACCAGCTGAAACGTAGATGCACATCCTACTTAAAAATAGCAACTTAGTAGTGGATGCCGACAGCGACAAGCTCCCCTCCAGCTCCACTTTACTCCGAGCATGTTTTAAGCGCACGACTGGTACAACAAGTAAGTGGATTGGAAAAACCTACAAAAATTTCTACTGTTAAATTACCCCCATGCTTGCAATAAATATGCGCAATGTGCGATGACGGCGTTTAGAATTCCTTTTAGCTCTTAATATTCACTGTTATGCGATTGCTGCCTAGAACGAATTCGGAAGACGTACTAAATACCCCATGACCGTTGAGAAAATGGATGCTTCGCCGACCCAAAAAAAGGTCAAATAAATCGACGGTTACAACCTAAGAAAGTTTTCAAAGGACGTTATGCTCTATGTTGCGTCCATTCGGAAGAGGAAGAAGTGGTTTAAAAATACTAAATGAAAGCCACTTACCTCAGAGCACTTAGATGAAGATACACCTGAAGCGAGCGAAGCTTCCGAAGAGGAGGTTGCGAACGCCTCTTCGTCTGCGGAACGCACGTCGTTGATGAGTGCCTGCACTAAACCTTCGTGAGAAAGGGATTCGATCGCCGCCATATCCATCTTCACCTGTAAAGAGCCTTCGTTATAAGCAAGAGCAATATAAGCAACTAACAAAGCCGTTGCAAGCTTACATACAGTGACTATTTCGCGAGTAGACCAGGTGATTTCCAATCGAGGAAAAACCATCGATACCATACTACCAAAACGATAAAATTTTACAAGTGATGTGAAATACTTAAAAACTCTGCAGCTGCAATGCTTCCTCGAATGTGCCCCCATTCAAAAGAATGTATGAGTTTTATGCGGCCCTAAGGAAAACATCACGTGCAACATTTGCAGCTTTCTGGTGATAAATGCAACTGCATATTCACAGGATGTAAATTAGCAGTTTTGAATGCCGTTTCACATTTGAAAACCCTTCGCATTAACTTAAAATATCCCCTTAACATTCGCGATTTTTAAAGTTTTGTTCTCTAAGCAATCGATACTAAATTGTAAGGAAAAACGAAGAGTCAGTGATTTTTAGGGCATTTGAAGGATAACTGTTTCAAAACCTCATTTAATGTTGCACTCAGGTTTTTAAGATTGAGTAGGCTTCTGGACAGGATAGAACCGTACTTTAAAAGGACAGGCTCGCTCGGTGACCACGTTCGGGTAATATTCGCGGAGTAGGGATGATGTATCGCCTCGTCCACACTAATCCTCTCTTCAGGGTCCATAGCCGCCATCTTTGCGATCAGGTCCAATGTGATCGGCTGATCGGCACGATCACGAATAATTTCTTGCCATGGGCGTATCGGATGATCCCCGAAATTTTCGATCAGTCGACGAGTTCGCTCGCACCCTATCTGTTGCAGAATCTGGGGAACAAAACTTTATAAGTACCAGTATGCTACTTGATTTACCTCTTAATAATAATTATCTAACAGAAAATAATGCAACACAAGATGCCCAACAAGGACTACTTGTACATAATCGTCATTCAACCTCACAACTGATGGGATTCGAGTCGCCATAACAATATGCGAGATGGATTGGTTTGTCTGCCCATCAGAGAGACTACTGAAGGTCTCTTGTTATGGGGCAAAAATATAATCACATACCTGCTGGATGTGAGACAAACGACGTGAGAATTAAACTGCATAATATGGAGAGTAATGCGATGTTCTACGGCAGCGTAACCATCAGCAATAAAACGATTAATAACCTTTTCAGAGGGAGCCCCAAGCATTGTGACAATAATTTTGATCTGTCCGCTGACGCTTCGGCCGGGAACAATTCGCGACGAATAATCATCTCAGCAAAGATACAAGCAACCGCCCAAATGTCGACTGCAGTAGAGTGCTCTGGCATCACGAAAAGAAGCTCCGGAGCCCTAAAGCGATAAGGATGGAACGCGTAAAAAAGATGGCGATACTGTGATGCACAGGATACGAATGGTGCTTTTTAGTTCCTCAACAGAAAACCATGTCCAGACGCTCACATTGGACTCATAACAAGTGCAAAGAAGATGAGGAAAGGAAAGCATGAAAATAAAGTGAAAATGGAGACCTGTAGGGTAAGGTTGCAATGTGTTGTGTCATGTAGAAGCAATGCTCCTCGGCTTCTTCGATATGGTCTCTCATCGCCAATTTGGCCATCCCGAAGTCAGCAATACGAAGGTGGCAGTCACTGTTCACAAGCAGATTCGACGGCTTCAAGTCTCGATGTGCGATGCCAGCTGTGTGAAGATACTGAAAAAGAACGATTACATATCAATGTAAATAGTATGCAAATCAGTCACTCGCTATTAGGATTGAAATAAAACCTTAATGTATAATGAATGAGAGGAAACACTGTCGGAAATATGATCTCTAAGGACATCACGGGATAGAGGAGAACATTACGCGAAGTGCGCTTTTTCATGGATGAACATTTGGAAGGCCGCGCTAAAGAATAATTAAATAAGCGTGAAATTCAAGGCTCTGCAATTATCCAAAAGTGTTTAAAAGCCTGTCATCTCTTTCCGAATTAATTCCATTTGGGGAATCATTAAGGGCGAAAAAGCAAAACAACAATAAATGCATAAGATGAGCAAATTAAGAAACCGGCTGCCTTCAAATTATGATGTATTGGCAAAAATACACGTAGAGATCAACGGAGCGGTGAATGCAATAAGGCGTCATAAATTGGCTCCATCTATTACAATTCCACTCAGGACGTCGAAATAGAACTGCCCACTCGTCATTAAAAAAAAAAAAAAAAAAAAAACGGAGCGAAAAAAATTCCCAAAAACATCAAAGTGTAGCGGCCTCACTGACTGAACCTCTACTTGCACTATGATTGTTCCATTCAGTCATTGCGCCAATGTATCGAGAAACATGAAATCGCCTCAGGAAGGTGGAACGACGCGTGATTTTGAAATTAATCTGCTATGAGGAATGGAGTTGAATTGAATGAATCAATTTGTACTTGCCCAAATTCTTCGCTGTACAACTTTTTGCTTCCGATTTGAAATCACCTTGCAATCAAACATAGACTTGCAAATATTTGAAAAACGTCCCGATAAAATGTGCTATTAGCAAAAACCTTTAAAAATCTATTAAATGAAGCATTTTATACAGCTATGGAAGTAGTTTCTGTGACTAATAGGAGGACGACCTAAGCTTCGCGACAGGGTGAGCGATATATTTCTAACAATTTATAGAAGCCGAGCAATTTTTCATCGCTGAAATGACACGATTTCAGTGTATGACCGATAAACACAGAATGAAATCCCGAGACGATATCCCTTCGACTTCTCGGTTGGCTTTTGACTATGAGCAAAGCAAATAGAAAAAACAGCCGTATTGCAAGAAGGCAAGCGAAAATTCCTCTCAGAACCCACTTTCACATAGGATGTATTAAAAAACGCTAGTAATAAAAGTAAGCAAACAATTACCTTAAACCTCTGAGAATCTGATAGAGGAAATGTGCGATAAGATCATCCTCCATCGGTCCACCACCATGGATCACATGATGTAAGCTTCCCTCCATCAAATCCATAACCAAATATACGTTGATACCTAGAAATATTATGAGATATAGGAGTATGGAGCTTTGGGGTATCCATTTCCGTATGTCGATTTCACGACTGCAGCGAAATCACTCTGCGATATCCGCTTCAAACCTAGTGCAATCAAACGCCCATATCTGCTTCTATTTTTCATCTGTGACACGGCGCCCACAAGATATGATTTCAACCCTGTGAAAAATTTCAGGAAAAAAACACATGCTCCATTCATATTGCAGCAGAGAAACAAGAAGTGATTAAACGTTCTAAAAACAGCTACCACCTTTTAATTTTGTAGTAATAAGAGGGGACGGGAAAGCTTCACGCCTATTCTTCTGGGTGATAAACGTAGAAATTCCCCTCCCTACACCACATGCGCCTCTTGGCTTGACCCTTTTTTAAAACAAAAGTTTCCGCTCGGGAGTTCGCTGGCTTTTTCAACATCAACGCCCTCTTCAAATTCTAATGAAACATTCTATCCTATGCACTGCGACTTGCGTTACAGTTAGGGTGTGTATCCAACCAGTTTTCCCTCGCAGAGACGACAACTGACGTATTGGAATGACGGGTCAGAGCGGGAGCAAGGTCATTCAACGTCCCAGCGTGAACGATGACCTATTCGTCATACCGCAAGCAAGTGACAGCCTCGTAGCAGCTCGGTTCCCGGCGAACAGAAACTTCGTTCGTGCCTGCGCGGAAGCCGGCAACAGTGATGGGCGAATGTGGCAAAATGAGGTGAGTCCGACTCCAACTCTAGCATACCCCAAAAATCCAGATTCCGCAAGAAGAGCAGTCAAATGCTACTGAAGTCGACTTCAAAAAAATGAGACTGATTTTTGGCTCCGATTTTTCCCGCAAGAAATAGTTGACTTACAAAGCCGACATCGAGGCGAAGCACGGAGTCAAACTCGACTGACTCTTTAGTGGACTTTCTTCGATGGCTTCGCCATAGTATATGCCGCAAATGCAACTCAGTACGTAACAGCAAATGTTATGTGACATTTTCTTACGCAGTGAATGCCCTTGTTGGTCGTAGTACGAATTAAACGTAACATAGCTCGCCTTCATTACAATATCCTGTTGTTCATAGCCCTTTTTACACTTGGTATATTTGTAAATACCCCAAAGTTCTATTTCCTCGTGGAGGAAACGCAGCAATCATCTCAAGCTGCTGCATTTCCTTCTGAATTTCTCCAGAGGAGGCAATAGTAAAACTGAGACCTGAGATGAAAAATCTGGAATAGCTGAATGTTTGTTGCAGAAGAAATATTCACCTCAAAATTCACCGCAACAATGAATGTCATTGTTTTGAAGTCCTGAACGGAAGAGCACAAAGAAGAGAAAAAAAATTGTCCCAAGATATTCCCTAAGAAGCAGCGATCAAATTGCGAACTGCAGAATGGAGCTGCCCTTCAGTAATCCACTTCTAAACATTTCATGTCAGGTCAAGACGAATACCTGTAGCTACTGTCCGTAGCTATCATTACCGTTAGAAAGTAGTCTCATGGCGCAACTTCAGCAGAGGCGACAATTAAGACGGGGAAAGCAAAACGATGCTTAATTGCAGAAACTATCAAAATTACTTCTTATAAAGTCTTTCACTACTATACTTCTTATTGGTGTATTCAGTACAATGCTACGGTTAGTACTGCTTAATACCATAAGCACTGCTGGTGATGGTAACATTATGTTATACTAAAACTAATCAATAGTACCGCCGAAGAGCAAGAACAATTTTTATGCTGTCTATTACATTTATGAGTGCTATTTTCCATTACTAATTAATTAGCAATGATTATCAGCTAGCATAAATTCAATGATTATCAGGTAGCATAAATGTTAATACCAGTACTATCACTAGTACAATAGTGTAAAGAGCACTTAACTATATAACGTAAAGCTTTCCAGGCGTCTTTAGTTCCACTATTTACATTGAAGACTATCGGAGACCATCAAGCCAACACTCATATATATACTTTTGTATGGGCTCTTGCTTTTGAAGAACGAAAAAGGCAGTCGGTTAAAAGATCGGAAATTCGTGACTCCAACATTGGAAAAAATGAAGCCAACTCCAAATGGCTCCGACTGCTGAAACAATATGGATCGACTTCTTGCATTTTCGAACTCAACCCTGAATTGAGCTAGGGAAACCGATTCCATGATCGACTCTTCGCACTCATCCCTCCGGCTATCTTGTCAATGAGCAAGATAAGAAAAAGTAGTAACACTTTTACAGACAATGAAATAAAACCCGCCACAAAAAATTACTGTTTAATGCCACAAAAATGCGATGGTGTGAAACGTACCCAAGTTACCGGGTGTTCGAAAAATGTCCTTGAGGTTGATAATATTGTCGTGTGTTATATACCTCAATACACGAATTTCACGAAGAGTCCTTCTCGCTAAGGTGGGTGTCGCTGAAGCATGGCCAATTTTCTTGATTGCAACCTACAAAGTAGATATCATCAGACAGATGAGAGGAAACGGAAGGGATATCCACTCTGTTGCCCAGGAGAACCCAAGCCCTTATAATCTCAAAGATGGCACGGAAGGGGAATATAACAAAATGGAATGATGTATCAAGATTCATGTCGCCTATTATTGAATTTGATTCGGTTAACTTTCGAACGTTTCAACAGTGGCTTAAAAGCTGATGAGCATTCAACGCAGCCAGAAAAAGTCAGCGAAAAATGACGACTGCTCGATAACAAATGCACGACGAACGCCTCAGATTTGCAGCAAGAATCAAGTTGGATAAGCAGGATAACCTTCCACTTTCCCTGCCCTCCTCTCCTTCCCCTTCAACTTCCCAAGCAGACAGCAAATGCAAGACTGCCTAAAAATCGTGCTAATGTGGAAAAAATGCACGAGATGTTGAGCAATATTTACTGTACAAACGTCGTAAATCGGAACAGCTATCCCGCCGCATATATGCAAAGAACCCTGGCTGAAGAACCAGTGGGATAGGCCTCTCCTTAAAAAACTTCATACAACTTCGGTGAAAGTGGCAATCTTTGGCAGTGGTTTGCCTTCGAATGGAAAAAGAGAGTCCTTTATTTGCTGGATGCCTGGAGCGGCCGAACCAATTTTTTGCCCACACCCTACCTTATCCCATTAAGCTCAGAACAACACGAAACGGGCACTATTTATGCGTGAACGTAAGCATATATGAATCAATTTGCGCTTTGATGTCACAGTGCCAACTGAACTGAACATATTGCCACTTGAATCAGCTGATCAAATGCACGGTGAAGCACTTAGAGAACTTGAAAATATACTTTATTAGAACGTTTTGGCAAAGATATTGAAAAAAAAAAGTGTTTGATGAGCATACGAAGGACACAAAATGCTTTAAAATAGCTCAAACAAAAAAAAAATCACTTCATTGTTCTACTTTCTTTTGCCTTATCTGAAACAGAGAAATGAAAGACTGTGTTATACTCAATGAAATTCATGTAAACGAAAAAAAAAATCAACATAACGATTAAATGTGGTGAATTTATTAGCGATTTCAATGTGAGCAATAGCAAAAGAATAAATTGAGCAATATCTTTAAAAAAAATGCATTTCTCTCCAAAAAATTTTTCACGCCTTTTATGAAAAATCGCAATGACCTCTTAGCGATTTATGACTTTCAGAAATCATCACTTTTTTTTTGAGCACTATTAAGCAAAAAGAGTATTTTAGTACCTTAGCGTTAGAACCCGTTTCGACAGCTTCGCAAACGATACCGAAAGCACCAGCACCGATATTTCGGATTGCTTCATAGCTACTTCCAGCGGCACCAAACTGGAAATCTAATAAGAGCTGACGCTTGGCTAGATCGTCCAATATCCGATTGAATGCTGGTGTTGCAGTTGGCATCGCTGAAATTTCCGATAAGCTACTCAATATGGTCAGTGAATAAATTCAATAAAATTATCGCATAACATCATTAGAATATAGTCGTTAGAAATGGTGAAATACATTTGAAATATACCTATATGACGAGAATCCTCAAAGATACACGGTGAAAGACGTATTCTATCGTGGTGCACAAACGAGAAAGCAGCTTCTTAAGTGAATGCTGCTGCTGCACGTGTGGTGGTTGGTGGCAGAGTGCATCAACAAGACAAGCTGTGCCTACGCATTGCGTGCGTTTTATGCCGAAGCAGTTCGCGTTGTGTACTCACCCCAACCTGCATGCAATCACCAATCCACCTAGCTGCTTCCTTTGCGTTCGTTCCACTCAACAAGTAGCAAACACAATCATATCCTACTAAAAAAATATCTAGTAGGGTTTCAGCAGCGATTAACATATAAGACAATGCCTCGCACCTATCCGTCGACCAATATATGATCTATCACTAGCCAGGCAATAAATACATTTGACTGACGATACGGTTAACAATCATTGAGACAACCGAAAACAAACTTGTGATCATAAAATCACCCGCAAAAATTAGTGCACTACGATTAAATAATAGCGATACACTTAAATTGTTTTTACAATAAATCCAAGCTTTTCTAGAAGTTAGAGAAGAAATACAACCGGGTCATTCAGAAGCGAGGATTCATTGGCGAAGCGGATCTGATGAGGCGAATCTAAAGCTCCGGGAAAAAAATTTTTATCCATGTGTAATATATTTACAAGGTAGCTTTTGAGCAGAACAACTAGTTCCTTTCCAGTGCATTTCGAGGTACCTCATTAACTCGCAGACCTTCTTAAACGACTTTGCAGTGAACAATATCAAGCTCACAATTACGTAGGTGTTATGCTAGAAAAGAGATACGAAGATGAAGATTGACCACTTAGAGAGTGCAAGATAAAAAAGTATCGAATAATATAAGGCTCTGTAAGTAAGCAGTGCAAAAATGCCAAATAATATAAGGCGCAAATTGCCGAGTGGCTACACAACCAAATCAAATCAAACGATGAGCGTAGACTCATCGAGACAACCGAAGTGTGCCGATGTTGCGTGCACAGGACAAGACACGCATCTCGACCACTGTTACTTATACGCATCTAAAGGAGGGCAATGTAAACAATAAGCCAGTACAACTAGAAAATCGAAATCATTGGACAAGAATTGCTGCAAAAGAGATAAGTGGTTGAGTTAGCATACAAGAAAATAAATTTCAATTCAAAACCCAAAACTGGTCATCAATAGTAGCACTGTTCACTATAAGTTTATTATTGCTATACGATCAGCACAGCAAAGCGGTTACTGAAATATGTGGATAAACTTGTGGATTTATAGAGTGAAAAACAGATCAAAACTGATGAGTGAATGCACAATATAAACTTACTAAGGTATTAATCATGAGATCATTGAATGTGAATGAACTAACTAATACAATATAAACTTACTAAAAGCACTGTATTAATCATGAGATCATTGAATGCGCTGAATGGAAAACGAAAAGTAAGCAGTTCGCTATCAACAACTAAATAAAACAACCGACACTCACATAGGTAAGTCGAACTCATTAAGTGAGAGTAAGCATCTAAAAGGGTACTACACTCAGTGGAAATGCTCCTGTATTGGAAATATCTATTATAGAAATGCCATCACCAACAATCGCCTATCACGGTCTGCAATGTTGGCCAAAATGGTCTTGTGTAGGCAGGCAAATAAGTGAGAAAGTCAAATCGTCCGACCATTGTACTCGATGAAAGGGAAACATATATGGAGCAATTCATCACACCAAATCTATAAAGCGTTGAGTCGCTGCTAAAAAAAAAGACATGTTTAACAATATTTGCTGAACAAATAGGTTTTTTTTTTTTGAATAAATAATGGGATAGCGAGTAGGCCTTATGTTATTGAGCCAATAGCTATCAAAATGTATGACACTCTTAGCTTTCATTTGACAATCACCAATGATACTCATCATTCACCCCTCTCCCCCGTATTTTCTAACTATCGTGTACTAGGCTATCTCTAAGGCCCTGAATGAAATATAAGGGATCTTTATTTATAGTTTTCAAAAAAGCAGTTTCACAGTGTCGTCTTCTTTGGAAAATCAAAATTTGTAGATGGTTAATACTGAACAAAATCCCTAGCAACAAAACAAATTCCGACTTTCGGACAACGATTAAATTTATATCTAAGTGATTTTCCAGATAATTAGATCACCAGATGACATATTTCTCGTGGGCGATAAACGTAGTGAAAACTTTCTAGTCCTAACAGAAATATTAAGTACAAAGTGAGAGTGGTCTCACAAAATACTAAACACAACATTGAACATTAGATACAAGAGTTGCTCATTTGCTTGCTGCCTTTACATTCACCTTCCATCCATTTGCTGCCCTTACCTTCTGCTTGTCAAAATTTCAAATTTGCCACCCTGTTTCACTTGAATGACCTATTGTTGAATTGATCAATGAAATTCGCAATGAACTTGCACTAAAATTTGCGTTCATTTGTCACTTTTCATCGACAGGCATATAAAACAACAGCAACTATTTTACGTGATCATGCTCACATCTAAGAAAGAGAGAAGGAAAAAAAAATTCTTGCCTCTAAATCTATCCTCTAGTTGAAAAAATTCGTTTTTCCGTTGCAGAAAAAAAAAAAAAAAACTCTTTCGAATCTCCAAACGATTTCCAGCTTGTCAATTTTAATGAAGGGGCAATGCAAAGCAAACGAGGAGCTATTTTCCCTACGACACTTCATTATCTGAGTATTTAATTTTTCAATTTGTTGTTCCTTTTCAACGATAAATTCCTGATTTCAGCAACATATTCACTCAAAAACGCTGTTATTTAGATGAGATCTTAACACTTACACAACACAGTTGAAATCACAACTAAATGAGCGGTTTCACGCATGGACTCGTTGAATACCAGTTATCAACGTAAACAATCGGTTGCGAATATTTAGACGGTCACACATAAACACATAAATGCAAATTACAATTACGAAGTCTATGATGGGAGTAAATGAGAAAACTGCGAAGAGAGTTAAGAAGGTTGCAAAGAAAGTAAATAAGAAAGCTGAGAAGGAAGTGAACAAGAGAGCTAAGAAGGAAGTAAACAAAAGAGGGCTATGAAGGAAGCTGACTGGACGAAAAAAAAAACAACTAAGAAGAGCAAAACTTCCGGTTTTCATCAATAATATCGTTTTTCTTAGCTTTGTGATTCGTAAAAATTGAAAATTTCTTTTGAAAATCGGAAATATTTTAAGATTTGAAAAGTATGTAAACTTTTTCGTAAGACATATTAGAAGTATCGGTCTACAACTTTTACAATCTTATTTAATATAGAAGTGATGCTTCTAAATTTATGCAAAAAATTTATCACATGCTTGCTCTCTCAATAAATATATTCCACACTCCGCAACTCTCTCATTGAGTCTCAATATCATTTCATAAACGATAACTATTCTACAAATTTAATGGTTTCAACATCATATCTACTGCATAAAGGTAGCTTGATTGACTTGCCGAATAGCGCTTATGTTAGCGATTCGTTGCGAATGTGCTATAAAGAGTAAAAACACTGATATGCAACTATTCGTATGTAAAATAGATCGACTTAATAAACAGTGCAAGTTTTATTGCGGTAAGCAGGGAGGACAAGAACGGATGCACTAAAAACTAGAACGGCAGCATGCTCTTCAATGAGCACAAGTGTCACTATGCAAATAACTAGAAGAATATGACGCCTGAAATACATGTAAAATAGTTGATGGGGGGGGGGGGGGGGGGTGGGGGGTGGGGAGTTGTGTAGAGCAATCAGCCGAGCATTTCAAATGTGACACTATTTATACCACAACGTTCACATCTTGCAATGACGCTTTTTACAACAAAGTGATGGTTGTCTTTGAGTGTATCTGTGTACAATTTTCATTTTTTTTTTCAACTCTTTACCAATAAAAGAAAAACATACACTCGTGAAATAACTTTGAACGAGAAAAAAAAAAACATTGCGGTTTATCACGAAATCATAACACAGCATTCAACAATCGATCTCGAGAGAATATCTTCGTCTCTTTCTTTCTTTCTTTTTTTAAAGAAATTATTAAAGAATCGACATCGATGAAATTCTTAAACCATACGCCAACGTTGCCCTAAATAAACAATCTTCTAAAAATAAGAATTGTTCGGCCGATACAAATTTCGGATATAAGAGTTAACGAATAAATTTTCTAGAGCTGAATTTTTAGTGCATGAAATTCGAGCTCATTGAAGATAGATGAGAATAGTGACGATAATTTATTTGTAACATTTCAAACAACAACAACAACAACAACAACAACAACAACAACAACAACAACAACAACAACAACAACAACAACAACAACAACTCGCTTATATGCTTTTTACAAATCAATACGCCAATAAGCTAAGAAATGCGTTTAAAAAAAATCGCATAATAATATAGCATTTTAATAAAAAGATTTTCATCGTCATACTATAAGGAAATAAAAATAATGGAAAAATTTTCAACATATATTTAAGAAAAAATTTCTCAAGAAAATTCAGCAAACTCTATACTAAATGAGTCACAAACAACGAAAAATAGCCTAATTATTATGGAGGAAAAGAAAGAGGATGTGGCAAGATAATGACAGCATTCCAAGATTCACTAGATGCCACGTTAAATACGGGCATTAATCGAATTCGACCTATAAAAGTGCGCTCTCTTACCGCATCAATCACAATTTTCAACTGATTTAAATTCGCGCCATTTTACGCTACATATACGTTCTTTGAAATGGATCCATTATGAATATGTCTATATATGTATATGTATTTCTACAATAATCCCACCATCACAAAAAATCCGCGTAGATTAAACCTAAATTATATCCGAAACCAAATTTTGTGCTGATCGATCATCGGCATGACTAATGATCTTTTTAACAGCGACACAAAATTTCAAGTTCGAATTTTGTGAATTTTCGGGTTCCACATTTTTCAAAAAAAAAAAAAAAAAAACAAATGCTCGGTCAGATATTCGCGAGTAGGAGTGACTTATCATCATAGAATCTAGTTCTATCGTTGGAATCGCTCCTACGGAATTTTTACATTTGGATTATGTAACGCTTACTTTACTTGTTTAGTGCCTACAACCTCCTCGCCTTTAAATAGGTGGGTGGTGGGTGGGCTTGTTCTTCTCATCCCTAAGCAAGACGTCGATTTTCCGCATTCATTGCACTTCACTTCTTAACTCAAAGATTGGCACAACCGGTCGTTGGTAAGAAGCAAACTGTATAGCGTGTAATCACCTGCTACTTATTCGTGCACGACCGCCCGCTAGTTTTCATTTATGTAAATAGGTGCTAATTATCAAATTCGATGCGAATACAACAATTTTGTGTCACTTCGTTGTGTTGAATAAAGGTGCAATAAGAACGATTGAGAAAATCTTTACGGGAGTATAGAATTGTGGAGGAAAATATTAATTAACACAAAATAATAAAATAGATCGAACGAAACACTGCAACCATTTTAACAAAGGAACCGCCTCTCAATAGAAGCGTCCTTATTTCGTATTCGCTCTCTATTCGAATAAAAATTCTCAGCGCTCGCGTGAATCTGCAACATTAAGAGCGTGCTGCTATTTTCAATAGAGCATCGCTTTTATCAAAGTGACATTAAACTTTCATTTACGAGCGATTCCTCTCTCAGCATAATCGCTATTTTTTGGAAGTCAGAACGCTACTCTTTTCTCTTCGATGCCTCGATTTTAGATTGTACGCTCTACTACAAGTTTTCCTCTCCCATGTCTTAAAAAACCTTTTCTTTTTGAAAGTTATATTTGAGACAGCTAATGATTAGTGAACTGATTGTGATTTCTATTATTTCCTTTATTGGCCACGTATCTCAAAGGTTGCAGATTTGAGGCTGGCGGAACAAGCAAATATCGTGGAATGCACGCACACACGATGACGTAGCGATGACATTTGAAAACTGCCTCCAGCAAATCAACCATCTTTAGCGAACGCAACTTCACCCAATTTGTTTCTTTTATGGATGCCAAATGCCTTAGGATTTGAGAGGTTTAAAGCTGTTTTTGAGCCGTTATTTAGAAAACCAAATAACGAGGGGTAAAATCTCTTAGAACGCCGAAAAAAGACATCAAATCGATTTTACTAACGTTTCAAGGGATGTCAAATTGGCGATAATTTAAACACATTAGAAAATTGCAGAATTAATCTACAATGATTCACATGAGAAACATTTAAGAACTGCATTTCATCCAGATTTGCTTAAATATTTCCGGTAGAACAAGTGGCATATCGTGATTTTCCTGGGATGTAATGAGAGCCGGAAATTTCCGAATAAAAAATCCTCTAAAAAAGATGCTGTTAACGAGATAACATGCACAGATTCCTAAATATTGTAGGTTAAATTTATTATTTAACCAAATCCCTTCATGCAAAATTTTCGGACGACCGTATTTTTGAAATAGTGCAATCGAAAGGGAAGAGTACAATCGTTTTTGAAAGGCCGAATACAAACCGGACAGAAAAATTTACCAAAGTTTGAACGGCATGAAAATGCTTTGAATTTTCTTAAAATACCTCAGAAGAATCTCTGACCCCAAACAAGTTGTGAGAAGAAGGATGAATTCCTTCATTCCATACGAATTTCGACAGTCACCACCAAACCAAAAGTAGCGAAGGAAGCCATCGTCCCAGAAGTGTTACCCTTCTCCCCTCCCCCCCCCCCCCCCCCCCTCCTTATTCTTCTTACCTCTCCCTTATCTGCGTCACTGAACTTATGAACTTACACACATATACACACACAGAGTCAAAAAATAACCGGTCATAATTAGCCAAAGATAAAATGATCAGCTGGCGTCACAAGACAGCAATGAAAGCCGACAAGCTAAAGGAATGCAGCGATGGAAACTATTTGTAACGTAACATTGCGAGGAAAATATGAGTGCTCCATGCCGTGCGCTACTCGATTCGGCAAAAAAAAACCGGAAACACTTGAGAAGCTTCAAAACTAGCACAATTAACAAATTAAAAGATTGTTTAAATCGAATTAACCAACCTGCGACAATTAGAGAATATGAAGAAATAGCGAAACGTAGCGTTCAAAGAAGCTCGTGCTCAAAATTCAGTTACGATGGGATAGGAAGTGCGTCTAGAATTGCTAGGTAAGGCAGCTGATTCTCGAATGACGCACACTGAATCGCCGCTTTAATGCCCAAACAATTAGTGGAGACTAAGTGAGGATGAGAGTACGAAATCAACTATAAACGCATATCGCGAAGTGGGGCCCCATCGCTGACTCACCGTCTTCGATGCATTAAAAAAAAATTTTTTTTTTTTGCATACACGTCAATAATGAACATAAGGCGGAACTTCAACGACAGAGGTAGAGTCAGAGTTCATTGATTTGCATTATTTCGAAATGAACTGCTGACTAAACGGGCCGAGTTGTTCGCCGCTCGACATTATAACATTGCACATCGAGCAGGTGCACTCAACAAAATGAATAATGGATTAGATAATAAAAGCAAATCGATAATAGCATATTCATTTGAGACGAGTGAGCGGGGGCACACAACTATCAATAAAGAAATAATGCAAACGATGAAGGTGGCACGTTCGAGTAGTGAGACCGGTGAAGGTGATGTGGCGTGTCGCTTTGATCAATAATCTCCTTCCTGTGCGCTCATCAAGGACATTAGATTTTGAAGATGAGGTCAAAAAAGAATGAGAGGATGTCGAAAAGACAGCCAAAGCTAAGTGAAGCAAGAATGCCGCACGTAATTTGTCCAATTAGGACATATCTATTTCCGTTTCAAAATCGCTTCTCACCATTTCGTTCGTGCCTCACAACGTACATCAGTACAGCCGTTGATGTGTCTCCGATACGCTGTGCAAATGTGAACTGATAACTGTAAAATTTGCATGCTACAGCTTCTGCGTACTATAACTCACATGAATCTATTGCGGCAGCAAAAAAAGTATTTATTGTTATATTCATATCCATTTGAAGAAGTTCTTTTCCACTTTTGCTAAGAAAGAAACCACTTCGTTTCGCTTAGATTTAACTTTCAAAAAAAAACATGGTGATGTTCTTGTTACTGCCACTTTTGTAGATTTTCAATCAGCCAATAGGAACGTACAAAATTACAGTGCTTCAATTATAAATCCGATAATGCGTTCCATTTGCAAACTCTCCTCTCACGTAAAAGGACTGTTATAAGTAGAAACAACACTTCAACTTTTTTTTTACTAGCAAAGACTTAAATCTCCCTACCTAATGCAACAATACGTTCAACAAGAATCTCCGAGATAAAACAAAAGCCAGAGATTAGAATTTCAGGTAATGCAGTTCTACGATAATAAATGGTACAAAGAGTATAGAATAAGAGTAGCTCCCAAATAAATATCGCATACCAAATGCATTATTAAAATTGGCCACACGACTGCATGACTCTATTCGCCTGACAAATCCCGGCATTCTCCACTGACGCACATTTTAAATATACGTGGTTGAAAAAAAAACGTACATAATGTGAGTGGTGGTTACAATTCGGCGACAACCTCTCGCTGACATTATGCCGACTAAAACGAGTGCCGTAGCACATTCCGCATACAACTTCATTTCTATATTCGTTTACAAATATCCACTTATTGTTTACTGATTGCCAAATGACATAGACCTACAACTTTACATGAGGTGGACAAAGAAAATACATCTATCCCATGTACTCATTCACTGATAGGTACTCCCAGCATACTATTGTCTATACCTTTACAACAGGAAATTGTGCAACATAAAACGTAACTTTCGACAAGTAACCAATTGCGGATATTTTTCAAATTTCCGTCACAATGATCGAAGAGTTTATAAATTCTAAAAGTCGATCAACTAAGGGTCTTTTTTCGTCTTGCAAAGCACAATATATAACAACGATATGTGATAGGTATTATTTTTTGCCGTTTGATACTCAAAGGATATTACTTTTCTTTACGTATCAAACGGTCAAAAAATTGACAATCGCAGAAAGTATACAAAAATATAGAATGATTGTGGCTATATTGGAAGCCAAATGCTCTGATAATTTTTGATTTATAATTCCTGTTAAAGTATAACTTAATTGAAGACGTAAAAATATGATTAGAAGAATTAATTCTAAGCAAAATGTACAATATATATAACGTTTTATGCGGAAATTGTAGTAATTTTTACGAACTTTTAAAGAGGAAAGCAGCAAGTTGAACTAGTATGATGCGGCGTAATGCCCCTCTTCCAGCAACGACTCAAATAGTAAAAAGAGGTGTGGTGTGAAGAAAAAAGTCATTTGCGGAGAGAACGGACAGCAGTGGCCGATTGGGGAGAAACGGCCTCGTAACCGAAAGAAATGAAGCGTGCAAAGAACAAGCTGCACTTTACTCAGCCTTTGAGCAAACTAATGTCAAGCAAACATTTTGCGAGAAGAGATTTTGAAGCTGCAAACATTTCTTTTGTTCGAAAACACCTCCCCCTCCCCCTCTTCAAAAGAAAATCAAAAATTCAGAAATGAAAGACTCTGGCTTCATCGACTGCGAACTGCAAACGGCCGTCAGCTACAAAGGACGTTTCCTTTTTGATGAAACATGTTTAGGTGTCGGTGACTGCACGCTCCAACAAGACTAGTACGATTATAAAGAAAAAATTCATATACGGATGATGAAGCATAGGTAAAAGAACTCGGGACGCATTTGTCCTTCACTGAGGAAACCGCTTAATTTTTTTGACTATGTCAGCTGCAGTCATGCAAAGAATTCTATGAAAATCACCTAAAAAGAAGACAATTTCAGTACGCACACACATCTTATAGTAACGATTGAACTTTTTAACGCAAACGAGTTAGTTAAAGCGAAGGCAACGGTAAGGAGTTCTTCAGCAACAGATCTCCATATTCGCGACGCATCAAAGAATTCAGGAATACAGTAGCGATACGGAAAACAAAGTCTGCAACAAACGATTATAGAGAAAAGAATTAAATCCGACGGCGGTCCGATAACCAGCTTTAATCGAGATTTGGTTTAACGCCATCCATATGACAATGAGACTGCACTGGGAATCAATCTACACTAGGAAAATTGCTAAAGAATGCGATATAGAGCTGCGAAGCCTAGAGATCCTTTCACAGGTTTGATGAACTGATGGCAGTGATAATAAAGTTTCTGCCAAGATTTTGCGCACCTCTCGCCCTTTCTCCCTCTCCACAGTGTTCTTCAAACGGTTTAGGAACTGAGCGTCTGGCCTGATCCTCAAGAAACTCTTAAAGATAACGATTGTGCGTGATTTCAGAAAATTTTTCATGTGAGCGAATTTATTATCACTAAGACGAAAACAGCACTTTCTATAAGCAGGATAATGTAAGGTGAGGGAGTTAGGGAAAGGGAGAGAGGACAGGGAGAGCGGAATGTTGCAATATTTATATTTTCTACTTCAAATATCCAGCTGTTAAAACAGGAGTTAACCTCTCGTTTAATTCTGAATGCGTCACGCTATCTTCTTTCGTTCAAGCCTAGCTCTTTGCCAGACAAACCGGCTTTTGATCACGGAAAAATATACTGAAAGATTGCTAGGCTCGGAAATTTTTCTTTTTTTTTTTATGGCACCGCCATCGTACATCTATTAATTAGCCTAATCCTATGAGGGTTAAGAGGATAGCAGAATTTAAGAACGAGGAATCTGTCGAGTTCTAATGCATCACTATACGAACTATCATTTGCGTGTCAATAGTGCACTAGTGGATGAAAAAAAAATTGATGCTCACTTATAAATATTTATTCAGGTGTGAGCGGAGAGGTGCAAAAAAGGTATATGTTGAAGATGTACTACAAAATAGTGAGAGAAGAGGCATACCTAACAGGTAAAATGTTATTTAAGTATGAGCGGCTCATGTCTAACAGTTTAAGCAAATTTAATGCCAATAAGGATAAGGGCAATGATAATATCAGTGTTATCAGTAATCATAAGAATAATAAGAGCCGTTTTAGAAAATAATAAAAATAACTGTGGTAACAACAATAATTAAATCATAATAATAATAATAATAATGAGGATAACAGCAACAACTTACTACTATTATTATCAATACTATCATCACTGATATTACCATTGCCAGTACTGATGTTACTATTATTATTACTATTATTACAATCAGTTTCATTTTTATCTTCATTGCTTTATTATTACAAATTGAATAATTCAAATAAATTGCTTCATTCGCGTGTGGTAATAAAAGGAAAAAGAAATAAACAAATAGCCGCTCGAAGGAGAAACGAAACGAAGACGCACGAAAGGAGAAGAAATACCGAGCAGAGTTGAGGTAACAACGGTAAATGAAAGCAAGAAAAATTAAGAAAATGACGTAGTCTGACGTCAGGTCAGATTGTGATAATCTATATATTACAGAACCACCGTGTACAGAGATGCACTTCCAGACGAATGGATTTCTAGAGTCATGGAAGCTTAGGCGCGAAAACAGCATCAAAGACGACGTTGTGATGTCGGGTATTAAAATAAGATAACATTCCATCAGGTAAATATTATGACGGTAGGCTGGTCAAGTATTTCTCGCAAGGATCCAGGTAAAAAAGTACAAGAAAACGAAATCCGTGCACAATACGATAGGGAAGGATAAAATCGAAATCAATGCGCCTATATTCAACGTTTTTAGCGCGGAAAATTTCTCGGTCACTTCGATAAACCTTGAGGCATTTTTCGAAATGCAGGTTTTCGAAAAGGTTCGGCAGGTGTTCGACTACAACCCTCTCACGTTTGAAGGTCGATGACCAGGCCTGTATGTAATAGGTCAGTATTCAACGACCGGACGACATTATATCGTGAACATGTCTCGCAGTCCTACGGGAAACACCACGTAAGGCGCACTTCACACAAAATTCAAGCTCGATCGCAAAAAACGACAATGAGCAGCTTCCTGTTTCATGCCAGATGAAATAAAAAATTCCACATCACGTGTAATGTTGAGACATACAACGAGATTACCATCAAGATGCATCACACCATCATTAACCGACCTAATACCTAATGTGGAACGTTTTCGAATGATCTAGCCACTTGTCACACTGTTGACTAGTAGCAAAGTTGCATAAGATCACTTCAGGACTCATAAAAGTAAAAGTGCTGGTCAACAACAGCCCAATAAATTTCTGACAGCATTGACGAAGCGCTGATATCTGCTTGATGATCGATTGGGGCACACCGCTAAGGAGTCGACAGCAACGAGAAAAAAAGATTCTCCAACGTTAACAAGGAAATCGCACCTTGGGTGGAAAGAAGTTGTCCACCTCCTTACAGCTGCCTAGGATTATACCTAAAAGGCTAAAATCACCTGTGAAAGCATTACTCATTTACTTCCAAACTCTTACTAATTGCATAAAAGACAAATTTGTGATGAACCCAGCTCACCTACGCAGACGCGACTGTTTGAACACGCGACGCGCTGTATGCCTATATGCACGCACCCTTGCGCTAAATGCGATAATGCCCGCGAACAGGCGTACGCTCATGCTGCACCTCACAGGTTTGCTAGCGATTGACCTTCGATGATTCCGCTGTTGATCCAGCTTCAGATCGGAGTTGACTGGAATCTCTCGCAAAAGATTCAAGCCTGGATCCGACTGGACGATTTTCTGAGAATGCGCAAAAACAACAATCGCTGCCTTAGTATAACATGGGATATTTCGTTGCGAATGGAAATTTACTACATGCTTTAATGGTTGCGGCATTGTATAATAAACACGGCGACATCTGTATGGTTGATTCTTCGCAGTCCTTACTTCAGAAATCAGAGTTACATGGAGCATAGATAGCAATTTCATCTGGGAGCGCTGTCTGATTAGTTACTGCGTAGGACTAGAAAGGAACCGTTTTTGTCTTATGATGGTATTATAAGTAGAAAATTAGTTCTAATTTACTGATGGGAGGTTAGTTCCTCACAATTTGCCACTTATGCGCTTACTTCTAAGCTCAGCAACATTGCAATGAGACCTCTTATTTGTTCTCCGTCCATCAAGTCGCGAGCTTTGCAATTTAGGCTGACTGCACTGCTTGATAAATGCTGATATTGGATAGCCACATTTCTAGCTTTGGGTTGAGTTCATAGGCAGTGCGGCAGTTCAGCAATACGATCGCATTATCTGCGTTTTTCCTGCCTTGTGAGCACACGTGAAGATATAGTACGACTTTCGTTACAGCGTTCTCCGAATCAGACCACTGAAGTCGCACGATTCCCTGAACGCTTCTCAAAGGTATAAAAACATTTCCAGTGATATCGTTGAACTCTTGCACATCCGTCCATCAAACATTTCAATCTTGAACTTTCGTCTGTACTATCAAGATTCTAACAACCTGAACCTCACTCTTGTTCCATCTCAGGTAAACTAACTTCGATCTTTGTTGCACAACGGGACCAGTTTTTTTCAGCGCTTTGTGAAAATGTCTCGATCCGTTCCGCACCTGAAAGATGTTCAGGAGTTTCCAGTCCAGTCAGATTCTAATCCATTTTTCACCTCACTCATGTTCAATCATGTACACAGACTTCACGAGTGCTAACGTTTGAATGCGTTGCTGCAACAAACTTCCATACAGATGTGAATGAAACAATGTAAACTGCGGATTTAATCTTCAGTTATTATTATAGCTGTCGCGCTTCTTGTCGTCATTGTATTACCAACCTTCCCACGTGCTTGGGCAAACTATCGATTTATATCGTGTAATGTACTTCATCGCTTCATATATGTCCTAGATTTAAACTTTTCGCTGCATTTCGACCTTTCATAATTATTCCTTGAAAGGTGTTAAACTTCGATTTGCATAATTTCGCTAAACGTGAAATTAGCGTGTCCGGCAACATAAGCGTATCAATAATCGCAGCAGTTGAAGCATTCGAAATCTCAACTCAACATTCTGCTGTCATACCAATTCCGAGTCGCCCCAATTTCTTCCTCCACATCCTCTTCCATTTTCGGCTGTCAGTGTCAGAACCACCTTTTTGGCCCGTTGATCCTTGGGTACATTAGAAGTGCTCTCGATGCTGCTCCAATGCGCTTAATATGTTCAACGACGAAATTTCGATGCGACTTCCATACACTAGACGACGAAATGCTCACGTTTTCATATATTGATGAATGATTCAATCTTTGAACGATAGCACACCACCGGGAAGCGATTTATCATTAAGTAGTGATTGTCACTGTTGCCGTGAAAAGAAACGAGAGAAAATGGCAATGAGGCGAGAACAACGCTGCAATGTTACAGTCTTGATCTCTACTTTTGCAACACCGTCTCCGAAAAAAAAAGGAAAGCCCTTGTCGTAACGCAAAAAATTTGTACAGTCCAGAATATATCCGAAAATTTCCTGGTTTGACTCTCATGATTGGATTTAACAAATAACTGCAGCTATCATTTCCCATGCTCAGGTACTTATTTTCTAGTAGCCTAGTCGAAAAGCCCTGTAGCCGAACCAGCCGAACCAACAAAACACACGTTTGTACACATAGGCCGAGAAGACAGGATATTTTTTGGGAACAGCGAGAAGGGGTGGGAGGAGGGCGAGGGAGGAGAGAAGTACACATGCAACGGTTTAAACGTTAATAGCATCGTACATCAGGCGCAGATGTTGTGAAGCCAAGAAAGTTATTTGATACAATCATTAAATGTTGCAATAAATGGCTTATAACCCAACATCCGTTTCAGACACATAGCGTGCAACAAAAACATTTGATAGACCTATGTTATTATGTCAAAAGCAAAGCTTTTAGCAGAAGTCACACTTCCATCAAATTCTATTGTTAGAGAGATTCAGATATGCTCGCAATTACTGTTGATTATTGATGAGTGTGCAATGCGTGTTGTGTACATTAAGCTCATTGTTCCACTGATAGGGAGAGTTCGAAAACGATATAAAAACCGTACAGATTGCAAAGCCTCCTAATATGTTTGCGCAAATGCCTCTAGTAGGTATACAGATTGTTTAAGCAAATGAAATCGGAATTTCTGAAAATTGATGCAGAATTAAAAGTAATACGATATGAAAAGGATTCGGGTAAAGGTGGTTTACTTAAAAGGGAAAGTAATCTACCTTTTACTTGTGATGTTTTTGAGTCATAATAGGTGTGACGTTTTTGCATGAGTTATAATCAAGTATGAAGTAGCCTAAAGAAAGTGTTGTTATCGACGTTTATCGTCTCAGTCCATTTCCTTCCTTCAATTTTACGCCTTGGAAAATTCCAGCCATGGAAGATTTGCGCCTGCTTAGTGCATTGGAGCAAATATCTTGTATCGCTAGTTTCGGCTGCAACAAGTCTGTTAGGTACAAATTTCGACCGTTGCGAAGTTTGCTTAAAACGTGCACGCTGCGTACTGCAACAGCTATGCCTAAGATCTGATGCTATCACCCGCAGCTGCCGCGAAATTTTGAGCTTTACCAGTCAGACGGCTAATCCTTAATTTATTGTTGACGATTTGTTGCTCAGGGCTTAAGTGGTGCGAAAGGTCCCCTATATCCAACTGCAGCGGTCGTCTGTCTTTGTGGTTTAGAACGTTTATTATGCTCCTATTGCAGTAACATAGGTATACGCATACCCCACAGAAATGGCCTTCAAGTTGAGCGAATATGAATGGTTCCAATTTGGAGAGCGCTTATCGCTCGCATCACCTTTCTCTCGTTCAAGGCCATCCTGGTTCAGGACGCGCTTGCAGTAACACATCGGATGTGTAATTTCATCGTTTACTGTGAAGAAGAGTTATGTTCTATCTGTGTTTCTCATTCCATGCAGCCAAAACTTACTCAAATCCTATTCAGATTATACTATTTTTATGTGGCAAGCACAAACGACGGAGTAATGAGCAACAGCTAAGAAGAGGGGCTTCTGAACGCTGAAAAAGATGGTCTACGTTGCCACTGAATAAAAAAGTTTGTGTTCTTGCGGCTAAACTTTAATTGGTTCTATTACCGCAGTGAAATTTTACTCGTAGATGATTAACAAAATTCTAAGTAAATTTTCTGAGTAAAAGTAACAGAATTCCAAGTAAAGTAATAAGTAAGCAATTTTATATGAACATAAACTATATAAATCATCAGCATTCTTGCATCCGCAATCAACAAATATGCAAAATTTAACGATCGATCGCATTCTTTAAAGATCAACTTGAGATAATTTATTGCTGAAGAATGTTCTGAAAAGAAAAAACTGATTACACATCGAAAGATCTCTAGTGGATAATTGAGCAATAAAAAAAAATGTGAACTTGATGGAGAACATAGAAAGCAATTAAAACATGAGAAATGTGGCTTCATTCGCCCTTTCGCTAAAATTTTGCGCTATCTCTCGAATCTAGAATTGCATTTGATAGTTTAAAATGCAGCTGTTTAATCAACTCAAGCATTCCATCATAGAATCTCTCAGCAGAAATTCTATTCCCGAGAAGCAATGAAATCTTATAAATAAGAAGAGATGGGCAGGTATTTCATGCGAACACCTACAAGAATTTGTTCTAAATTTAAGATGTAAGCATAAGCTCATCTTAGATAGATGCGATTTGGGTTGAAATAGACAAATACTTCAGCGTTTTTTTTTTCGCCGCAACTTCCTCTGCACGTAGCTCGATAGTAATGAGATTTTGAATATTTCGGCATCCGCAGTAGAAAAGTAGAGGAAATGGGGTGACTGATACATAGGCAAAATTGACAGGGTGCAAAATGAGGTGAAAAAAATAGGTTTTTAAAAAATGCTTGGCAAAAAGCGGATTGACCTAGGCCTCACGGGTACTTGCAAATTTTTAGAAAGGGACAAGTTGTCTATTTATTTCCTGAAGTACGCGATTTCTTTCATCAATAAAAAAGAGTGACAATTTGTCGTTACGGTATTTACAATATTACATTCATCTGAGTATTCGACAAGAGCAATATTGATAACAAATTGTTCGTACGTCCCTATAGACGACCATTGACTCCGTTCGCCTAGACAAAAAGAGTTTCCAATTGCGCACCTGCAGTTTGTGTAACAATACGAGTAGGTCGTTACATATAAAACATATGAAATTCACTTCAGAACAATAATTGCGTATTGCATATTAAATGTTCGGATGTAGATGTCTAATTCTGTGATCACTACGCTTCCAAGATGAATAAAAAGAATTACTTTTCAAGGACCCGGTGGAATCGTTGATTCCAGACGAAATGCTTCTGATGGACACTCGTTTCGTTAAAATCCCCAAGAATAGCATCGCTAAGTGCTTAAATTTGATCAAAATCTGGTCATCTATAAAAAAAAAGATTTTTTTTGAGCGAAAATCAGTTAATCAAATCTTTTTCCGAAATTCCGGAGAAATTAGACGTCAGCAGAAGTTTAATACGACTTTTGTATTTAAAGCCTTAAATTTACTCAGGGTTAACTGATTTCGTCAATTTTGGTGTTGACTGTTTGCGGCACGTAGCGGAAGTGAACTCTTAAATTTCAATCTTGTTCTTATTGAATATCTTCTTTATAAGTTATAAAAAGGGTTAAAATTTAATGAAAAATATAAGCTAAACGTTCTTCTACAAAATGCTGGATGCGAGGAAGCCGAACTTTTTACGTGCGATTAGTTGTAATTAATTGTAATTTGTATAAGTAATTGGTTGCATAGCAATACTCGTTATGAAGCGTTTGGAATGGTTCAAAAATTGGTGAGGTGTTGAAAAACTGCCCCATTACTCTGCGCAGAGTATCATCTTTAACCACTCCTTGCAAAGTTTGAGCTAAAATAAAACTGAAACTTTGGAATGGCATAAGCACTTTGCAAAAATTTCTCTATCGTTTGTTTTGCGATAATTTAGAATTTGGGTTATCGCATGTTCACCGCTAACCTATTAGAAATTATAAAACGTTCAAGATTTTCCATCAAATGACATCCTTAGTTATTCAACCGTCATGATAATTACCACTCAAACTAGAACTCTATCACTTAGCAAATAATTAGATGCCATCATATAGTATAGCATTTACTGGAAACGGCGACGTTATCTTCTAGGTAACATTGTCAATATTATCGGAGTGAATAACGTCATGGATGTTTTTATGACGACAACGATGGTCTAATATAGTGATATGATTGTTGCATAAGTAGAGCAGTTCAAATAGTGCTGAGGAAACATGAGCACCGATGAATTCCTTACAAAGAGATTCTTTATGAATGGCATCACAAATCAAGAAAAACACACACACACAAGATGGTAGTAGGGAATTCAGCTAACGTGCACCTCCCTTCATCTGCCTAGTTCAACCTACGAAGTCCTTCATATTTAATGTGAAGGACTTTATAAATCCTTCATAAATATATGAAACCGAATTTAAGAGCGTCATTCTTCTAACAAAAAAATATTGTAATAATATAAAAGAAGCGAATTAAAATTCGACACTTATTATTAAAGTGGTATCTTTTAGATCAGAAATAACTTCGAATGGAAAATTTCGAGATGTGAAAGAAATAGTGGTAGATATGACAACGATTCTGATGGAATTAAACCTAAAACTGCACTAGTCTTATGAACGAGTAAACAAAAACTGCAACAAGCATATGAAGCGTTCACTAAGAGATACCCCAACTTCGATTATGGAGGGTATTGCAACTGAGCTCTATCGTTGATGGGAGGAGTGGCAAACAAAACATTTCTATCGGACAGTTGTCCGCTAGTGCGGTGAAATGTAGCACAGAAGCAGACAACGAATACGAGAAGCGGTGACGATGGTGTGGCCGTAGATGTTCTATGCTTTGCTCGTCTCTCTACAGTGTGATCTTTTCTGAGAAGCTGTGTCGTCGAACACGCAGAGATGAATGCCCGAAAGAAACCAGTTGCCGTAGTTCAAGCATGAAGTGCCAAATATTGCTTGTCTATTTGGTGTACTGTTCACCATTCTTCATGAGACGGCATTTTGCTATCGATGCTCACCGAAACTAACACACCACTGAAGCGTTTTGTTGAAGCTATGAAAATTATTTTTGCAGTAAAGTCATCATCTATGTGCTTGGTGAGTTACTCTTCTTTCCATGCTGTGTAGATTCATGGCCACGTCAAGCTCATTCCAGCAGCTCCACTGTCGCAAAGTGAAAGTGGCGTGCCAGTGGCACAGGCCAAAGAACTACATGTTGAAGCTTTAAAAGTTGAGCAGTAATGATAAAGAGGGAATGCCGAAGAAAATTCTTGTTGGGCAACGTCTTCCTCAAAACATCTTACTTATCAGCCAACCGATTCAAGGTCGACTCCGTTTCATCGAATTGTTGGCAACCTTTCCCAAAAAATCACGTTTACGCCAACATGAACGATTTCCCGTATATATATATATATATATATATATATATATATATATATATATATATATATATATATATATATATATATATATATATATATATATATATATATATATATATATATATATATATATATATATATATATATATATATATATATATATATATATATATATATATATATATATATATATATATACGTAATATTTATTTAGATGGCTCCATGTTGCACTCGAGAGCATTACTGAAACTCTTTTTAGAAAAGTGAAGAATGTGCAGAAAATTTTGCTGCCTTTCTCATACATCGACAAAGCAAGGAAGATTGATGAAGTGTGCCCACCACTATCGATCAATGGTTACGAGAAGCGTGCTGATCGAACACAAATGAATAAAACACAAATTGACCAAATAATGCTCACTAATGACAAACTCTAGGTACGCATTAAGGTTGTGAACTCGCCATTAACAGGGCTTGCATGAATAGAAAGGAGAGAGATGGATAAACTTCTTCACAGGAATGGTCAAGGAACCATATAAATTAATACCGTCTGCGTAAGTGCCACATTGCACTTAATAGCTGGAGAATGTGCTCTTAGACTCAAACATTGCTGTTTCCATCAAACATATGGTCCACAGTGTTACAGTTTTTTAAATAATGGCTGTTTTTTATATTGTGCTATTTTTATAGCCCTACGACGAAGACTAATACTGTTGTATTCTGCAGCTGATCTCACCAGAGTGAATGTTGCAGGCTATCAACGGCAATACTTTCTCTAATAATGGAAAAACTTGAGTATTTGCAACGAAATTCTCCTAGAAACTGCCTCAACTACAATCTTGCAGCCAGTTTAAAAGGCTTTAGGGGATGCGAAACTTATTTCATAACTAAATCTTTGTTTGTTTGGTTGTTAAGAAGGCCGGTCGATGTTTATTGAAAGGAAAAGCTCAGTCAACCTAACAAAAGCGCATTAGCTCACTAGTCTAGGTTATCGATCAAGCGATCGAAGCCATTCACTTATCGTTTTTTTCCCAAATGCGCTCTAACATTCTAAATCTTTCCCTCATCGACATTGTTTACATTTGCACTCACATAGTGTTAAATGATTGTGGCCAATAGCTATCCTCTGCGTGAATATATACGTATATTTTCGTCCATTAAATCTCACCGTCATTAAGCGGCCATTAAATTTATCAAATGTAATGGCTCAGGTGAACGACTTTCCAATTACAGTCATCAAGAAGTTATGTCGTAAAAAATATGAAATCGTGCGCACAAAATGAACGAGTTTTCAAACGATTTCAGGATCCAGAAAAAAATTTTAGATCCATATTTATTAATTATTGGTCGGGCCATATGCCTCATCTATGCTTTGAATCCTAAAGGTGATTTGTTGAATAGCACTTAACAAAAGAGCAACAATGCTTTCACAGCGATGATGCTTTCAGAGCAATAATTTCTATGGATCTGCCGGCTAACCCGTATTGTGTGATCTTCAAAACACTAGCTAGATATGGGATATCCAAGATATGCCATTCGATTTTGTATCAAAAGCCATATATCCTCGAATAAAATCTTTACATTGTAAACTTCAATACGTTTAAGTACAGGCTTACCACGGCTCATGTGAACGACGGAAATCTTTTCTTTCCACAGAACGTTCGAAGAAGGAAGTAGAAGAGCTATCGGAAGATCTAGTTTGCTAACGAGGAGCGATTCTATTCAAGATGATATGGTATTTTGATTGAGAGTTCCTACTAATTACTGTCAGCCATGCAACTTAACCACCTCTATATTCTTCGACTGGGTAGGCAGTGCTGTAATGGGTGGAACCTGTGGCACTACGAAAATGACGACGAAGCGTGCAACCTGTACCGCACCAATTTCTTGCATTTCCCGTATTAGTAGTACTCTCACTGAACTGTACTTTTAAAAAAATGATCCTTTATATGGCGCCCCAACACTACTGCAACAAATGATAAATCTACGAGCAGTTCAATTTGACCTTCCCCTTGCAGTTTTCCGCTTTCATTGTAATAGAGCGATGAGAATGCAAAAACAATATCGGTTACTGAGCCATTACTGTCCCATAATAAACATGAAGTTCCCATTTTCGCGTTCGTAGGCTTGATAAAGTACCAGCGAAGGATACTGTCAGCGGTGACGATCGCCTCTTTACAGTTCATATATTTATGGTAGGATCTCTTATGAGAGAAAACCCACCGAGTTTTAGGTATATGCGTTCATATCACGATGCAGGCGTAAATGCTCTATATCCCCTCCTAAAGTGAAAAATTTTGAAGCTCTGTCAAAGTTCCACACAGCAAAATCTCATATTTAAGACCCAACAGTAGAAATATTTCAGCCTCCAAGAAGGCGCAGTGGAATTAAATTTGGAAAGGAATTGGATTCGGATAAGTGGGAACGATTGTGCGAAACGGAATACCAAATAAAAGGTTCAAATCTGACCAAGAATTTTGACAGAACTTAGGCAAAAAGACACCTCTGAAGGACGAACTAAATTTTAGTACGAATGAATAGGAAAGGCTTAGCTAATACCGATCTTCAGAGGAGGGATTGATCTTGAGAGGATTGTACTGAGGCGAACACTACACAGGAACCGGGAAGGAGGGGAAAGGGAAATGAGGGCAGAAGGAGGGTAATATAAATATGATGAATTGCTCATAGAATAGGATAAGAATAACTCATACAAATCATCTGCACTTTAAACCACCATGGAAGAAAATCCAGGAAAAAAATGGCGTATCGTTTTTGCTCATCGTTCGCTTATAGCTTTCTTGTTTTCAAAAATAGGGCGCTGCCGTTGCGATTTTCAAAAGCAGATTTAAATATCGATTTGAATTTCTTATACGTAAATCGTTTTTTTAAATGAGGCCTCTAAGATCCTAAATTTTAGTTTGATGGACGCATATGGAAAATGCTTGATGGAAATTAGCTCGTCATTTGACTAGAGATGAGAAGAGCCCTAAATTTGTGACGATAGGATAAATCCTTCTATTTTATTGTGCACTGAGTACATCTCTTCTGAGCAATTACGGATTGTCTGGAATTCAACGAACTTAAAAAGAAGGCAATCTCGTAGAAATATTATGAGGCGATTCTCTGAAAGCTTGCTTTTATAATGAATGGGTCGGTGCGGTCTTTTTATAGGTAGAAGCTGCTAGGTAAGATCATTTCTCTCATAGACAGCAATCCCCTAAACGGAACGCCATGCGGGAATTTTTAGTGCACCCCACTAGAACTGATTTATGTGTGCATCCGCAACAGTGTAGTATTTGCTGAAAATTTCACGACTGCAGCTCCACCGGTTTAGGAGGAAGAAAAAAACGACATTGAGAGACCGATAAAAGAATGCGATGACCAGGAAGATGAAGGAGTTCTAAGAGAAATAACTACGTTTGCATCAGCGATTCTTTAGTGCTCTCTAGCTTCATTTCATTTGTTACTTTTTAAAAAAGAAGGTACCTTTTACATGCCCATTAAATTGTTAATTAGTATCTTTTAAAACGTTCGCAAATTTATTCGATACTCATTGTACTGTTTAAACTGTTTAACAACTGTATTGTTTTATGAAAGCGTTGAGAGACCTCAAAAGAAAAAAAAAAACTGTCGTAGTCGTTTAGCGAAATTTCCAAAAAAATCCTGCAAACACGGCATTAGTTTATGAGAACTCGAATCTACCAGTGACGATGGGGAGCATTCACCGTTTAAAAAACCGCTTAAGTATTATTTTTCATCATCCGCAAATTCTTAGAAATCTAGCTATCCGTAAAGCCGTTTAACAATCGATGAAAAAAAAACCTGTCTTTTCTGAACTTTCGAGCGACAAAATACCACTCTCATTAAATTCGCCATTACTAAGATTTATATACATGAATATGAAATTTTCTAGGTGCCCTAACAGAAGCAACTGGTTCATAGCCTAGATATGTGAGAAGCGGTCGTCAAAGGACAATCTATAGGCCCA
The DNA here is from genome assembly GCA_013433145.1 of Ascaris suum. NCBI lineage: Eukaryota > Metazoa > Nematoda > Chromadorea > Rhabditida > Ascarididae > Ascaris > Ascaris suum. The sequence continues at coordinate 1,010,445 of CM024189.1, forward strand.
CCGATGCAAAGCACGAAAAGAAACCAGTAATAAAACCAAATAAAGATGCCATAATAAGCAACGAAACATATGCCGTCGCGCATTGCCGAAAGGGGATTTTGGACACTGGGTGGCATCGTTTTTTACGTGGCTATAATTGGTGGGCGTCGCCGCAAGGTGGTTCTGATCAGGACAAACAACACTGCTCATAACGATAACGACTGGTTTCGAGTGGGAAGTATTGCTATAACCAACGCTCTGCGTAACGTTTTTGCATGCATTTACGTACGAAATAGAATTTTATCAGTGAACATTTCATGTAATTCGCACTTTCCTGTTACCCCTTCCTCCTCCTCCAATATAAGAGTGAAATATGGAAAATATTCTAATCGCTTTCAATTACTGTTGAAACATCTACTTTTGGTCAGTAGTTATTTGTTAAGGTTAATTATTATTGATGTTGCTGTTAACCATTAATGATGAAAGTTATAACAAACTTGCAACGATTATCGATTTATTGATTAACCGACCAACTTTTGTAGGAATAAATTTGTGAGCGGAAGTGCGGTACGCGTAAAACTTACTCGAATCTTTTAGATGATTGCTTCAAATAGTTTAACGGAAGCAGTGTTAAGATGTGTCAATAGTGCAAATGTAAGAACAACTACTCTGAGCATCTCGATTCGGAGTGATGCTAAGAAATGATTGCATGAAATGTACGAGAGGCAACGTCGCCGGTAAGAATTCATTAGCCCGACAAAATGAGAACGCTGGGCTAAGGCAAATGTGTATTGATAGCTAGAAGAAGTGGTCTTCAACAGGAGTTCGACATCAACAAAGGCCTAGAGAAGAACAAGAAACATGATACATGAAGCACTCGCACCTCCATGTGAAAAGAACAGTGAATGCGATACAATAACGCCAGCTGTTTCATCACATAATGAGGCACAATGCACATATGAGAGAGGAAAACAATATGAGCGGCCTTTCAACAGTGCATGTTTGGGAAGGATCATGCGATAAGCATACAACTGCACTTAAGTAGATACACAGAGAAACGCCACTAAGCACTTTTTGAAGGAAAGAGTTCTCACACATTGCACAAGTCTAACAATGAAAAAAGAAGATGCCATATTAGGATACCCCAACTGCTGTACGGGAAGCGCACAGAAAAGCGTGGAAATTATGCAAAAGAAATAGGATCAGTGCTGGATGGCCAACTGCGGCAGTGGAGCTTCCACCGTGAGGACGCCATCTGTGCTGAGGGTACTGCTGATCAATTCAGGATTTGTTCCTCTTGGTAGCATGAACTCCTGCAAAAAGAAATGTACTTCAACTGAGAACGCTGGAACAAAAACTTTCAGAAATGCAGTTTGGAAAGTCAACGACCTTCTATATTTGTAATTTTAGGACTTGTGCATCATGTTTATCCTTCGCATTCTTATTTTTCGCAACTCAATGGTCAAAAGAAAAATGTCGCAGATGCATTTTAGAATCCAAGTCCGGTTTGATGAATAATTTGACGTTTAAGAGAGGTACAATGGCATCATTCACAGTCTGTGTGTCGTGCAATCGAGCGGCAGATGGTATATTCGGGCAAAGTACCAAGTAAACCTGGCTTGTCTGACGCAAGAAATCTTTTAAGCGGATTATAATGGCTTGTAAAGCGATATATTTAAATTGCTATGGTCAGTGTTCATTTTTCTTCGCAATAAAGCCTCCTGGGGAGACACAGTATACAGCGCATAACGCTCAATACTGGCACTACGATTAGAGAGAGATCCATCTTTCAAAGAACGCCTGCCGCTAATTATACAAATTGCGGTTGCTTGCTATCAGAAAATCACACGGCTAGCGCATATGCTCGGGGGTGGAAAAAACTGTTAGCTTGAGAAGACACAGAATTAGCTGCTGAAAGTGAACCTTCAGATTCGGTGAGAAGTGATATTCGAATGTCAACTTACTGGATGTGAATCTGGTTGTGATTTAACAGAGAATAGCACGCTCACAATGCGCTGTTAAGTGTATAAATCTGCGTTCTCCGAATATTCGCCTCTCTTTCAAACTAACATATATGTTTAACAATGCTATCGGCTCAATGAGTAATGAAATGATAAGAAATTCAACTATGTGCTAGCTTGCATGAATCTTGTTGTTCAATCGATCAAACTCGCTCCATCTTTGTATTTGAATTCGATTCCTCCAAGAAACACCTCCTCTTGTTATTATCCCCTTAAAACAGTTGCAACACTTGTGATATGGCCATTAAATATTTTAGGTTGGAGTGAATATATTGAAATATCAGCGCGCTTTGTTCAACGCATCAAATTCAGAGGTAGGAGGTCAAGCAATAAATATTGCCGTCACCTTTCTTCAAGAAGAATTTCATGTTACCTGATTATATTCCCTGAATACACTTCGTTGTGCTGTTTTCTCCTCGTGTTTCGCATGCACCAATAGCCTGTTGTCGACCGTTTTCACGGTAACTTCTTCGGGCTTATATTGCGCAACATCAAATCTTCAATCAAATCACAAACAATCATTAAAGACTCATATCAGACACTTCCAATCTCACTTTTACACAACTGATTCATAATGCAAACGAAGAATGAAAGTAGGAACTCAAACTTAACAAATATTTTCAATAAAAGAGATATTTCTTTCGGCACACCTGTTAAACGTTCCTAACAACCTCGTCGCATCCTTCAAACACTATCGTATTTGATTATTGTACCCATGTCGGGCTTTCAGTCATAGGTGTACGAGTGGAACGACTATACAGCGTAGGCTCCGATTTTCGCTACAGTGACCAATGGGTTCTTGTTCATGTTGGGGAAAACAATGAAGCAATTGCGACAAATTCTGAGATACCACTGCTTAAAATAGGAAGTTCATTTCTGATGTGTGAAAAACATAGCAATTTTATGTTACCTGAGTCCGAGAGTAAATTTCAGTTACCTGAGTCTGAGCGTCTTGCCGTCGCTTTCGTCTTTGATAAGCGGCGATTTGAGATTTTCGAAGTATGGGTCGTAGGTAGGTCGAATTGCCATCATGTCTTTAGGAGGTGGTGGCATTGAACCAGATCCCTGCATCAATTTATACGCATAAGTGTGATTATGCAGTGAGAAGGATGGCGCATACTAGTACCACAATTTTCGCATGATGATGCAATGGTATGCATTGGTCGTAACGCATTTCACCAACCTAGCGATAGTTCAACTGCTACAATTTTCTGGTAGTGTAGCCTTTATATACAGTGGTGAAAGGGGTAATTCAGAGGGAAACTTGGACAGCCGATACTTACCACTGATAAATTCGAGGAACATGGACTGACACTCATTTTCAAACATTTTCAAATGCCTATGAAAACACATCAAGTGCAGATATATTTGCCATATGCGTTAGAAATTTGACAAATTATGCGCATACTACTAAATACTGCATATGCGATGAAGTGGTAGTGAAAGGAAGACGTTCTGACAAAAAAAACATTTCGTGGATGGGAAGATTCGTCAAAACGGCAGCCTGAAGGATGAAGGCAAGCCAAAAGTTAGGCGCCTAATGCAATCGTTGCTCCATGCAGCAATCAAATCAGTTCGTACAGATTTTTACACCTCATTCAATTACAAAGTGAATCGAAATTTTCTATCACGTCCATTTTCTTCAATCGAAATTTGCTGAAGGAGTGACGCACGTCCACCTCTTCCTCCTTCCGCCCACATACTATGACAATGCACGAACGCATAAGAAGGACGAGTGCGACATGGGCGATTGCAATATGAGCAGTTAAAATAGATATCAAACGGAAGGGAAGGGAAGAAGATTGATAGGGCTGAAATCTTCAACCCTCGTAATTATCCAAGTGTTACCAAAGTCCTCTATGAGCATTCCGAGGCTTCTCAACACGGGGTAAAAATGTCTTCGCAAAACTGAAGATTGATTCCGAAAAGTCTCCCACCTATATATATCTGTATCGCTATCGTTTATGCCTTAGTGGCCCATTTCGCAATTTTCTGCTGCTCACTTACTGACGTATGCGTTGTATACACATGGGAATATGGGGTATTTTGTACACAGGCATTTTTATCGCATCATTTTATAGCGACGAACATTTCTAAATAAGCATATCGAGAAATTCCCGATGAATTTTTATACCTAAATAGGCTCATTAAAGACAACTGATAAGATTCAGAATACCTAGTCCATAGTATTTTTGAGGCCTAGTTTGAAATATTTTAAAATCCAGTTTCTAAGCAACCTGAAGCCTGAAAAGGAACGCATTAAAAATCCCGACCATGAAAAAAAAAACGGAAATCTGACCTGAAGCAACACTTCCTAAATGGTCGCTATTGACAAAAAGATCACTCGTGTTACTGACAAAAAGTCAAAGAATCGTACTGAATAGGTGAAGGTGAATCAATTTTCTTATATTGAAGGAAAATACGCTATGCCTCCATAAACCAAATCCCTCCTTTTTAGCAAACTTCTCACTCATCTTATTCAAGTTTTGATTAAAGTGTTGGTTTTTTTGAAATGCAGCAAGAACCTGTGCCGATGAAGATTCGTATCGCCTTGACTCCTCACGATGCGAGCTGAAACTCGAAGTCCGATTCTCACCAACGGTTGGTTGAGGGCGCGGTGTATATCCTGGAAAATACATCAACATCCTTATCACAATTTTCGCGTACTCGTTTCTGCTTTGGTCGATGCTCTGCTGGAATTCTACAACATATCAAAGCTGTTGGGCAGTGGTCGCTTAAGTTTTTCGATACTGACCAAGAAGCTTGATTGTCACAACATTAGCTATGGGCATCTTATCCATTACAGAGCGAGTTGTCTAAGCGCTAGATCCGCGGCGGAAGCGCCTCGACGTGCAAATGGCTCGGCGCCGCTTTTTTGCTCAGCCAGTTTAGCGTCGTACCTTTTATGCAGCAAATGTTTATTCAGACGCTGCAAGCCCACCTTCGAACTCTCTTCGGAGGCGTTGCATTTCCTCTTCAACGCGTTTCATTTCGAGCTCGAAGCGATCGCGCATATTTCCGAACTCATTGTCGATGACGGAGTAGTTGCTTCGTGAGACGTCGATGTTGCGCTCCCGATGAGTCATTCTTCGAGTCGTCTGAGAAGCTAGCCCACTTCAACTGAAAATCGAATTAACGAATATTTGCGAACTTACAACTTCTAGCGTACAACTAGCGAACATATCATCTCGAGCATTGAGTGTCTTTAGCTAGTTGCGATCGCAGAAGAATCTCCACTAAGTAATGATATTCAAAAGTTGTTACCTATGTGCAAGACCTGAGGTTACATGCAGAGCACAGCTCCAAGATCACCTGACAACCAAAGGTATTCAAACTTTAGACCACTGACGACTCACTTTTTGCTTTGACCAGTTATAACCTCAAAGATGTCAACGGTGAAATATTCAAAAGACAACTCAGTATCGATCAGAATTTCCGACAGCCGCAGACCAATATTAAAGAAGCAGGGACGCACATAAGGAGCGGTCACTACAGATGGCCGTTGGTCAAACGGAAAAGCGTGAAGAAAAAGAAACAACCCGGCAAGTGGAAAACTGTATAACAGCTTGCATTGTTTTAGGACATTTTTAATGGTAAAGAAGCAGTTGCGATCATCCGAACAAGGTGGAGAAATCTCAGGTAGCGATGTCGCATTCCTGGTTGCATTTAAATCAACATTTTCGATGGTTGGATCATAGGTACGAAATCCTATACATTTATCCCTCGCCAAAAATCACAATGCGTCTGCAACCGATCACAATATTGGTAGCGAATATTGGTGACCATCAATCGAATTGACTTCGTTGGCCACCAATGATTCCCAAAATTGTGGTGATCGTTACAATATTAACTGAAATCTTGCGTTGAATTCGCTAATAATGAGAAACATTTGAAGTGTTTCTCTTATTCACTTTCCGAACACAAAAGACGCACTGAACTGATATTGAATATTATCAAAGCAAACATTAAGCTGGATAACTTGCGTAGGCAAGTTGCTAAATAATAGAGATAAAAGAGATCATGAATAATTCGTACCAAAACGCATTTGAAGAAAACGAAGTAAGGTTTTTTTGGGTGGATTGGGTGGGGTTGGGGGGGGGGGGTAAAACAGCACCATAATAACTAAATAAAAGTAGAAATGACAAGATGTTATAAAAAACATCAACGATTATTATGAAGCATTATCGAAAGACTACATTATATCACTCATAAGTGAGTTCGCAAGTCAACATTAAATGCAGTAAAAGTAGTGTTTCTTTTGATGCATTTTCTGCAAAAATGATGCTTAATGCTTTCAATATCAAGATGAGATAAACATGAGAAAGAAGTCTAATGTTATTGATGGGTCTGAGGTTATTTGTGTGCTAAAAAGAGCTAACGCTAAAATTATCTTCAACGGTGAAATTCCTCGTTAGTCGCATTTTCATCATATTATATCATATAGTAGTTAGCATAATCGGCATTTAGCAATGTCGTTAATTATACTGTGATTCCCTATCGCGCTATCATTTAACACTCGACTATCACAAGTGAAAAATTTTTTGGAGAATATATTAGACTAGCAACTTTTATGAATATCATTATCTCATTTTAATATGCAAAAAAAAGGAGATAAAACATGCACAGAAGCAGAGACAGACATATATGCAGAAATAATCTTGCCATAATATACTTTTATAGATGAATTTAATGTGTTAAAACGTCTGATATTAAGTGATACAAACCCTCTAGACATTCCATTCGTTCTTAGGATATGCGCTATTTTGCTATGCTATATAATTGTTTTTAAACATTCATTAAAAGTAGTTCTTGGTAAAATAGGTGTGAGTACTGGTAGGAAAGGTTGGCGCGAACCGTGCTTTCTTACAGATCAAGAACCTAGAAGGCTGCAGACTAAACTTGTTTACTGAGTGAATATTTGAATTCTTGATTAAAACATTCGTTTTTGCTTCGGCAATGGGTGGCTAAATAACGCAAATCGTAAATGGAAACTTCCCCATCACATCGAAGTACGCATATCCCATACATAGGACCAACGAGATGCCACTAACAATGTTAAATTCCATCGGTGTGGCATCTGTCTCTTAGTATTGAAGTGAAAAGACGGGTGAGCAGGTGCATATATCGATAATGTGCACACATGCAATTGAAGTCGGTGGAAGCGTTCGTCGTAAGATTTCAACGAAATTGTTGCTGTTTAGTCTAACTTTTTACTAGCTACTAGTATTACTTTGAACATAACGCAAAAGACTATTATCAAAATCTAAGAAATCTAAAGCCGACTCGACGAAACCCTTCGTTTCGAGGTTAGAACGGGTAGCATTAGCTAGTAGTAAAGTTTGATCGAAATAATAAACCAATACAAAACAAGTAAAACCAACAGCACAATTGCAAAGCTTTTCAGCTTCTAGAATGACAGTGCTGTTACTTTTGGAGCAATTCAACACGCTTAATTTCTACGTTCAAACTGCATATGCTGAATAAAAGTTCGGATTTTTGTTTCGCCATTGGCACAGAACTCGACGGCACTACTCCATTGTAGGCTATTGTAGAAACGCAAAAAAAAAGGTTAGGCTGTTTTTTTTTAACGTCAAATTTCGGATATAAAAATGAACGGCAAAAGTTGCCACAAAGGCGCCAGGTATACTAACGCGACCATCCAACTCTACTAATCAATTCGCCTTTTATGGTTTTTGTTCTTTTCAAAATATTTTATGAAAATGTTGTGCACATTGATACCATGATTTCAATCCTCCCTACTCTGAAAAAGCGTTACAATCACAAACTTGAAAGGCGCTAAGTGCGATAGTGCGATCAACCATCAAGGTGGGGAATCCTTACGTTGTGTTCGTAAAAGTTCATATTTTCAACTAGTTCATTATCGTTCCTGGTTTATAGTGGTTTATACAATAAATGCTGCTTGACGCATATGGCATATATATCCGGTTTGCCTGCAGCTCTAAAAATGATGACAAAAAACTTTTATTTCAAGTATTCTTCCTAAGGTGGAGTTTTCAAGGGAAATGGATGAGAAAAAAATGAGCATACGCTTTGCCTATACACTCACCTTGCCAACCATGATATGAAACATGCTACCTATAGCTCATCATATAGTATGGGCAAAGCGTCACGCAATGCGTTACATATGAGGCACCTCACCACACCTGCATGGCATTCCCCCTATATCACACTCAATTTCCTCTTAATTCCAACTGTCACTCATTGCTCCACGATAAGAAATTATGGAAACAATAACAGTCAATTATGACCAAGTTGGTGTGCTGAATGCGAACGTAGTAATAATCATTTCTGAGGTGAAGCTGGCTTTCCTAGCAGTTTTAGGAAAAATTATTGGGAAATTTATTGAATGATATACAGAGAAAACGCCAAAATTTTATGGCTAATCGTCGGATTAAATTAAATATGCAGAAGATAATTCAATGACGAATAAAGTGGAATGACAAGTGCTCGAAAGGCTTCTTCATTATCTGGAAATTCCATCCGGAATTTTGAACGCCCGCCTCCTCAGTTGATCAATGAAAATGGATGCATTAGGCATTCTAAACCAAGAATTTGGACCTACAACTATCGAACACATCCGATTGGTAGGTTAAATCTTTTATTAAAACGATGTGCTATATAGCAATACTATGACATTCTTCCTTATGTATCGATTGATAATCACCTAAATACACTGATAGGAATTTCTGGAAAAACTAATCTCTCCGAGAATTGCAATATTACTTCCGTATAGGTTCCGGCGTTATCTGTTTCCTCACAGAATATCAGAGCTCGAAATTGGAAATACGAGATTTGCATTGGGCGATCATTTGCACTGATCAGCAGAATAGGAGATTAAGCATCTCAAATGAAATTCTTTCCACCTAGCGATAATTCCGCTGACTCATCTATGAATACGTCCCGTAGGCTTTGAATTCTTTATCGAAAACCAACAATTCGCTAATTTTTTTTTTTCAATATATATGGTCCAATATATCTTCCGAAGTTTCCCGGGAACATATTGGAAAAAGCTTTGACGAAGTTTTATAGTACGATTTTCGCGTTCAGTATTTCAAACTGCGCGTAGCGATTATAATTCGACCTTTGCAGCAAAGAAAACGGTCCCGAACTTTGAAATATTGCAAGGTTGATTTATGTAAACGCTCTAGAAGCTGATGCTAGCGCTTAGCGAATTACGCTCGAAGTTTTCGATGGCAAATCAGCTCATCTATGAAAGTGTTTCTTCGTTGTGGCTCTATGCTGCAGCTTCGCCCCTCTTTGTGCATAATATATTTTCCATCCCTTTTTTTCTCGGCCTATAAATATCTAACAGGTGTTTTATTTCCGCTTCTTTATGAGTTCATATCCATTTCTGGATGTCCATTTGCTAACATCGCTGCGCGTCCTTTCTTTTAGTAACTCCCTCCAAATTTTACCTCATGAATGGGCACCATGCAGAGTCAGTACCGAATAGTGCATAGCACTTAAAGCAAGAATCTTAGCGACTATGCTGCAGAAATATACTCATTGAGGTGTAAAGCGTTCATGACACATGATATGACTGAGCATGATATGACATTCAGGCGTTACGAAGGTTATGACAGAATATTGGCATTGCCCATCATAGCCATCATTCCAAATATCCACAGGACTGATATTGACAGCTAACCAACAGCTGCACCTTGAATATTTTCATGTGCAATTTCCCCCTCACACTGTCGAGAAAACCTAGAGATATAGATTTATTATTACATCCGCATGGTCACGTGCCCCCTGTTGAAGTGATTCCATTTTTGATGCCAATAATGGCAATATGAGCTGCTAGTTGTTTACGCATGCAAATTACGTTTCGAAAGTTTTTCCTTCGTAAACATTATCCGCCTTTGTCTTCCGCTCTCACTGCGATTCACTATGAAGAATTTCAAGCGCATAATTTTGAAACGAATACAAATCAACTTAGTGCGAACAGCTGATTCATGCCAGTATGAAAGTATTTCCCAATATATTCTGCACTAGCTTATTTGGAATGAAAGCCACTTCCTAACATTCTGCAACTTAAATTAAAAGTATATAGTCTATTGGTTAAGGCGATGAATGTTTCACGTTATGAGTTTCTTCCGGTTTTTTTTTTTTGCGGTGGCTGAGAATGTGCACGAAAATCATTTACCCTTACTATATCCTTGCTGAAAAAAGGTTTCTTCCTTGGCACTTTAGTGTGCTTTTACGTAAAATGAACAGAAGTTAGCACCTCAAATCCCTATAGTATTTAACATAATGCCTAGAGCATGCATAATCCAACCAAAGCACTAAGGATTGAGCGCAGCTTATGAATAGAGCATGCCCATTAGTAGCCAAAGGAACTGGAGCGTAACGCCAGCCACTGCCTCAATAGCTGTTGCCTCTGTATGCAACAACTCCAGGGCCAAGGGTCTCTGCTCTCTTATGCCTTCGGCCTTTCCAATTCCATAAAGTGAGTTTCGCTTTAAGATTTTCGTCGAAAAAAAAAAAACAACGAAGCTCGCCACCGTTTAAGACCACTTACTATACTTCTAAGCCGAGTAATCGATGTTTTCCTTGGCTCTCTATGCGATTCTTTTTTTTTTCTTCATAGATTTATTGCTTTCCATACAGAAAGCGATTAAACTTCACGCTAACTGGCGAGGTTTTGATACGGAAATGCATGAAGTTAAGTTTTATTGTAAATCAGATCGAATCGTTAGGAAAAATTGCGGAAATGCGGTGGAATTTCTATGGAATGAAAGTGACGCACACAGCGCTAGACGAAAACACAATCAAAACGAAAATCTTGGATCATTGTTTATATACGCATTGAGGCCACATTCGAATTCCAGTCCTAGGTTCTCAATATTCTAATGTTTTTGTGGAATTTAAGCTCTTCAAAAAAAAAAGCTTCTCTAGTGTATCTCAAGTGGTCTTCTATGAATAACTTTCTCTAGTGTTGACAAGCGAAAAACGAAACGGTTCCTCGAAAAGCACCTAAGTGAATCTATCGCTGGTATATGCGATGTCGCTATGAGAAAAAAAAAGTAAACTAATGTAATCAAAAAAAAAGACAGAAAAATTCTTATCAAAAACTATGAAAGCGAGAAGTAATAAGCAGAAAATTGTAATTACCGCCAACTGATCTAAACAATGGAAGAAAAATTCACTCTGGATGAGCTTGTTTAATATGGGCTAATAAAGTTGGAGTATAATCACACAGAAGAATGCTTCAATTAATCGCTGCTTCTTTGCGTTGCCTCAAGAATTGATCTACTTGCACAAGCGATCTTAATACTTGCACACTTGATTAGCATATATTCAATAAAGGTTGGAAAAAAAAGCGAAACTGAAGAAAAAAAAATGGTGGAAAGAACACAGAACACGCTATGCTATTTAGTGATCAGCTGAAGACGCCTTGATCATATGGAATCCAGAGAAAGATGTTCGGGTAGAGAAGAGTGCAAAAGCACTCTCACAATGGGCCGAATTAAGTTTCGTGCTATTCACTTATTAGGGCCAAGGACATGTGACCAACAAAATGACAAGGAAGTGTTCGATGCATATGCAAGACGAGGAGTCGCGCCGTACTACGAGAAGGGATAGAATCTTAAGGGCAGACAACGATGCATAAATGCATAAGAAGCAAACTATGTGTCTTGGAATTTTCTCACTACTATCCTTAAACAGAAATAAAAAGCGGAATAGGACATATATTGGAAGCCGACTGGTAATATACATTTAGTGAGGATGCATGCTCAATTTGTGTATTAAGAAGACAGCCACCTGAGCCGCGCTTCGAGCGCTTTTTTGAGGGAATACGGTGCTGTATTTTAGGGAACCGGAACGCAGAATGGCGGCTGTCCGAGAAGCGAAGCGTCGTATTCAGCGGGATTGTCACATCCAACATGGGCAAAGTTACACAAACAAATCTGCTGCAAGCGTTAACCCCACAATATCGAGTCATATAATACGACAAACGAAGCGAACATTAGGGCACAGCCACTGCTACACAGTTCACACATGTAGTGCCTGGCACACTTTCCGCACACATATACACACACATCGATTAGGCAAATCTCTCTCCGCGGCACTGGTTCGCCATTACTTCTCCTATACCAGCAGAAAACGGTCTGCCTGTACGGAACGGAATCTTGTACAGTGGAATGCGGGGATTGCACTGCACCACCGCGATGGTTACAACTGTTTCGACGGACGTATATTAGGGTGGGAGGGGGGGAGTAGAAAATGTGATCTGAAATATTGAAATTGCAATCTACAGAAAGAAGAAGAAAATGAAGCGCTCCGCAATGTTGACAGCACGAAATGACGAACGCAGACGATTTAACGATGCCGAAACTGGCTGCAAGGCAGAGAGGTTATATTAACGAAATCCCCTTGAACAAAATGAAAGTGAACTACGAAACAATGTAAGTTAGGTGGAAATAAAAATTTACTGCTTTAGAAACAATAATCAGCAGAAGCGAGATAGGGAGAACAAAAAAGGACAAAAACAACGGAGATCATTGAGTGACCAACAACACAATGCAAAAATAGATCACATGAATAAGCATGAAAAAAAAAGTCAGTGAGCTGTTTTATAACAAGTTCCGGAGAACTGGCCATAAGACTGTCGCACAGAATTCGACTTTGAAATCTTTTGGAATAGAATGAAAAATAACACAGAAGTCATTTCATAGGAACGGTTGGGATTATGGAATCCAGCCATTTCTGGTCGCGTTTAAATTCAAATAAATAAACTTTTCAGGAGACCGGAAGGAAACCTTACTTGTCGCCTATCGTTACTCGGTCTCGAAAAAAAAACGGTGAAGAAAGTATATAAACCAATGTGTGATGTCCACATCCCTGTAACCGTCCTTTGAATTTTGCTCCGATTTTCTACATGTGGATGTAATTTCCAGTCGCAACTTACATCTGCACCGAAAGCACTAGTTCTGGTGGTTTCAATTCTCAAAATTTTCCAAAATGAACATCGTCAGATTTCTACTTTTTTGCACAATGAAGGTGAGCAAGGAAGTCGCGGTTTACACTGCTGACTGAACTCTGGGAAGTTGCTCAAGTTTTCATCCGGATATAACAGGGATTGCATCTAGAATTTCACCTTAAGCTTTTTCCATCGCGGTTTACAGCTGCATCGAAAACACTAGTTCTGACGGAATCAATTTCCAAAAGTTCTTTCCTACAGACGGATGCGTGTCTGTGGAAGTTGAACCGTATTTCAACACCGTCACCTGTTTATGCCACAAGCTTTTTTATAAGCAAGCAGCATATAACGTTTCCTTCACTGCACAACTTTCCAAGACATTCGATCATTCACGAATAAACGTTGCCACTCGTCAAATGAAAAAACTCAACGAAAAATTTCTTTAACGCCTGTTCCGTGCCTCTTTCAAAACGATTGCGGAAATGAAGCACTGCGAATACCATGCAAACGCACGTTTTACAACGCGCATTGAGTAAGGACCTGCACAGTGAACTTTTCGTAAAAACCCATATTTGCATTGTCTTTATCACGGTTTCATTGATCTCTCTAAAGTAGTCATCCTATGAGTTTTGATAATATATCAAATCGCTCCTGCATCGAAGCTGCAGAAATCAAGTATAGTGTTGAACTGTTGAAAATCACTTGTTAAACTGTCTTTTAAATGTGAGCTGGAAGGCTGACATGTATCACAACACGAACGGAGCAAACGGCAACGCTGCGTCATCAATTTTGCTCTCATGCGCTACCGTTGAGACGGTTGGAAAGATTAGAAGGAAAGGGGGGAGGAGGGAGGATTGAATAAGATACAAACAGGGAAAGACGGAAAAAGAAACCTGCCGTGATGATAGAGGCACTTATTTATCCGTTGGAAAGAATCGTTTCAGTTTTTTGTTTCCTGCTCTGCAAATAAACATGCGCTGCAAACGGTCCCATTTGCCCTATCTTCGCATATTCCGACTGATGTTTATTGAAACGGTTTGCACGAGGTGTACGCAGTAAATTATCGGGTGTATCCCGAACTCAACCCAAAAATGATATTCGTGCTTCCTGACTGAACTGCTTTATGGTCTTTTCAAATGCCCGTAACTGAAGCAGGTTCGCGCCTCAACGGATGCTATTTTCCCTGCAAAAAATACTCGTGCTAATTCACGAACCTAACGAGCTACTTCGCTGATTAACCACACACATTCCTAAATAAACAGATATCACCTAAATGGACCGATCTGCAAAGCTGGCCCTTCATTAACAATGTCCCCTATCCCCCCTCTCCTGCGAAATCTCACAGCATTTCTTGCGATGCAGTGATATCATGGAACTTGCTCTTAAGAGAGAAGGTACCAGCGGCCTTCGTTGATTTATGAAGCGACCACAAAATCTGGCATTAGAAAGTCGTGTTTCTTTGCTCATTTGACTGTTTCATTTAAAAAAAAGCGCACTGCTCTGCAGCACACTTTTCGACTCGTTTTCATTTTCCAACCTTCATCTCCATAGAAATTAGTTAGACAACACTAATATTTAAGTTACAAGAAGATCGCTACACACCGTACGGGTGGCAAGTATATACTGTCAGGGTGATTGCACAGGTGATAACGTACGAGCCTAGAAAAACTGTAGAATGGCAAATGTATATTGTGTGAGCAATTGTGCAGGCGACATTTTGCACACCGGCGCGCACTGTGCAGTTGGCACATCTGCACTGTACAGGTTATACAGGTGAAACTGTATATGTCGACGTACGCCGCACAGATAGCATATGTGCATGGTAGGGGTGAAATAGTAGTGAGATTTCACTGATTGAGAGACACAGGCTGTGCAGACGGCAAAAGGCGGTTGTATAGCCAGCAGTACACAGGTCCTATAGACCTGACATTTTACCGGCAGAGGCATATCGCGCAGGTGAGATTACATATGCGGTACTGTAGAGATCGATCCGTATCGTACATATAGCTGCTTATTGCACACATGAATTTTACGCATGTAAGCGCCACAAATGAGTAAGGAATAAAAATTTTCTCTTTTACAATATAAATAATAATTGATAGAAGTACAATGTTGGAGAAGAGTTTTTATGGTGAGCGAATGCGTAATGAAAAAGTTAAGAATATTCCAAAATCAACTCAACAACTCGCGCATGTTACCGTTGCCAGTGTGTATTATTAGCCATCGTTTCGAAATTTTTCACCAGAACGATTTTCTGCAGGAATACCACTCGGTGATTGCTTTCTTCTCCCCTTCCCTCCTCCCCCCAATGTTCAATCTTGCCATACAATTTCAATCATATACTTTTTCAATATCTACAAGTCGACTGCACGTTTCAAACGAATGAAGTCGAGACTAACTAAAATGCGTTCAATCGCTTGTTGCTTTATAATTCCCTTTCCTTTAGCGACAAGTCCGCGCTCGATATTCTTGCCAAGAAAACTTATTCTTTTGGAAGCGAAAAAAAAGAGGCTTTTAGTAGTTAAGAAAAAAAGCAGCGTTATTCCTTTCTACATTTATGTTCTCACTGGAATATATGTAAACAGATAATGCGAAAACAACCGATCACTTTGCTTCGTTAAGTCAAATTTTTTCACATGGAAGGAAAATTTCTTTGAAAATTGATTACATTTAGGTGGAAATAATGATCATTTAAATATAAAATAATTGCGTTTCCGCTAAGATTGATGAGCGATCCTTACAGTAAGTAAAGAAAATTAGAACTTTCGAACATATCTGCGAGCGAAAGGATAAATGTCCGATAGAAATGGAATCACATTCAAGAAAAAAAAAGATGAAAAATTATTGCTGACAAAGAGAGAGAGAGAGAGCTGTTAAAGCGAAAATTACGTTCAGATAGAAAAGTCCCCCCAATAAATGCAAAGCCAGTGCATATCCGCTCGACGAACACTTCATTGGTTGCATGTAAAAACTATATCAAATGCATTTTCTATAACTCACACGTTACAATCCAATTTATTGTTAATGGCATAATCATAACCGAAATTTCTTTCTTACGATGAGTGAGAGAAGGAATGGGAAGGAAGGAGAATGTCCAATAGGCTGGTTCATCAGTGGGGGAAATTTTAGGGATACGACGCATTAGCCAATGAAAACCTCAGCGCTACTCACAATTTACTGAGGCTGCGACGTCTCAAGCGCTCAAAGTTTGGATGAAAGCGTCTTCCTTCGATCTACTCTTCCCTCTTTTCTTTCCATCATAATTTACGTCAGCGGTTTATGAAGCGAAGGCAATGTTGTCCCCTCATAAGACCTTGCAGATATCACTGGTGAGTTGAAAAAAAGGGAGAAAAAAACGCATGTTGCGTCAACGTTCCATCTGAATCAGTCTAGAATTCCTGTTTTTTGAATTCCAAGAAACTTCCCGATGAGCGCTGGCGTTTTCACTGAGAAAATGGAGAACGTAATTTTATTTCGCCGTTGCAAGCAAAAATCTACCAAGTGTGCAGTTATTTTGCTTCCTTCTGAGTTATGATAGTCTAACTGGGTAAATAATTTCCTAGCGCCGATTCAGAAAAAAAAATGCAAAGAAGGGGAACTCGCTGTTACCCATCCACACAAAATAATGGTACGAATAGCTGCACATAAGGTTTTATTCATACACCTCATCGAGATGAACTTCCTAGTGCACCACCGAGCTCTTCAATGAGTCGCTAAAAATCGACAAATGAAAGGAATCTGTAGATCACATCAAAAATGAATGGAATCCGTGTCCCGAGTATTTATCCGCTTGATAAACGCTGAGTTTACCCATTATAGTGCGGACAAGTGCATCTTCGATATTTTCGTGCCTCGCTTAATTACCTCATATTCCCTGGTGCAGATAAGTGCACCGTGAAGTGGCCTATGATCGCATTTGCAGTTACCGAATTTTTGTATTTACAGACAGTGCGGCAGATGTTGTAACGCTATAAAAAGATGACTCTCTATTCCTTCTTTTCGATGAATTTTACCTCGTTTCCTTTCTTGATTAGTGGACGAACTTTTCACGCTCCTTTCATCCTATTGTAGATTTTTGACCAGGTTCATTACACGCGATTTGTATTTATTATCGTCATCGGTTTTGCGATCGTGCTCAACGTCATCTGATGGCAGTTTCGATGAAAGCAATATGCTGTTGACAAGAAATTTATTTGTTTTCGCTGAAAGCGCCAAACCATAAACGTAAAACTCTTTTCATGAACGTTGTCGCTCTCGAACAGATAAAACAATGTCAAATGAGGTGTCTCCAAAAAAAAAAAAAAAAAAAAAAAAATGCAGTGATTGACTTTGCGTATTCGCATCTCTCGTTTTTAATTTTCAAGTCGGTGAAGATTCGTTTGTAGTTGTATGTAAGTTGCGTTTACTGCATCATTGTGAAACGCTCTTTTCCTATTTACAAACTCCATGTCGTAAAAATGCTACACGTAACGAAAAAATTAACGAAATAGTTTCGACACTTTCATTTTTCATTTCAGAGCAAATCTAGAAGAGAAGACTTTTTACCTAAATTCATACATTCAGAAAATGAAGACTATTAGTTTGCATTGTTAGGTACTGTAAAAAGTGTATCCCATAAGAACAATTCGTGAAATGAAAATCATCGAATAAGGTACTCTGTACATCACTACCACTAACCTTTACCACTCATTACCTCACCTTTTGCAGTTATTACCATCTTTGATGATATTTTCTATTCACTATTCCTTTCCTTCACTTAACTAGTAGGCAAGCGTTTCATGCTCCTTTCATCATATTTTAGGTTTATAACCACCTTCATCCACCTTTGCGGTTACTATCATTGCAGAATAAAACCTACACCACTGGCTACTCGTCTACTAATGCCGCATACTACCAACTATTCCCTACACGCAAAAGACCTAACATTCCCCCTAAACTTGTACAAAACATTCAAAAGCATAAACATGCAAGCAATTGCATCAAGTCATTGCTCACGCTGCATGAAAATATCCGTGACGCATTCTCTCGTAGCGAAATTATCGAGTCATTGTTTATGCAAGCAGAAATTAATAGTCTAAGTTAGAATTCGTTTTTATTTAATGCAAATGGGGACAACGCTGTTCGCAATAAGAATAGGACAACTCAGAATTTCGTTTTCTAAGCATAAGAGTTCAAGAAACGATTGAATTTTTCTGAAACTACTGCAGAATCAAATGAAAGAAGCGAATTGCTTCAATGATGTGATGCATTGGCGCGCAACATTTTCTTTTACAACACAGAATTTGAAAAAGAAAAAGTACATTATGGTTAGATAGTAAGCATCTTATATATGAAAGTTCTCCGATTTACGAAGCAAAATGGGAGATGCGAATATGTGAACTCGACAATAATATTCTGCAGATTACCCGTTCGTTGCTTTGATCGTGGAAAGCGATAAAATTTGGTTTTGATTTTTCGTTCTCAGAGAAAATAGATAAATTTCTTGTCAGCATCATATTGCTTTCGTTGAAATTGCCATCAGAGCACATTAAACAGGATTGCAAATCTAACGGCGATAATGGCAATCGCATGTAATGACAACGGACACAACAGCAGAGTAGGATGAATGAAGTCATGAACAATGTGTTCGCTAGCAGAAGAAAAGTGTTAAAATCCAGTCGAAAAAAGCAATATAAACCCATCTTATGTACAGATTATACAGCTGCGGCATAATTTTCTCCTCACAAGAGTCAAATAAGTACATATGCGGTCAGAGGACACCTATGGCCTATTTCATACTAGAAAGTATGAATTAATTACATAAGAAGTACGAAAATGCCAGACATACATCTGTTCGTATGACAGAATATTAAGTTAGTGTTTACTTGTTTGACGATTACTACGGACTTTGCTTTTCGGTGGCAGGATCGCCAATTTCCCCAGTTTCATGACCAAAAGGCCACTCTTCACGCCACGGTCAGACAACGAAGAGAAGAATATGGGATGCGACCACAGATTGCCGCATCCCTGAACTTATTATCCACATAAAGGAAGAATGAGAGTTTCATGAGCTGCCATCAATGAAAGAAGAACAAATGGTGTGCAACGTTGCTCGCTTAATATAGAGGAGTGAGAAGGTATGCGTGGCAGCGTGCCGTCATCCAACACAGCTGCACACCACACACACACACACACACACACACACACACACACACACACACACACACACACACATACACGTCTTGTAGACACAAATAAACGCGATCTGCACCGAAAGGGACGCGTTGATTAGCTAGCTGGTTGCACTTTGTGCACATTCCAACCAACAATCTGCATCGACATCATACAGTTTATACGATTTTAATGAATTTGAAATTAAGTTTCTAATGATAAACTATATTAGTGAAATAAAATAAACTTAAATTTCGAATAATAAATTACACATTCGTAAAATAAAACATTAAAGTGAATCTAATCGTCAAATATGGTTGGATTGATGATTCCATTGCAATATAGTATTTCCGATGAATGTTCCATAATGTTGATAAAAGAGTGCAACAATATTCTGATTGAGTTGACGATCGATAGAGAAGAAAAAATTTTTGAGAAAAACTTCAAAGAAATTGCCTACAATATTCTTTTTTTCTCGAACTTTTTTTCAAATCAAATCTCTCATCAATTCGTTAGAGAATTTTTTTTTTTTTTTTTTTTTTTTTTAAAGGGAAATAGCCACATTTATGAGTTTGCTTCTTTCCAATTTTTGCAACAGTTTATAACTTATTACTTCTGTGGAAAATATACTAAATTTAGCTGAAGAGGAAGCCGAAACGTTTAAAATTTGTGCGATTTTCTGCCCACCTTATGAAGGTTTTGAATTTTTGCTGAAATTATTGAACGTGTCATTGTGAGCAACTTTTCAAGAGTCCTAAATTTAAACTAAAATCTTTCCGGTTAAATAGGTGCCGAAATGTTACCTATATGCTCACCTAATTGAAATTTTGCATTTTGTATAGCAAAACTATTGCATATTCGAAAGTTAAGTCGATAAAAAGGTAAGTCGACTTCATGAAAGTCGAACAAAGAGTTAACTGTTATCTACATTGCTAAAAAAAAAAAATTTCATCGTAATCGATATCAACACATCGAATGAGAGCTATTTTGTTAACGATATTTTCTAAAATACAGAACTTCAGAATTCAAAAACGGGCACAGAATACAAATATGAAATTTTAAACACGTTAAAGAAACTTCAGAAATAGACTTACTACAAGTGGAGTAGCGGTATAAGAAAGCATCAGATATGATCAAACTGTACTCAAGATGGCTCAAAGAAATAAATTCTAAGCATTCTTCTTGTCGTCACATTTCAATGACAACACCATGAATACGTTATATGGACGCATCTATCTGTTTGGGCGGTTTAAACATTAGAAATCGAGAAGCTAAGGTGACGAAATCTGGTGGACATACCACAGACCTATCCAAAAAAAAAGCTTTATTTCTTTTTGGTTAGTCATCCTTTGTAAACTTTATTCAGTTTTGAAAGTCCCATAAACTTTGTACTTATAAATTTTGATGTATAGCAAACGTCTATCGTAAATTATGAATAAATCTTTGGTTAAAACTTGGAAAATAGGCGAAAAGGCAATAAAACGCTCACCACGCATTGTTAGATTCTTTTGATCGCATTTTTTGAGCATTCCGACAATAAACTGTTCAAGATGCTCTGTTCTGACGAGCCAAGCTCCAGAAAGCACAAGCAGTGCATTTCCCTTCCCCTCCCCCCCCCCCCCCCCCCCCCCCCCACACTCCCTCGACAAGTTTTAACATTAGTCGCAATTTTTTCTCTTTGTTATATACTGAGCTTTTTTCTCTTCTCGTTTCATCACTTATGTTAATTTTTGTAAATGCATACTTATGTAAGACTCCGCTATGCCTTATGTCATGCTCGCTTATAAATATTTAAGCCGCAGCTTCGTCGAGTTGCGTTCAGCATATCTCGATTATGCCTCGAAAGATCGAAACATCCTACAAAAAAAATCGTCTGGCAAAGTTGCTAGCCCATTTTAATAAAATGTGGCTATTACTATCTACAAAACAATATCACACATTTCAGTGGCAATAGTTAATTGGCTCATGACAGACCATTCAGTAGTGGTGAAATAAATGAAAGTATTCGCAAGCAGTCAACCTGATGCAAACAAAATTTGTTGGCAAAAACTTTCCACAATACTATCGTAACAGAGAATGAATTCAACTATAAAGTTTCGATGGGGGGTCCTTATGCAGATCACACATTAGCAATTTCATTATTCATGATGTGGTTTGTGAATTGAAGCTGCCGACTAGGCATAGAAGAGACACAAACAAAGGCACATCGACGACTTTACCACAGAGCGATTTGCAACAGCTTGCAAAAAGAAAAAGAATTCCGGAAGCATGCTGGTGACCGGAAAATGTTTCCTCTGACAAAGAAGCTTTAAAGATCAACGCTTGTGAGAACAACAACAAAGACAGCAAATCGGAAAGGCTGAAGAGATACGCGGTCTTTAGGCAAATTCTGTACTGATAAGAAGACGATGTAAATTGCCTGGGAATGGAATAACTTTGCTCTGATTGACCAAGTGAAAACGATGCAATAAGCAGAAAAAAAAAATGCGTAGAGACATTTTATTTCTTGAACGAAAATCACTACTAACTTAAAACGTTCACCACATGGTGAGCTAATGAGATTCTATAGCGAAACACAGATGGCAAAGATAGTCTACTAATGAAAGTATTGTTGTTCGACGCCTTTAATCACTTCAAGATGAGCGGGATCTAGTCGATTTACTTCACAGCAAAATTCGTTGATATATTAGCTAGCAAAGTGCAATTTATTTTGAACGCTTATAAGTTGTAAATATTGCATCAAACTCTGCTGATCTCCATAGGGTCACAAATGCAGTAATCGGTTCCATAAACTTGCCATAGTTTACTGAAATCGCTGAGTTCGGTGAATCAGCAGTAAAGGCTCATTCAAGTCTCAAATGATATCTGCTCATAAGTTCTGCACGAAATTGAAATGTTTTGATTTAAAGTGTGAACTGTATTAGGTGGTTCGATGAGTTCGGCTGCTAAAGAGTTCTTAAGTCATGGACGAGGGGATAGTAGGAAACGAGTTTTTCTCCAGAAAATGAGGAACAATAAGAGCACTATTTCAATTGCACTGCTAACACTTAGAGCAGCAATTTGGATTTCTTAGCAGTCTGAAGCATATACAATGCTGCAAACTCTACTTCCCCACCTTTCACTTCATGAGTTGCGCCGTGGGTGCATTTGTTGAAGCAAGAAAAACTTGAGAAGAGTACGATGAAGGCTTTCTCATTTATGTAGTCAGCAGGTACCGTTGACGCTGAAAGCCTGAATTTGGCTTGTCGAATCATGCGGTCAAAATTTCAACTCTTTTCTCTTCTAGCTGCAAATTGGCAACGAACGGAGGAATCTCACAGATTCAGAGGAAAAGCCGAGAAAGTTCGAAACCATTATTTGGAGCGTCATGTTCTGCGTTAAGGGTTGGACACTTCAGGTCATAATAAGGGGATTCGATGATTTCAAATCAGGGAATCTGAGCATATGGGAAATTAAAAAGTCATGCTATACATTTAGTGCGTTTAGTCAAACCAGTAATTTATGTTTTCGGCAGGTGCAGGACGTCTGTCTTTATCGGCAGCTATTAAGGATCGAAATCGAAGGCGATGATTTATACGTACCGAATGAACTACAGTTCACAACCTTTAAGATGCCATTCTTTATGACCTAAGAATGGAATATTTATTGGAAGGTTCAGTAATTAAAAAAATCGATCGGGTTCGCGTCACGACCTAATAATAGGTGCAAAGACAAATGTCCCATGATGAATCTTAGCAAGTGTAAATCGCAAAGGGTTAAATCCTGTGAAAATCACATTTAAGAGGACCGACTGATCTGTTTACAAGATTGGCGCAGATAGACAGCCCGAAATTCTTATGTGGCCTATTCAAGTAAGTTATTTAGCAGTGCACCGAGCCATATTCATAGTAAAATTTGAGCCTTAACTCTTTAAGAGATGCAGTGGGAATAACAAAAACATCGTAGACTGTTGCCGACGAACAATGCTGCACCGTTGGTCGAACGCAATTCGCATTGAACGTGCAAAACACAATGGACATGAACTATTACGCTGCACTTCCTAGTGCGCATAAGGTGAACGCTTTATCAAAACGTATATTCAAACAGTTTTTAATGCAGTGCGGTGCACTTATTATTATTAAATTCACGCCTAACGTATGAAGAAAGAATGACATCAGAGCGGAAATAGTCGGCCGAGAAATCAGGGTCGAAAAAAAGGGAGAAGAAGCACGCTTAAGATTTTCCGCTTTTTCATGAACGCCTCGATTGAAATCGCATCGGCTCTTCCGCCGTCAAATGCTAAAATTGTTGTCCAACTAATTCGTTTGATGTCCACATTGGCATTTAAAAGGTAAACACATTTAATACGGCAATTACTTGCCAAAAGCAAATATTCCTATCTTTAAAAGATTCAATTTTCGCTTTTGATGAATTGAAGGTAAGAAATGAAACATAGAGAAGATCAACAAACATTTATTACCGATAAAAGAATCGTGCACTAGCACAATCCTCATTCGAAATTCAACGACCTTGAACGACGTCTCGTAGTGTTTTATAAACGAATTGCACGAAAATGGCTCATGCCGAGAAAGGAATCCATGCGTTCTCTTATGCAGAAGACATCACTGGCGATTTGCACCTTTGCAGATCGCCAATGAAGGCTTTTTGCAGCGAACCGGAAACTCATTGGGCATGAATATTTCAAGTGATATGCTCACGTGATCAACAACCGTAAAGATCAAAAACACGTGTGAATGTCGCATTCTGCAAAACATTTCTGTAGCCATTACAATAAAATCAGCTTCCGGGACAAAGAAGCAGTTATAGGACTGTAAAACAACTCCCACCGCATTATTCGTCCACCTGAGATTCGAAGCTTGGAGGCAGAAACTGCTGCCGCACCACACCACACCACACAGAAGAGCGCCCCCGTTACCTTGGAACAGCACATAAACAATGATTGCGCGTGCGCAGTGCAGAGGTTCGGCGTTGCGACGAACACAGCGCGGAGGTGGGTAGGCGATAGAGTGCGCCGCAAATAGCACGAGAGCGACCGATGGGTGAGAGTGAATGCTGCAAAATGAGAAGAAGATTAGCTTCACTCGAGAGTAGAAAACCAAGAGAGCAGCTCTGTCTCTCACAGATCACGCTTGAACTACACTGACAACGATTTCTTTAGTCCACAGTTGCATCTAAAAAAACCAATGCATATTCTGTTATTTATCGATCTGTAACATTTTGTCGTTGAGAAAACATAGAAGGGGCACCGAGTATGCTGGGTTCGTTCGCTAGCAGCGATGAGTGGTTCGACAAGCAAAATGGCGACTCCGACCATTCTAGTAGAGCTTAAAATGCGAACTCCGGGCTCCGATCATTCGAAGAAGGAGTCAGCTGCTGTTGGCTCCCATTTTGGAGAAGAGACGAATCAACTTCTCGACTTTTACATTTTCCAGATCAAGAAGTTGCTTCGCGAAGTCAGCCACAATGTCCATTCGAATTTTCTTGTAAAATTGTTCATTCTCGGAGGCTCTTCTGTTTCATGGAGGAATCGTGAGATCAGTTCCTCTCAGCCGTTATGGATCAATAGTTACGAAAAGGAAATGCCTCAGTCCATTTCCCTCAAAAATTTCAGAAGTTTTCAGTGAGCGGAGGAAAAAGAAGGCAGATGCTGCCGGACCGGCTATCGAGAAAGCGACTGCTGCGGCAGAAGAAGCTAAACTACAGGGCTACTGCCAGCAACAATAACTTTTCTCCTAAGACTTTACCAACGCAGTGACTAATACGGAGACTTGAAACTGTCCAGGAAAAGTCCAGGAAAAAGAGTCCAGGAAATAAAGTCCAGGAAGAAAAAAGAGTCCGAAGAGTCCAGGAAATAAACGAATTGCTCAGTAATACTCCTTAAGAAGCGGTGATCTGCACAATGAAGCTATCCTCCAGTGATCCATTTCCAAATATTTCAAAGTCAGATGAAAACGAATAACTTTGACTATTATGTGCAATTATCATTATCGCTAGAAAGTTGGACTTGCCAGATCTCATGGCGCAACTTAAGCGGAGGCGACATTTACGAAAGCGGAAGGACGTTCCCGTGCGCTCTCGAAGCACTAGTTTGCATGAACGGCAAACAGCAAATAAACTCCACCATATAAGGTCGACGTTCAATTCTTTCAGTTTCGGAAATCAGCAATAATGAGAGGTTACCAGACCTACTGCATAGAAATGAATACAGAAACGATGCAACCTTTATCGCATTGTCACTGTAATGTATACTATTGTGTTGCTAGAGTATAATACAGACTAATTGCTGCTGCAAGCACAGAAGCGGAAAAGGAGTCAAAGGAAAAGGAGTCAATGAATTGGTGCGAGACAAGCTCTGTTCACTCATGGCAAACATGCGGCGTAATCCAACATTTGCGATGCTGTTATTGTTATTTGTGTACATTATTGCTCGTTGTCGAGGAAAAAAAAACGGTCTTTAGGGCCGCGGATTCGATGGTTCGGCTAGTCAGCCATCGAGAGTCGCTGCTAGAGTTGATGGTCTCCAACTCGCATGCTTCAACCACAAAGGGTCGTTTCAAATAGATTTGCAAGTCATATACTACGTTCTTATTTTTAAGGCTTATTCAGGTGAAATTCAAACCAATTTGCTAGTATGCTAGCTGTTCTTCATATTCGAACATTTGTCGTCATAGCTATCGTGCCGCATGAACAGAACAGGTTTTTGCTGGTGCAAATACCCCAACGACGTCACTAGCCTGCAAAAAGTCTAGAGGAAGCGAATCCGCAAAACCTTCGATCCTCATCTGCCTCACCAGAATTGCCATTATGTTCCGCAATTGACTGTGAGCCAAAAAACCATAAAATCTTTACAAACGAATATGATGAGTCTAGTTTTTTTTTTCGTGCAGAAGCAGAAATGATAGGAAAAATACGTTTATAAATATTAGCATTGGAGTCATCTAATAGGATCCCCCGCGTAACTTATTACAGCTCACAAAAGCGCCATTTATTGCCACATTGAGTGAAGTACTTCTCTATTTTCAAGTTTTGCCATAACAATTTACTGCAAACATTGTGGTTCATATTATGTTGAAGGCCTTGGCCATATGTCCACCAGGTAGTTTTACGATATGCCAATATTGGCTGTCAAAAGCTCTCCAGCTGAAACCAACATGCACCCTTCGTGACGTTTCGTTTGATGTGTTTAAGGTCATTTCTAAACTACCTTCGATGAATTTCAAAAATCTTCCTGAACACACCCTCTTAATTTATTCCACAGAAAACTTCTACCCGAATGACACATGCTACGTCTACTATCTTCTTGAAACCTAGGAATTCTGGGATAGTTCCTAACCTGCAGAAAAAGTCTCCAGTTAGTTACACCAATGCACAAAAAGGAAACCAAGACTGAAACAGTAAAACACAAACCCGACTACGCTAACTTGCCTTTTTGTGAAATTTTTGAGGGTTTTATTTAGGAAGAAATCCATTCATACCTCTCTAATAATCTCCAGTGTGGTCAGGATTGGTCAAGCTTGTTCAAGATCTCGTTTCGATGCGCTTTTCGATCTCATTGTCACAAACAACATGAATTTCGTTCATAACTTTTTCATGGCAGAGAGCTTTTTAAGCAGCTATCATGTAAGTATCCGGACTGAGATAGGAAGTTTCTTTGAAATGCCTGAACGTAGATAGAAAGCAGGTATTGCACGTGCAACTGGAAAAACATCGACTCCGCATCGTCTCGATGCGTCTAGAAACACACAGCACTGAAAGTTGCCGATATTTTGCACCATGGAGGGTACGTATCAACAATTCATTGTTTATGTGTGTGGCGTTATTCAGGTATACGGATCGAAGAAAAGGACTACCTGGACTAGAATATTTTATCTCGTCTTTAACGCTTGAATACGAAGCAAGTTTTCTCTTGTTTTTATAGCATAAACCAGATGGGTCAGAATTTAAATCGATGGCGCTGAATGTACTCGAATTCAAAGCAAGAAAAAAAGAACTTGTAGGAAATCACGAGGAACGTATTCTATGTGGGGCGGAAACATCAAAGCGTATTGTAGATAGAATGTTGGAAACTCGTCATCGAGTGCATACTCTTAAGAGTGGCGATATTCGGAGATCCGTAACGATTGTGAATAGCCAATAAAAATGCAACCCAATTGTGGAATACTTTTCGACACTATTTATGCAAAATGATTGACATATTGATTGATTTTCCTAACCTATGCAACATGCAGTTAGGTTTCCACTACTTTTATTTCCAATCAATCAAGTTTTAACGAGTTTTCCACCTTAATGTTACTTTTGTTCGTGACACTATTTAAAAACTTCGCAGCAACATTTAATTAACGCCCAACTGCGTACTAACACTCTTCCTCAAGTACATCGCCAAGGAAATTTCCTTACCATATAACGCAGTATTCTTGGCGATGTTTTTGCTTTTTTTCTATCCCTTCGTACACTTGAGAAGATGTATTCACTTTCACCATCCTAAAAAAGCTCTTTGCCCGAAAAACTGTCGCCTTATTATTTTGAGAGGCTATATTTTGGGATGCTTTGACCATTTCATGCGAAACGCTCTCCTCAACTTCGCGCGATTGCGTCTTTTTTGTCTGCGCTACAACATCCCACCTGATTTCATGCTTAGCTGAATGAGAAAGTTCAAACGTATTTCATTTATCTATACTATAGTTACTATCTATGCTTCAAATTACAGTGAAATTACTTGAGGCTGTTGATGCGTTTTATCACCAAAAGCTGCTTCTGAGATTGAAAGCCTTGATGTCTTTGGCTGTTCGCTTAAATGGATCATATCATTTTTTTTAATGCGAATGTATTTCCTGAATGAAAATAGCATGTCACATTCTGAGGACCTCTTATCACCAAAAAAAGGTTTAAGGTCTCCATTTTGCCTCTGTATGCATTAACGGAGTCCCTAATAATACAGAAAGCAGTAATACGCTCTTCACGGGTGAGCTGACAATACATCATTTACAAATTGCTCAAAATTGTGGTAATTAGACGTCTTTCATGAGAGTACTGTGTGCTCTATTTAAGCTTTCTATATGGACGTTTACCTATGCTGGATAGTGAAGTGCTTCCCCTATAAAAACATTGCATATTGTATTGTTCAGTGTTACAAACAATACGCTGAAAATTGCTGACTGTATTGTCCGTGTTTTGCAATGTGGATGTATGAAATAGCATCTACAGACTTTCGATCGATACTGCTGACCTATTTTGGAATCCTCTGGTTACCAGAAATATTCAAAAATCCTTCATTCGCTTTGCTTTTTAGGAAGTTTCCTAAGGCTCGCATAAATCAGTCTACGTCATCGGGCTAGTCGCTCGGAAATTTCCATCTTAGATTCATTTGAGCGCACTCCCGAGCATAGCTGTAATGGACATAAATGCCAGGTTGTTCGAGAATATTGCAATGCCAAAATTGTGCTGCAAATTGTCCAGTTCTATGCAATCCTGTTGATGTGATTGATGTAGCAAAGATTTCAACTTTTTAGTGCTATCTTGCTTTGTGGACAATATTCCGCTCTTATTATTACTGCTCAGTTCTTCCACCTTTGATACGATGATGATCAAGTGTTTCTTCTTCCCCGTTGTTTTCACATTATATATATATATATATATATATATATATATATATATATATATATATATATATATATATATATATATATATATATATATATATATATATATATATATATATATATATATATATATATATATATATATATATATATATATATATATATATATATTATATATATATATATATATATATATATATATATATATATATATATATATATATATATATATATATATATATATTATATATATAATATTCCTTTCCTCGGACGTTAGGAATGAAAAAGGTAAAATAGGGATGAAAAAACTCAGCATCGAAATTTCAAAGAATCTTCGAAAAAAAAGTCCTCTAAAAACGACTTTCAGACAGCAGGCTAATGGCCAGCGAATTCTTAAAAAAATAACTGATACACAATTCAAGCCGAAAATAACGATGCATA
Organism: Ascaris suum; assembly: GCA_013433145.1. Classification (NCBI taxonomy): domain Eukaryota; kingdom Metazoa; phylum Nematoda; class Chromadorea; order Rhabditida; family Ascarididae; genus Ascaris; species Ascaris suum. Next base: position 1,039,580 of record CM024189.1, read on the forward strand.
AAATTTTTCAGGAAGTTCGAAGAGACATATATGCAGATCCCTGCACAGCGCACGATTAGCCTGAATTCGATGCTTCATTAAGAAGTTACATTGTCCTAAGACGTTTGTCTTCTTCATGAAGGATCGCACATATTGATGAACGCATAAGCTAAAGAATGCAGGAGGTTTAGAGTCATAGATGCGCAATGCTGAGAGTCCATTAAGGCTGCAATACAAGGAACTAAGATTACAGCAATAAGGTAGATTGCATTTATGCCTTACAGTAGACGTATTTAAAAAATGTCACTAATCACTAAAAAAATGTGCAGCATAGATAAAGCATCGGTAGGTAAGCAATTGGGCTGATAACGAAATTTGTGGTAAATCGATGCCGGAAATATAATAATCCATTGTAATAGTAGTACTAATGTCCAAAATAGTGCTGCGGTTACTTATCTATCTGTAGTTGACAAATTTCGACGTAGATAATGGGTAGCGTCGGTGAGATTGTCGAGCGTGGTTCAAAGCTGTGGTACAGCATTAGTGCTGGATGGTAAAGCCGAACGTCGTTAGGACTTAGCATACATAAGTTTGCTTCTTCACGATTCTGTCGGATTTCTAATTATCGTAGATTTAGCGCCAATTTGCACTAGATGAGACGATCCGGCTCCACTTTCCGCGGAGTTTGCGCCGTGTTTTAATCGGTCCCCGATGTAGCTTCTAAGTGATTCGCGCACTCCATAGCTTCTTTATTTGGTGCACTCTCCTTGTTTTTGGTTTTCTCCTCTCCTCGTTTTTTTTTTGTTCCTCTTGACGTGCTCTTTTTTTCTGCTTGAATCTATCTGAAATTTGCCTCAAACTGCGAACTTTGCACGGCCATAATTTCGTTCTTCTGAGGTTCTCAGATATACCAAACAAGGTTCCAAACGTTTCAAAAAGCCTACTCTCTTTTAAACAAGTTACGAGATAGATAGGCTAATCTTTACGTTGAGGCAGTTAGTCAGGTGCAATGACAGGCAATCTGGCAAACTAATTCCCTGACTCTGAATCCACGCATAAATTCTCTGCTCTGCATGGAATCCACTCCAAATGACTCTTTTCCGTTTCTGCTGGTTGTACTTCATCATAGTTTCTGCTGCAGTTGTTATTCACTAAATAGCAGTGGAAGATATGTTTTGCGGCAGTCTCAACACCTACGGCACATTCGTTTTCCAGGACAGAGCAGCAAAGTAAACAAAACAAAATCAACCTTAATCACTATATAGCACTAGTTTGCATTATCCTCTACAACTGATGAAAAGTTGTATTCTTCTCATTGAAAGGGTTAGTAAAATCACAGCGAACTTCGATGGCTTCTCTTTATTGCTGAAGTGATGCAGAATCTAACTCAGCCACTGTGCATGAAAATTACTCCATATATCTTTGAATTTCGGAAATCACCTCAGAAAGCAAAAACAAAGCGCAGCAAAAAGCGTAGAACTGGATGTAGCCACGGAAGTATCATCTGATGCGGTCGATGAAGAATTGAAGAGTTACAGCAAATATATATTATGGCTCAAAACTTCAATATCACGTTGAATGGTACTGTCTTGAACGAATCAGCGGAAGAGTTCATAAAGCATAAAGCTAATTCGTCTAAAAGATTAGTGAAGAAGCGTCCACCCAAAGTGTGGAATGAAGATTGAGGCTGCCTTCTAGTGATCCATTTTAACGTATTCCACAGTCAGATAAAAAAATATAACTGTAACCAGCATCATTTCCGGTATAATGTTAAATCTATAAAATTCTCGACACAATTTCAGCAACTGTAATAACCAAAAAAAAACCTCACCAACGCTTAATTGTTCCCCGGTGACAATATTACTTTACTCTCAATGACAATCTAACACCAAGCAAAGTTCGTAATACATTAGATCGATGTTCGGTTACATTAGTTTTCGAAAACAAAATGATACGAGAGACTAATAAACTAACTTCATAAGATTTATGGTAATTTTATATAAAATCATCGCACACATCGATTTCTGATGAAGATTTGAAGGAAAAATGCCACCAAAGGCGAAAGATAGATTTGTTGAATGAGCGGAAAAAAGCGATACAACAAGAAAATATGATTTGACGTTGAGAGCAACAAATAACAACGATGAGATTAACATAACCATATGCATAGATACCCTATAATAAGCGCTACATCAATAGAACTATATTGGAAAGCACTTCGCGATCTTATCATAAATTGATGTGAAAAGTTCAAGCGAATACTGAAACGGCAAAAACGATTCATTAACTGGAGTGGGCATATATGCGCTTATACATTTATAGTATAACAACGGCGCATCGCAACATTCTACCCTTATCATTTCATTAACGTTGACCTTCCGATATGAGCATCTCATTCAGCGATCTAATCAAAGAATCATTGTGCCGCTTGATGCTACTCTATTGCCTAATTTTGATGTTTGGCGTAAGCATCACGTAGAATGCTCCGCTAATGTCAATAGAAAGATATATGTTTGTTAATATAAAGCTTGTAGACATCATGCGAATAAAACTAGGAGAGAAAGTTGGAAAATATTTGAACGTTCCAAAAAGTTTTATGAAGTTAAATACGGAACCGATTTCCCGACACATTAAATACGCCTAATAGTAGCTATCCTTCTGCGTAATATAGAGAAATCGGGGAGAATTACCTGGAAAAAGACTCAAAGGTGAGGGAAGAGGAGGATGGGTGACAAAAAGCGAGGTATGAGGCTTTATTGACGTCACTACTGTCACAGAAAAACAAGGATAGAGGTTCTCGGTTTCCGTCCAAAGTCTTCTACCTCAGAGTTTTTGAAAGATTTCCCCATTTATTATGAGTTAAGATTTTATTGCACTAGAGCGCAAAATATTGAAATTTTTTTGTTGTTGTTATAAGAGAAGAGGGAAGGAGGTTTTTAATCGTCGCAGAAAGCTCCAGGTTGAACCTGTGAAAAATTGCAACAAAGGACAATCTTTGTTAGCTCGAGAAGAATCCTCTGCTCCCTCATTCCCCCAAAATAGTAGACCAAGAAAAAACCAAAGCAGTTGTGTCATACATGAATTAGAAATCATGACCTTCACCCAACAACAGAAGAAATTCTACGTAAAATTATCTTTCTATTATCCTGCAAAACCTGCTATATGGCAGAAAGAAATTTGATGCATATACGAGTTTGAACGAGATTTTTCTTTTTTTGAAATTTTTTTCCACGCTTAGGTGAGTTACATTCATTTCTCTCATATCTGATGAGTTCTTCGACAAGAAATTCCATAAATTTGCTTAAAAAAAACCTACGGATTTCGCTCTTCTAGTGCAACGTACGTGTGTGTTAATCGAGTTCTGTGTATTTGCCCTAATTTCTGTCAACGCAACGAAATGGAGCTAATTGCTGGGAAGTGAATTAATTGAAAGTGGGAGATGCATCTAGGAATAACGTTTTTGGATATTTTTTGGTTGAAAGTTTAGTGATTAGAACATTTGCTCAAAAACTGGCGCACCGTTCCGATGAATTTTCACTGAAACTCTTTGTAATATTTCAGCGATTCGACTGATTCTCACTATGGATTCGTGTACAATTTTATGAATTCAATTAATCCTCATAAAAATCGATTCAATCAGTTCTATCCCCCTCCCCCCCCCCCTCCCTCCCTCCCCCCTCACCCCTCGTGCAAAAAAATCGGAAACAGCTTAGTTGAAACCAATCGACTGAATCGAGAAAAATTTCAAATTTTGCCATTTATAATAGGTTTATATTGTCGACTAGTAAATTTTCAAGCAAAATGAACGGAAGTCTGGCTGCAACGTGAGAGTTAGGTCAATGATATGCAATACTCAAGCACGAATGTCGCTTTGGAGGAACTTCAGCAGATATATGAACTAATAGAGGACATCAATAATGCAACATTACTTCGAACTAAGTGAAGTTTTCAAACTAGTAGTGTCGTAGAAATGTTTTTGAATTGTAAACTTCGAAGGTTATTGTTGAGGTTCAGTTTTTTACTGGAATATAAGAATACAGGTGAAATGGAGAATCAGAAGGATCGCCGCCTAGAGAAGATCGTTCACATTCATTATGATCTTTTAAAGCGCTTGGAGGATTTGCCTATCGGTGTGCTTGCCTTAAGCCTAGTTCACCGACAGTCATAGAATTAATACGTTGAAATCTCGTTTTTGCCATATGCATCACATCCTAGTTCAGCGGCATCGATGTGATTGTGAGTGACCAACCCAACACAAAGTAAATTTTCTTCTCTACGAAAATTTCGCTATTTCTCTCAACTATTTTGCATCAATTGCTTTCATTGATTACTTCGATGCTTTTAAAAAAAACGGCATTTACGGAAACACCTTGCAAACGAACGCAATTGGCTTGGTTTTTGTTTCATCGGCGAACGGGCCACACAGATCGGTGAAAGCTTAAAGTGCACTGTTTGCGCAAAACCATTATTAACCGACAGCAGTGCAACTCACAAAAATCGTTACGAGTGGGTAGTTGGTGCACGGCAAGTTCCTCACGAGCGGCACAGTGCGAAGCATTCGTTCTTACACACACCTGAGCATGAACACTATTAAATAACAACTACTTTTCTTTTATTTCTTATTAATACTTTTACTTATACTGCATATACTGCATATACTGCATATACTAGCATTTCTTATATTGCATAAAATATGAGAAAACCCTTGGAGAGCAACGATGCAGCATTGCTAGCAAATGGTCAAAAGGCCCAGTCCGGACACGGGCAATTGTTTTCCTTCAGACTAAGAAAAAGTAAAGATCAACACTTATGAAGAAAACCCGCGAAAGACTCCTCCATCAGATGCATTATCATGGTGAAGACTTCATGATTTGCAAAAAAAGTCAGAACATTTTCCTCGAACGTGAAATAACAAAATTTTCAGAACGATCACAAAAATTTAAGAAAAATCGAATGCTGGCGGACATTTTCAGTGGAATTTTCTTTTCCAACATTTCAGTTGCAAAAAAAAAGGATGGTGATGTGGTGTACATAATAAAAATAATATTGTAATATGCTAAACTCACTAAGAAACCAAAAATGAGCTAAGCATGGAAGCATCTTTCCAGCTAGCCCTAATATGCTTTTCGAAAAGCAACTGAATTGACAAAACAAAATCATTTTCACAAGCAGTTCTAAGGAGGTAAGAAGAACGGTCGTGCCTGACGGGGTCGAGAAATCGAAATTAAGAAAATGCCATCTTTTATATTCACGCTATAGAAATCCCACTGCTCATTAAGTATGCATGCTTCGAAACTGATAAGCGCGCTGATCTCACTGATGGAGCCCTGAATAAGTTGACGGGGCCACAACTTAAATAAGCCAAAGAACGAATTTCGGAGAGGGATGATTTTTGCACGCTTACAGTGTATGCGCTAGTTGCAGAAGGACCATTGCAAAGAAGAATAAAAGACAGAACATTGCAATGCGCAATGCATGCATTCAAATATAGGCAAACGAACTGAAAAAGTGATCTTGTTGGTCACTTTTTAGCATATAGGCCAATATTACAAAGTTCACTTTTATACAGCCCATATTGCAGTTCTTCATTGTTGGCTCTCGTTCACTCACCTATCAAACTACACAAATTCCTGCAAAGATAAAACGATGAAAATACACCATTTATCAAGGAATATAAAGGATGAAAATAAGTTAGATTTATTATACTAACGAGCACAAGGTTAATAAGCCACCAAATTCCATGTGCTCGTATAGTGAATGAACGAAGTTGAAGGTAATAGCTGAACATATGAACATCTGTACGCATATAGAAAAATATTATCATATTGTCGCAACAACTTATCCTACTCTTCATATAAAAAACGCACACAAAGAAATTCCATTTGAAACAATCATCGAAGCGTGATGTGAGCGGAAATACGCTTTAAATGCCTACATTATCAATTCGTTTTCTAACGATCGCAGTGTTTCATTCATTATTAAAATGAACTTCATAATCGCCAAGGTTAACTTTGCGACGACTTTTCAAAGCCAAACACCGCGAAGCATTGTTGATTCTGAGATAGATGATGCTGCTTTTTAGCTCTCTCCCACCCCTCCCCCTCCACTGCTGTAACGGATGAAAACAACCAGCCAGTGGCGAGCATTCTCAGTAGTACTGTTAAGTGTAGCATGGCAGGCACATAAAATTCGAAGAGAATAATAGCAATTTTTGACTTAAGGTTACGATCATCTAATCATCGCCTAAGGTTGCGACCTAAGGTTACGGTTATCGTCGTATCACCTTATTACCTATGCAGAACCGGTAAAAATTACTATGAAAAGGCAAAATTCAATTTTTATATTTCATGGTTGCGACGTTTTTTTTCGTCATAATTACTGAGATAATGCGGGCAAAATTTTGCCTATTTCGCTCAATCAGTACATGTTGAAAAAAAAACCAATAAAGTGCGCTTTTAAATCGGCTTAGTGTCAGCGACACAAAATTTAATTTAAGCGCTCATGGACGATTTTGTGGAAGGTTCTCAACTGAGGAGGGATCGGCTATATTGAAAAGAAAAATTGCCGATAAAATACACCAAATATAAAAATTTAACTCATATACTGCACCGGGAAAGAAGTTGACAATTTTGCTGTGCTTTCAACATGACTTGCAAAGAGCATAATTTGTTCACCAATTGCTGATGCTCTAATCGCTTGCATCGTGTTTTGCAGCGATGCAGAATTCGGGGTCTTTCCTATGAAAATTGAGAGGATACGGTCAATACTGGCAAGATTTGCAAACAAACTGAGCATCAAAGTTCGCTAACAACCAAACAACTTAAAAATCACTTCACAAAAATAATTCGTAGGAAGTACTTTGCTTTGATTTTAGTGATGTTCTGTTCCTGTCCCTTTAAAATGAATTTAGCCGAAGAAGTACGATGTAGACAACCCAGGAATGCGTCTATTTAGGTACTTTGCTCTATCCCTTTCATGTGGAACAAAGCATAACGGTCGACATAAATAGCCTAAAGAAAACGTCTGTCTTGAGAGAGATTATAAAAAGCGCGGGGCAGTGGAGCAGACACGATATGCGCTTTTTGGAGTCATACTCATCGAAACAACCACCTCAACTAATTCTCAACAAACGATAAGAATTACACAATAATGCCTTCATATTTCTTTGGCTCCAGGCTCTTTTACCACACAAAAAGAGGTATTTTCTTTTTGCAATTCGATCAGTGTAAGACTTATGCAGATTTGAGACACATACATTTTAATGCCTATAGCTGTTAGAAAAACTCTTTTAAGATTTGGTACTTCAGATTGTAAATCCTCAAAAAGAGGCATGTCCTAGAAAGAGAATCGAAGTAAACGAGTGATTACTTGTGTTGGATTTTTACACTTTCATCTAGAGGATTTATAAACGATCGCAATCGCACAACTGAAAAGCCCTATTTTAACTATATTATTTAAACACTTTTTGTTGGAATGTCAACTATCTCTTCGAATGAACTTTCCTCTGCAATGTGAAACTGTATTTTCGTGTGTTTTTGCAGATTTCCACTTGCAAAACCAATAAATCAGAGTTCATTTCTGCACATGTGTGTATCTCTGCGTGTGTTTGTATATTCGTCTGCGCTAAATGATGTGTTGACCTCATATGCCAACTAGTAGATTAATTCATCAAATGCGAAATAGGTTTTAGACTTTCAAATGTCTACAGAAACTTGCTTTAGTTCCGAGGCTGGTCAACCGCATTCTATAAAGTTTACGCTATAAAACACGAAGAAAACTCAATCTATTACATACAGAAGTTCTAATATATGCAAAATGAAGTCTTTGGCAGAAGGCATGCTGAATGATTAACTTGGTTAAAATATGGATGCATTTGTTAGCAAATAATGAGGTCCGTTTTTGTGACGAGCAGGAATTGGCGCTTTTCCGGTTGCCTTTGATGTAGGTAAGTGGCGACGGAAATAAATATGAGGCAGGAAATGAGTGTAGGTCAGGATGTATTGGCTTCCCAACGATCTGATTTAAACGCCTCCTTATGTATTTACTAAGTTTTTTTTGAAACGGTTCCAAGATTGCGTAGTGTCAGTGAACGAATTTTTATTGCTGCAACAATTTGGCTACAACAAATCGGCTGATATGTATGGATATGCGCAACGCATGCGTTAAATGAAAGACATGCGCATCGCAAGTGTAAAGTGCAACAATGCGGTATGTGGTGGATAGGTTGAGGACGTGGTGATCATCGTCGCGTTGGTCGAGAGGCTGTGCACTGACCAGCGCCTCCCGAGTAGCGATACTGTCCCCCTGCTCGGGGTCAGTGAAGGCGTCGTTCGGGCCGCTGCCATCAGCCACTAATCTTATCATACGACGTGGCTGATAAGGCGCTCTCGGACCGTGTTGCCCGCTGATGCACCCACTTACAAAGTCTTGTGTTTTCGGCGATGTGCTGCCTCTCTGAAATGCTCCACGCCCGCATTTCTCTCATTTCGAGGAATATCTTACAGACCCCACTTCATCCACTTTCATCACATCGTTTTCGTTAATCGCAAGCATCTTATCGACCAGGCTACTTACTATAACGTTCCAAAGTTAGTGCTTATATTCGAGCATCTGTTTGACCGTTTTGGTTCGCATTGCCCATCGGGTTTCCTTATTCGAGAGCGTGAAAGATGCGACAATGTGTGGTCTGGGATTGTCTATATTGGTAAAAGTGAATGCATACCAATATCCACAATCCTTGAGCAGACAAATGTCATGCCGCTTTATTACCGCGTACTACTCAAAAAATAAGTGCGTATTTCTTTCTGACAAGCACGTTGTTCAAATATCACTTTAACAAGGGCTTAATTCGACATCCTTTCCGAGCAATTCCGTTTTGCATTTGCGATTTCTTCCACATTCCTTTTAGCTAGCATGGAAGAATGTGTATATGAAATCTCGTTCCTCTTCGCTATTCAATGGGCTGTAAGATGTAGATGCCCACTCTAGTTAGTGGTTATTTCCACCTCGTGCAGTCACCGTCTATAATTCTGAATGATACCACCAGCAGATATTTTCCCCATGACCGAATTTAATGATCGAACCATACCTAATGCCTTCATCTTAGTTTCCTTCGATTTGATGAACTCAAGCAAAGTTATCTTCTCATCCTATATACGACGCTTGTTGCGCAACCTGATATGCCCGAGCGTTCCAACTTGTCTGTCGCCTAGATTTTAGTTTGGACCGTTAAGCAACGATCCGACTTTTGCAGATTTTTTCATCCTAATCTTCAAATTAAGAATAATGCTGCTGGATTATATTTGGAAAATTTAGATCGCTTTATTCAGCATATCTGATTGAGAGAACTGAAAGTCGAATAACATTCGAATAGTTGCATGCCTGTTCTCAGTGTTCACCAAGTTTCGTAGAAGAAGCTCATGAATAGTTGACAGAAACGAAAGAGGCTTTCGGTAAGTTAACTAGGGCACATTTATGCGACGATTTGCTTGAGTGGTTTCAATGACATTTAAATGAGCACAGAACGTATAGGTAGATAAATGTGACGAAAAATTTAAGTTCGAAATGCCGTCAAATGTAGTAACATGTAGGCATAACGATGACACTGATGATCGTTGCATTTATAGAGCGGCGCTTTCATCGTCAGCACGATTTCATTGCTTTTGTGTCCTCACATAGCATACTCTCAAATATGCGAAATGTGTATAGAAACTTCATAGGCATTTTTATTTTCTATTGTAATGTTAAAATTCTTCTACTAACAGTGCAGTAATGTGCTGTAGTATCACTCTTCAGCCATCGCTTCCCTAGAGGTTCGTCTAGAAGTGTTTTTAGCCGACACCCAACGATCGCTGAGCAGTTTTCACGTCCATATGAACGAAACGGCTTAGATAGTTGCCAGTTTTAATGCATTAGTTAAAGGCCGAAGAAGATCTCGATGTGATGTTTTGCAGTTTTTAATGAAAAGAAAAGTTTTTGATATTGGGATGAATTTTTATGAAAATAAACGAAATTTAACTAATTCGTTGTATTTCTTTTGGCAAAAGCCAAAAATCTCTGAGAAAATATGCCCAAATTTCGAAATGTTTCATTTCAGTTAAGGCAACGATGCCTTGCAACCAACAATCACTGCCTAGTCCTTCTCATCTTTTCTCTCTCTCTCACTTCCTCCCTCCCTTCCCCTCTCCCGCTCCCCCCACCCCCCACTGTTCAAACGATCACATAGTACAAGCAACTTTGCTTGGTACTACTGTGCTTGGACCACCAAATCGTCGAGGTAAAATGATTCCGAAAAAAAACGGAAACGCCAGAAATGTTATTTTTCACAAATTTTGAACTTCAAGACCCTTAGGCATTCGCCATCTCACAGTGTCCACGTCGCCAAAAGATTTTATATCCGGGGGGGGGGGGAGGGGGGTGGGGGGGGGGGTGGAATGGTTCTAACATCATATTCGACGAGTTTGGGCTCGGTACACCCATTGCTGAAGTATGGCTGTGATGTGATGTGAACAATTTAGGAATGCCTCCGTCTTGATGACTTGCTGATACCAAGCAGATCCCCGAAAGGGAGCGAGATAATATCCTCCACGGAGACATTGCAACGGTACCTTCTGCTCAAATGGATCGATGTAACACTTCCAGCTGGCCTAATTTTAGAGATTATTTCTCACGCATCTCCTTGATATCTGCCTGTATCACTCAGGGCAGTGCAAGTCGAAATAGAGTGTAATGCTTGCACTTTAATGTGTTCATAAGCTTCGAAAGCAAAGCATTTAACCACGAAGCGAATGAATGAGATATACGTTTAGCGCCGTCCTTCTTGCATAGCTATACGAGAGCAGAACAGTGTAAACTTTGCTTATAAAACAAATCTCAATGTTTGCAATTAAATGTAATTATTATTTCGTTGTTTGATTCTAATATTTAGCGCCGTAAGACTCATTTTTCATCGCTAATAATTATGTTTCTGAAAGAGTGTATTAATGTTGACTTTTTTCGTAATCGTATAATATCTATGAGAGAGACATAGACAACGATTTCATTAACAACGAATTGTTCCTATGGAATTTCGCATGATATTTCTTGGCAGTGCATCATCCTGACGCAGCAGCAAATTATTTCTTGTCTTTGAATATATATATATATATATATATATATATATATATATATATATATATATATATATATATATATATATATATATATATATATATATATATATATATATATATATATATATATATATATATATATATATATATATATATATATACCAATCAAATGCTCTAAGAAATCTATCCTATGCCTTGAATATATGATGAAATAAGGACGTTTATTTTTCATATTTAGTGTGAGTGGAGAGTTATGTATAGTGTTGAAAAGTTACACAGGAAAATTGTAAGCTTCATCTTCAATAGATCACGAGATGCAAATGTCCATTTTTAAGCGTGGTGATTGAGCAGATGGGCTTTATTGCCATTTTATTACAAAGGGACTCATGTAGGGTGAAGGCGTTGAGGTGCTGAGCAAGAAATCCTCGGGGAACTGCCTTACTATCCTCAACAGGTTATAAAAAGTTGAAATTGCTATTTACGCTTGAAAGTAAAGTTAAGATTAATGACATCATCAATGAGCTATTCATAACAGTCAATGGCTATTAGTCTCAGTGGAACGTTTCAAAGAGGCAACATTTTACCTTCACTATTTGGTGGGATATGTAAGCCTTACTTCTCAAATTTAGCAGCAAGTGAGGAGCAGGAATGCAAAATTAAAACGCCACTTAAAGAGGTTGAACACGTTGCAAGAATGGGAATGAAATGTTGTAAGAATCTCCTCGGACGCAAAGAGCATTTTTTCTGAATTAGTTAGCAAGGTTTTTTTGTCGTAAGGAGAAGTGATGCACTTAGACTCTCCAAAGTTTCAACGTGGTCTCACCAAAACTCAATGTTAAAAAAGGCTTCTTTGTCGAGACAATTCTAATGGCACCATTAACCGTCTTGGGAGATCTAGAATTAAAATTAGGGCTACCCTTACACCTATATTTATAGAAAATCAGGTTACGCCTTCGAAGGGACAAATGACATTTCGGCGCAACCACGTTGCATGCCCTGAAAAGGTGAGTTGTGTCTGTTAGGCGTTATATATATATATATATATATATATATATATATATATATATATATATATATATATATATATATATATATATATATATATATATATATATATATATATATATATATATATATATATATATATATATATATATATATATATATATATATCATATGGTCCAGCAGGAAACTGTGGAAAAAGGATGCTTATTGCTCTGCAGTGTGATTGAAGGCACAGACGAATGCAATAGTTTTTCTTGGCACTGTCAAAGATCACCAATTAAATTCTCAGCTTGGTGAATGCCTCAAATCTGACACAGTTTTTAGCGGTTGTTGAAGAAAGGTGATGAACTTCCGCTAAAACAAATCGAAAGAGGCAAAACGACTTTTCATAAAGAGCGCATCTCAATACAACAATGTAACATCACTTATCAATTAAAATACAATAAACAAGCACACAAGGGCGCATATAATCATTAAATTCATAGTGGATAGTTTTTTGTTTTTCGGAACATTTTTTTGAATTGTGAGACTTTGTTTTCGGGGAACAATTTCGCGACTGTCATCTCCAAAAATTGTCCATTTCGTCGAAATCGACGCGTAGCCTGAAATACTCAAAGTAGACTTAGCAGCAAATCACCATCTCAGGGCTATAAATGCTAGCGATAGGCAGCGTTAACTAACAGTATGGTAAAAGTTGTTTTCACTTCTTCAGGGCAAAATTTTTTGTTCACATCATGGGAACATTAAACGAAAAGAAACTCGAACCTAAACAACAAAGAAATGCAGAAAGGCTTGAAATTTCTACTTCAGCGTTTAAAAAAAATTTAGTCTTAGAACAGATCAAGACCTGTCAGTGCAATTAATTCTCTCGAATGTTCTAGAATATCGGATCATGCTTCATAAAATGAACTCACCCCGAGTGGAAGGATTGTACTGTCCATGGCAGGATGCACCTGCATATAGCTAATATTCAGCGTTACCACATGGTTCGCCACTGTGCCCAACTCGACCATGTTCAAACCTTAATGTGGAGATAAATCATTTGCGGATAGCAACGACTGTGTTGTAACGACTGCTTACCTGAGCAACGATTGTTTCATGATGACTGCTCATAGATAAAGGCTACATCTTCATTTGCATCTAACCGCATCGAATGAAGAATCTGAGGCAATATCAAAGCAAATAAGCAATCAACGTACGCTGAAATGGTCGCATGATTGCATTGCTGCCGAAAGGCCTAATAACGTAATTTGCTAGGCTATAATTTACCATTTTGCATAAGTTTCGTTTGCTCAGAGAAGATTTCCTTTATATTTTGATCTGGCAGTGTTAAAGTAAGAGTTTCATTCTACCGATCTGCCAATATATAGATAAGCTCTCAAATACTTTCGTGTTGAGCAAATACTTACACATTTTTGCAAATTTATTGCAACAGCTCATTAAAGCAGCATCATTGCAATTAGTCATCACTAGTGAGGTGTTTCAAAACTATCCGCCAATCTTGTCTAATGCGAAAATTTAAAAAATCTTGTAAATTTTATGCATGATACACAATTCTATGCGTGTGAACGATAGCTTGATGGCCACTACTATTTACAGGATGTGAACGCACTCTCTCCTCACCTATACAAGCCTTATGAGGACTCTTGATTTGGTGAAGGGGAGCGTAGACAGAGTCTCGCGTATTTTTCGATGAACCATCTACGTTATGAAACAGAGATACTTCGCCTCAAATTGTCCGCTAACCTCGAGCTTAAATACTTCCCAAGGTGGAACAAACTGATACAGAAAATGCAGACAACTTTACCGTAATACGCTTTGCGTAAAGAATTATCAAAAAGCGTGTTAAACGACTAGTCAGCTGATGCATTCCGTACGAGCAAAGTTTGTGGCAATGCTCTATCGGCCTACTGTCTCCATAAAATGTCTCTTGTACAGTAACCAAATCACCTTGTCTGTTACCTTAGATTACTGTAGCTTAGTTTCGCAGTACAATGTGGCATTGGCCTTTTTTTTCTTCAAACCAGCAGTTGGTTAAGCATTATTAACTCTCTGTTATTAATTTCTCACAAGCACTGAGTGCTGTTGGATTGCATGAGATACTTCACTTTCATCTTAATTATGGCTTTTCTTTAACTCATAAATGTGCTGTGTGGGACTTCAACATGGGCCCGGAGGAACCTCACCTTGCGGCGGATGGTCGATTTTGCCTCAGTGAATGCCCTCATGAGGGAAAGTATTGGACAGATGTACAAGTTAGTCCCGTTTCCTCACATTAATGTGTGCTTTACCAACTAAGACAGTCGACTCACATCATAAGAAAGCAGAAAATAGGAGTAACAGTAAATACGGCTTGTAGCAGATAATAAGCAGAATAAAAACATATGCTCTTATAGCGAATAATAAAAATCATGTTCCAATAACATAGTTTTATGCTTTTGCATAGCAAAAATCATTTGTTGTGGACTGCGAAGAACATGTCTTTATCAGTCGTGCATGCTTGAAAGTGAGACCTACGTAGAAGGAACTTTCAGGACCGGCATTCGAGCCAGTTCTGGGCTTCAGAAATTACTCCATCCTTCTTAGCGACTCCGCTTCATGACATCTCAAACGTCTCCTGACTGCAGTCTCAGATTCCAGTCCCACAAACGAGGAAATTTTTTTGCAATAAATATAAGTCGAAGGGATCGTAGAGCGGCACTCTTTCCCTCCTATGGATAACACCTTGCATGAATTAACCTGTAGCCGTCGATTTTGTAGCTGTAGTAATAAAAATAAAAGAACCCTCATTTTTGCAACTTGAGGTCTAATGAAGTAAGTCAGCACATCCTTTCTTACACACCAGCAATATTCATTCCTCTTCTAGAATGCTGCTGAAAAACTTATAAGCTTTAAGAATTTTCTTGCAACGAAAAATATGATCATTAAACTCATATTTCTGAGATGAATTAGACAGCGCTTTCGTTGAAGATGCCAATCATCATCACCGGAACACTGAATTATTCCTCTGCCTACCTAGTTGCTATTAGAGACGATGTCTGCATCAATTATTATAATCACGAAGTGGCTTATACATTTAAGTGCATTCGTTATATTCACTTCATATAATATCCTGATTCTGTTTCACATATTGCAACAAAAATCACAAAATGCATTTTGGGAGACTACCTTCGTTTGCACTGCTTAGAAGTGCAATCTCAGTTGGGTTCGAATTCATTTTTAATGTGAGGAAGCCGTGAATAATCCGCGTATCATTTCCACTAATCGACGTACTCCTGAAATGAAAGCCTTTTCCGGGAAATTTTGCTTATCACAAAATACACTCCTCATTATGGTGCCGGCTCCATTTAAACACATTTATATGCAAAAATTTTTGTGCAATTCTTTTTTGTCCTAAGTTTCATATTGTGTGGAAACTCGTGGTAAACCGGGTAGAAAATCGAATGGAAAATTAATGGCGCCTTCACGTAGCGTTAGTGAAAATTAATCTCCCCACATTCCATTCTCTTCTAAATAACTAAAGCAACTATGGCTACTGGATATGTTTGTCCAGTGTTTTTGTTACAAAATAAAGACAAGGGCGACAGCAACTGATGAGAGGACTACAAGTCGACTAGAAAGTATAGCAATGTAGCGTCTTTGGCCTAGAGTGCAAAAGTGCGCTCCGATACAATAACGAATATTTCGATTCTCCTCCTTCAAAATAAATAAGGTGACAGCAGCTTTTTCCTATGGAACCTATACTAATGAAATCACTCGAAAATAATGGCCAAGCAATTAACAACTCAAAGTCCCAATTCCCTCAAATCGATACACCTTCACTCCTCAACAGAAAGAGGGAATCCTTCTGGGGCACGCCATCTGTTTGCTGATAATAAAGCATGCATCCACAACATACTGCATTGATGAAGTATGCAGAATGCACTTGCATTTCGAAACGATGCAATAATTAAAAATGCTGAGCACACATTGTGTGTTGTGCTGGAAGGCTATGATGCGTTTGTTCGCCGCTGTGGACACTTATGATGCTCACTGGAATGATAGATACAAAAGTATAACAAGCGGGAAAGTCCCAAATGCTCTTTTTTGACAAGAGGAGACCCAAAACCTAAGCCTTTGCTTTTTTTAAATTGGTCACCTGGATAGAGAATCGTTTGTCTTTGGATTGCAAAATTAAATTTAGTGTCTTACGTGACATTCAAGGATGGTGTTCCAAACATTGGTACTTCGGCTGGAATTACATCAAAGATCTCCTCATATCCATTCGAATACATATCTGTTGGATATCGTAGTCCTTTGGCAGCGAGAGAGTGCCATTTCCCCACCATGAATTGCAACGGCTCCAAGGATGGGGGAATTGGAATGTCGCTCAGCACTGCAAAGCGTGTCGGTTACTATACGGTACGATATGGCTCATAAGGTACTGAAGAGGAATGCCCTTTGTAATTACAGTAGCCAGTTTTTTACACTAGCCAATTCTTATCCCGCTAAAGTAATTAGCTCTTATTATGATGTCATAATTTTCAAACACAAAACAAAAAGGTATTTTTGGACGTTTAACTCTGTATTCTTGTAGCATATTCCTGAATAGACTTTTGAAATGATGGCGACCGATCTGCAGTTTGATTTAGAAAGCAGATCAACCAACCCTGCTTTGAATCAGGCGTACACGTATTACAGCTTACAGCGCAGTTGACATCAAAGAAGTTAGTCTGTGTGCGAACCAGTTCACATTTGTCTTCCATAGCCCATCGATCACAACTCTTGTATATATTCCTGCAGTGCCCTGCAATCTTATTCAATGAGTGCTCATCACAGTAGCCTACCTAAAGTTCAGTAAGTTTAGCATATGAGCTGAGAGACCCTTGGAAGGGGCGCCATTGCATGGAAAGGGACCGCAATCAATTTATACAATAGGCGTCAGATGATTTCTTAGCTACGCGAGTTCAGTGCTAACTATCAAAGCTGTCGTCTACGGATATGCTTCTGCGCTCGCCTTTTTCTTGCTATTAGGTTTCTATAGTACTGTTTAATGCATCGACATCACGCTAGCTCCTTTAGGAGTTTCCGAGTTGGCAGTCGATTTGTTGTTAGCTTACGTCAGTTGTGCATTGATGCACGAAAGGAACAATTTCTGCGAGTATTCGCCAACCGGCGATAAATTGAGAGCGCCAGGAAAATAAAATGAAATTCGGACACACACACACACACACACACACAAAAAAAAACATGATGCATGAGAAGTGGGCAGAAAGTGGATCGACACTGTGGACGTGATTTTGTTCGATACAAATAGTGGGTCCACTCTTGTTCATAAATACGTTTTCGATTCATTCCAAGAAATGAGCAATCATTTAGATTATCCAAGCAAATCACCTAATGAATGCTACCAATATGTGCGGCAAGGTTATCAATAAGAATCTGATAGTAGCAGTAGAAGATATCAAATAATCGTAATTCTTTCACAGGGAAATCTAATAAACGCTCATGATCCAGAAGAGATTTTGCCGGAAAATTTTTGAAAATAACATCGAATTTTTCGACATTTTTTCAGTGAAAAATAAAATTTCCGAAAAATTCCATTAAAAGGCCGTAAATTTTCCGCCACGCATCTTCAACGTTCATCTCGCGCGACTATAATGCGACATTGATCCTACTTATAAATTTCCAACTAGTGAAACTCTTCTCAACTATAGCAAACAAAAATGCGCATATTTCCCAGATGCATTTCATCAAAGAATTGCTCTCCAGTGGATAAACTTGCTTGTTACCCATCGAACCCACCATGGCATTATTTGTGCAATGACTTTCATAGAGCAAAAGAGCGCTATCATTAAAAGACAAATTTCTATGTTAGGAGGGCTGACAATAATAATAAATTGAACGGAAATGGTACTGAAAGGAGAGATTATACTCTAAGAGCAAATTCGGTCGGATTTTTCAAACTATTGTTTTTCTTATTAATTAAACATATCAGCATTAACGGATGACGGCTAAAATACAATGTAGTTCTATGAAGCGCTCTCACTTAAATGAATGGAGTCGACTCCGAGTTTTGTGCGTTTTGCATGAAAATTATTTTAAGAGATATAAAATAAGATAAAGCATACTATGACAATATCGTCCCATCCATCCGAGAGCGCATTCGCACGCTATTTTACCTGGCACACATTTCCCACCATTGAGGCATGGATTGAAACGACAGTTCTCTTTGCTGAAGCGTTTAAGCACCACTTGTGCACCACCTCAACAATATGAACATGATGTACACACAAGAACAAGGCTGTGATTTCACATCTCGTGCCAAATTACGGTTATAGTTATAGTGCTCGGTCGAGGTTACTAGTATCAGTTAGATTTTATCCGGATTCGAACAGTCATCTTACGTCTCTCTAATAAATATCTATTTCATTGATCAGAGAATATGAAATACTCCTTCAGCGATTCGTTACTAGTTTCTTGTAACAGTATTCCCACATTTCTACTGAAGAGGTAGCTTCTTATCTTGCTTCAATTGCCATCACAGCGTCTTTTAGAGAATGATCGCAATGTACCCGAGAAATTGAGTCTTATTGTTTTAGTGAAAAATCGAAAACCGCACAAATTTCGAGTCTTAATTGCTGTTATCGTACGATCGAATATATAAGTAACATCTTATTTAAATTCAGCCAACCGAATAAAACGGCTTGCATTTTTAGCTGTTCGCTTTCAACTTAGAAAACTCAACAAATGTGACTTAAATTGGAAGAATGCGACAAAAAAATTGAAAAATTAAATCGTTTTGTTGATCGCGCCATTTGAAATATACAAACGAAACACACATCCACCCATCCGTACAATAAAAGTTACCTTAAAATATAGCAACCTTTCCCTATTAAAATACGACTAAAATAACTCTTCACTCAGTTTCATGGACACGTTCGAAAATCTTTGCAAATTCCGTCTTTGCGCCAATCGGCTGATTCATTTCGATGCGTTACAGTTTTGCGAATAGAATACTTTCAAATCATTTTTACCAGTGAATGCCAAACTTCCGCATGCTAATCGATGATCTCATTTAGTGTGAAGTATGTTGCTCTCTTGTACAATATGAAAATGGTTGCTCGCATAAAATTGTATAGTGTAAATACAAGCCGGAAATAAAAGTGAGAATGTTTCCAGCACATAACTTTGTATAATTTCGTTTGATTTTCGAATGAAAAAGCGTTTAAGCCAATCATACGACAAGATAATTTACATCAGACATACAGAGCGCGAAGATAACGAGCAGTGGCGATATTTTGATCGACGACACCATTTGTTCGTAGGTCACAATAAACGTCCGTGTGGAAGGCAAGTGCAATTGAAAAACGAACTATGGAGGGGTCTTGGAAGGTGTATTGAGGAAGTCTTGGAAGGTGTATTGAGGAACAAAAATCTGTGAGCATAAAGCAGACACAGGCAGGTGAGTGATTGTGGACGACCTTAGAGGACGACGGCTGTCTTTGTGGCACACAGCACTCTTGCTCGGGTGGGACGTCACTTCGACAGCTTTGGTGGTTTATCTGGTGCGAAGGCGACGACGGGTTTACGAGGAGGACGACGGATAAATTTTCGACATAACGCACAATGGATATCGCAACGAATGTGTCGGCCTCGTTCTTTTCTTCGATGATCTCCTTTACATGTGTGTACATCGTAGTGAACGGCTCCACTGCGCCCACCCACAAGGATTACCGTTATTTGTGCGCATTCCGCTTCATGTGTTTAGCATGCTTCCACTAGTCAAGGAAATATTTCGAATTCGATACTTAACAATTGCATCAATTAGCGAATGGTCGGTGAGTCCACTTAACTGTGCTCCTTTCGATGTGTACTTCCTTTTGAAAATCCACAACTATTTTTAGAAACGTGGCCCCATAATTGTGACACAAAAAAAAGAAAATCAAAATGTCCCACATAAAAGTTTGCCCTGAGAAATTTCGAACAATATTCTAGCTCTTTTTTATAGGTTAATTCGTGAAACGGACTGAATAAATGATCTCGATAATAGCAATTATCAGTTAGATAACCTTACTTAAGAAGCTTTTCTCGAAACTTTCAATGTGAGAATCACACGTTTTAAGAGATGAATCTCAAAAAAAAAAAAACTATCATAAATATAAAATGGAATAATATCGAGAACTTTGCAAGAGCCTTCTCACACGCACTAGAAACTAACGAAATTTAGAAGAACACCTCAGTTCCACTAGTTGAAAACTGCGGATCGACGTACGAATGCCACTAGACGGGAATTTGCCGCCGATGTTAGAGCCGTTAATTTGAAACACTTAATGAAAGGATTTTCCCTATAATTAAAACATCAGAAGATTTCTTTCAAATCTTTTCACTTCAATATAATGTAATAAATTTTAAAAAAAATTGGAACTCAAAGCTAAGCAATGAGGATAATCTAGTGCCTTTGCTAGTAACACTAAACTGCTAAATAGGAAGAACGTTGAAGTCGACATAACTTTTTCTCTCCAACTGATATTTATAAGTCTTTATTCGCAAAAAAATATAAAGCGAAATTTTCCCGTAGAGGAGAAAAGAAGAAATGCGAGAGATTAAGAACTATAAAGGATCATATTCATTCACCTGGAAAATCACACGCAAACACGAATTGTAAATGAGCACTAAAAAATTCAGAGAGAACGTCTCATACCAAATATGAATCATTATCTAACTCATATGGTGCGTGCTTAACGTAATAGCGATAAGATGTTGATTAACTTTGAAACTCAACAGTAATGTTAAGACATCTGTGAATAGATGAGAAGTCGTCAAAATTTGCAACGCAAATGATTTACGGACTTGCACTTTGAAATGATTGAAGGTATATAGGCGAATATAGGTGAATGGAGGTATAGAGTTGTTGCGGGGATGACCACATAATTAACCGTATTCGTATATCAATTTAGAGAGCGTTGTGAGAGAATCGAAACATTTCAACGCAATCGAACAATTGATGATTCAAAGAATAAACAAGTTCAGCATCAATAATGCCATCAGGTAACCCACTCAAGCGGTATGAAGTCGTCCAATGTATTATAGTGTCGTCGGTCAATGATATACGTGCTTCATCAGTAGATTGGTGCTTGCCAAAATACAAGCGGATTGCAAGCCTGGCAAATTCTTCGATGCAATAAGTTGAAAGTGACAATTGGAAGTTTCGTTTGTTAAAAAACCTCAGACGAAATTTGAATTCATATATTCCAAAGGAATGTTTCACTCGATTTTCTTCATCGATTATATTTCTTTTGAAAGAGGTTTTAAATTTGCCCACAAAATTTTTTCCCCTCTTTCCGTCATAAATTTTCTTATTTCTGCCCACAAATATGGATTTAGCATGATTTATGGGTAGAAATAGGAAAACTATTTACGAGGTTTTCGAAGTGTTTCATCATCATCGGTCGAAAGAAATTTCAACAAATTTTGAGAAGTTAGGCGCACATCCTTAGAGTATGTGAAATAAAAAGAACAAACAAACTTCATTGGATACGATCATAAAGGCGAAAAGAATTGAACGATAAAAATTTGAAATAAACACTATGAAAATCGCTCAAGCGTAGCGCACAAAAACGAACGCCTCTTTTCGGCCGATTTTGCTAAATATGGGACGTAACGTTTCGAAATGGAAATCGTCTCAACAATTACGCGAAAAAAGACCTGCTAATATCATTAAATTTTGATTTAATTCTCTTATATTATATGAACTGAAAGATGAGTTACTATGAAGAAAGCTAAAATCTCCTTGAAGAAAAACGAGTAAAATCTCTTAGAAGAGGAGGGCGGAAAGATTTTGAATTTCTAAGCGAAACCGGATTTAATTAGCTAAATTTGAGTGAAATCTTAAGACTGCTTTAAACGACCACTTCAGGGCTCGAAGCTATAAACGAGACCGAGCTATTCAAGCTAGCGCCAACTCAATTATGTACGCTACTAGGTAACTGCCACTACAAATATTAAAAAATAATCTGATAAACTGCAGAAAATCACAACGAGCCGTTGACGTGCGGTGACATGACTGCTGTAATATTTTTTGCATCTTTAATTAGGTTCTGGCATGACGTTCAATTTCAGCAAGTCAGATGGATGAAGCGAGACGAAGCTTTTCCAAAATTGTGTTTTAGAGAACTCTCGTAATGTTATGCAAACAGAATGCTCAAATCTCCATATTGAAGGCTAACAAATGAGTCAAAAGTTTTCGAACGCTGAGGACCCTTCTTCAACAATCCTGTCTACGACGATTTTTCGGCGAATCGTCGTGGGCAGGATTACTGAAGAAGAGTCCTCAGCGTTCGAAAAAGGGTCCTCAGTGATACGACGACATTTCGGCAAATGATGCAAGCATAAAAAACCGTTTTTTTTTTCACAGATGTTATGTTTGCGTTAAAACGACTGGATACAGCACCTAATTTTGACGAAGCCGATTTTACCGATGCTATCGGATCCCATTATATCGCCACACCGGATTACGCGCTCCTTAATAGTTTTGCCGTAACTGACACTACCAAATCAGACTGTGGTAGCCACCTAAGGTAGTCGAGGACCACCAACGCTTCCGGTTCCTGAAGACCACCCACGGGACACCCTAATCACTGCATCTAGTTGACACACCCACTGAGTTTTGTCGTAGTTTTCGACTGTGGAAAAAGACTGACACACCGCTTTCTTTATCGTTTTTCTATCCACTCACAATGCTTTTGGGAAATCGGCTAGGGAAAATGGATTACGTATGGGTGTGGGGTGAACAATCGTCTGTTCACAGCCAACGATAACAAAGAGCAACGGACTTTTTATTTTGCCAATAGCTCCATACTGTCTATCGTGATACATATCAAACATATCGTGCGAGCCATTGTCTCTGCATCACTATGAAGAAAAAAAAGCGCAGGCGCAATGCAGTTTACTTTCATTCAGTTATTAACAAAACTATAGCTTACAAAATTTTTTACTGCAAGCATAGCAAAGTTTTAATTAGCAAATTAAGAATAACGAAACCGTAACAGGACCATATCGGTATCCAAAAACGAAGCCAAAATATTTGGAAAATACTCCAACAGAAAAATTTTGACGCCATCTTCAAAACTCGACTACTTTTCCTGGTGAAATGATAGCAAAGGAATGACACGCCACACGTTTATTATAGCAACAATAAACAGCCAACAATTCCTAATGTGCTAAAATTCCAAATTTTTGAGCGCATCTTTTCGAAGTGAAACAAATTGAGAATCCAGAAAGGTGAGCAGATAATAATCCAGAAAGGTGAGCAGATACGAAATTCCACATCAATAACATCTTCTAGACCTCTTCATTATCAGTTCTTGCCCGCATAGTTGATACAAAATTGTCGAACATTTCCTGCTTGCTCTCGAATATTGCGAGCTGAAAATCTTACTCCACATAAAGGAAGCTATCATCAGGTAAGAGGACATTTGTTTCACTATCGGAAACAAATGTCCTCGAAGCTTCTGCACTGATATCAAAGGGCTATTAACGTGCTCACGATATGTGACCGAGTAGAAAACCGCAAGCTGGAAATGAGGAAAACGTGGAATATTACAGTGTCCCCCACTTAAATTCACTGCTATATCAACGTCTCAATCCTGACCTTCTAGAGTGAACCTTCCCAGCGAGTTGTTGCTAAATTGTACGACAAATAGAGCCAATAAGATTACTTAAGGTCAATCTTTGCAGAACCTTGCCGGAAATGAAAAAAGGTGAGGATCGGAAAATTAGCAGCAAAAATAGTGATACACGATGTTCCCCAAAATTAGGGGGAAGGGATGCTTTTGCACAAACAGAAAAAGAAACCAACCTTCTTTTGTTTCAAAAAACCTAGAAATATACGTCGTATTTTGAAAATCCCTCAAAGACTGGCCCTATAAAAATTCACGACCAGACCTTTCACAAGGTTTTTCACAGATGACATGAACTTCAAATAGTATGGACTTACCAGGCTCGGGATCAACGCAGGATTATCCACCTGGAAGCAAGATAACTGCGATGGCGCTAGTCGACATTCTCGAACAAACTCGCCGAGGTCGCCGTCCAAATTTGCGGAGTTTGCAAACGCTACCTGCAAAGTGCATTAAATGTGCGTACTTTAAGGCACCGTTTTGATGCAAAAGATCGAAATTTTCGTGCAACGTGTAGCTCCCGATTCGCACAACAAGCCTCATTATATATAGGCATCGACAGAAAAACAAAACAAGGTTTTTCGAAAGACATTATAAAGAGGTATTAAATACCTGAATGATACATTCGCACCGCCATACCTGGCAACTTTTAATCATAACCTGTTGGACACATTTTTTGCTTCAGATTTATCACCGTTCGCTAGTAATGACCACTTTGAGGAACAAATCATGATTTGCAAACTCGCAGGTTAATTATGCCCAAACCTTGACGAAGCTCTCATCACTGCTTGCAGTATCCTCATCTTCGTATGATATATGAAGTTGGCTGCTGCTGTGAGGCTTAACGAATTCCTTATTTGGCGCCACAGCATCCGCACTCATCAAATTCACATCAGCAGGGACCGTGGCACTTTGATGCATCGATGGTACGGCTGCATTAACCACCTCTGGCGCATTTTCCACCGATCGCCTTCCTATAAGCTGTTAATGACACACTCATATTGCTTCATTACTTCAGCAAATTGTATGCGAAGAACCTGCATAAGTTGAGTGACGATTCACTATATGAACCATGCAGGTAAATGGGAGCGGCCACCAGAATTTCCGCTTGGACTAGGGGAAGGGGGAAGAGAGAAAGGGCTGCCAATGTTCTCGCTTCCAAACAAGTTGATTACACCACGTAGTGTTGACTGCACCGATTAGCCCCATTTTTTTGGCTCCCTCCAAGAAATCTACCGTGTCTAGCATTTAAACAACAATGGCAAAGCAATAAAATGATTCTGCTCATCAAATACAATATGTAAAACAGAAAAAAAGCCGCAAACAGATGAACTGCGGTACGCAAATTAGAAGAGGTAAAAGAGAGATGGAAACGAAGGAGACCGTCGAAATGATAATACAACTAAATTAAACTGAAAGCACAGAAAATTAGAGTGAAGTAAAAATAAAGGGTTAGCACTTGAAACTAGATGAACATGAACAAGCGCATGAAAAACTTTGCGTCTCTAAGCCTTGACGGTATTTGTGCAAGTTGGTTATGAGCCTCATCAGAAATGCCAAAAGTGGATGGAAATCCGCAACGAATGCTAGTTATTAGTAAGCAAGCAGCAAGCGGATTTGAGGTACCATTTACTCGGTGTATTGGCAGGCTGTTAAAAAAGTTGGATTAGTTGACAGCAGCGAGAAAAATTGCAACATACCTTGTGTAAGTTGCATCGTATTGTTGCTGCTCTCGTTTAGATGAGGAAGATGCCCACCGCAGACAACCGAAGAGGATGTGGCGGCCAAAAGCGCCGCGAAAGGGAAAGAACGATTGCGCACCCGTGGGACCTCAACGATGCGATCAACATGAGTGGTCAGAGCAGAGAATGACTATCAAGGCAATTTTAATACATACATAATGCAAACAATTCGACAAAACAATCTGAAAATTTGGACTTAAAGATGGTCGAAACCCAGCTGTAAAACAGCTTCTAAACACTTCAATAAACTGAGTAGCGCCTGAGAAGAGGAATGCATCACTTAAAAATTCCCTCTAAACACATGTCCACTGATCGTCTTTAACTGCAGTTCGACACCAGAAGCATTTGCATTTTTTCGACACTAATTTTACTACGACGTAATGAAGCATCTTTACTTACCTGAGCTGGAGAAGAATGAAGAGGCGCACTGCTACTGGGACGAGGGCTACTGCTCGACTCCATGCCTTTAAAAACAAAACTGCAATCAGCACGTGAGATGAGGTGCCACAAATTCAGAAAAAAAAAGTGTACCAAAACGAGGTGAAAGCTAAATAATGGGAACGATGATTTAACTAGCGGGTGAAGAAGATGCAGAAGAAGAGGGTTGCGGAGGTGGAATGAAGATAAACTGAGTAAATATTTCCGAGGTCTGAAAGTGCAAGCAGGTAGAAAACCACAACGTATTCATTTCCTCATATCACCGTTTTCTTCGACAATATGCCGACACGCACATCTAGGTACAATGCTGACGCCATTCAACAACCCTCTTATATATATTTCAAATGTATCAATAATTAATGGCCCACAAAAGCATTCGCAGTAGCTTTGTGATGCAGCATTCGCCTCCATAAGCTAGCAGTTTCCGATTCGGCTTCCTCTGCCGACAAAACTGTCATTGATCAACAACAACGGTGATCACAAGAGCATTATGGCTAAAAAATTTCACCGCAACATAAGTACTGTAATTCCTAGCTGCTCTAACACCAAGCAGCCGACGTCCAACCATGATCACCACCGCAATTCTACCAATCTTAATTTAATTGTTTGCACGAAAACAAGCAGCCGACGTCCAAATGATCAACTATGGCACGAAAACGCAACTATGGGGAGCAGTACGGAAATTTTCGTTGACTTCTGCCCAATTTAGCTTTTATGCGAAGCAACAATTCTTTGGGCATGAAGAGCACAGTATGGGAGGGCGGAAAGGGGAACGGAACTAGTCTCTTATTTCGTTCCGAAGTCATCACGCATTGCTCGTCAACGACAAGAATTACTTCTACATACTTTTATCACTTACATGGATCTCAATGAAAACAAAGAACTGCCACTGAAAGTGTGGAAAATGAGATGTTAAGATGGAAATGACGGTGATGCAAGAATTTCAAAAAAACGAGAGATATTCTTCCAAGTATTTAATTTTAGCACAACAATAGCTTCACCCTTAGTTGAACAAACTTTTAAATATTTTTAAGGCACAAAGTAATACTACTAGTGCTGTGAAAGTGCTTCTTGCCTAGTATTCACGCACAAAACCTCTCCAAATCAGTACTGTCCTAAAATAATCGCGTATAACCAATGAGATTTAAGATCGAAGACAAAAAAGCAGCTAACCAAAAATAGGCTCGTCGGACTGATTCTCGGAATGTTGTTGTGGAGTGAATGAATCGTCCGATGATGACAACGAATGACCGAGATGGAAATGTGTTCGCTGTGGAGACGTCGCTGTGAAAGGCAACTCACTCTAAAAAAGTTGGTTACCTCAAGCACACTGTTGCATGAACTTGCGTCCCCAATAAATATACTCCACCCTAAGGCCACGTGAAGAAAGCTGCATTCGTGACAATAAAGCAAGAGTAAGGTCAGGCAAAAGACACGGTTCATTCTTAATGATAACGTGTCCAGATGCCATCAGTGACGAAATATTTTAATGATACTAAACAAGAGCTGATCGGAAGATGTGAGTGGTAAACGCTACGGCGATAGGCACTGAATCTAGAGAAGCACCGCTACCTTATTGCATCCATGAGTCTCCTTCTTTAAGGTTGGCCCTATACATGAAAGAAACATGTGCCAAATCCTTATTTTCGCGGGTTCTATGGCCGTACAATATGCTTGGTGACGCATGCATCTCTCCAATCAACGCTGGGAAACTCAAAGGAAAAAACGCATCACCCCGTTCACGCTCAACGGTCAAATGAAACAAACTTTCCCCTCCAGAGCGAGGCACAAAGCATGTGATGGTTGTGTGCTTTGGTAGATTTAATCTCCTTTCAAGCCTTATTTTCTCATGATTTAGGAATGCAAGCGGTTATAAAATCGACCTCCAGCATCAAACTCCATCATCCAACCAACAACTGCATGGTTCACTGCTACCTTTAAAACTGCCAACACCGTATATGAGGCGAAAACGACCACGGAGATGATACCTGGCTTGCAGGGCTTGTGCTGAAGTCGCTAATAACGTCCGAAACTGGGCTAATGGCTTCTACAAAGCCTCCTGTCACAGGCACAACGCCGAATGGAGCCCCAGATGGGCGCCCTGGCCAAGTACGCGTCCTGTGCGACATGGCATTCGTCCTTACCAACGAAACGTCTTCAGCCATTCGCAATGGTCTTAAAAGATCATACTGTCAAGAACACGGCTGCTACGCAGGCAAGTTGCACATTGATAAGACGAACATCAAACTGCTGCGCACTGCAAAAAATTAAAGGAAACTTGCAGTTCAAAGAGCACTGTGAAAATGCGCACACCAACTATGCGGAAATTTTGAAAGTGAGCCAAATTTGATCACACAAACTGTTCGGTTCACAAAATGATTGCTTTCAACGTTTTCTGTGGTTTTTTATAGCCTAACAGATGCCATTATATGACAACAGTTATGTGTACAAATGGCACCATGTCCTCGTCCTTACTTAACCGCGCACTATGAGATGCTTTCAACTGTTGTACTAAACGTCCTGTACTAGACTCCTTGTACGTTACATAATAGTGCACTAGGTTTAGAGACATTCTTTGGTCATTTCAAGTTACACATCCCGTGTGTGGCATCAAAACTAGAAGCCAGTCAACGGATGAACTGCAAAAGTCTGAAATGATGAGAAAATTCCATAAAAAATTTTAAACCACTTAGATAAAAAGTCGGGCCTCTTCAATTTCCTCGGCAAAATGAAAACCTTAGCTCGAGAGGAATTTTTTTTATTTCATCAAAATTCCAAAAAAAGATCACAAC
The DNA here is from genome assembly GCA_013433145.1 of Ascaris suum. Lineage (NCBI taxonomy): Eukaryota > Metazoa > Nematoda > Chromadorea > Rhabditida > Ascarididae > Ascaris > Ascaris suum. The sequence continues at coordinate 1,068,307 of CM024189.1, forward strand.
CTCAAAAAACTTTTATACTAAACACAGCAAACATTATTTCTCACAAGCTTATTTGAAAAAAAAAAGCTCTTGCAACAGTTCTTTCACACTTGTGGTGGGTGTCTTTTATTCAAGAGAGATATTCTCCCATGGACGTTTCCCATTAAAAAAAAGATGCCTTCTGTAGTAGCATGTTTCAAGGTGATATTCCACACTCACGAAGAGCGCTCTAAATGACAATTCTCGAGAAAGAGTCGTCTATTCGAGAGAGCTTTCAACCATGAAATATCGTCTCTGCTAGTAAATTCGATTAACTGTGAACAGGACAATAACAGTGTCTAGAATATCATAAAAAAGGAAAAAGAAAGTAAGCACTAATATTAAAATTATTTACTCATCGATTTCCATCCGAGTTCGATAAGCTAAATCAACACAAAGTGCTCCAAACGGTGACGCGATTGTGCCGATGCGAAATTTTCGTTGCTCGTCGCCAAGGTCCAGTTTAGGTTCGCCTTCACATACCTCAATGAGAAGAGTAATACATGTGAGCGATGAGCAAACGTTTAGCATTTCAATTGTGATCCGCGGTGCAACTTTCAACTCTAATAGTCTCAGGTAGCGCCTGCAGGTGAATATTTTTGATACCACACCACGTATATGTGCATTACTGTCATAATACAATGCATTGGAGAGAGGTGTACAATAATAATACTGCTAGCGGAAGCACTTACTCTATAAATGATAATAAACGTCTCGGGGCTTTGTTTACGTGCATAATACCGATAAGTGGGAGTGACACGTGCCGCAGCGATCACCGACTTCAGCAATGTGCTCAGTTGATGGTATAATTGTGTGCGAACGCCCACCGATGTGTCCACATCTGACGAGTCGAAACGGACGCACCTACAAATAACCAAGTTAGGGACGTTAAAACCATCCATTGAAATTCCTACACCTGTGTTGTGACCGTTGAAAAACATAGAGATGATCTTTTCTACTTAACAGCAGTTTGTGAATGATGTAATATGAATCGCACTAAAGAGTCGATACGTGATAACGCATCAAAGACCTTCCGTTGCCAAACTGCCGGAAAATTTCGGCCTCTGAATACTGCAGAAACCACTCGTGATAAGGATAAAGTCAAAGCTAAGTGCCTACCAAAATTCAAGAGGAAGAACGTCGCCGTCGGCGGTATTGAGCAGGAAATCAAGAGTCAAGCAACTGGACGCAGGAGGATAACTGAAAGAAATAAATCGCACATTAAAAAACTAGTTGACATCAATGAAAAACGAGCAACTGCTATTTAGCATGAAATAATTACAGGTGGAAGTTGGGCTATGAGAATACTACCAGGATAGCTTGAGAAAACCTCTTTGGTAACATAAACGCAAAGTAACATGACTATATCGGGCACCTGCGGAATCTCTGGTCCTTGTGCACCTGTTCAAGCAAATCAAGGTGTGTAGCTTAAAGCTAAAATTATTAAACAGTCATTTAGGCAAAAACGTCGGCGGTACAAAATCAGTGGCAGGTAAAAAAAGTCCTATGAATGAAAACGTCAAACTCGGTACGCACAAATCAATGGATAAGGTCTTTCACTACTATGTGCGAGGAATCTAGCTTAATCTTTCTCGTAAATCAAACAAAGTCAAAAATACAGGCAAATAGCGTAGCAAAAATTTTGCCTATGAGGAATCGATAGTATAGTGCAGTTGCTGTCCGCACAAAATACCAACCTGAAACTACTGAAGCATTTCCTCTATTTCGAAAATGAAGTCTAAAAATATAACTGTGAAACTGTTTTCATGTGAGAACTCACCGAGAAACGTTGGAACGCATATAAGCAGCGATTTCACCCAATTCATCAATACGTACGTTGAACCAATCAGAAGCATCCGGTTCGGCGCTACATGGTTGCACCATTGATTGACCAAGGCGAGATTGCACAACTGCTTGCACCTTGAAGTATTTTATACGATTATAAAAAAATCGTTAGCATTGTTTGTTGAGGATATTGATGTACTTCATTACATGATGAGAAAATATGCATACACTGATTTACAATCCATTTTACTATTTTGCAAAAATTAGAAAACATTAAATTTGCATTGCCGATTATTGCATAACACTATAAAGTCAATCTACAAGCAGGGTGGGCATTTATAACGTAAAATAAGGTGTTTCCTACTTTCTAAAATTGTCTTCTATTCCATTCAAGCAGGGAACAACAACTACAATTTGAGTTTTTACGCCTTTCGAATGAACCACCAAAATTCGCTCGCTTTGCAGAAAAACGCTGCTATTCGATTGCAATAATGAAGACCTTTCAGTTTTCCGGAAATAACACTGCACAGGATAGAACCCCAAGAAGAAACTTCCTTCCAGGATTGGCTAATGCGCCATTTCTTATACTGTGCAAATATTACGCAAAAAGCATCGGAAAAGGCATCTTCCGAGCAGAAATGGCTTCATTAGAATTTTTTAGTGCTATTGACAAACAAAAATTGCGTTGTCGTTTTTCCGAAACAACTGCAACTCAACGTTTTCGCCTCTACAGCCCAATAACTGAGTTTGGAAATAAAGTTGACGTCGGGCTCATTACCAATTAAAACCGGGGCCCTAGGCGATCATTTTTCTGAAATACTTAATCCTATGACGTTTCGTGTTTATGATGGCAAAGCCACCTCGTTTCCCGCATTTCGCTCTTTTCCACGGTTCGGCATATTTCCGCTTGGATAATCTCTCATCGTTTTCACTTGAAGATTATAAATTCAAAAAAAAAAAAAAAAAATCCTATTCTTAGAGAAATATAGTCTCTTTTAAAGCGAGATATCTCCGCATAAGATGTAAATCATTCAGTTTCGTTTTCAGGCGCTAAAAGTATCGTTTACTCAGCAATAAACTCTATTAGACAATTCATTTTGCGATGTTTATTCAAGGCTAAATTCTCAGTGCAACAAATCAAACGCATTTTTAGGTGAACGATTGACTAGTAAATCCAACGACTGTCACGCATATGCGAGAATTCCTATTGGGTGAATTAGGAGGGAGAAATTTATTCTAACGTTTAAATGAAATTCTTCGACAATTCTGCGATCGCTTTACGGCAGCAATGCGGATTTGATTAGAAAGAACCATTCAACTTGAAGTCAAACTACGTGAGCCGCAATAAAATATTTATAGGTGGCGATGAATAGTTAACCCGGATAGCGTGGTATGGCTGAACTGGATGAGAGGTTGAGCAATTTCGAATGTGGCAGAAACGAATGGAACGAGGATTAACAGGCACGGTGATCATCTCACAATTGGCTAAGGAAGTCGTTAGACGAAGATAAAAGTCCGTTTTAGTAAAATAGGGTGTAAATACATCAAATCTTTTACGTTTTCTCATCATGGCATATTTAATTAAATGAAAATATTAAATGAAAATAGATAACATGTGCTGAGGAATGTGTTAATTCTGCTTCTAAATTGCTTGAGGTACAAATAATAGGAACAATCGCATCTATATGAACCATAAAAGGCTGGAAAGTGACAAGAAGCGCATGTTGCTGATGATGGCTACGGTTACCTATAAGCACATCCTACAGGTAACATTTTTTGACTCAGAGCAAATTTCTGGCTTTAAAACGCTCATATATTGGTAGAGAAGAATCATTGGATGAAAGGGGATGAGAGAGGACGAGAACTCCATCTCCATAAATAAAAACACTATAGAGATGAACTGTTGTGTAAAATGAATTCACATACCAGTCGCGTTGCAAAGAATTTTGCGAACTTAACAAATTGACGATAGGCTTGTGCATTGGCCACTAGCTCGCACATCTCTTCTGAAATTTCTCACCATACGATTGGTATAATAAACGTAAAAGATGGCGACGAATGGTCGAATGCGATGACTAGGGGATCGTGTTACATTGAACCGGAAAAAAACAAAAATAAAACAACAACATTGTTCTGATAGGAGATTTCCACTTGAAAAAGTTGATTCACTAACGAGTGAAACACTCTTTACGAGTGAACTGTCTACATGCAATGATCAATAGTTGTGCTTACAGACAAAACACAGCCGTAATGGGTTAGCTTTTCCTTAAAATTACGGCGTGTTTTGTTGTGAAACGCTGTGGTTTCGCGACGCCACTGAAATTCCTCAAAGAGAAAATTGCTATAGGCTAGGATTGATGTCCTTTTACAGTAATAATCATGCAAACAACGTGGACAACCAAATCACTTCATAAAAACTTTAGTGAAAATACTGTTCATTCAATTGTAAAGCACTGTTTCGAGCGGAAGTCCGAGTATAAGGCTGTTTTTTTATCTCCAAAAATGAAGTCACATTTACGCCACTCCCGTGAAAAGAAGTTTTAGTGAATATTTCCATTGCATCGTAAAAAATACCTAACGCGAGCCAAGCAACGACGAATTAACCTATGATATACCGTTTTACACGAAAAATACCGCAGGCGCTATTTTCTTAAAGCTTCGCGACTTTCATAAAAACGACCCACTCTCAAATCCTAATGTATGCAGGTGTGTTTTCTTGAATTTCACAACACCGTAGGTAGGATGATCACTTCTGCTACAAGCTCACAGTCGAATGAGACGGAGGAGCGGAGTGGTAGTTGGGGGTGGGAGGAGGGGAGGAGGAAGCGGGGAAGGGAGGGAGGGGGTGGGGGAGGAAGGTTCACTCGCGGTGTACAACACCTGAAGTCGTGTACGCATCAAAAAACCTAAAGATCTGTGCGAAATGCGAGCATTGCAACAACGGTTTAGTCTCGAAAAAAAAAACTTGATACCAACTTATCTGTTTAAGAACCAGAGTAAGTTCTGAACTTAATGTTCTATAAAAACCAAACTGTAAATTACGAATAAACCTTTCACCTAAATACAGTTGAAACAATCGCAAATGCAACAGGAAGTGTAAACAATAGTCTGCGTCGGTCGTTTTATACGGTGGCATAGTGCAACGTGCCGTGATGCGAACGCGAGTGTGTTATCACTCGCCGTTTAGCGACGGCTATTTCCTTTAAGAGCATCCAATAAAGCCGACGCTTCAGGTTCTCCGTTGCGGACTGACCTCAACATCCTGCTAAACATTAGCTGACCGCAACATCTGATCTCCCACTCTGAGCCAAATAATGTGCAGTATTCCCAACACCAGCTAGAACATAAACGGCTGGCTACAACCTTATTACCGGCTGGTGGCATGCCGCCTCCTTCCGGCAGGTGAAAGGCGGGAAATTCGAAGCTTAGTTGGCGCATGGATGCTAATTCTGCTTTTCACTTTCAACATGTGTGGTGTGGGGGGTGTGGTTTGCGAGTGAGGTTGTGTATTCTGCACTATTTTTTCGTTTTACCCGTGGATGGGAGTTGCAGAAGCGTACTGAATGAAAAACTTCGTGTATATTTGTGTGTCCTTAAACCTTGTCCATTCCTTAAAATTTGGGAGAAATTGGTGGCTGAGACCATACCTGTGACTGTGGTCAACGCTTAGTTACGCAAACAAACGTAGCTAAGCCAAGTTTGTCAGGCAATTTTAGCTTATTGGTAGATGGAACGAACTATAAGAGGGGGGGGGGGGGGGGGGGAACGGAGGGAAGGTGGGAAGTCTGACCTTGTTGTGATGAAAGCGATAAACAGAAAAGGCGTATAATACGTGTCTCATCTACTGTAGAAAAAGAAAGTAACAACGAGCTTTAAAAAGAGTTACCCTTTATCGATGAACGGTTGGAAAGATTTGCTGGAATATTAAGCTAAGGGGTATATCCTAAAAGCTAAGGGAATATTAAGCTAAGGGATTTTGGTTGTTTTTTTTTTTCAAGACGGGTATCACCAAAGCTGCAAGCGGGAGCTAGCAAGAAAAAATATTGAGCAAAGCTATAGAGCGCCCGTTGTTTCTTACCAAACTATAGAAACTTTTTGCATAGAGATAATGCAAATCAGAAGGTCAACGTTTTCCTAATTCCCCCAAAAAAAGGCTGCATTATCCACATGCAGTTGAAAATCGAGTGTTTTCCATGACAGCATTCAATTGTCATGATAGACTACAAACGTCTACTTTCTCGTTTGAACCGGAAAAGATTTCTATCAGTGAAACCATTTGAACAAAGAATTTGTACGACTAATTTACTTCTCTTATTTCCAGCCGAATGATCGTCATTATTTATCGCTTCAGCCGTTAATATTTTTCCGGTGTGATTTGTAGATTCTTTCTCGTTCACTTTATAATTGTGTCTCATTCTTTCTTTCAGAAGATTTTTTTTTTCTTCATTTCTTTCATTATAATGTGACATTTTGAACGGACTGCTCATACCTTTATTCCCTGGATGTATCGCATCTTATTGATTAGAACGTGGTAGAAAACTTGGATAAGGCAGTTGCTAAAGATGGAATGCGATCCGAATTTTCGGGTCACTAAAGGACGAAATTCGTCGACCATTTCACTAATAGTGGGAGCGAGAATTGATTAGAAATCGAAGATGGCTGTAGAAGAGATTAGTTGAATTGCTCTCCTTTTTGGGAGGTACTAGCTAGAGGGTTTGAGCATGTACGATCAATAGATCAAGCATTTAAATTTGCCGTTATTTTCATTTACGACACACTGTTCCGCACATGAGGTGTTTTGGCTATTCCAGTGTGTCTGTAGTTGTTATATATCTCCGATTGGTTTCATGGTTTCATCCATCGTAGCAAACAATATCTCCAATGTGGTCTATGCTCTGTGACCTGTGGAATGTCGGCCGATGGGCCTTGTAACTTGTAAAAGCATGAAATAGTTGCACAAGCGAACACATCTTCTCTTCGCATTTTCCTGCAAATCCTCTTCAGAGGCCATTCTCGATTGTTTCTTACGCATATGGCCAGCTTTACCTATACGATGATGTCCTATGTTATTTTCTTGTTTTTCCATCTGTTTGTGTAGTCTGAGGCCCTATGCAGCGTAGTTTTCTTCTGCCTATGATTATCAGTTTTTTCTTTCTCGCTAATGGGTATATTTATTTGCTTTCTCAAAGGCATACTCGTCCCACCGCTGTTTTCTACTTTATCTATCAATACAGATCTGCATTGTTTTTTGTGATTCCTTCATATCGTTGACGAGGTCCCTTATGCTCGAATTCAATGCGCCTTCAATTCTCTTTTCCGACGGGTCGCTTCGACTATGAATGCTATCCTTTTTATTGTAGTCGTTCATGGTTTTGACGCATTTTATGCGGTACTTTATTGTTGAGTTTCATGTTTCTTTAGGCACACGATTCAAACATTAATCTTAGTTTTTGATTTCTGCTTGAATGACCCATTTGTGGTTTCCGCCACCCGAATGGTCCTTTTTTTGGTACTGGCGACAGTTATCTATTGTTTTGGCGCCCTTATGAAAGATGAATACTCATTAAGAGTAGCTTATACGTCATTGGTAGCCTTGTGATAAGCATATATGAATAACGCTTCAACTGGTCAACTACCTCTTTTCCTTTCACTCGTTATATGGTCTCCTTATATTCAACGCTGGACTGTCTTGTTGTTTTCATACCGCCATCACCTAGTGTGATGAGCAAGTACGTATCTCGTTTTGTTTTAATAAAGGGTTCATTATTATCATCTTCGTCATCACCTTGAGTGCCAGTGTCGTCTATGTCAGGTACGAATTGAAGCAAGATCTCGAAGAGTCTTAAGTTCTGAAATCACCATTTTTGTATAGAACACGCCGAAATGTTGTGGTTTTGAGCCGCCTGAGGGGATGGATGCGCTTAAAACTTCAGTAATGGTTCTACTGGGTGAAGGAGGAGGGGGGGGGGGTGAGGGGTTTTGTTGTTCTTGAAAATGATGCATATTTAGCGTTTCGGTGGATTGGAAGATGTGCTGGGCCTGCAGCGAAGAACTTGCAAATTAAAAAAACTTGACTATTTATGAAAGCTAACGGGCCAAGTCCATCTTGCTATAAGATTCGATTCGATTGAGATGATATTGGAAGGGTGCATGCTTCTCTATAGGTGCGTGCCCGAGCGGAGATTGCACACGTAGGTTCCATCCCGAAGTATTCCGGTTTATGAGCTCACTCCAACGACCAGGTGGTTGCTCGAACAAATGTGCTACCTTCTCGGATGCTCTTCAAACAGTAAAAATTCAAGGGTTATGCGACCCGGAATGATACATTTGAACTGTTCAGTGAACGTTCAGCGGCCAGTATCAATGCAAATGAATTAAAACATGTGGCTTGATGACTTTCCGTCTTTTTAATGGGTGTTCGATAAATCGTAGATCAGCTGCTTTTGGCTACAGTAGAGAATTGATGCGGGATAGAGCAAACTCTCTACAAATGCTTTGAGCAAGGGTCGGTGCCTACAAAAGCATAGCGTGTTTAATTACAGGATATCGGTGTGCTTCTAGGTTTTCAGGTGATGTGTTGTCTTTGCGAGGATCAGCTGAGACCGTAGCGGCGCGCAGTCGGATCGCGATGTGGCTCGGGCTTGCGGAGTGCCCTGTGCTTGTTGGTCGGAGGTGACACTATTCGTGCCAAGGCTCTATCAAAGCGGCGTCCTCCCTGCCGTTGTGTTTTCCCTCTGCCTTACTGTTGTTGATTTTTTAAAGCCTTAATAAAAATTTCAGCCTTTTATATCATAGCCGATTACACAGCATATTGTCGAGCCTCGAACGAAAAGGAGTTTGCGAATCGTTCAGAGAGAAATTAAGAGTAGAGGGCTAGAACAGGGAGCCTACACCCTCTCTCTCCTGAATCATTTAGCGAAAGCGCAGATGAGGACGCAGATTCCGCTCACAGCACGCCAAGATTTGGAGTCCTGTTGACATCTCGTGGGCACCTCGAATCTATATTGCTTTAAGCACCAGGTCTTTGAATGACCGGCTTCATGTGTTCTTGTGTGTCGTGGATCCCTGAGCGCCGTGATTTATTGAATCACGTCGACGTGGCTTGGAGTCAAGGGACCATTCCGAAAACTCCATAGCTCACCAACTACCCTTCCCTTCGATGCATTTCTGGTCGCTCTGAAGTAGCTGACCAAATTACAATTGGGAAACATCGGAAAATTCTCGACATAGCAATGTGCCGTACGGGAAGTGGGAAATCAAGCTGAAAACACTACATTACGACTAGGATAAACGTTCATTTTTTGTGATTTAAAATATTCAAATCGTAGTCGGAAAGTTTTCAACAATTCAAGTCCGGCTCCTTCATGGTGGACCTCTGTCATAAGACAACACTTTATAGTGGCTGTAGGAGCATAGAAATGCACTTAGCGGAAGTTTTCCGTTATACGATTTTAATAAACCATTACATCCGAAAGAATTGACGAAGCAGGCAATCTCTACCTACTGCTTCCTAACCTTAATGAGTAGAGATTGGTAATGTTTGGCTTTATAGCGCTCAACAGCCTACGTTCCCTCACTTCGTCGTGCAAATTTCTTTTGGCTATGGAATGTAGACTGGATTGAAATATTATTATTGCTATCAAAAAAGCAAGGAAAAACGTGGGCGATTCCTGGAGCTATTACTAAAATGAGCTGCGGCTATCAAAGCTTCTCACATCAAAGGCTGGTAAGGAGGTGTGTGTTCCAATATGGTATTATACCACAGTCATCAAAATTTTCTTTGGCGAGCTTTTCATCAACATCCGCTAACGAATTCGTGCATCGAGCAGCTCTTTAATAAGCATATGGTACCTTTCTATTGAACCGTTCAGTTATGAGAAGCAAGAATGGCAGTTAAAAAGGAGTTAACTTTGAACGTGTGGAAGCTAACATTCCTCTCGCCTACTTCAAAATTCAGTTGTGACTTTCGACGCTTAAGAAATATAACTGCCATTGATCTATTACAGATAATATTAATCGCCGATTATCATTTATTTTTTTAAAAAAATATTCTATGCATTGTATATTCTACTTTATGCAGGAACAAATTGCAGAAAATAAAAATTTTTGATAACTTTTACTCTTTTATGTTAGATAATTTCATGATTGTAGAGGATAAATGTAATAGTATTTATTTGTATTTTCTGAGTTCATGCATGACCTTTTCTCACCTTTTTTTTCCCTCTATTTCTGGATTAGATAGCTCGTCTGCGAATCACAAAAGCCCACAAAATATTTTCAACATATTCATAGAGAAAGACCACGTATAAATAGACCTAAGGAGTTCAAACCATGTTATTCAAGCGTCAAAACCTATACGATAGATCTATTGATTAAGGCGATTAGTGACGTGACCTCCTCGATCGCAAATATGTGTATCAAAATTCGTTACCATAATATTGATGGATCATCTACTGAAATTACCGTATTATCGAATAGACATACGGTAGTGTAAATATTTCTAAACCTCACCGTTATGCCAATATGCGAATTTAAAAGCATAACGATTTGCTAATATGCTTTTGCTAAATAAATTCTACGAAGAAATTTAGAAATTCTAGAAATAAGAAATTATGTTAGACGCATCGAATGCAGCAATTTTATATGATATTCATATTTGCGCTATTTGCTTTTTTGTCGATGTCTGCGTTCTATTCATTGAAGTAGTCAATTTCATTTCCGATTCGGCGTATTCTTATAGCTTTATATTTGAAAAGCGTTTTAAGAGAAATGTGCATAATATTTTTTTTTTTTTTTACTTACTAAGCATATATGAACATATGCTTTCACATAAGCGTAATTGAGTATTGGCCAAAATTTAGCCGCATTGCGCGAAATGTTTGTTCAACTATAGGCAATAATAGTGTGGAATCTATATTGAAATGATATCGATACATTAAAAATTACTGCATTAAATTCTCATTTATTATGTTAAATGATTTTTAACGGTAATCGTAGTGATTTTATCAGCTGATAGTCGTAGTTGAATTGCACGTTGTGATCTCATGTTAATCACATCAAGTATCGTTTCGTGCTTAAAAAATAAAGAAATCACAGAATACATAACGATAATGATTGCATTGAATGCGCTCTTGCCCAATGTAGCTTCAATGTTGTGCGTATATGACGAGACTTTTAAGAAGTGTTGAACGCGCTGATGGAACATTGTTTAATCTAAAGAAGGACGCTATTATTTCGTATGAAACATTTTAGAGCACTCGAAAAACGCTGTTTACTGATACAATAACGAAAAAAAAAGTTGAATTACTCATTGTGAAGCTTATTTGCTTACTTGATCTCATTCAATTCGTTTTTATTAATGCATAGAGAAATTCCAAAACTTTTTTCTAATTTTTTCTTGTTGAATTTCACCTTATAACTCTTATTTAATCCCGAATGGCTATTGAATGAAATCCAAAGTCTTAAATTTTTGAGCAAATATTTAATTAATAGAAAAGATTTTTTCTTTTGTGAAGCAACTTTGCAGTAGAATTACTCACGTGGTAGTCAGTTTTTTGGATATATGCCAAGTACAATATTTTTAGCGAATTTGAATTCCTTCATATTCATTGACTTTTTCTTTCATGTTTTTTCTTCATTCGCTTATGTAGCCTAGTTCGTTGAGTGCAGATCGTTTTCTGCTTGCAATGAAAACCATGATGGAATGGATTGCATTCAATGGAATTGCTATACAATAAAATCCAACAAATTAGAATCGATCACTAGTTTACCATATCTCATGAAAAAAAAAAGATTGAATCGTATAATTGGGCTTGCTGCATAGGTTGGATGATTATTAGGCATTTTCTTGATTTGAAATCAGCTAATCCTATGTGCTAGTTAGGTTTATTTTTCGTATGAACGCTGTTACATTCGCTTATTTGCAGCATAATCACAGTTCGGTTAATTGAGCATCTCGAAACATGCAAATTATCTCCGTTGTCCGTTTTTCGTATCTCGAAGCAAAACGACAAAATTGCAACGTTGCTTTTGTTTAGAACGAACGATCGTGACAAACTTTTTTGGCAGCATGGAAGAGCTTATTAGATAAATAAAGAAATAGAAATGAAGTAGACATTAACCTGTGGTGATCTCTTTTCTACTCGAAGAAATCTAACGCTCTTTGGAATAATGTTCAACAACAAGAATAAAGAGGAGCTCTTAGATATCATCTAGAGAAGCGTTCGTAAAAGTAGCTTATTCGAATAAAAAACTCTATTAATCATTTTCTTGTTAGCGAAGAAAAGTCCGACTTCTCACCGTAAAAAGTGAATATGCTGTAACATTTACTGGATTCGGTATGATTACTGGATTCGATATAACTTGTACAATACAACTCTTGCCTCTCTATTAGCAGTCAATCCAATGAGCCGATTTGCTATCAATAGTTCTATGATGCAAATGTTATGAAATTTATATTCAGTATGTCTAAGGTACACATCAAATTTTAGCTAGTGATAGCAGCCGCTTTATGCCAATCCTGTCATATTGATATATTCTGAACTTTGTCACCATTAGCTGAGTACCATTTATGAGGTGTTTGAGGAATCGGTCTTTTTGTACATCGTAGCACAACGTCAGAGAGGAATTAATAAAGATGTTGTGATGTGCTTTATAGAATGGCAAAAAAAACTAAATAGGTGCTTTAATTTCTCATTTATATAGGAGTTAATAAAGGCAAAAAAATAGTCTGTCGAAGCACTTCAAGATGATGGTATAAAGCTATATAAGATTCGTCTTTTTTTTGCACAATATGAATGCCATCGTCGCATTAGTCGTGAACAAACTAAGTGGAACAGCAATTCTGGAAGAGCAAACGAAAATGATAAATTCCAGGCTCAGTCTCGTTATCATATAATTTTTGACTATTAGAAATGCAGCTTTTTGCGCTTTGCAGAATGCGCCAGTGGAATTGTTGATGAATACATATTTGTATGGGTTGAGTCGTGTTTCCGTTAATATGCACTAAACATGAGAATAGCGTACGTATTGCTCTGAACTTCATATGCTGTTTCACTGCCGAAACACTTTCGTTAAACCAAAAATGACGCTTCAATCTATATGACGCGCTAATGTTCATCTCATTATATGAGAACCACTAAACAATTATGAATAGAGATTAGAAAATGTCAAATTTCCCTCGAGAGAAGGAAACGGTGAGGAATTTTGAAATGAATTCTCTAAAATAAAAATCATCAACGCAAAAGCATCTATCTCTGAAGTGAATCTTCAACTAACTTATCCTCAAGGTTGCTACCACTTCCGGTTGTTTTTTTTCTTTCCGCTCGATTCGCTTACATTTGAATATTCTCGCAATAGAAGAAGAAAAATCATGCGGCGATTTTCTTGAAAACTGCTGCAAGTATTTTTTCTTCAAGTGCATAAATTAGTTGTTTTTTTTCTATGTATGAATGTAGAACGAACTCATGAATTGATGAAACGTATGTCACAAAGAAGGTACAATATGTGCACTAATATTTGGATATTCTTAAATATTGAGCAGAATTCGTTTACGCATTTAAAGGAACAGTGTAATTTTTGCCGTGTTCGATCAAATAGGCACAAGCTTTCTCTACAGTTGTATTTTTTGAGGCGGAAAACCCCCCAAAGATTGCACTTTCATCAAAATGCTAATCGACAAATCTTTATGCTTCCCTAAAGGTGTTGGCGCTACGTGAGATAAACTCAATAAACGTTATCAAGCTTTTCACACAAATTTCGGATGTTTCATACCACCTGTTAAAGTACACGCTGTTGGGTGCTAACATTGTACGAAACCATCGAACATCACCTCTAAGTTTTGAAAATTGGCCGCAATTATGCGAAACCAACCACTAAATGTCTAGGAATATTTCGCTAGAAGTTATCGATGTTGCATTTCCCCTCCTGGCACGAATATCTCATTCTATAAATCCACTCTACTGCAAGACATCTCGCCATACAATAGTTTTTGCAATCTACATGTAATTTATCTAAGTGCCACATGACGTAAACATGGCACGATGCAGATACCTTGCCACCTAGGTGGCAAATGCCGACTGATTCTTGAACTACCAGTGGTGCGATCGCACAGTATTAATGCAATTTTGGAGGGACGACGATGCATCTATTAATACACCCGAAGGGACTAGTGAGCGTCGCCCTTAGCCACATCTTTCGATTGGATGATTGGATGCCTGTCTTTTGTCTTTCTCTGTTGCTGCTTTTCCCTCATTTGCTTCTTGACGTTCTACTGTGCTTATAGCATTCTTTTTTTTTTGCATTTGATATTAAACCAAATGAAAACCACATTGAAATTCCATCCGACAGAAGTGTGCGGAAGTTAGCTTTCGTTCTTTATGCCACACCTAGAATATAATTCGACGTCCCCAGTTTCTGGACGGGGCTCTCGATGAGAATCCCGTCAAAAAGCAATTCCCCACCTTCCCCTATCTTTTTTGATGGGATTCCCGCTCCGACAAATCGCTCTCCGACAAGGTCCTTCTCCTGGCCGAAAATCCGCCTTCACATCAAACTGTTAGTCAATACACTCTCATAGTGCGGTGAATTTTATGCACTCTTCGTAGCTAGTTTCAATAAGTGAGCTAGAAAAACTCTTGCGTGCAAGAGTTCATCAGTTCGCCTATGCCACACTAAAATTTTCGCTTCCTGGCTCCTCCCTCCTTCAGGATGAGTTGCACATAAAGCTGCAAGTATAGCGCTTTCCAGTAGGTAAATAAAAGTTTAGGATGTAATCATTCGTAATCAGTGCGATATTTCAATCAACTTCAAAAGAAACTGGAAATTTGATTACAATAAAAGTGGCGCTAAGAGTGGCACTTCTTTGCTTCATTTGTGATGTTCGTGACAGCTGATCAGCTCAATAGATGAAAACATTTGCATATCCATCTTCGCGCATCTGCTAAATCAGCTCTCCAAAACCTAAAATTGAGAAAGAAAAAATTAGTTAAGAGCGCTTACGCTGATAGAGTTGAAGTTTGACAAGAGACAACGAAACGGTGTACGCTTCTCAATAAGAGTCGGTCGATGCGACAACCCATACCCTTAGTGCCTATAGACACCGCGTGGGGGGGGGGGGGGAGGGGGAGGGGGGTCCAATTTAATCTAAGCTGTTCAACTAATCGCTTAAAATCGTCATTAATATTGATTGCTTCAAGCGTTTTTTTTTTGTTGCTTGTGCTTATTCGCTTTTACTTTTCTTAATTACGTTTGTGAAATTACTATCGGCCCAACTAGTATGTCGGTATATTTCTCTATTGTAAAAATTATTCGTGGAGAGAAAGCTCTCTTTAGCGGAAGCGGAAGAGCCGAATCAAGTACGGTGCAAGAGAGTCGACCTGTTTTTCCGTTGCATAAGAAGCGTTATTAAGTTGTAACATTTTTGTCATTCATTTTGTGGCTCTTAATCTTAGGCCACCAATTTGCCATCATGAAACAAAATTTTCGTAAGCAGTATTTAAATTATGTGACTTAGCTAGTGCAGATTACGCATAGATTCGCCAGACTTCATCATCGTGATTTTCTGGATCAAAGTGAAGCACAAGTGATATGATGAGCTTGATCGCGTAAAATTTTTTTTTTTTTTTTTTGGAGCCACGATGAGAGGAGTTGGGGAGTGGGGAGGGGGACACGAAGCATATGCTGCAACCACTTATGGGCTTGATTTTTAAAAATTTTTATTTCCTAGATCACATTAACAAACCCAAACCCCCTACGGATATGGAATTGGATTCTCCCATGAGGTCACTGCACATTTACTAGCAAATCCTATTCTTTAGTAAAATTTTAGTGACTTTATTAAGTCGTCTTTGTTTCGTTCCAAAATCCAAGCTATTTTGAACTTTTTTCACCAACGTTCTCCGCTCACATTCGAAGATCATGGCCAGAACAACCAGGTCGCCCCTCGAGAATTGTATCCCCGAACTGGATAATACTTCGTGCTAGGTTTGTTGTCCCTTCAACTCTTTGGCCACCGCATTCATCTCCTTGCAGCCACTAAGACTGATTCTCATTGCTCATAACGTCCATCTACAAAAACAGTGATGATAAAAATCGTATTCTGAAGCCGCTTGAAGCGTCGGATTTCTCCGACAGAAAAATTATCGGTTAGTGCGAAGATATGATATTAACGTATTGTCTAGCGCATCGATGCGCGATTAATCCCACTTAGCTACTCTCGTTGCTGAGTATTCACAGCTTATAGGTGCTATTCATTGAAGTTAGACTCGTATAAGTTTCCAATTAAATGTGAGGAGGAAATGTGAGATGGCGATGCGAATACTATAGAACGCATCTTTAAAAAAAAATGAAATTTTCAAAGAGTTCATAATGGGGAAAATATCTTCATTGTTAAATTACCAATATAGATTATTCGTTCGCATAATGAATTCATCAGTTCGAGTGGAAAATATTCTCGGAATAGAAATATATATATGTTTTGCACAGGCCAGAATAACCGAACAAAAAAAAAACGCCTTTCAGAGCTATAAAGTTACAGGTATTCAAAAAATCGAGAAAGATAGCTGCAATATTATTTGAACATAGGCGCTCTGATAGAGAAATTCTAGCGATAGAATCACTTACCCGAAATTAAGCGTCTTTACCTTTGATGTCTGCTAGTGTACGAGCTTAAGCATCTATTAACTCATTGCTAATTGCTTGATGAATGCGTATCTTTCAAAATAAACGACCAATGATTCATGGAAATGCAAAGAAATGTAAGAGTGCCTCATTTTCTCATGCAGGCTTAGGATTGTTCATTTCCACGATGTACATTATGAGAGTTGCCTTACAAGGTGTTCCTTTATATGAGGATTCCTAAGCAGCGATTCTCTTCGGCTCGCATCAATTTGCGCTTTTTTCTTATTCAGCCGATCTCATGCAGTGGAGAATTCGTCAATGGAAATTCTTCATTATTGCCCTCTTGACAAAATTTTCGTGCGTACTCGAAAAATTGTCTCTAGTTTGCAGTGACATTTATTTGCAAAGTTCAAAATGAAGATAGAAAAAATATCTGCATGGAATGAGCTTGACCCACAAAAGTTATCGACGAAATGGGAAAGGGAGGAAGTAGACAGAGAGAGAGAGAGAGAGAGGGGAGGAAAGAGAGGTGATACAGCGGTCGAACAAGCAGTTGTTTAAGACAAGCAACTGCTTCGATGGTTTCTACAGCATAGGCCAATTTTAAGGGTGCTCATAAATAAAAGCTCATCGGATATTTGCACGACCTAATTAAGCCGGTAAAACTCTTTCAACTCGACAAATTTCCAGCTTTACGGGCATAAAAATTCCATATAATGGATTAACTAACAAGCGATCATATAGCTTCCAAATTACATCATAAAAAGACTTATTTTTCGAGCATTTCGACAGAGTTATACGTCTATTGGATGTCAGCGATGATTATTGTTTGCCAACCTGTAGGTTACTTCCTGGCGGGCGTCTACTTCACCTGCTCTCTTTAAGCGATTTATGTAATATCCACTTGACGAATTTAGTTGAATATTTGTAATATTACATAACATGTTGTTCAAGAACTAATGTTCATTACCACTAAATGGTCTATCCAACCAGTTACAAGTATACTAATTTCTTATAAAATGGTGTGTGGCATCTTTTTGGGTTTCTTTGAGAAAACACTCTTCTTGAAATGGCTTTTTTTTCAAATTTAAGAACAAGCGAATCATGTGTAGATAAAAGTTTGAATGAAATTAGTGCATCTGATTTCTATTGTATGTTGAATTATGCAATACTTAATAGATGCTTGAATTTCTAAAATCTTCACTACACGAGGATGGAACAAGAATATGAATAGAATAAAAGGATGTTTTCATAGAATTGTGCTCTCTGCAACGAAGAGTATCTATTTTTTATAACTTTAGAAAGCGGCTAAGGAATTAGCATATGTGCCGTATGAAAAGAAAAAAAAAATCGCTTCGAGAAAAATGTTTCAGTTGAGGCAAAAATTTCCCAATGAATAATGTGTCATTTTTAGTGGATCATTTGTGTTTCCGCAATTTTTCAATATTTATGTGATTTCTTCCTCAAATAGTCGAAAGTGAGAGGTGAGAAATTTTATTTTTCAGCACGGCTATCACATTGCACTTCTTGCAAACTCGTAAGCTAAATGCATGAGGAGAGGCCTTCCTAAACAAGTGACGATTCACTCGCAGAATTTCAAGCCAAGAAATTCTAATAGCCATATTTGCAATGTTAACGTGTTCTACATTGTATGCTTGCTATAGGTGTTTTTTAAATTTTGCGTCATTCAGAGCTCACGCTTTTCATCGTTACATGCTATCAGGTAGTCCATAATTATTCGGCTAATTCAGCTTCCATTCGGCTGCACAATATTATTGTTCTTCATATTCCACGAGATAAAATATAAATCTATTTTTGAGGCTTTATTATGCGTTTATCGAAAACAGTATTTCAAATATTTGTTCCATAAAACATGATGCGTTAAACGTATACGCAATCGCAGTTCTATAAATAAGCACTTGCATAAATTGTGGATAAAACAACACGTGACGATATTGTTTTGTGATATGTGAAGTGCTAGAATGGTTGCATAAAACGAAACCTATGGTTCGATGCTGTGATGCGCGAATAATCCGTCTCATTCAACCGTCAACCTATATCTCGATGCAACTTTATCCACTGATTACATCCTCATCTCTCAGATGCACTTTGATGTCATCTCACATTTTCCACTTGAAATTGCTTTTTAATATAATATGTTTCAGAGTTGCATTTCATTCCACTTCGGAAAGAGCCTTGTAAGCATAAGTATCCCAATTTGTGCTGAGAGGAATTCCACATTTCTTTTAAACTTTTGTGGAGTTCTTCGTTCTCGAACTTCCTCGAAAACATCGAAATTTGTCCTAAGTGGATTAGTCATGAAACGAGCTGTTGATTGACCACATAAATGAGACGTGTATAAATTGGAAATCTATTGGCAAAGAATATTTTCGTATGATCTATGAAATGTGCGGTCGAATGATGCCGCCATTTAGATTTTTTGTTCCAATGAACATGCGGCTCCGTACTTTTTTTTTTTTTGTAAATCTGGTAATTCAGCATCTATATATGTCATACACGTTTTAGAAAATCTCTGTGATCTTCATATAATAAAAATGCTTTTGAGAGTGAATTGGTGCCTATTTTTCCAGCTATTTTAGTTGGACTCATTGTGTGATGATTGCAGGGCAAAGTGAGGAGGGAAAATAATTTCATCGCGTACGAGCATCGGATATCACAAGCAAAACTCTTGATGTTTGAAGTTGTTGACCTATGTTAAGTGGATATAACGTATTCATGTGGATTTAGTGATATTCACGACTTCTTTAGAACGTTTCCGCTAAGCGTTCTTTTTATTTACATTCACATTAAAAATTGGTAGATGAACCATCATAAAATCTAAAATATAAGCGAGAGGAGCCAACAACCACATCGCTATTGTTGTTGCAAATTGCAAGATAACTACTATATGCAGCTTAGGCGTATTGAATGCCATTAGTATTTTATGACATCAAACGATAAAATCGTCTTTTTTATCGACATATTGAAATGAGATGGAGTTGCGCAAATGAGTTGCACTTATTCAACAGGAACTGAGAATAGATAGGGAAGAAGCGAGCAGTAAATGCTTCATTTTCGTGCCTTATTGCTTAGGAAGCAACAGCCATTAACGTGGAATTCAGGACTCTTTGTCTTTTTTTGCGCTTCAAAACGTTTTGCTTCGAATTGATGTTTCTTCTCGTGCTCAATTTCCTTGAAAAATTAGAACCGAAAGAGTATTTGCACTATACAAGAAGACCTCGTTCAAACGCTTTTTTTTCCTCACTATTTCCAAGTTGAATGTGATAGCTCATTAGAATCATTGCAGCGAGTTTAATGCATTATGAACGTGTTGCGCCAAGAAGTTTGGCCCACTTGCATTGGGTTCGAAGCGCAAACGACCCTCGACGACTTTTGAACTAAGCCATTAGCAAGTCTGACTAAAGATGCATTTCATTGGCAGGTGAGGGGGAAGGGAGGGTTCACGAAGAGGGAGGACGAAGACAGAACGAGGAAGAGGAAGCTTGGTGGGTTCTAGGAGCTTGTTCGGCTAGTTTTAGTCTCTTGGTCTTCTGCCCCACTAGTATACAATTGTGTGCTGAGAGCGCAGCGCTTCCTCAACTTCACGATAGTGCTTCTCCTTCTTTCCTAAGCGAAATTAGTAGTGGCTAGAAAAAAATGACTACAATGCCTTTTACGGGACCCGAGGGTTTGTCGCTTTTTCAAATGCTGCTGCGCCCAACAAAAAAAGCGACGTATTCAAAATGTCGTGCATTCAATGTCGCTAAGTTCATGGGGTGCTGTTGAATGTTGGTGCGTCACTACTTCTTATCAAACTAACATGGTTCATTTGATTTGCTTGATTAAGGGGATGGAAATGGGTTCACACCAATGATGCAAATGTGCTATTAGACGATATAGGTAATAAATGAATTGCTATGCGTTGTCTCGTTAAGTGCATTTTAAATGAGCGCAAACATTTCGACAAGAAATGGAGATTTATTGGGAACTTGGCGAAATACGACGTTGAAAGCCCATTGTGATATGAAACCTTTGCAAAATATTAAACCTAAATAGGTAATACTTCAAGTGAATCGATGCCTACTAGATTATGATCCAGGTGATCATATGGCCCTTTAAATTACTGAAGTGTAACATAAAGAAGAGCTTTCCCTCCTCTTCCTCTCATCCTCCCCTCACATTCATCCCCAATTCGGTCCCCAGTAGAAGGCTGCATTGAGAACAGATGGTCCATTGTGAAAAACTTGCGTCTTTCATATATAAAAATGTGAGAGAATTGCTCTATCCAAGATTTGAGAAGTCCCCTCATTGAGGTTGGTGCAATAAACAAGTCTGCTTGATTGCGGCTTAATGTTTTTTTTTTTTAAAGATTTTATGATAAGCGTCTCATTTGTGTTCGTTGATGTTGCAGTGTCAGTTTCAGGAAGCCAACAGGTCAACGTCGGTGTTTTAAAATAGACACACCATTGCCACTATTTGTGCAACCATTTGTATTTAAAATCAGTTCCCTATTATCAACTATGAGGTGGTTATTCATTATCAGCGGCAACTTTACTAGATTTTTTTGAATAGGTGATTATTCTTGATTCGTTGTACAGATGGCCCTTCTCGAGAGGGTTAGAGACAATAAGCGATGCCTATCCTCTCTATGGAGAGGCTCTCTTGAATGGATTGTCCACTTGTTAAAAGAGCACATTCACCATCAAGTCAGCAAATTGCTCAATTGTCCCCACAAGTTCCTGCTAGGCTCTGAAACATTTTGCCAACCTATGACTGTGCTGAACTGAACCTTTCTGAATCGGCCTTACTGACAGTCTATTCTCACTGTAAATTTAAATAGGTAGCAGAGATTATCACAAAGCTTGTTAGAAGTAGAAACAGGTCTATAGTAAGTTCGTGACTTATCAGACACAAAAAGTTCTGGCAACCTCGAGCAACTCACTAGTAGTTCGGAGTAAGAAATTCATTCATTTTCGTTTATTACCTCATTAATATACTGCATAGCAACTTTATCAATAGATTAGGCAATCGTTCATCTACCCGTTCAAAATTTCCCACGTCATCACCTTCATGACGCGTTATAGACTTATCGATCCAAAACATTTTCAACCATTAAGGAAGTTGAGAACCAATGGTCTGGCACTTTTTAGTGCATAGAGAAAAACCCGATGGCAGTAGACACTCTTTCCCGCAAATGAGAAGAAAAAGCACTCTCATGAGTAGAATGTCAGCCATCAAAAATATCATCTACATTATAGGTGTGGGAAATTACGGGTCCACTTTTCGAGATGTATTGAATATTAGATGAGTTGAATCTTTCATTTAATAGAACGTCACAATTTATCTATTCGTATATGATGACAATTTCATCGAATAGAACACTCTCGTCTTGACCGATTAAATTGTATGCCACTCATGACTATAGCAACTTCCACTCTGACATGCTTAATCAAAACTTGCATGCTGATCGGCTCATCATGTCCGTCGTGGCGCATTTGTTAGTTTCATTTTACTCCAAAGGAGTTCTGAAATTAATTTCTATGCTATTTCCTCCTGAATTGTGAGCTTCTTTTTGTCTTTGTGGTGATCAAAATGGGAAGCGGCGAAAAATATTAGGGTAAACTTTCGAAATGATTCAGATTCGTTAGGTGGAAATATAAGAATGAGGCTTTTGAAGCAATAGCAGCACATTATTGCCAAGAAGAATCGTATTGCGCACCTTGCCAACGATGTCGAGAAGTGGCCAAAGTGAAATGTTTGCCACTGATGAGGCGTGATGTTCTAGATCATTTATTTTTAGGCTGTAATCTTCTAATAACTTTTTTGCGGAAATGAGATCAGATATTTATGCGCACTTAACTAGGATGTCGTCTCGTAAAACGACAATTTGTCCAGATTGTCTGAGCATTTAGAGTCTATTGGAAATGTGGTTCGCATTGCAATTGAACAATCGAATAAACATTTACGCATTTACCCATTCCGATAATGCACAACTTGAGACGAAGAGGAGAACGCCGATCGCAACCGATCGACATCAGAATCAAACAACTGCCGGCGATCTTTTAAGCCTAAATTACTCCACGGGGAGACAGACACTTCTCTAGTTGTTGTCAAAAACTGACTTTTTACTTCACTAAGTATCGCTCTTTTTTCGTTGACGTTCCCTCCCCCATAAAAGTGGACACTAAAAAATTATTC
Source organism: Ascaris suum (assembly GCA_013433145.1). Lineage (NCBI taxonomy): Eukaryota > Metazoa > Nematoda > Chromadorea > Rhabditida > Ascarididae > Ascaris > Ascaris suum. The sequence goes on from CM024189.1 coordinate 1,090,927, forward strand.
GCATGTCGCAGTAATATGAGCAGCGGCGGGTGAGAGGTAACCTAGCATCCGTCGATTGCTTCCAATTCGGGTGCATTACGCATTGGAGGCATAACTTTAGTTGGGTGTTGTATGTTACCTTGAAAGTTTTCTCTTAAAAATAGACTTGCTGGAGAGAGGAGAGAAGAATTGAGTTTGTTATGAGACAGCTTTCTTCTTGTGCCTATAGAAGAAATCCCAACGAAGCGCTAAAACGCCGAATATCTTTTTTTTTGTACTAATGGTAATCTTCTCTTTCTCGTTGAGTATTATGCTTTAAAACATTGGGGTGAAAAATATAACATTTATATAGTTTTTGAATGTAAATATACGATAGTTGTCGATTATCTCAAGAAATTAGTTTGATAGATGAATGTACTGTTGCAAACGAGGAGACGAGATGAAGAGGGATGGACGAGGTGAGATAAAAACTGGAGTGGGTCAAGAAAAAAGGGAGAGAAGAAGGGAGAACGATACGAGAAGTTAAAACCTTAAAATTAGGAATTTACCAATTTCTGCTTTCCCTTTCCCATGGGTTAATCTTTCTTTTTTTTTAAAAAAGTTTTTATTAAATCTTAGCAATAAAAATTGGATGCATACTACTAAAGTATAATCAATTTCTTAGTGAATGCGAAACCGATGCTCGCACAATTATTTCTTTCGTGCTAATCTTAGCCGATGCCTTATGAAAAAATAATTCGAATTGCGTTAAGTTTCAATCAGTTTATTCATTCACTCATAATGTGCCCTATTTTTCAGTGAGAATGGACAATTTAGATGCTGAAGTTGTTCTCGACGATCTCTATGAGCTTTCCGTTTATGAACTGGTAAGTTCGTTAAAAGAGTGTTTTATCGTATAAAACTCGAAATTATTAGCGCGCATAAACTATTTAAATTGAAAGTATTATTTGAGCTTTAAAAAAGAGCAATTTTAGAAGCATTTTCTACGACCATAATTTGAAGAGCGAATAATAGAATGATGATAATTCAAAAGAAATTCTAACGATTTGAATGCTTGACCTCACTCGTAAATTGTAAAGCGATTAGCATTTGCGTTGCGATCACTAATCAAATAATATGATAATATATCGTTTTTGAAAATTTTAAAGGGGGGGGGGGAGGGGGGGTGGGTGGAGGGTCGATGTGAATGCTTTTACGAATTTCCCACATAGAACTTATGCGTCACTTAATACTCATCACATCCAGAAAAACCGGTTCACAATAGACGATGCCTTATATCATAGTATATAAATTTATTAGTAAGACTTTAAGGGCTTCTTTGATCATTGTTGATTGAGTTCGACAATCGATCTCAATGAAGTTTGAGGTGAATAGTTCATCTCAACAAATAGTGATCGATGTCATTTGTGCAATATAGTAGAGATAATTGTGATAACTTAACTCTATGAAATGGATTCAATAAAAACCTTCTATTCTTAATGAAACTTCTCCATGCTATACAGTAGCAAATATTGAAACGTATATTACGAGTTCCATGATTGCTGAGAAAAAATTCACTGAAAATTCAGTACATCGGGCGAATGCAAATATTGAGTAGACTATGAGGAATTATGATAGGTGAGTAGGTACGTTATGAGATTAACAGTGCGGAATATTTGTTGGACAATTGGATATGAAAATTTGATTTCACAGCGATCCAGTTGTCATTTGAGGTCTTCATTAGTAATTGAAGAGAGATATTTGTCAAAGAAAATTGCCAAAGAGTCCTACTGATAGTTTTTTTCGAAATTTTTCATTTTCAATTGCAAATTCGGTATTCACTCATCACTTGCAAAAAAAAAAACTCTTGAATTCTTAGTAATACATTTATGCGCTAGGATAGACAACATGCTGTACTAGAAGTAGGTTTTTTTTCTGAGTAGTTACTAGTATCAAGTGAGGTATGCCATAAACGATCATTTTTAATGCAATTTTTAAATTAGAAGCAACTACAAAGTATTAGAGTGAATTCTTCGATCAAAAATAAATTCACAATTTGTACACTTGCAATTATAAGCCAGAATACCTGTGACTAAAAACTGTCGTGAATGTGAAATTCTTTTTACTACAACAATTTTGAGCATATATTTTTGAAAAAGTTAATGATCTTTGTTCGTCAATAATCGAAAACTATATGGCCAACTTCTAATGATTATAACCCTTCACGCTATCAACAATATTATAATTATCACTCAATTTAAAATTGATTCTTCAATTTTTTTGTCGTGATCATGACTTAGGTGTCATTAATATCATATGAAGTGAATAAATCGTTTGTGGCACATCAAGAAATTTCATAAACATTTTCAATGAAAAATATTATATCAGCATAAAGCATTACTGAATGCAACTCTTAGTAATTTCAGATATTCTGGTGCCTAATGTATTCGTTGATAGCATTTTTGGCGGTGGCAGGCAACGCTCTTGTACTTTGGATTACTCTCAATCGATTTGGACACAATTCAATAACAAATCTTTTCATTATTAATCTTGCATTTAGCGATTTAATGACTGGACTCTTTGCTATACCTTTCAAATTTCAAGCTGCACTTTTTCAGGTAATTCGTCCTCAACAGAACATTTCGATCACTTTAGTGACGATGTTTTTCATTCACTATGAAAGTGCAGCATGTAGTTCGATATGTTTGCTCCAAAATAATTTTATGCGGAATTTTATGCGGCTCATTTTTCAATACTTTTACAACTAGTATTTCCTTATTTGTAACGACGATCAACAACGTTAGCGAGAAAGCCAACCAAAGTCATGCTTAGTGATGCTTAACATGTAAAGTTATTTTAAAGCAAAAAATTGACTGAATGAGTTAATTTTTTTTTTTTTTACTCAGGAAAAGCTATATGATCATGCCAATATTCTGTGAATTTCGCTCATTTTGCATCGAAAGCTATTGCAAAGTGAGCAATTACACGTCGATAGCGAAAAAAACTCACATATGCAAAAGTTGTATGGCAAATCGCATAGCAAAAATGCAAGTTTAGAAATTTAAAAAAAAAAAAACTTTTAGTGGAATTAGCGAGAGTGGGAGAAAGAGGAAATGAGAGAGTAGAACATATGCCAAATCTCATTAATGATTAAGTCGACCATATATCTCGTGGCAAATGATAAAGTAATGGAAGTGTTGATAAAATCAGAGAAAGTGGGAATTAATAGTAGATGCTCAGATAAGTTTCGCTTGCACGTCTCCAAAGTTTCTCTTATTCGAATTTCATTTCGCTTGTGATTTTGCTTCAACGGTTGATGCGCCCGTCGTATTTTCAGAAAATGGACAGGTAGCTGAGATGAGATAGACATATGTGTACATTTTATTGCGTTTACATTTATTGAATTATTTCGCATGTATTTCAAAGGTGTTAGAGTTTTAGCGATGGTTTCTTCCGCGTTTCCTTTGTCAATTGGTGCCCTTCACAGAGACCCTTTCGCTGAGCGTTTCGGTGTTCACGTTGACTGCATCGGCGGTTCACGAATTTCGTACTGTATTTTTGCCAAAAAATGGCCAAATGAGTTCCCTCATTTGCAGGTAAATCATTCGTTTCAAGAGTATCTCTTGCTATCAGAGTTTTATATTATTTATGCCGATAACATGCAGCATTATCTATGTTCGTTTTATTCAGCAAACTTATTCTGAAACGAATAAAACACAAATCGTGTTTCTTGGTCGATATTGACGAAGTGAAGTAGAAACTTCCAGTAACAAAATTCAACGCACAATTACCATATCTCTACAAAACATAAAACTATCGTCCACGTTTTCAACTCATACGAATGTCTCCATTTTTAGATTCACAAATGTACTGCGTAGGTTGTATGCATATGCGCGTATGAGAAGAATTAGAAAATGAGCAAAGCTTTAAAAAGAGCCATGGCAAAGCAGACATATATAAACTGGAGTAAATGAGGTTCACAAATCAAAAATCCGATTCAGCTCACAAATTTTCGATGAGATTAGACTTGTGGTAGAATCAAAAGAAGCAAATATGATGTTCGAATAAGTGAGTCAACTTCACGCTTCATACGACTTCATCAATGAGCTGAACATATGAAGGCGACTAGAAAAATGAACATTATGCATGAAAACTATGAAGACGATTTCAGCTTTAGGGATCAACTTCACGCGATAACCTTACGACATTGTGTTGAAATCAAAAAAAAAAAAAAAAACTCTGCAGTCCAAAATATACACATAATTAGGTTTGTTTGGATTGTCGATGAAATAGCGGAAATGCTTTACGATGCCGTTGGCTGACACACGTCACATACTTAATATTCTATTGTGTTGAGCAATAAATTTTTCTTCTATGCCGTTGATTAATTTGAAGCTCATGTGTTTTAATATACAACGATCTCTTGCATTCTTTAATCTTTTTTTTTTCAGAGTGCTTCTCATCGTAATATGGATGATTGCTATTGCAATAAGCTTGCCCCAAGGACTATTCCATGAAGTTTTCCGATATGAAGAGAACGCTAATACTACAATCTATCAAGTTTGTACTTTTGAGATTCGCCTACCATGAATCCTATATATAGGAAAACATATTGCATTATAGCATTCTTGCAAATAATTTCGATGCCCTCGTAAAAAAAATGCGTTATAAATTTTTGAAAAATGAAATATCTTTCTTTTTCATATACTGCAGATGAATTTATATTTTTACTGCAAATGCGCAGTGCACCTAAAATCGTTATTCATTGACAATGGTGCAACTGTTGTGTTGTATATACGATGCTTTATTGCGTTGTTGCTTCGTTTATAGCAGATAGCATTCAAAAAAAAAAAACAAAAACATATATATCCGGCTAATGGCTTGAACTATTATTGATTAAACCATATGTGGCGGGTTAGTCAGCAATAGCGCTAAATCGTTCAATATCATTTGTAGGAAAACATCCGTTGAAGAGCCTCCTTAATTCAAACGTTAAGCTTCAAAGTTGGCGACTCTCTTTACTCAGTAAGATCGTTTCAAAATAATCGTACTCCCCCAAGTTTACATTATTTATTTATTTATTTATTTATTTATTTATTTATTTATTTATTTATTTATTTATTTATTTATTATTTTTTTATTTATTTATTTATTTTTATTTATTTATTTATTTATTTATTTATTTATTTATTTATTTATTTATTTTATTTATTTATTTATTTATTATTTATTTATTTATTTATTTATTTATTATTTATTTATTTATTCAGCAGCTGCTATGAGTGCACTTTTAGGATTCGTGTCACCTTTACTAGATCGTTCAATTTAACAAATGAATATAACTATTATTATCAGCATTTTGTAAACTTTACGATCTTCAAGATTCGCAAATTTCTTTTTCATTCAGCTTCTTGCTGAAAGTGAATGAATGTGACCGCTATTATATGTTCCCTCCCCACTTCCTTAGGTTAGAAAAAAATTTATAGCGGTGTAATATCTTCATTGCATTTTTGACTTTCCTCTCGAATTTCTCACTTTTTTTTTTCTAGAGTTTTCCCATGAAAAATAAATAAAGTTACATTCAAAAATTCAATATGAGCTCTACTCTTTTTTTTTCTTCTTGTCACAGATATCAGCATATCGCACAATGAAATCATTTATCATATCTAATTAGCCATTTTCGACCGATACATCTTTTACAAAAGTTTGGTTTGCCCTTAATAAAATTGATGCCAAATACTTTTCGACTGCAATCTGCAAATATGTGAGTATTTAACAGATGTTTTTTCTTTTATATCCATTTGCAATCTCATATTTATAAGTTTTTTTCGAGTGTTTCATTCATCAATACAACTAGAAACTATTGATTAATACAAACATTACTGATTTTTTTTCTTTGTGGTGTTGTTTTTTTTTTTTTTTTTTTTGGAGTATAGAACTTTTTCAATGCGCTTCATTCAATTCATAATGAAATGCTAGAAAATGCTTAGGCAATTGGTTTGTTCTTTTTTTCTTTTGCTGAGAATAAACATTTGCTCGTTTTTTTTTTTTTTTTTTTTTTTTTTTTGCAGTGTCGACCAATATATGCGGATGACGATTGGTGGAAAGCGTATAATATTTATTTAACGATTATTCACTATTTTGTTCCACTCGTTGTTATTGATTCCGCATATTCAATGATCGCGTTTCGGGTTAATTTTTTTTTTTTGCTTATAATTAAATTTTTCGCTAATTTCCTGTCGTTATCAATTTCTCTTCGTATAGAGGACGTTTTTTTTTCTCATCCAAATTGCGAGAAGTTTTTCAACGAGTTTTTTTTATTGCTTTTTTTTTTGCTTCCCCTCAAATCGATGAAAAGACAATCTAAACAAATGTAATTATCGTTAATGAGTCGAAGCGAATCTGCAAAAAACGAACAATGGTCGACAATAATTGATATAATTTCATTTCGAGGATCTTTTCCAAAGATCTAGAGACCAAAAAGGGAATTATTTGCGTTTGCCGATCAAATATATACGTTGAGGATTTGAGTGCATAAAATGATGATATTTACATGCAAATATTCATTTCAGATTTGTAATACAACACTTCGCGAGAATAAGAACGATGATTCGAATTACAGTTTGGGAATTTCAAATCGACGTGTCTGTCATAGTTATTTCATTGACAGCTGCATTGATCATTTATTTATACAATTGAAAACATCGATTTTCCCACAAGATATCATCTATTGATGAGCGAATTTTAAACTGAGGAAAAGTAGACATATTTGCTTGAAAGTTTACTCGGAAAATTTATATGTGAAATTTTGCATTTTTCCTAGAAGTAGAACGTAGAGGATATATTGAGATGAATGAGGCATCAGAAAAACGCCATTTTTCATACAACTCGATCCGGGATCCTTTTTCTCTCTATCGCTTCGAATGATGTCGTTGTTTTTGGCAGCCATTTTAAAATCATTTAAATAATGGAATCAATAGGATATTTAGGTTGCCTATGAAAGAATTAAAAAATAGTAGTAATATGCTTAAAAGTAAAGACAAACAGTTTTTTTTTTTGCAGTTAGTGAAGATGCTTGCGATTGTGGTCGCCGTTTTTAGTCTTTGTTGGTTCCCACTCGAGACATACCTACTTCTAAATGAAATACAACCACAGATTAATGAGTAAGTCATTTTTGTAGGTTACACTATTAGTTACACTCTCGCTTCTACTTAATCTCTCAATGCATAAGTATTACTTCAGTCAGGTTCACAAATTGGAAAATAAAATCATCTGACTCTAGCTTGCTGTTAAATAGGTGATTACCTACTTGTTGTTTGGATCAATTTCATATAATATGTAGAAGAAACTGGGATCATTTCCGCATTTCGAATATTAGAGTTGCTATATCGAAAGTGGAGGAAGGGAGCAGGAGGAAGGGGCGGAAGGAGGGCAAGCGGAGAAGCGGAAATGGGCGTTGTTGCGAATCTCGACCATCAAATAGCTAATACGTGTAAAATTTAATGCACTTAGCAATTATAATTGTTGTCTCTTATTGTTGTATGATTACGAAGGGCGATCGCTTTATTGAGGTGCATCGTTTTCAGATGGCGCTATATAAATGTGCTCTTCTTTTGCTGTCATTGGTTGGCAATGTCAAATTCGTGCCTTAATCCAATAATATATGGCGTTTATAATGTAAGTGAAACTACTCCTAAGTCTTCAGCAGGCTTACTTATGAAATTTTTCATTAGGAATGAATAAAATAGCTTTTTTTTTTGGAAGGATGAATTGACTATATTAACGGTTTTTAGATGGTATAATTCAAAATATGAATCTAAGGCGAGGATATTTCATATTGTAGACCTCCTATTGAGGAAGTTTCTGTAGATTTCATGCCTTCTTCGACTTATACTTTCATTACTTTATGTTCTCAAATTTCATTTCTCATAGGAATACTATATATCAAGAATAAAATCATATGAAGCGCTACTTTCAGAAATTTGAGAATATAATAGCTCATTAATGAGATTCCACGTTTTAAATGAATTGAAACAATTTGAGCATTGTGTATGATAGACGCAGATTTTGCGAAATTTTTTTTTTTTTTTTTTTGCAGAACAAATACAAGCGTGAATATAGGCGAGTATTTATGCGTTTGCGATGCAATAAAATGGAGGAGTGTAACGACGACGGAGATTTCAGTACAAGCAACAGAGAGACACCAAAATTAGAAATCGAAACTGCAACTTCAACTCGTATGATCTCAGGAGGTACCTCATCAACAGAATATCCACTCAATGGCTTATCTGAAGACGATCGTAGAGCATACTTGTGATATACATATATGTGGTTAAATTTTGCTAGGCACATTTTGCTCATTGAGATATCAAAGTCGCCAACTGGTGCATTTGAATAATTTAGTGACAAAAAAATGGCCGGGCAAAACAAATAAGCAGCCATACGGTAGATGTGAGGCTGTCACGTGAGAATTCAGCAGTAGTTTGCTGCAAAATGTGACAACACGAAACATCAGCTAGATTCCAAGTATGCTGCATTTTGCTTCGATGCAGCTCTGGAACCAGTCAAGAACCACGTCAAACGTGAAACGCTGTCCAACGATTTGAAACGTATCATCACGAAGCTCGTCCAACGATTTGAGAAGTGTAGCCTTCTGAGTAGGCGCAGTTTTGTAGAAGTGGACACTTATCTTAGTCTCTAAGACTTTACTGCACTGAAGTCCAGTGAACAGAGAGTCAATGCGGTGAAGATAATGGTGTAAAGCCGGTTGCGACGTAATCAGTTATGCGTATGGTGTGGGCCTTGTGAGCTGGTGTGAAAGACTCCTGGAAGATCTGTGACCTAATACCAAAGTGATCGTGCATTCAGCGAAAAGGATCGACTTTAAAATATTCTTCTTCCGGGCTTCGATATTTTGACCCTATCTTTGACGAAAACTAGTTTCCTGTTTGGCTTCCGGAGTGGTCGATCGACGCACATATCACCACTAGCCGCGGATGCTGTCAGCAAGAAAGTCCCATTTATCACTATCGTTGGCATTTGCAAAAAGATCGAACCCACAACGCACATTCTGTTTGTTCATTGACTCCTCCACAGCTAACAAATCACTCCAAGTGGCGTCAAATGTTTGAAGCAAAAGCTTTTTTTCGCCACTCTGATCAGTCCACTTTGGTTGATACTACACTACTTATTTGTTGACAAGATCTCATGCTTCGTGGGCTCATATCAGTAATACTGATTCAAGAAGTGAATAATATGTAAATGTCGAGCCATCTTTTGAGGTGCTTAATAAGGTTTTATTTAAATGCACTTTAAGAAGAGAAATTCGCTTATATGAAGGCTGTGGATGACCATCACTCATTCAGGCCGATTGCAGCAATTCGAATCGGTTATCCTACTCATAACTCTTGGCGCAAATTAATTGATTTGGGTGCATTAGTTAAGTGGCCACACCCAACAACTGTTTGCATACATTTCTTTGAAATAAGATCTAGCCTTAAACACTCCTTAATTATGAGACTCAGGTGACTTCAACAGTAAAATGACAATTTACCTTAGACCTAGTGGAATTAAATTTCTAGTTGTATTTTCCATGTCGTCACTCAAACCCATCAGCACACTCGAGATAAACCCCGAAAGATGCTCTAAGCATGGTCTGAAAAATCTGCGCATCTGTGCAATGTGCATAATGCGTATACGAAATGGATCATTCATCACCGCCTATGGCTGCATTCTCTGATTTCTAGGTTTTATGACATGAAGAAATACTTGAATTTGTCTTTTATACTAGTTTTGAAACCAATTACTATTTCCTCTATGGTGTTATGCCATAAACCTTGGTGATCATTTCAAATGAAAAAAAAAAAAAATCTATAAACGCAAATTTTCGACGAAATAAAATTCGCATTTTTTTTTGCGTAATCTTGTTCACATACATAAAATACGACATTTTATGCAAATATAAAAGCGACGTCTGTGTAATAAAATGAATTTTTGACAAACATAGATGAGCCAGCCAAATCGCAAACATGAAAATAAATGGATGTCGCACTATAGAAGAATTTCAGCAAAAAAAAAAAAAAAAAACGAGCAATAAACATCGAATAATCAATGATTCAATAAGCGAAGACAATGCTTTAAATAGGAAGTGCTTAGTGAAACATGCAGTTTGGACCAATAAAATGCATCTTTCAAAATTACGAAGAACGAACACTAACAACAGAGTACCGCAAGAAATTCTGATCGTTTGAGGAAAAATATCAATGAATTGAATTGTCCAAACGCATTGTAGCACTGAAAGAGATTAGCCGAGAGAGATTAGACGAGATGAGATTGTTAGCACTTTCTTGTGGCAGTTTCTTTTAATGATTCAAGAAACAAATTTCTAATGCAGCAATAATAAAATATATATATAATATATATTAAAAAAGAAACACTAGCCTGATTGGAATCGACTGATAAACATACCGACAAATGCACATACATACGGACACAGACACACAGACAGACACAAACACATTCACTTGCAGCATGCGCACAAAAAGCCAATAAACAGATAGAAGACATTATGAAACAGTAATATATTTATGTATTTATGTATGCATTTATGGAATAAATCAACTCCAATGCATATAACATGCATAACAAAAGCATTTTTAAATATAGTGGGCAAGTTTCGTTATAAACGCACAACGATCTCACTTGAGAATACTTTAATCAGCAGCAATCGAATGCCGATAGAGGCGAAAAAAAAATTCTTTTGTGAAAAACAATTTCTGGGAAAAGTCTTTCCTCGGTATTTTATTGATCAATATTTTCAGTAAATGACCGCTTGAATTGAAGTCGAATTTTTCCACATGGGAGGACGAGTAAATTCGATCATTGAAAGTTAAAAGCAACCCGCTGATGGTCGTAAAATTTTTTACTTATTTCTTATTAACTTAAAGCTACCTTATTTCTTGATTTTTCAATCATAGATTGCCGCAAATGAAATTAATAGTGAGCCACATTGAAAGTGCGCCGGATATTTATGAAAGCCAAAGCATGCTTACGTTACCGCAAGAATATAAGTAAAAAGATTAGTGGTAGTGCGAACAACGAAAGATTCGTTGTCATCGATCCACACCTGAAAATATGACCATATCGAAGAAAACAGATTTTACATGAAAGTAGAGTAATGAGAAGAGTTACCAGAGCACGAGAGACGTTTCCAAAAAGACCCTCCTTTATAGCAAGGACAAAAGACGAGGAATGGAAGCGAATCTTCCCCCCCCCCCCCCCCAACAAGATCCTTAGCTTTGAACAATTTGAAGAATACCATGAAAGTTGCAAAAAGTTTACAAAGCGCCTCTGTGCAACAAACTGTAATGTGTTATCATATCTCTTAAGGAATGCTTGTGGAAGATTTCCCAATCCTCACAATAACATAGTAATTTACGTCAAGAATTAATACAGCCTTAATGATAAAGGGCGAGAAATTCGGAAAATTTTTTACTCATCCTACTGGTAAAGTTGGAAGAAAATTTGAAGACACAGGATATAACTAAATAAGTCGGCCGCTTTAAATGTTGCCTTCTATGATTGCGCTCAGCTTATGTCCTGCTTAAAAAAAAAAAAAAAAACTCCATTCTATCGCAGTGGAACAATGGTCGGAAATTTTTTTTCTTTCAGGAAAAATGTGAAAACAATTATGGAAAAAGAAAAAAGAAAAAAACTTAGGCAACTTCTTTGCAAAAAAAAAGATCATCTGCACTTCTAAAATTATTCTTCATCGATAATATTTGAATAGCATTCCTCTTCAGGTAAAACACTGTGCACCACTTTTCCTATAAACAGAAGCCCACCTTCTGGGAAAACCTCTGAAAATAGATTTCAGCATTTCATCCAAGCAACTACGCTAATTGATGCGTACATTCAACGATATCTTTGAGATATTTCTTCCTGATTCATAAAAATCGATAGTATTTTTTCGTTTCCCGCAAGGTAAGTAGTGAAATTTTGATGGTATATGGAACTGACTAATTTTCGACTAATTCAGCTTAGCTGTAAAACTTGTATAATACTAATAGTCATAAAATGTGAGATAAACATCCTTTTAAAGCAGGAATACTTACGTTTGTCCAGCAGGACATTTCTTTTCGCATATTTCACCGTAGAATGAGTCTTTGCATTCGCACCTGTAGAGTACTCTCATTAGATCTATCATTAACAAGTCTTAAATAATTCTCGTTAAATCATATGTTGTGTAGCACGTCGAAAATAATGACACAATATTAAAATTCACATAAAATTACAAGCGACAACTCGACAGTATTACGCTTTTTTTAGTTTTGAGTTCTTCTCGTAAAGGATTGTAAATTTGATGACTTCAACTTTCACAGCAGCTGCAGTGAGATAACATTTCAGACAAAAATACAACTAGGCATGCGGATAGATTCAGATCGTTACATATTCTGCACTAAAGAAGCAAAAAAAAAAGCGCATATTAAAGGATATTTGCCGAAAATAGCGAACTCTTTAACGCCACTGGCTAGAAGCAAAATTATTAGTGTATTCGATACTTTCCTTCTTTTAGTGTTTTTTTTGTGTGAAATTCTTTTTTCTGCATGATGAGCCAACTTCTGCCATAATGGAATCGTGCAGTTGCTTATTATCTCTATGATAGTCGTTAGGACATAGTCGCTGTCTCAATAGCGAGTGGAATTTAAGCGACGTTGCACGAAACAAATTGGCGAAGAAAATTTATTGCATGAGGTGAATGTCAATCGTTATTTATTCATCATTGCCGTTTGCAAAATAATTTCAATTATGCAACTGCTCTATTTTGGCAAAGAAACATTTCACTGCAAAAAATGTCGTTTCTTCAAAATATTTTTGGGAATTTACGTTCATTAACGAAAATAATTGTTTCAATATTAACTAAAAAAGTGGACGATTTCATAACTTGAAAAACTGTAAAGAATGTGCTGAAAAAAAGAAATTAAAGGACAGTTGTTCTTTTAAGAAATACTGAAAAAAACAACAATTTTGCACGTAGAAAAAAACCAGTTCGGTCACATATATGCAACGTTTCGACATTTGATCACTGTCATTCTATATTTAGGGTAATTTGTAGAATTACGAAATAGAGACGAATTCGTTCGTCGTAGATTCCGTTCTTTAAACTGCCTTTGATTTTGTAACTCTTTCTGCATTCTTTACTATTATGTACTTTTCGCTGACCAAATTCAACCTCTTTACAGTAAAAAGAAAAAGATTTTGATGCATTAAAATCAATTTCAAATTAAACGTCGATCAAATTCGAAAAGGAAAATGCGCTAAGGAAAAGCGCAGCTGTCACGTTGCCTACAAATCAAGAATCTGACTCGTTCGTGCAGCTGCCGTCAAGCACACCCGACATTGACAAGTGAATTTCTTATGTTCGTCCTATCCCCTTTTCCCCCCTGACTGAGCCGACACAAAACGACACAAGGTAGACAATTTGAGCGTTGTGTCTGTTGGATTACGAAAGTGTATTTGAATGAGGGCAGCTGTCCTAAGAGACGAACTCATAATCATGTTACTTTGATTTTCGCTCAAATTTAATGGTATACCGTGAAAATTGTATCTCCATAAAAAGTAACATTGACAATTACACGTTGTTGTATTTCACTGCTAATTGTTGATTTGATTCGAAGGGAACTATCGTCCAAAATCGGGCGCTTTTTTGTAGAATTAAAATAAATAAATATAAATATAAATATAAATATAAATATAAATAAATAAATAAATAAATAAATAAATAAATAAATAAATAAATAAATAAATATATATATATATATATATATATATATATATATATATATATATATATATATATATATATATATATATATATATATATATATATATATATATATATATATATATATATATATATATATATATATATATATATATAAGCAAAGATCTTTCATCTCTTTGTCGGTAAGATTAAAGACTGGCAAGGTTGCTAAACGTGTTCGATGTGCGCATAGGTTCATCATTAAAGATCGGACGCAAGATTAGATATGAGTGAAGCTCACCTTCCATCAATCACTTCTCCGTCGTTTTTGCATGCGATCACTTGATCGCAGTTATCTCCATCGTATTCATCTGCACAGCGGCATCTGTCTCCAGCGTTTCGCCAACGTCTTTCATGCTCTAAATTGTTGTCCGTTTAGCGATGTATGGCTTCATTGAAACGGCAAACCTCACACGGTAATATAGTTTGGCAATTTGAATGCTCGTAAAATGTAAACTCTTCAATTGCTAATGAAAGATAAAAGATAAATGCGAACTCACACCATGCCGACTGCATGGTGAATGCCGTAGACATTATGTGCAATACGCCTGATTAGCGTATAAGTCAACATTGCAGACAGAACAGAATAGAATACTGCCTGCAGCAGGATGTTAGAAAAATGCATAGTTAACCTTTTATGTTAGGGGGAACTTTTTTAGACTCAGCCGATAATCACTGTTCGACGACCAAAGAAAATATTGCCCGCCGACAGGTATGGGCCCGTAATCCTCTATTTCTTAGGTGAATGTTGTACCGCTGACGTTCACCTGACAGCTAGAAGAACACGAGTTTGCATGCGTCTGTAGACATTGTTTTCATTGGTCGTCGAACGTTTGTTATCATCAGAAACCGAGCGAGACCAAAGAGGTTGGCTGCAAGTTTAAATACTGATGACGTAGGACTTATATTTAAACAATCAAGGACTCGGCTTCATATCTATTGGGCAGATTATTCTGAATGAGCTGGACATAGATCAAAGAGGCCACGCAAGAATGATGCAGTAACTGTTTGAGAATGAACTCTGAAAGAGCGTATCGAGAGACCTTTGGGAGCCATTCTCCAACAAGCAAGTCGTTCGCAGTTTCTGCCATCCCATGGCGCCTGACAAATACACTCGATCTGCTTTGAACCAATAGCAATAGTTCCGTTATGTTGGCATGCATTCGGAGTACATCTGAATGATCCCTTTCTATGAAAACGCCACATGTCGAAGAGAGGTAAAAAAATTTCTCTAGTCGACTGGAAGAAGGTGAAAGAAAAGGTAGAGCTTTGATAAAAAAGGGAAAAGTGAAATAAAACGTCTAGAGGAAGTACTGTTCTTGATTGCTCTCAAGGTAAGTTGAATGCCTTCTTCCCCTTTTCATTCACGATGAAAAACAATAGCGATATCTTCCTTTCATCAATTTGTCTTCGTAATTCTCTCACTACTATTTTAAAAAAATGACCGTAGCAGAAATTCTCGAAGATTCCCCTTGAAAAAAAAAAAGCAAATTGGAACCGTTCTATCGGGATATATGAATCAGACGATGAAGCGGATAATTCTTAACATTGAGGTGAAGCATTAAAAATTCAATCTTTTTCTTCCTTTTCAACCATTCTTTTTTTCCGTTGAAGTGACGACAAAATGCATAGCCTGCAATGCTTTTCCTCCCTCAGCGAAGCGCTTCTAAATAGCATTTTTCAACTTGGCGCATTCGACACCCCCTTCAATAAAGATAACTCTCAACGCTTTCAAAGAAAAATCTCCTTTCGCTCTAAAGTCTATCAACTATGTCCAACAAGTAATGCCAAGGAGGACACTGTGGCATGGATCACATAATGAAAAGTACATATTTGTTTGCAGTTCATAGAGATTTGATTTTCAAGAGTTCCACAAGCGCTAATTGGTTTCATGCCGGGAATGCGAAATGAAAGATAGTCAATGCCCAAGAAAGGCTAACAATCGCTTTGAACGAAGAATATTTTTTAATACAACCCCTCCCCTTACTTTCCGACTTCCTCTGAGTACCAAAATAGAATTGAAGTACCATTCAGCCAGTTATGCGATGAATCTATGAATGCTATAAAAGTATTCCACGGTTTAAAAATGAATGCGTGTGGGAGCAGAGGCGCGGTTCTTAAAAACAAGAAAAGTTAGCCGGAAGCGGCAAGGACAAATTAGTTTTTCGAAAGCACAACATACATTGATAGGTTCGCAAGTTCTAACATAACTTGACTCCAAGTGCTTTTTCCACATCTCACTAACTGCACTCTGGGGTTTCTCCATGTGCTGTTTTGAGGGCAAAAAATTTTTACGCGATACTTTTACTGCATCGATTTACGTTTTGCAATCGTTAAGAAGTTCAAGTTCAAAACAAATGAGAAAATGGCGTCAACGAAGCTGTCAGAATTACGTTCTTTAGTAATGCAGCTGGTCAGATCAAATGATTGCAGAAATATTCTAAATTCTGAACGCGCGCTTTCGTAAGTGGTGACCGTCTGTAGAAATCGACTGCTAAAAAGTTCGTTTCTTTTTGGTCGTTACTCAGTGATGACGTATGAACACCTAATCTGTTAATTAAATTCCTTGCTCCATATAGAGGCGCACGACTTCAAAAATAATCAAAAGGAATCATGAAGAAATCTTGACAGACAACCCCACATGCATATAATACCTATCCAATTCCCGTGAGACGGATCTCATCGTTTTGCTAAATTAAACCCACTGAACGGACAGACGTTATATATATATATATATATATATATATATATATATATATATATATATATATATATATATATATATATATATATATATATATATATATATATATATATATATATATATATATATATATATATATATATATATATATATATATATATATATATATATATATATATATATATATATATATATATATATAATAAGAAGATGAGAAAAAACTCACACGCTATTATAGAGAGAAAAGCCAGCTGGACATCCGATATATTCGTTGCAGTAAGAGCCCTTCCAACCCGCCTTGCATTCGCATTTACCATCCATCATTCGCCCGTGCACTAAATTCTATCGAATGAGCGAATTGTCTTGACGATTAGACTTTTTTAAAAGGAAAATCTAGCCTCAACACAACATTTTATGACTTCGACAAGACTGTGCTCCAACATCGATTTTAAATAAGTTGTTGAGAGGATAGGCTTATTCCTATCTATGGAAGCACAAAAATGGGCATGACAGGGTTTGGGTCGCGAGGGAGAGGGTGGACCGAGAACAGCTGAATTGCAAAAGCAAGCTGGCTTCTACTGAAAAAATACCACATAATTTTCATTTTTACCAATGAACTCAATTCGACTGCTCAGCTAGTGCATGAAATCGATTACTCGATATCGTTTCCTTCATGAATCCTTAAAACGCGTCAAAAACGTTTCCATATATTGGTGACATTTTCTTCGTGTTTAGCGATTCTTTCGTTGTGGTTAAATGGCGCACTTTCTTTCGGCTTACTCAGTGTATTAAAAAAAATTCTTTTTTTTTTTTGCACAAAAGTTAGCCCGTTTTCGCATTGAAATCTCAAAGAATTTCTCAAAAAAAAAAAAATTCAAACGTTTATCGGAATTTTTTTTAAAAGTCGTTTTGTCTGTTTTTCATTTATGTTCATTTTAAAGGTTCGGTTCAAAAATTTATCGGAATCAATAAATCCATTTTAAATGTTCAAAAAAAAAATTTCTTTTTTAATTGAATTTTGCACGATTTACGGCTTATAATTTTGCGACTGCACTTACCTCGTAAAGTTCGACATTTAATCTCCTCATATTCAGCGCTTATTTCACCACCGCCAGATTTCGCCTCTTCATATTTGTCGCATTTTTCGAGGCTACCGTCCACAATGCCGTAACCGTAATATGAGTCAGGACTACAGCCTTCGGTGATTAAATTCAACGCAATCAAATCAACATATGCGTCATCCTTGTCTTTGTGCCGCTGTTGGCATACCGCCAATGCACATAGATAAAGCAATAATAAAGCTGTGACAGAGATCATCCTTAAAAGTAAAATCATATTATACTATTTACTGCTTACCTGGCCGAATACTTCTAACGCTTCAAATGAAAGTATTGCCTTTAGCAAAATAGTCAGCTGACGAATTATAGTCCAAAAAACCTAGATAATGGAAATTCTTTAATCCGAAAAAAAAGTACACAGCGAGATTTTCAAACAGTGAAGAGCTATGAGCTCCTACCACAAAATGCCAGACTGTGTTAAGCACATTTCAAGAAATCGGCAAGAGTTATAGAATAGAATTATATTTCATGTTTAATCGACCGAATTAAGAGTTCCTTATCAGTAAAAGAATAATAATTGTAATAAAGAATTATGCCTGTTGATTAAATGTTATCCTATAAAAATCTCAATATTTTTTAGTGGAGACATTCTCGCCAGTATAAATGCCCTCGACGGTTTGTTTCATAACGGCAACGAATGTAATGTTGGCTCGTTGGCAGTGAAGAAAATTGCGCAATGAAACGCATACGGCAAATCATAACAATTTGCTCTCGCTCGTATCGAATACAGACAACGTGCGACTAACATATTAGCAAACATAACGATATTACATATATCCACGTTAATGAATTCGTTTCTTATGGATAAATGCGATCACACATACGTATCTTACTTCTATGTGCTATATTAAGCGGTTTCTAATTAACTTTTTCAGCTAGGAGAGGCGGTTTTTGGTAGAATTGCGATTGGTTGCAAAAATTGCATAAAATGAGACCCTCCTAATTGCCTTGAATGCGCCTATGTGTGTATTACATTAGAGTTATGTTTCTTATCTCTTTGGCGGCGACCTAGAAACGATTGCAAAATCACATATGTTTTTATTACCAATTAATGCAAGAATTGCATTACTTTTAAGTTGTACTCGAACAAACTCATACCTTTTATGTTTAAGGCCTAGTTCACTAAAGTTAATTATTCAGTTACCCCATACAAACCACCCTTCCACAATTGCATTCCAGCGAAAGCTATGTTACATCGGATGTTAGTAGTATCTCTCATACAATAAAGCAGTAAAATAGTCAGGTGCAATTTGTATCATGTTTGCCAAGTTTGGGAACCTATTTTTATTTATTTATTTATTTATTTAATTTATTTCAATCAACAGGGCATTCATTACGAATAAATGTCTCTTCATGTTGCTTCCACCTGTCCTGAACCGATGCATCTCTGATCCAGCTTGCTCCTGTGGTCTTTAGGTCGGCCTCTGCTTCCTGCAGGTCGGTGGCGTGAAGGTGCATTGAGAATTTGGTGCATTGTTATTATCATCATTTATTTTCGGTAAATGTTCACATGAAAAGTAGCCATTGGACTCTTCGAACGATCATACATACCTTCAGTTGTGAAATAGCAGCTTATTGTCATGATGTCATTGAATAGTGCTTAAAATTCCCCTTCAAAAATATTGGTCGATTGAAGAGAAGCAGATGAAAAAATAGGCGAAGGCACCATGAAACAGTGGGCGTTGTATTTTTAAGCGAGAGCCGAACAAAAAAGAAAACATATTGATTATCGATGTAAAGTATAGCAACAACAAGCCGATAACAATGATATTTATTGAGAATATTGCATCTAATAATAGTTGTTTTCTTGAATAAACAAGCCGACACATAATAAATTAGTGGTTTCTTCCTTCTCAATCTCGTGATAGATGGATATGTGAAGCTTACAGGATGGCTTCATGTCCGCTTAAATTGTAAGAGGAAAAAAAAAAACGACAACAAGACAGCAATACAATTAGTTGTTGGTGGGCATTAGTGGAAAAGATGAGCATCAATTTATGGGCTATTTCGCAATATCTGTTGCAGTAGCAGCAGTAAGTAGCCTACAGCAGTTACTGCTAAGCAGCACTTCCTTCTTTTCGTTTTCGTTTTCGTTTTTTTTTTTTTTTTTTTTTTTGTAAAGCAACGTTTGACGTTTATAGTTATGAAATGTGCTCGTTTATTTTTCCCAGTTAAAGCCATCGCTTAGTAACTACTATCCTTATGTTCGACACGAATAAATGAATGACAAACGTAAGTGGACTCAAAATGCCGAAAGCAATACGAATGTCGTATAGATTCGCCCCCTTAAACTACTGAATTCATCCCATTCAATCTCTTGAAAAGCGTCTCAATTCTTCCGTGCGGCCACTAGTTCATTGATGTTTGGGCTGATGTTCGCTCTTCACTATAAAATTCTTCAATTTCCGAATGAAAGATTGCTTCCTTATACAAAGGGGGAATTTTATCGGAAATTTCAAACAACAGATTTTTAAAAGTTTTTCTAGTAAGCCCTCCTATTTAGAACTGTTGCTTCAGGAGATTGTAATGACTTCAACTAAATTGCAAACTTTATAGAATGCATCATCGCAATGAGTCCGACTTTAAGCCGTCAAGCCATTACATTATTCCTTATTATGACAGCTGTTGCAATTCAGGTAGCAAATGCGTGAATAATTCTCAAATATTGCATGAATAAATGAGATTAATAAAGTGTTCAACCGTCTACACAGAATTTCATTTAGTTCTACTCGTTCCACAAATGATATGTATTAGCTCATGTTTCTTGTTAGTGCTACTCAGTTGGTTGTAAATATGCGCAAAAACTGAGGTGGACAGAAAAAAAAAAGAATATTATTTTCTTAGAAAGAATTCACACTACACATTGAAATTAGAGGTATAATAGATGAAAAATACAGAGCAACGCAATATGCGGCAACAAATGCGCATTCTATAGCACGACGTTTATCGCTGAGCAATTAACCAGCATATTCAATAAGGCTCGTTAATGTTTTTAGATCAGATTGTTGTCATTTTCTCACGCAACTTAAAGTTATTTCCATCAGTTTGTGATAATGAGTATGTATATAACGACGATCACGCATTACTATTCACTCGCCAAAGAGAACCTTACACAAGCGCCATTATAGCAATGAACAGGTGAACCTCCACTATTGCCACCTAGTTGAACTTTCAAAAATAGTTGCAACTTTATCACAACTACAATGAGTTCAGAATTTAAACTACGGAATTAAATAATCACCATCATATCGAATTATTTTTTACCGCTACGCTGTAAAACAAAAGAACAAAGTAAAATCACTCGACTGAGAGGAAAATTCAAAATCAGGCAATGAATATCGGCACCATTTCTGAACAAAGAATAATAGGTACCATTCTATTCTTAAAACTGCTATAAGCTCAAGTTACACACAATCTTAGTGTTGCACTTGAAAAATTAAAAAAAATTTCCGACTTCATCAATACTGCACGCGCAACATAAGCAATGAAATTTTAAAGCCTTAACAATTTACAATCAACATACTCACTATTTTAGAAAGCGCCAGTCGAAAGAGCCCTTCCGTTCTCCCCCCTCTCCCAGCCCCCTCCCCTTCCCAAAAATACTTTAACGACTATTAATCACATTCGACAATAAGATATGTGTATGTGAATAGCACTAACGATCGCTCAATACATACTTAATAAGCGCCTCATAATGAAGCTATAAATTAAGGCATTCAACGAAGCAAACAAAACAATTAGCCTCTAAGTAAAACGTGCTCTAATTTATAAACTTATTTGGCAATAATTGGAACGATTTTATTATGGAACCATTATTGACAAATAAAATAAAATGCTGTTTCTCTTAACCGATGAAGAAATTTAAAATTCACAGCAAAAATGTTAGGACTATGTTTGGAAAAAAAAATCAAGCCCGCTACTAAACACCCCATATTATGCGGGCTTGCAAATAACTTTTCTTCTATAGCGAGACTCAGCAATGCTAGAGAATTTATATTGCCTTAAAATGGCAGCAATCCTGATAGATGATAAATTTTCCAAGTTTTCCAGGAATTATGAGCATCGTAAAATCCACATAGTGCAAACAATTTTCGAAGATCGCACTATATAAGAATACAACACACAACAGACATTATATATGATCACTAAACGAAGGCGTCATGCGTTGAAAAAAGAAAAAAAAAGAGGCACAATTATAAGAGACCGATATCGTAAATAGACGAAATGCTCCAGCACCAGAAAAATATCCGAGCACCCATTAACGAGGAAATCAGAAAGCTCGATGCTCAGAAACGGACGTCCTATCTAAATGCTATTGGCCGGATGCAGATTAAAAAAAAAAATTCTCACATATTATTCTTCGCTTCACATAGTTTTCTTATTGAAACTTCGATGCTCTTAATAACTTGATTACCTTCATCGATAGCCAAAAATAAACGGTTGAATGAATAAGCAATTTTTTTTTTCGACGTTAGATGTATAGCTTATTGATATATAGCTTCTTAAAAATAGTTATGATAGCGGACTATCGATGCATTTTTTTTGTCTCGCTGAAATGTCTCCGTTTTTTTTTTTTTTTTTTTTGAAAAATTCTAAATTCCATAATTGTGTTGAGAGAGAAAAATCGATAAGAAAAGCAAGATATATTGTGATAAAAGATAAGATATATAGCAAGATATATTATAATATATTGTGTGGAAGAAATAAAACAGTGTTTAGGAGTCAATATTTAGCTGAAATTTTCAACAATCGAACGTTTAGTGGCTTTCAAATGCTCTCTTTTTTTTACAGTGGATTTCGACTAATGAAATCGCCAACAACAGTTAATAAACAACGTCAATCGAAGCGTAGTGCCTCGTAGCAACGAAAATTCACACTTTGTAAAAAAAAAAAGCGCAATAGCACAAGATGTTTAAAAAACGAGTGTGTAAGAAAATGAAATTGAAAATGTTATTGCGACGGATGAAGCGCATCGGCACTGAAAAATGGAGAATACCCTCGAAGAGCGAACATCTTGTGCGACGGCTGGCATTGGAGACACAAAATTGCAACGGCCGAAAACACTGAAAGCTAATTTGTTGGATTTGAAAAATCCCATCGGGAACGCGGAAAACAAAGCGAATTGTGTGTTGGTGAGGAGACGAGTTGAAGCGATGAGGCGAGTCGGCCAGACGGGCAATCCGACAATCGCTATTGCGGTGGTAACATAGGAGAGGCATTGCGCCATCTTGTGGGTTGCCTCAAGAAGCAAGCTCATCATACAAAAAGGGAAGGAAAGCCACTAAGGGGCAGCCTTCTCGTGATGCGCGTACACCATGTTTAGCATCTTGCCGGAACAGTGACGCCAGCTAAGACTTCTAGCTGCACTCCCAATCGAAGCGTTGAAATAAGAAGCACTAGAGGCGTGACAAATTATTCATGACAACCGACTGCCTTGCACCGTTACTGAACAAAAACTCCAATAGGCTATTTAGACTTGCATGTGAGGAAATGTGGGGGGGGGGGGGGGAGGGGAGGAGGGAGGGGGGAAGTAGAAAGAGAAGGGAAATAAGTTCTCATCTTTGATTGACCAGCTTTATTTGAAAAAAAAAAGCGGAAGTCGATATCCGACTACACTGATTTCGTACAAAAAATGCTGAACTAATCAAACGCTTTCTTAGATTCAATTTGATCATAGTAAATATATTCATCGTAGATGATAAATCCAATGCATGAAATCATTGCTGAAAGAGAACATTTGAATTTATAGCATTGCTGATATTTCTATTCAAATTGTTAAAACAAACAATTACGCATGTTAATTTCGTAGAAAATTGTATTCGTTAGTAATGGTAAGTTTTATATGAGAATGAATATCTACTTCATAAAGCGATAATTCTATTCAATTCTTACTGTAGAGGGGTTTTTGTCAATTACGCAAGCGTTTTTTCTTTGTTGCTTAAGCTCTATGCTTTTCACTTAATTACGTTGTTCATCGAGTGTCCTTAGAATGCTTTACATTCACTTTTCGTCGGTTCTTCGCCAATCGCATCAATAGCATTTACTGAATTAGGAGAACTTCTTAGTGCAAAAATATACTTTCGAAGAGTTGACGACAGTGAACAATATTTGAAGCGTCAACATCGTAATTATAGCTTTCGAAATGTATCGAAAAGAGCAGATATTTGCGGAACGGTGATATTCCTCATTGTATATTGCAACAGCACATTCACTTACGAGTAAAATGTGAAATTTTTCATGAAAACGTGCAAACATAACAACTCATAACACGGTGATGAAAGTAAACTTGAAAAAAGAGACGAAATTATACGCCCAAGCGTTTCGGTCCACACTTTGAAAAATGTGTACCACGGAATAGCCGCCCTGCACACTGATCAATAATTGTGGCCGCAATTCAGCACACGGATAACGATTGCAAGGTGAGCTCCCTTGTTGTGCTATTAAGCAATCGGAATTGTTTTTCGATGTGCAATAGTTCGCGACGAGCGAAATTACCACAATGAACGAGGAATGAAATTGCTCTCGAAGTTGTTTCGCCGCGTTTATTGCTGTTGTTTTCGACATTTATTCACCTGTCTCTAATACCTCAGTTAGAAATTATGGATAGGAATATATATTTGTTTTACGGCTGCGACCGAACAGCATAAATACGACGCAAAGTTGCAGTTCATGTATATGTAATTGATGCCAAGTTTATGCAATTTAAAGTCGACTCATGCATATTACATGAGACTCCACCTATTGGTCTAACTTGTTCCGATAGTACATTCACCACCCACTGCGTCAGTGCTAATCAGTGACGATAGGTGAACGAGAGCATGAACGAAGAGCGAGATCGCCACGTCAGGTAAGTCGTCAGTAGCAATGTTGGGATTTAAGAAAGAATTAGGAGCAAGTTGAAGAGACGTTTTCTTGTATTGTTTTTCTTTCTTGCGCATAGCAGCGAAAAGAGAACATCCACCTTAGGCTAATTTAAAGAGATTCTGATAATCGGATCTGATCAAGTCGTTTTTTATCACTTTCTACAATGAAGAGAATAATGAAGACAACACAGGTTTTTAGGGCCTGGAAGCATGAGGCAATGAAATAAGTGAGGTAAAAGGTAAGGGACGAGGGGGGGAGAAGGAGTGGGGAGTCAAATTCCGTTTTCGCGTTGCAAACTTGATAGCAAAGGTGCATTTGAAAAGAATTGTACTTTCTCTCAGTGCTCATAGTTGAGAAATGATTTACTGTGATCTATATTATCACATAACTCTATAATAAGTAATGAAAACATTAAAATAATATATCTTATTTAACTTACTTCCTAATCCAGTAAATACTGTTTAAGTGTACTACTAATGGTGAGATTCCGAAGAGATTCGATTGAAAAAATCGAAACGAATTTCGTACCTTTTTCATGCCGTTAGTAACGAATCCCTAATTCCTATTCTTACAAAATTTAACGAATATTTGCATATTCAATATTTTACGGATATTTGTTAACTTACTTTCATTCAAATAAGCATTGCTAACTTATGAATGACACTATTGATTACCGATGAACTAAGAAGTTGGTAAGATAGGAGTAAGTTTTTCGCAGTCGCTAACAGATATTTTATTTTCAATTAATGCTAATTTTTACAACGAAAAATTAATCTTAAATGAAATTTTTCAATGCAATTGAAAGATGAACGATTGTTGAAAGAAATATTTTGGTCTATATGCGGTGAAGCGACGATGTGCCGAACGAGGTAATGAACGCAACGAGCAACTCATCAATTTTTGTGTCACTCGACTTCACTACGTCATTGATAGATCGCATTTCGAAGAGGACACGAAGAAAAAAAAAAAACGAAAAATTTATTTCACTGTTTCCTTCTAGGAAACCGATTTCTACTGTAGAGTTGGAAAGCTAACGGAAGTAAGAGAACACAACGAATGTGCACGCATTTCGCTATCCACAATAAAAGCAATGGGTCTGCATTAAAATTATGAGTGCTCTACGAAACGGGTTTTTCAAAGTGATTTAGCTGAAAGTTGTTGATATTACTTACTTAAGAAAATAGATAACCACATCTATAGAACTATACATTAGTCTTAATTTTCATCTAAACAATAGATGAGTAAAACGAAGGTAAAATATGACATATTATTGATTATTACAAGAGAGAATTTCTGAGTCCGAATTCGAAAAATGTAATTTTTTTTTTTTGACTCGTTGACGTTGAGAGCAAACTCTCTTATCCTCCTCTTGCTCATTCTGTCATCCAACAACGATTGCAAAAATCGCATAACGTGAGTGTTAATGATAGGACGCATGAAAACAATTCAAGTGGTTTAGCCTCACAATATAGTATAGGATACGCATGTGGAGATCATTAAATCAATCTGGTCATTTCATCTACTCTGAAGAATGAACTTTGATTTGTTAGCGATTGTTGAAATAATGTGTGGTCAAATGCGACTGATCACTATCAGAGTTTCTTATCCGGGTAATTTCAAGGTTTTCCGCTTCACAGCTCCATTCACCTCCTTCTTTTAGTGAGATGTTCCACGTTGACTAATATACAACAAATGTATGAGCCAAAACACACAAATCCAATCGTTTTTACGACGTGCAAATGATATCATAGGTAATGAAGCTGTGAATATATTAAAACATGCTTGTTTTTTTTTCTTTTAAAGATCTATTTGAAGGCCTCTGCTGCTATCGGCTAGCAAATGAGTGAGTCGGGTACTTACTCCGTGCATGTGCTTGCCAATGATCTCTCAAGAAATGCGTTGTAAATACTGTGCAGCTTAACGTCGAAATGTCTAGTAGAAGAAAACTTAGCAACGATAGAAAATTGCGATACTAATAATCTTGTATAAGCTGCTTTAAAGTTGAATAAACAAGCAACTATGTCAAGCGATGCTCATAAAGCGTTACGATAAAGCAAGAGCAACATTTAGAACAAACAGCGGCATTCCTCTACGAATGTAGATTGTACAGCTGATTCTTCCGGTTTGCGAAGGTATAATAAAATCGGACGGTCAATGCTGCCTGAAGTAGGGATCAATTTTTGAGTATTCAGCTAGCGAGACCAAAGACCAATAGCAAACGCCCATTCCATTCGATCCTTTCTATAGAAAATGAGTGCCTCGAATAAAATGGCCTAGATTTTTCATTAAAAAAAAAGGAAATTTAGCCAGTTTTGTTGAGTGCATTTCATTGGAACGCAAAATCCGTAAATATTCGCTCGGTTGAACAGTTCATGTTGCCTCAGCAATATACCATCCTAAGATTTTAATTAAGATGCCACTGCAATGATCCAACTTTAGAGCAAATGAAAGCTAGAATTGCGCTGAAATTGCTGTTGCCTAAGTGGGAAACAAAAAAAGGAAACGCCCATTTTGGCTCTTAAAAAATGGGTGAGCAATCGATATGCGCCTATTTTCAATAATCAGTTTCTGCTTCAAAATTGTTCACCCCAAGAGACGACTAAAATTTGTCTCAGACATTTTCCTCGACCGTTAAATTCGTCCTGCTCTCTCAGCATATGTAAAGATATAGACTCTTACCATTTCGATGAAAACAGCGTTTCGTATTTTAAAACAAACCAATTCTCAATCGGCTTGCTTCTTTGCACGTGAAAAAAAAAAAGCCAAAAAAAAATTGCTAGCCTACGCTTCATAGTAATTCGTCATGTCACTTTCTTGGTGCGATCGATTCCCACTGTAATTGTTGCGATTTCAACAAAGATTTTATAAAACACATAATACTTATTAATCTCCTTTTTTTTTCTCGTTACGCAAACATCGATGAATTCATAATCATGAGACGAAAAATAGCACTTAGAAATTATGCATCGAATTTTTCCCACTTTTATTAGAGAACGCTTCGAAAATTCCCACCCACTCATAAAATCGGAAAGTGATCGAAAATTTCTGCTTCAAATTGACAAAGAAAATGCCTATTTAGCTAAATGCCTACGAAGAAAATGCCTCAAAATTTATTCAAAATTTCTCGTAGATAGAATATTAATTGCAATAGATTACCATTTTTTTTTCAACAATTTTTGAACTTCTATATGTATTGGGAAATTTACGTTGATTTATTTCATTGCAATTTAATGTTTTTTTTTTGCTATTATTTATTGTGAATAGAAATCTAATAATGTATAATTGAGTCGATTGTTCATAAATCTCAACGAATCAGCAAAAAAAAAAAAAAAAATTCTATTCTTTCAGGCTATCTTATTTAATCAAAAAGATCAAAGATCACATCATTAATTTTTCCGATCAATCAATTCACATTATGTTCATTTCCATTATTCAATGCTGTCCAAGCAAAAAAAAAGAGAGATATTTTATAAGTATTTCAATTAATACAACAAAAACTATTATAAATGTTGTTAGTGAGTTGATCATTGTTTTGACTCAAAAAAAAAAAAAAAAAAAAAAAAGAGAGCAACTGTTCGCTTCTTCAAAGTATAAAGCAATGTGCATTAAATTAGTGTTTACTTCTATTATGCGTCATGTTTTCGTTGATCGAACAACATTTGCCAACAAATGCCAACTATGCAAGAAGAATAACGAAATTGCCACCTAAATAAAAACATACGAGAATGATAAATTCAATAGAAGAATTACTGAATAAAACAATATAGGAATGAAGAAAAAAAAAAAGGTAATAAAAAACCACGAAGCTTTTAATGCGTTTTTATGTGTATGTTTATCACCAAATATAAGAGACGCTGAATGAAAATTCTTTATTAAGAGTATATTACAATCTCCATTAGAAGATATCGAAAAGTTGATGTCATTCATCATCTTTTGTAGCACTTTTCATCAAAAGTACCTATGAGAGATTTCATTTTGTTTTTACATTTTTATGAGCAAAAAATAGAATCCTAATAAATAGATATCCTTGAAGAGACTACTGCTCGCTTTTTATTGAAGTACCTGAGATCAAAAATCATTCGTCGTTCGTTTCGTAAAGGAATTGAATATGAATGTAAAGGGGAAAAAAAATGAATAGCCGAGCGGATACAAATAAGAAACAACGCTAAAATTATTCAAATTATAAGGAATGCGTTCATGAGAAGAGAGCTAAACGGATGCTAATTGCATTTTAATTAATTCACAGCGTAAAGCACTCTATTGTTTCGCATTGTTCACTTTATGATGAAAAAGATGAGGGGGAAAAAAAAGAGTAAATGGTAAATAGTTGAATCTATAAGATCAATTCAGCAAAGGTAAACAGCATACCTATTGAATGAATCAAATTAAAAAAAAAAGAAAAAATATTTTTTTGGATGTGGTAATTTAATTTATATGTGGAATCATTATTTTTCGATTAAGCTTTTCATCGACCTGTATCTCTAGACATACAATGAAGTATAGTATGAGTGTAACAATAAATGAGTTACTAATATACGACTCATTATGCTATAAATTTGTGAATGATGCGTTGATATTTATTGACGCTGATATAGATAACGCCTATTTTCATCAAAATTTTTAAGAAATTGCTAAGAAAATAAAACATTCGATTATGGAAATTAATGTTCAATAATGAATGTGGGTAATTATGTAGATTTCGCACTTAACGAAATTAAAAGAAAAATCGTTTACAGCAAAAGATTTTTGCTTTCTGTTGAAAGCAGAAGTCAATGAGAAATGAATGGGAAGGGAATACGAGGAAGATAGGAGAAAACAGGAGAGACAGTTCAACGGTGGGAGAGGGGGGGGGGGGGGGGGAAGCAAGTGAAAAAGTCGAAGCGTGATATGTCTCAGATTTCATAGCTACCGATAGCATAGAACGCATTAATTGCCGGCATTTGTGAAAAGAAATGTGAGATGTGGTATATTGGCGGTACGAATCACAATGATGACTTATATGATGCAGCTAACAAACCGTAAGATCCGACTCAAAAATGAGAACGACCAGAATCGAACAAACGTCAATTTCAGTAACAATTTAAAGCTGTTTAAATTTTAATCTCAGCCTTAACTCCCGTTTTCTTGCCCCCCCCCCCCCTCATCTATATGAAGGGACCTATTTAGAGGGCATAATATTTCTACAGATGACAGGTACGTACGTACTGCACAGGTGTTTTTTTTTTTGGTTGCAAAGAAAGAGGAAAAAAATGAACAACAGGTTCAATTTCTACTAGATAAAAGATTCATTACTTAGTCAACGCTGTCCAACGTAATCAATGTTTTCTTTACATCAAACATAAATCGTAGAATTCAATGCAGCTTGTGTATAAATGAAGAGCGGCTTTATGCGAACATCCGGCCATGCCTTCTTTGTTTAGCTGCTGAAGCTTTAGAAAAGTCCGGAAGCACTTTCTTCCTAGGCAATTGCATACTGTACTT
This sequence comes from Ascaris suum, assembly GCA_013433145.1. Classification (NCBI taxonomy): domain Eukaryota; kingdom Metazoa; phylum Nematoda; class Chromadorea; order Rhabditida; family Ascarididae; genus Ascaris; species Ascaris suum. The sequence goes on from CM024189.1 coordinate 1,120,874, forward strand.
TATGATTGTAAGCACAATCTGGCATGATGAAACAAAAAAAAAAAAAAAAAAAAAAGAACTAATCGAATGTTTTTCAATTTTATATTCACATGAAAACAATATATAAAATGCTACTAATAAAATAACGAATGAATCACTTATTTGAAAATTTTGGCAATTTTGCAATAATAATTTAAACGTAAACATTTATTAACACTCACTTAATCAAATCTAGAAGCCTAGCTTTGTTACAATGGATGAAATGAGCCCTTGTAAACGTAGTTAAGCAATTTTCGATCAAGCAAAATTATCGAAGACGTTAGTCGAATCGTTTCTTCTTACAAACAACATGTTTTTGAGTTTGATGAGCACATTCGTTGAATTGTGTTTGCAAATGGCATTTTTATTCGGCAAGATGAACGGCGGCGATATTCTCCGTAAATAGCGGCTGTATCAACGACATAACGAATCAACATATTTACGTTATGACATTGAGTTCACTGCACATAATAAAACGAAACATCAATTCTATTCGATTATTTCGATTCTATGATTTAAAAATTAAATACAGTTAAACAAATCACCTTTTAAGTATTCAATACTTATGTTTCATGCATCGTTAAAAAGTAGCAAATTTCTTAACGCAAAAGCAAAAAAAAAAAATGTTTGCTTGATTTAGTCGTCTTTTTGAATAAAAATCGATAAATGATCGAAATTACTTCATAGAGTTATGCAGTTATACTCGAATTTGGCTAGATATTACTGGCAGAATGTTTTTCAAATATTGCTCTTGCAAATGAATTCTGTTAAAATGCATATTAGGTTATTAAAAGTTAGGTTGAATCCTCAACATATATTTGTTACTATTGTTAATATTCATTAATTGCGTATATCACAACCGTTTCCGGGTATTTCCAATACTTCCGGTTGTACTGTTCAATGACTTGTTAAATTCTCTTAGTGATTGCTAAGAAAGCAATTTTTATAAATAGGAAAAGCAAAATACATCGACAAAAAAATCAGTGAAAAGAGGAAAGAAAATATTGGTATAGAAGGCAATGATGGCGTGTAATTCATGAAATTTTTTCAAATAAGTGGGAACGTCTTCAAATGATGTGCCTTCAAAGAAAAAATACAAAAAAAAAAAAAAACATAGGCCACTCTCAAATACAGGTGCTAAAGAGCATATTATACAGAACTCACTATCATTACTATTACTCATTATTCGTTATAGAATGTGGAACATATCACTACGGTATTCGGTGAATAGTGTTCACCCCCCTAAAACAATGACCACCTTAGAAAACCCGATCGCTCTTCAAAGAGAAACAACCACTTCGCACTTAGCCTCCCGGTTGTTGAGTTCTAACAAACCGCTGTGTGCGAGGCATCTGAGTTGGGTGGGGCCATCGAGCTACGTTCCTTCGAATGCAAAAGTTGTTTACGAGTGGGTGAGCCAGTGTGGCCAAACACAAGAAAACATCAGCGAGCCGCAGCGAAAATCGATCCGTTCGCATGACGCTGTCCTGTCTCCAATTGCTACCGCTGTAAATACCGCATTTCCAACTCAGATCCGTAGACTCTCCATATTCAGGTATAGAGATTCGACAGAAGACGTATATTAGCATTCATATTTATCCACAGATCGTTGGAAGTTTCCCCGCAGTGTGTTGGGAGGAATCATCTTCCCTTTGATGAAGACGGATTTTTCAGACCCGAAGATTCCCGGCCGGCGGCTTCGAAATTTCGTGGACTGTTGCCTCGGAGCTTCAGTTCGACATACATTTAAGATGGATTTGTAATAATCAGTAAATTTTTAGAAGCTGTGTTTTTCTTATCGGGTGCCTTGAAATGCTACTCGGACGATAATGTAACTGTACCTGCATTCGAAAACATGCCTTTATGTCAGGAATTGTGGGACACTCTAGGCGATATGAACACTACGGCGCACTATCGAGTACTTAAAAATTAGTCACAGATAAATAGGACTCGGTTTGAAGGTAGTGCGAAAGGTGATCGGTGACAGTGATGTTTTATCGCGTTATTTAATGTCTTTAAGCTAACTTGCAACAGCAAGTATCGCCTGTGATATATTCACATCTGTTTCAACGAAGATACGGCACGATATTTAACTGCTCCTCTCTCTCTTCCGCTTTTGTAGCTCGGACATGTGTCCATACGCCTTCTCGATGGATGCGAACAAAGGCGGAAGCAAAAAATTGTTTTTCCAGACTGGTTGCTGACCATTTTCGTTAATCACTCTGTGATACTATTTTCTAGCAACTTGTTAAAATTGAGCCAGTCGTATTTTTGTTCTATACGCTCTCTTTCTCTTCTCTTTCTCTCTCGCAGTGTTCTTGTGATTGCTACTTCCGTTTGTAAAGCGGATTTCTCGCTGGATAAATTTTTCATCGATGGTGAAAATTTATTTCGATGGAGTCAATATTATTTTCAGAAGTTGTTTTATTACCGTAAGAACTACAGTAATGACTAAAAATCAAATTTGATCTCTAAGTGTTACATACCCAATCATTTTCACTGCATAAACGGCGAATAAACAGTATTTTGAAATAGTGAAGAAATGCTTTCACATTAAAATTCCTCGATTCTTTAGCACATATATTTCAATGAATGTAGAAAAGTGCCCACGCATTGAAATGATCCATTCCGAACATTTAAAACACCTTAAATTCTTGTCGAATAAATCATCCTCATAGATCATAAATTAAAAAGGAACAGATCTGATTTTCCGCATGATTTCAAAGTTCTAATATTTAATCAACGATAATAGTTTCTTTGTAATTAGGAATTTTCATTGACAGCTATTGCTATGAAGTAATGGGCTGATGTGAAATGATACAGTTATTCTTTCAAATGTTCCCTTCAGCAAGTAAAATAAATATTATAATATAGTTTTTTCTTGCAAAGCTCTTTTTGCAAATCATTGCTGTCAACTCGTGGCAACCTCATAGCATTGCTTTGCCCGAATTCTATTTATTGCTTTCGCAAAAAGAAAACTTCTCTAACACATTTTCTTCATCGCATTTCCCTGTCGCTTATCTCGTTCAATCATACTGCCTCACTCAGTTCTGTCATAATGACTCTAAGAAAGGTTTTTCGGCTCGCACGGGATATCTCGTGGTTCAAAACTAGCAGTCATGTTTTCACGTGGGTTCTTATCAAAAGGTGTCGTCAGGTGCTCCGGAGAAGAGATGGGTTAAACTTCGAACGTTAATCCATACTATAATCCATACGCGGCATCGACACCTGGTCGACGACATCCATCAGAATTTGAAAGCAAAAGTACGTCAGATGTACGTTAAAATGTACAGCAAAAGTACATCACAAGACATGTACGTAAAAATGCCTCTCGCTGGTTTCCTTTGTTCTCTTTCTCCGCATTCTTCTCTCCTTCCCATTCGACTTTCTCCAGTAAAGCTTTCAGGTGTTTCATTGCAGAATAAGCTTCTCTTAGAATATGCGCAAACAAGCTGAAATCTCAAACTCAAACTTCTGGTGGCGCAAATCGCCAGCCACCTTGAAATTCACAAACACCAGCTGGCTGGCTTCAGAAGCACAATTCTGAGTGCAGCGAAAGCGGAAATGACAACTCACTGTGGAATGTGCGTAGCCGTTCTTATGTGCACCCGCAATCTGAAAGGGTCACATTTTTGTGCATGCACATATAAATGAATCGCTAGGTTCCTGCGTGCCTGAAGATTTCTCCTTGTTAGCCATAAAATATGTCAATACAGAACTTCGATGATAATAAATTATGGTTACAAACGCTCAGTTGAATTTCGTCTCCACTCTTCAAAACTCCAGGTTTGCTAATAAATGTTAGATTTTCTGTTCAGGCGTTTAGATACTTCCTGCGAGCATTTACGGAAAATAGCTATTCCTGCATTAATTTCCAACCACTTGTTAAGCTGGATGACCTGACAAGGATAAAATATATGCTGCTATGGATCAATAAAACAACGGTGGATAACTCTAGAGTGAAGTGTGGAGCCAAAAGGATGGAGAAGAGAGGCGAAATTGTATAGCTATACGATTACTGACACGCACTACGTAATAGAACGGATGAATCTCTTCCCCCCCCCCCCCCCCCCCCCCCCCCAAAAAAAAAACCATGGATTGTTGGTACAGCAATGAAAAAAACTAAGAACATCGTTTTTTAACATTGCTGCCGCGCCACGCATCCTGTCAGATGATTGCAGATGGTACTGTGCGTCATTTGACCACTCTATTTCGAGTCCTCCTCTCCCTCAATCATTGTATCCTCCTCTTCCTCGTTGCACTCTCTTGTAAACCTGTTCGATGAACACGCCTCGCATAAACATGCTATAAGAGCGAATAAACGCTAGCGGACGCAAAATTGATCGATTACACTGAACCAATGCTAAGTATGCTAAACTTCCTGGTCTTGTCCACTTTTTAATTAAGTGGTCAATCGGTGCAAGCCGTCCCCCGTCCTTCTTCACCCTCTCGGTTCCGTTCTCTTTTCTCGACGACTTAGGCAATCCGTAAAGTGGCCGCGAATGCAATTTAACTTCTGAGTGGCCAGGTGGGATGAAAACATCGACATCCAAATACAATCCAAGATGGCAATAAACGAAAGAATTCTTCGTCGGGCATGTTTAAATGGCTTAAAGAGCATTGCAAAAAATCTTACTTCTGCAAACTGCATGGATATTTTATAATAGAAAGCAAAGATGTCGTCAACGATTCTTTAAATAAGGATTACAAAAAAAAAACTACAATTTGTCTGGAGTTCTAGTGCCAATCACGATATTATCGAATAACTTAATGCATTCGATATACATAACTTAATCCCAGTAATCGATTTGGACATCAACTATTACAGAAAATACCATGCATTAAAGATAAAAAACATCGACAGCACGTTTTTTGTGAAATAAAATGGACAGATTCTGCGAAAAAAAGAGTATCAGTGAAGTTTATTCACAAGCAGAACAAAGAAGGTGAAAATACACTGCTCACAGCTCGTTTCCGCATATGGATTTGCATACTGATACGGCGATGATCGGCGAACCGCAAAGCAGCACGCAGCGTAAAGTTAAGTTATCGATAGCATACATTGATGTCTCGTCTCGATTTGTGCAAAGATTGATCGTGTGATCGAAATTCCCGTGGTGTTTGTTTTGTGCTTATCCAACTTTACATGCTCCCTACCCAACTCGCGCTCTCCTCCCAATCCTCTTCAACGCCCCACTCCCCAAAGGTTTCCTTGGAAAACTTTTAAATCAATCACTGCGACTGATGCTTCCTAATGCAAACTGATCGTAAAAGCTCCTCATTCAAAAGTGGATTTCTGGAATTGCAAGAAAGTCATTAAAAATGCCGAAAGATATAATCTTTTTTTTTCCAGCTACTGGCTCTTTATTTCTAGTAAAAGCCTGAAAAGCAGTGGAAGTACTCATAGTTTCTAATTTCTACATCAACATCGTAACGCATAAACTGCACAGACTGAACGCATAGAACGTCAAGAATTCTTATTCTTAACACGTGTAATTCCAAACAGTTATATGTTAATCCTAGGTATCAACTAGCGGTATCAAAAAGCATCAATAAATTGTGAGAACTGCACAAAGTTACGAGTATTAATAAGTAATAAAAACTTCATTTATTAAGGAACAAATAAAAAAGAATTCTTAGATGCAAAATATAGTACCTGAATCATTCATGAGCAAGTAAAGATTTTCTACGACATAAAGTTCGTCTTCTGCAATTGAATGTGGTAAACTCCTCCATTTTCCTATCGATTGGGCCTGCCTAGCAACGCGGAATGTTTCTGTTCTTCGATGACTCTGGTTATAAAGATTCCGCCTTCGCAGATTCTTTTTTTTACTTTCAGCAGTCTCTTTTATTGCGGCTTTAAGCGGTACATCGAGAGAATCTCAACGGAATAGAGAATCATCCATAGAGGTGAAAAAATAATGATGAACTCTGAGGGACAGAACAATCTCCTTATTAGGAGTTCTTCATTTGCAGTTGCATTCAGGCGTTAGAAAAACTTCACAACAAACTGAACGCTCACTTTATTATGAGCATCTCAAACAAATGTGCTGTTTTGAAAGAAAACACAACAAACTCTAACATTCTTATTTGCCAATCTTCACTTATACAATTTTTTGATTGATCTCAGAATTTAATTTACACGGGATTGATCATAATGCATAGAATATATCGGCAATAAAAAAAAATTTTTTTTTTTCATAAACGACTTACTCAATTTCTAAAATTCCTCTGTGTTCAATTTCTCTGAATTTCGTAGGCGAAATTTCTGTCTACTGAATGTAAAACGAGATCGGAAGGGCGTAATCCTTAAATGAGTTTACGCCAAGACTTGTGGCAAATACGGCAAACAACTTGAATTGAGTGCATCAACAACTGATCTCAAAGAGATGCAAAACGAAGTGTTACAGGGTATAGAGCATAACATGGAAACCGTGAATTCATCAGATGCTTTATAAGTAACTGCAGCAATACACTCTTTTGCAGCATTTTTATCGATCACAGGCTATGCATTTCTACAACAACGAAAATAGAGTTGCCGAGCAAAGTCACGCAATAGCAATAAGTTGTGATTTGATTGCGTATGGATGCGAAAAATTCGAGAGCAAAAGTTCAAATGACGTCGGTAAGAAATGAAATAAACATTAAACCTCAAAGAGCAATGGACTTCTTTTTAATTGCCACTGTAAGCTAAGTCTTTCTGAAGATATGACGAAGATTGGAAATAGCTTACAAACCGAGATCTTTAAGCATGAAATGGCTAAGGAACAGGATATAGCAGCTATAACTTTAAACGTATCGCGCACATTTTTTATGACGACTTTTGCTCAACATATGCGTAGAGAGGAAGCTTTATGATCTGTGCGATCGCCAAAAACAATATGTAAGAATAAAATGTGTTGAAATTAGAATGCGTAATTCACGCAACAGAAATGTGAACAAAGAAAAAAAAAAACAGAAGAAAAGTGCTAAGTGAAAAGTCGATATGCAAAAACTGGTTTTGAGAAAATTGCACACATTGATCGAAAAATTTTATGAATGCAGAAAAGGGAATATAAGAAAGCACAATGTGAAATATAGGCATTAATATAGGCGTATACATTTATCAGTGGTTGCAATTGCTGAAGGTGATCAAATTAAGATACTTCATAAGAGTTAAGAATTGTGGAATTATTCCTTTAAAAATGAGCATTATTTATATTGAAGGAATTTATGCAAATATGCGGAAAATTCGTAGAAGAAAGGAAAACTATGAAAACACGTGAAATTTCAGGAAAGTTGGCTCGACCTGAATGAATAATAGCGAGCCATTTGACGCAGAACTTTACGCTCTACCCCTAGTTTATTTCGTTGACGATAAAAATTTTGGAAACGCAGTTCGCATGACGGGTGATCGAGCAGCTGCCTAGTCAATTAGAATGACAACACCGCCGATCGGATGTGCCATTCTGACGCTTTTCTGCAAAATCCATTTCAGCTATATGTACTAGCACTGGCTGCGCGATTCATCATATTGGTAAATAATGGGATTTCGGAAACTCGCAAAACATGGCAGCAGGTAAGTCAGAGCAGTTTGCCTTGTCCAACTTGTTCATATAAATTTGTGCATTAAAAAAATTAACTGAATTTTAGTTTTGTAGTTTCCTATCGTTGCCTCTACATTTGGAATAGCGAAGAGTATAGCGCTTGGATGTAAAGGATCAAATGCACGGCCCTTATTTGCTGCATTGAATATTTCATGGATGCAGCAAAAAAGAAGTGAGCACATATTGGTGAGGTTTTAAGGACAGACCGACTAAAAGCCGAAAATAAATTGATTTTCACAGAAGAAAAGCAACCTTTCATTCAACCATTTGTAATAAGCACTACAAAATATTTCAAGGAGACAGTACATTTCAAATAAACGGTTGAAACTACTGCCCAATAAAATAAACCTTTTTTTATGCCACAGATATTACTCAAGAGGTGGAAAAAGAATGAGCATGCATATTAGAGGACAACGAAAGGAAGAATTGATAGTGTTGTTGAAAGTAGTGTGCAATTCAAAGCGGCGATTTCAAAGCGGACTCTCTCACGTTAAAACAGAAACGACGAATAGATCAAGATCTCTTATTCAGCTCCTTTTACAGTATCAGAGAGGCTACTGTTTAAAAAAAACGGCCTCTTTAGAACGCTGTTTAAAAACTATTGTACATTATCGAACGGTCCTTTCTGCTACTCTCCAGCATGCGTTAGCATCGTCTTCTGATCTGTTAAATCGTAACGGCATTATGGTGCTCTATTGAGAAATCGCCTAAAAGTCTTCACTTCTTCACTTTCTTTAAATATTCGACCTGTCATGTACCCAGTATAGACTGTGCTTCTTATTTTTCGTCTCAAATAACATCAAATTCAATGCCTTGAAATCACTATCGTCTGATGGTGCTGTAATGGAGTAACGCTTTCAATACAATCATTAGTAGTCGACTCAAGTGATCACAACATCTGCACTATTAGACTTACTGAACATTTATGCTTCGCAGCAAATTTCACGATTCGATGGGAGTTGATCATTTTACGTCATAAATTTTACGCTGATCATCATAAAAAACTGCAAATTTTACGCAACCAAGCGAGAAGAGGAAATTCCATTCAACTATCGAGTTTGTGTGCCTTAGATGAATCGGGAAGAGCAGCTCAAGAAGAGATGGCTCTGCGAATAGGATCCCTGAAGTAACTAACACAAAACGGATGAGGCCTAGTGGGAACTAAGCAGCTTTCACACAGATATCATATTTTGATCGCGCACAATCAGAAAACGACTCAGCAGAGGGAAGCGCCGAGCCGAGTGCGGACATCTTTTTTTCGATGAGTGCGTCAGGCTCTCATCCTCGAATCCGACGCTATTTAGCTGCTTTGGCCATAGCCTTCAATCAAGCGTCATCACTCAAAGAACGGCACAATAACATCAAAGCGCTTTCCAAATCGATCCATGCTTCACTATTCAGTATGCTCCACATACCATCACGATGCGCCTAGCCCTTCTTTGACTTTGTACTCCTCTTCACTACTCGACAATCCTTTATGTGGACGGGAAGTTAGGTGCAACAAATTTGCATGACGTAAAACTATGCATAATGTATGCGCTACTGCTGATACTCAAACCGTAGTTCGAGTCGAGCGCTCATATTCGTTGTAATTTCGTTTGCTTGAGCCTCTTCCCCTGCAGCTCAAGCCCCTTCACGCACAAAAACGGGTTGGAATAAAAAGGCCTTTTCGCCATCACAGTGTCGCCGATAGCTAAAATTTGTCCAGCAGACTATAAACGCATATGCACATGTGCGTGTATAAGATATATATATATATATATATATATATATATATATATATATATATATATATATATATATATATATGTGCTGCATGTACACATATGTAGGTATAAACATACACACATATTTAGCTATAAATTCATATCCACCTAAGCGACTTATTCGAACGCGCTCTACTTGAACTCGAGACATGAAAACCGACATGAGACATATTTTTAGCGACTCTCTCTTCAACTACCTTAGGGAGTTACGCACTGAAATTTTTGACTCCTTTTTCACAGACAGCGTTTGCCATGACAGTTAGTGTCGGATCCACAGAGATGACTTATGACGCGAAAATTAAGGGGTCGCGAATTCTTTCGAAGATCTCGATCTCCTAGATCTAAAATCCGTGCAATGCTAAAAGCTAAGACAGTCAGAACTTATAGAAAACCGCTAGTTTTAGCCCGTTAGGAAATTCGAGATTCGATCATTTCCTGAGTTAAGGAAATAATCTTACTCGTTCCTGCAAATTTGACACAGAAAAAATGCAACGACTGATGCTAGGGCTATTTAGCTCAGAGAAAAGCGTCGCGTAAAACTTGGGAGTAAATTTCCTCGATGAGAATCGAGAGAGTGGTACGGCCTGTTCAAATATCGGATGGCGTAGTGGTTTTCTAGTGCTTTTAAAGCGCATATCACCTAAGACCACTCGAGCGACGGCGCAAGAAATCAAGGCACGAACGAAAAACTACAGCGAAACATTCTACAGTTCTAGCTTATCGCTGCAAAAAAAATTCTGAGCGTACAAGTAGTAGCACAATGTCAACATTAGCGCTTAGAGTGCGACCTATTGGAAGGGCGAGTGCAGGCGAAGGATGGAGGGAGGGGGGGGGGGGGGGGTACACAACATTTCATCCGCGAGGTGAAATATTGCTGTGTTATTACAATGCATTTACGGAAGAAATATCCTCTGTGCATTTTGTATACCTGATGAAGGTGATGTTCACGAAAATCTTATGAAAATAACGTTAAACAAAGCTTCAGGCTTCAGAAGCTAGTGCTGCGAATGTTGTATGTGGGACATGAAAATCCACTAGTGGCCGCTAGGAAGTGATGTAATTTTACAGAACAGGTGCATTCAACTGCTACCATCCGGTTTAGGTTACGCGGTGAGCGAATAATCTATAAATCTCCTCACCTGGAACTGTTTTAACAGTCGGATTCCTCTCCTTGCCTTCCCTTCATACCCCTCCCAACTGCAACTTTTTTCCCGACTTCTTTCAATGTTTTACACTCAAAAAACTTTTAAAAAAAACAAATGTTAGTATTTAGGCGATGAGAGCTGATGCCCGTGCCAGGTTTGCATCAGCAAATCACGGCTATGGTTGAATAGAAGAAACCATAATCAGAATACAACAGTAAAATACGAATTTTAATGGAGTACAGTTAATTAGCACTAATGTGCAATGCAATTCATCGCGTTATGCATAAACCAAACTGAATTCGTTGCCGGATTTATATGCAACGCGGAGCTTATTCTTCGGCCATCACATTGCGTTGCGCCATTTGTGCACACACTCAATCGCGCTATACTGAGAACCGCTAATAGAACGCAATGCAGAAATTTCTTTCGACGATCGCTGATACCATTTGCAGAATGCGCTCACTGCGTTGAGAACCGAAAGTGAGAAAACGTCTACCATTAAGAAAAGTGGAATAAATTTTTGCATGCTTAGATAGCATTCAGTGGAGAAGGATGATGATCAATATTTAAAAAAAAAAAAAAACTGCCTGAAGTATCTTCAAACTTTCAAACAGAACAAATCTGCGCAAGGATTTTTCAAAAAAAAAAAAAAAAAGAAGAAAACAACTTATGAGCAGAAATTTTCACATAGTAAGATAGCATATTTCAAGCCTCTAAGACATACGACTAGCACTTACTAATGCACTACAACAGTTCCCATCAGTGAAAAAAGGGGTAATCATGAATCAGGATTTCAAAAACTGTTATCGTCGCTATATTTTCCACCATACTCTCGCCCTGTTTTCTTTACCAAACATAAGGTTTTGGGTTATAAATCCTGTTTCATCAGTACCACACAACAGCTGCACTCAAAAAAGCACTGCACTCCAATGAGAAACATATTTTGAACGATGCTAAGACCACTATGCTATAACCTCAGCTGAAACCATACGAAGTATGCTATGTGCGTTTCTATTCTTTTCCTCTCCTGTTTACGGCAAAATTTTTTAACTGCACTACTCTGAGACATGCCACTGCTTCCCTGCAAAACTATCAACCTTTCTGAGTGTTTGCCAGCCGTCTAATTGTCATTTACTTCTTTAAAACCCGGAAATTTGCCATAATCTCTCATGTCTTCCTATATGTTTAGGAGGTTTCCTCAAGTACCATTCGGATGACAAAACGATCTTGTCGCAAAGAATAGTGGGGTGAGATAGCACAGCGGATGGTAAGAACTGCATAAGAACAATAGGCATGGATCAGACTTAAGAAGAGCGGCACATTCGTTAAGGATGATTCAAGCTAGCGTTCATAAATTAATTTGCGCTGCAACGCTTTGCAGCAGCAACAACAGCAGCAGCAGCAGCAGAAAATCTACTCATAATGCACTGATCACATTGCAAGCACGCAATCAAAATAAATTCCATTGTTCGAGTTGGATATTGTTAAACGATAATAAAGTGGAAAACAATGCATACGTTTTCCTTCCTTTTCGCTTTCGAAATCGCAATCACTAAAAGCAATTATAAATCACACAAGCTTATCATAATGCCCTCAACAATTTATGGCTAACTTTTTGTTGTGCAACAAAATGGTGAAGTTATTGCAAAAATATCTTTCAAAAAAAAAAAAATTTACTGATCATATTTTTTTTTCGACTTCTATTTCAAGACAACAAACGAGTAGAAGCAATAAGTGTTTCGTGCTAATTTTGAGGAAGATGTAAGCGAATGCTGATTTAAAATTCCACTAAAAAAAAGTGTTGGATTTTTTTTAATGACGCTGAAAGAAGCAGCTGAAAACTCATTTTATTGTAAGCCTCTACTATCTGCTATAAATTCTATTAGACTCGAAGTACTCTTTTCTCGAAATGTTTCTATCATCGGGAAATTCTCTTCTCGTAAGCTGAACAAATCTCAAAATCGTGTGTATGCTATCAGAATCTGTTCACTCAAAATATTTGAGGATAATGTATTTTCGCAGCAAACTGTTCGATTCAGCGCCATGCGTGGATTAGGCCGTTCTTGCATCGTCAAAGAGCATTCATTATCCGGGACCACCCGCAATATCGCGCTGAAATACATCTAAGAACGGCACTCATCTGTGATGTGCGTAAAATGAGAACACATGAGCAAATCGATGCTTATAGCTTTCCTTCTGGCTATGTAAAGCTGGAGTAAAACCACCCGGAATATCAAACTCTTTTCTTAACATATGTACTTAACAAGGTAAAATTAGAGTGTAGGAGAAAACAAAAACGATGTCAGGAGGAAAAGAAGAAAAAGCGGCCAAGTTGCCCTGTTTACATGTTTAGCCGCATTTAAATAGGATAAGACGCAAATAAGCAGCTATAGGCAGGCACCAGAAGGGAGTTCAGTATGTGATTCAGCGATCGCTTTAAATGTTCGTTTAAAAATTCATCAACAAGATAAATTTAGATGGACGCGAACGCTGCAAGCTCAGTGGATGCGATATGCAAATAAATAAGCCTCTGAAAGAAGGACTGATTTGCGGGAGCATTGCATTCCTAGGCAAATTTCGGAGAAGCAGCCACTGTACGTTTGAACGTCACATGCGCGAGTAGTAGTAAACTTTTTATTCGGAGCAGGAATTTCAATGTGAGCTGTGCCACTGTCACAGTTAGTGCTACGATGGAACACTTTCACTCGCATCGATTCGGCTTTACGATTAAGGAAATGCCTCAAATTCTATTCACTCATATAGAATGCACACATGATAGCTGTGGAAAAAAAGGTGTGAAATATTAGATAAGCACATAAGTTTGACGGAGCGCTAAATTATGTGGATGCTATAATGGAGCAAAATTTTATAGAGCATAGTGAAATGGACGACTGATGTCTATAGTAAACGGTGCTTCAAAGAGATTCTACACGCACGAAAGTGATCAATTGACTTAATAAGGTGGGCACTACTCTCTCGTTCTTGCCACAAAGGCCATACTTCAACCGATTACAGAAGCCTTTATTGGCTAGTAAATTCAATTACTCAATAGTGGCAATCATGTTCTTATTGCATCTAAATTACTGACCTCCTCTGCAGAAATCAGCACACACAAAGTGATGCTACTCTCTTGGTAACAACGAAGAAGCGGCCTCCATTCACTGCCCGACCCTTGAAATTAGCTCTTAAACCGGTCCCGTCATAAGTGGTACCATAATCAAGCAACTTCTTACAATAACAAGTTTATTTGTTGGTTACTTATTTCCAGGATTCAAAAGTAGGGATAATTCTGCGTTGCCTATGCATTCGCTCTCCCAAACTTTACAAAAACTTTTATGGATTTTGACGCTTACATCCGTCGTTTAAAAATGCGCGACAAAGGAGATATGAAGCAGGCGAAAAAGCAATTCGCTTTTCAAGAACAAGCAGTAAATACTGCTGACTCTAATGGCCATCTATATTTCTAGTTCTTTCCGCTTAAAGTTTGCAAATTTCAGTCATCATTTCTAACAAAATGATACAATACAACAAGAGAATGAAATAATGATTCGACCTAGTCAAGTTCAATTTTTTGCAAAAATATACTGCCGTAATATTGAGTGTAATCCTTTCTATGAGCGGTTGAGTGTATTCAGCACAAGAAAATTCAACCAAAGAGGTTTACGATTCATGTAAATTGCCACTTTAAACGGAAATAGCGTTTTCTAAGTCTGCAGTCACAGTCTAATCCTATAGTTATAATAATGGGGAAAATTTGTCTTAAGCAATAAAAGACAACCGATTTGATTAGAGCTGAAAATGTCACTTTTAGGGTTCACTTCTACTACTAGAAGAATTCTTTGAGGAAGGTTATGCTTCTATAAAATTGGTGCCACGGTACAACAGGCAATAAAATGAACGAACTGCAGCTAAGCATAAAATAAATGTGAACCAAACCGCCATTAACTGAATGAGAAAGACGCTTGTGAAGGGTAACGTTGGCCGCTTTTCTGCTTCAATGTTTTAGATAATTAAAAAAAAAGTTAAACGTTGTGCGAATTCTCATCTCAGCAAGAGAAATGCATCACATATGGCATAAAGCAACCGTAAGCAAGTAAAGCAAACAACATCGACGATCTGGTATCAATTATAATTTATTCGTACATTGAAATGTCAATTCACTAGAAGATGCACTCAACGCTGTATGCAACGATTGAATTTGTTGCAATATGAACCGCTGAGAAATTCTAGCCATATAATGCGCTTTATAGGTGCGAATTATTTGCGCGATTTGTGCTTCTTAGAAAATAGAAACTCAAGTTGAATTAGTAACAATCGTGTTCTTGAAGAAAACGCACAAAATGTGGCTCGTTATTTAATCTTGCAAATTATGCAGCAAGCGCCATTTCGTTACGACAGCAGAAATAACAATCTATCAAATCCATAGCAGCGAAAGAACGATTAAATAAACTAATGTCATGAAATTTTCTAGTGTTTGAAAATTTCCCATACAGTATTAATGACGATATGATGAATTATGCGATATATGACCCCCACCTGCATATAGACCTGGTGGGAAAGAATAGAATAAAGCATGGACCATGGACCGTTGATGTGAGGGGTCTGAAGCGAACACAATAGGACGGTTCAAAAATCAATTCAAGATGAATTTCAGTGGAAAAGAATACCAACTAGGAAGTACTGCGATAACGTCATGATAGGATGAGTCAAACTATGAAGTTAAAGAAATAACAGGTACATCAAACTCTCGAAGTGCCATTATACAGAATGGTAGTATGCAATAGCTGAAGCACTAGGCCTGCTCCACTTCACTATAGCCAAATTGTACAGGCCTCTTCAGCTCCTTTCGCTAAACGTCAGCAATATTTGCCGTTTGCACAGAATGTACTTCGTAAAGACGTGATGCTGCTGCACCTAAATAATGAAGAGACTGAATCTAGCGGCAAACGTGAGATGAAAGCGTGCGTGCCAAAGATGCACCGGATGCGCGTGCGTAACGACCGGTATAGTCAGTTGGAAGGTAAGGCCGGGCGGGTTATGTGAACGTGACGATGAACAAAGAATTACAACCTGGTGGACGCGTGCCGCGCATTACGCCACCAAGAAGCACACAGTGCGGGGCTCGGCTTGGTGTTTTGCGAATATACCGCATGTATTGGCACTCCCTTTGTGTGGCTCTTTTAAATTTACGGCTCTTCCTCACCCATACGTTTAGGTTCCTGATGTGGGCACCATCAACTCATATGCTCGTGCTATGCTCGAATCCTCTCATCAGGTAACGCTCAATGTGAATGACTGTCGGAAGAGACAGGCATATATGCTGGCTGGCCAAGCTGTCAAAGGAAGTGGTGAGGCTGTTCTTAAAAGCTCTTCCAAAGTGAACCAAAAGCTAGAAATTAAGCTAAACTCTTACAGCAGAAAAACAATTAGCTCAGTATACGCTGAAGAGATGCAAAAAGCGGTTTTGTTGACTCCTTTTTCTAAGCATATGTTCGTTTTTCGAACAATGCAAAACCTCTGAGGGGACTTAGAAGAACTACTTCTGAAGTGATGAAAAGTGGATGGAATATATTTGAGCGGAATTTTTGCTGCCCTTTTTTGATTGCTTTTAAGCGCATCTTAAATCTAATAATGTTTACGTTGCAGATTTCGATTTACATTTGATGCGCTATTACGACATGTTCAAAGTTGTCAACAAGTACTCTTGACGATGGATGAAAGCGAAGCGTCTATGAATTGATTCGGAGCGAGGCAAGAATTTGTTGGTCACGTTGATGAGGAATCTGAAATTAGGTTGCCTAGCCACGAAATGTTCTTCGCTGTGCTGACATCTGCGATGCATCGCTGCTAACCGGAAACAGCACTTTAAGAGGGCACCTCTTTAAGTGTTATGTTTCCACTGTAGCTACTACAACTTCTGGTAACACGACTCGTATATAGTGGGGTGTGTTCATAAGTTGGAAGATGCGAAGGGTTGTTTTGGTGTCTCGGGCAAGGGCATGTCATGTGGGCCTAAGCTAACTCAGCATCTACTGCCTCAGCCTCATCATTTTCCTACTTTTTACATCTAATGACGATGAGCATCCACTTAAGCCGAAGCCGCATCTTAACACAGAGATTAGCTCACACACGACTGCTGCAAAGACTTTCTCGAGGAAAAATTATAAGCTAAGTTATAAAAGGATGCATTCAATGGAACGAAGAGTGATTAAAACAAAGCATAACTCCTAAAATATAGGTGCGATAAATGAGTAGTTCTTTTCGAGAACAATTTTCGCTTTTAGCCGAGGCACAAAATTCCTTCTGCTAATGGAAACAATATTTGATGCACCAAGAGGGGGTCTACGAATGTGACGAATGAAATTTACGACATTTGAAATTTATTCGAATTCTTCAAATTTGCAAATTTTCGCAAAGTCTTCTCAAAAATCCTCAAAACATTTCAGCAAAACTGGTAACTTTTTTTCATCATCCAGTGAGGTGATGCTTATATGCACACGCAATATCTCTCCGTCTGTCGGTTAGAAATCCCGAGTTGCGAATGCCTGCCCGGTCGATAGTTTCACACAGAAGTACACTGTTCGACACTGTTTTCGAATAACAACCAGCTGCTGCATGGTCTCTGATTGAAATGCAGTAAGGGCATATCCTGCCAGCTTCACTAGAGCGCTCATCTGTTTAAAGAGCAGATAGCTGGTTCAAATTTGGCGTATTTCTAGTCAGATTATAGATTATAACGAAAATTTGGTGCTAAGAATATCGACGAGAGTTTTCACTAAAATCGATGGTATAAGAGACACTAAAATTTTGCAAATTCTATTAGCGCAAACGCGCTTTTCAGCCATACGTAAAAACAATGACTGCGGCTGAATGTGAATAGACAAGCAGGCATGTGGCCACCGAATAGACAACACGAATTCGAGGGGCTAATAAAGTTACAAAGTAGGACTTGTGATATAGATAGCAAGTGAGTATAAGTAGTTATCGTTTCAGTTATGAGTGTAATATAATGCGTGTTGTGAATGCAAACGTGGCACGACACTCATGTTGAGACCTGATCTGTGTACCTCACGCATAATCGCCGTTCATGGTTGCAAACACAAGTGATAGGTGGCCGCCGACACCCAAGGTAACTGATGGTACTCTACACGTTGTTTTCTTACAAACAGTTTTCTCGAGAGCCATTACTAGTGCAGCGTTATCAGTACAAGCATGTGCCATATATATATATATATATATATATATATATATATATATATATATATATATATATATATATATAATATATATATATATATATATATATATATATATATATATATATATATATATATATATATATATATATATATATATATATATATATATATATATATATATATTGTTATATGGGGTAAATGTGGGACATCTACAAGCAGAAGTTTTTTATGTGGACAGTATATTTTCCAATTCACATTGTTGGTTTTATGCGCCCTTGTAAATTTGTTTCAACTTGGTCTACTAAGGTCTCTTCGCACCTGTGCTTGCTTACGTATATCTGCTCATCTGTCCAATAATTGTAGCTTGAGAATCGTAGAAATTTGTAAGTGCAAATACCGATGAGTATTATGTCCCTCACTGAATGAGGCTGTACCAGCGTTCGTTAGATTAGCACAAACCTGTAGGTTTTTAAATATATCAAAAAAATGGATGTATCTTATGGTCACTTCGGCTGCATATCGCAGCGGTCAGCTGGCAAAAAATAAGAGAATTTGTTTGAGTGATCACATTAATTATCATTATTTGTTGATCGTATATGAAATTAGCTGCATTGGTCAGCAGAATGCTAAAGCGCATATTATGCTTATTTCTATGGCACATTTCTGAGTGTTTTTATCAACGCCGTTGTTCTTTTTTTTTTTCTTCCTTTTTTCATTTGCTTTATTTACTCCATCCTTTGATTTTCATTATCATTTCTTTACAATGGATATTTTGTGCTTTGTCTGTTTCTTCATTTGCCTTGATTAAATGCCTGGACATTTCATATGCAAAACTGCTTACCCAATATCTTTGCTATCCCACTCAAAGCAACCTCGGAAATTAGCGTGATATTTATGAAAACAGAAGTTTTAAACATTCCTACAATTCAACCTGAAGCCTTGCAAATACCAAAAAAAATTTTCTAACGTAGGTCTAAGTGGTGCCATCTATACTGTAAGCCTCACGCTGTTAAGCGTGTGTTTCAGATTGGTCACTTGGAGTCCAATAATTCATCAAATGTGGGGGAACGTTGATTTAACGGGGAAATCGTTCTTCACAACCTGAGCGGAGCGTGCGTGTTCTTATATTGTGATAGCGTTCTGCTTGCAAATATTCGTATATCATAGCTACAATTCAACCTGAGTTCTTGGTCTAAGGCAATACCGTCGCTAAGTAGAGCGCCTGACGTTCATACAATTGCAGTAAAGAGAGACGGCAGTAAGAGGGCAGACAAGCGTGCACCCAGTATGAAAACGTAGAAGTGTTAGAACTTTGATCGTAATATTGAAATGCAAAACTTTGATAAATCTTATTTATTCAAGGGCAAAGAATATATTGACTATGCATCTATCATCTATATAGTTACAGTCTTATTTTAAAGCGAATTTTTTCGTCTGACTCAGACTCAGATGATACCACTGTTTGATGGCCGGTAAAAACGCTGTTCGCTGATGAGTTTAAAACGGGACATAAACAAAAATAATGGCTAATAATATCGTCCGCAGTGACTCATTTATAGAGGATTTGTCCGGCAATCGGAATGCCGTTGATTCGCAACCATCTGCCGGCAATGTTTTCACTACTCATCAGATGATGATTATCACTTTAGGCTGGGCAGGACTAGGAGCTGCCTCTAAAATAAAATGTCAAACATGCATAGGCACAGCATTCCATCCTGAACGGCTTCATTCTAGTCAGACCGTTGGCGTCGTGTACTCCTCAAGCCTGTTGCATATGTTCCCAATAGAATTGATGTGACCTAAATAATGAGGGGAACGAACCTTCCCCGGCAGCTTATTGGCATTATTGGCATATCTTTGACTTCGTTAAAGAATGTTTACGATTGAAAGCCATTTTTGTGAGCAACATGTTCGCAACTCATCGAGCAAGGTGTGATGCCTTTCATACGAGTCACAAAAAAACCATAAAGTAGTGGCTGCATTCAGGTGCGGAAATGTATGCGATCCACTAATTTTAACAGTCGCAAGAAGTAAAAAATCTTATAAAAGTATGCAGAAATTGATTAAGGTATGGCATATGGTACAATACACACTGAGTTGACATAAATTCAGCTAAAGTAGGCGTCAACAGGTTTTAATAAAGTGAGCTGGAGCATTTTTAAGCGGATGAATTTTCCAAGTAGATATTAGCAGTGGTTACCTCACTATTCGAGAAGCGTTGACGCAGCGTTAGTCTTCTGAACAGAAAGCTGCAACCAATAAGATTAGTGATGGATAAATGAAAAACTCAATTACTCGATAGCATAGAACAGCATTACTTAAAATGCAAAGGTCTTTCTGGATACAGACGATTATCGCAATCAGGAATTATAATCAGACAGCCGAAATTCAAAGACTTATTACTCGATAGTCTTTTTTTTTCGTGAAACTCACAAGCCTCACTTTGCGTTTGCTAAGTAGTATTTTTTGATATGAAGTTTGTCGACTGAAAATTTTTTCTCTGTTATATCAAGGCGAGGCGTGACAGTGAGGAACCCATAAGCATGCCTCCATGTTCCCAATGCAATAAGAATCTCTGCAATTTTCAAGACTTCCAGATCAGCCTAAGTTCCCAATTTGAAAATTCTCGCAAATTGGACGGCATTTTGAGATGGACGATATGTGAGCCGGAAAAATGGGTAAAAAACTATGATATGCCTTCCGTTTTTTAAAACCTTTTTTTTTCGATCGTACCGAAATCTCGACTTTGTCTCACTGTCAAGCTTTTCGATTATATAGAAACTTTGATTTTATTTCGCTGTTCAGTTTTGCTGCAGGTGTCCTTTATAACTGAAAGGGGGGGGGGGGGGGGGTTGAAGAAAACTAGCCATATACATTCCTATAAATCATGGCAAACTGGTATATGAAAGTAATATGTAATATGTAGTGAATGTGAATGTAGTGAATATAAAATCACCGAAGTACTATGAAAGTACTGAATAAATTTATTACTTTTCATTGATTTCGCTTCCTCTATTTGTTGCTTTTTAGGAGGCCTAGAACGACGATCCTTCTACTCGAAAACGCATAGGGAGTAAGTTTCCAGTGTACAGCTTCTACCGCATTTGCATTTGCTCCAGGTTTGCAACAACTTTACAGATTGTAAATAAAAGTTCCTCTGATTCATTTAGCTCGTGCCACCTTGTGAAATTTGCAGATTTTTTTTTTTTTTTGAAATGCCTTTTGATGGCGCATTCAAACAGCTAAACAAATGCTGGTGGGTATACTGTAACCTTAGCTTAGTGCAGTATGCTCCAAGGAGTCCGCACAACTTGAGTTCATTTTCCGCAACAGACAAACATCGTTGTCATGAACGATTATGTGCGCAGTCGTTTAGCTCTAAATAAGACGTTATAAGCAAATCCAGCGTTAATGCCCATCAACTCATCACTTACAAGTCAGAAACTGCCTTTCTGTGGCCTGAAATTTTACATTAATGGTCTTTGAGCCCGAAATAATTTTTCATATGCGTTACTTGATGAGCTAGAAAGTTGAATTTTGATGTTTGTGATTATTCGATCTAAAGTTACTCCGAATAGGCTAAATCCGCTTCCTGTTTCTGCCTGATTTATTATTTCCTTAGTGAAAATGCATTTATAAATGTTGGGCATACAACAACCTCGTATTTATCGATTCCGTCTTATCAGCTTATAAAATGATGAGCTATAAAGCCTAAATTGATTCGCCAAAATATAAAACTCACTAATTGATAAGTTGCTAGGGACTGATTTTATATTATAAAGTTGAAGTTCTGATAGCAGAATTATGGAAATGACTCTCATTTAAGCAAATCTTCGGATAATAGCCTTTAATTGACTGAAGAATGCAGCAAAAATTTCTCCCTTCTCGATGATTTTCCTAATTTTCCTCTACAATTCTTAAAGCGTTAAATGCGGCTCATTTGGTGAAAAATCCAAATCAGCCCCCTCTAACTTCAGTGCGGCTGGGGAGGGGGTATCCATGTGTGGTCTGAAACCGCTATGAAAGAAAACAAGTTTTTTTTTAAATCGCTTTGCTGAGAAGAAACGTCGATGAGATTCACTGAAAAAAAAAAGAGGCCGAAGATTGCTGACGATTGCCGGTTTCTTTTGCTTCCTTTGCTCGTTTTAGAAACGTTTGATCCCTTCTTTTACTTGGCTTGAAAATTTTGCTCACATCTGCGAATTCGATGTTCAACCTGAAGGTCTGATGGTTCACTTCATCATATTCATTAAAATTCATCGAATTTATTGAAAAGTTTAAAAACTTTTGCTCAATTGTGTCGAAAATCAAATTGAACAGCTCGATCTTCTCCAGCACTCTCCTAGCGCTTTAAAAAATTGTTTGTTTCTCAGTTAATCAGTGACTAACTTGATTGCGTGACCTCAGGCCCAGATCTGTTTTTGACGATAATTCTGATTTCTCACTACCAAAAAATCTAGCTTTTCGAGGAGCAATGTGCAAAGGAATTCAATTATAATCGAGTTGACTTTGATTGACTGTAGCAAATGAGCTACTTGGCTAACTTTCGCTATGAAGAGATAAAATGGAAATATATGTCGATGATATGTCGAAAGAATTTAGTGGAATAAGAATTTCAGCTTTTTTCACATTGGCTAAAAATTAACAAAAAATTTAAGAAGGTGTGCTCATTTGTGAGTGGATTTAGATGTATTAAAAGTGCTTTTAGAATGCTGCTTTCTTTTGGAAATTGGCTAATTCTCGTATTTGACGATTAAAACATTTGGCAAGTTGCCGAGTTTTCATTACTGCCACTATCCAGCTTTTAGCAGCTTTAAAAACACTCATTTTCTCTGAAATTTATCTACCCACATGCACGCATGATATCATTTTTTTAATCAACTGTAGGACGACATCTTAATTCATTACGTTTGAAAAGAGAGGCAAATTAAATGTTCAAGAAGCTATGACTACGACAAACTGAACAACACATTTACAACACTTCCGAACGATCAAAGTCGAAAAACTCTGTCGTCGGCATTTGTTTACTATCATCCTATATTTATTTAAGGTTGTTTCTAAGGACGAATATACTCTCTATGTTCTTCCAATGCTTCCTGCGCAAACGATTCTGAGGATGTCGCTACACCCAGTAAAATCGTTGATAGCACTCGGTATATCGAACAAATAGTATTGACATTGAATGCTTGCAAAAAAGAGTTCCAAACAGATGTCCGTTTTACCTCAGGCGATATATGTGGTGCATAAGGAATGGTCATCGTAGGTTCACCGTTATCATCCACAGGTGCTATGGAGTTTTAATTAGGCAGCATGGTTATCGACACATTGGCCACGATTGGACACTCAATAATTCATAACGGGTCACTAGTCGCGTTCCACTTTCCTATCATTAATTTATTGCAAGTTTAGTTTGCTTGCTAAATTGCCTTCACTACGGTAGCGAATGCTCTTATTTGTCAGCTGCTATTCTCATCGGCCAACCTTCTTTCGGCTTACGCTAAACTATTTGTGCTTGGATCACTCCCGTTGAAATGTTTCTCTCGTCTCAAGTTTAGCTTCTTCACTTCTCTCTAAGCACTTATAGAGAAAGTCATCCTTCTTGTAGTTGTGAACATTTAACCTTTTTTTTCAATCCGTTCTTATTTCAACGTGAATTATGACGCATGGAAGACATTTGCAATAAGAAGCCGCATTTCCTTTTTTTTTTTCAAAGCAGTCAAACTTGCCGCGTAATCGTAGTGATTGATGCTCAGAGTTGAGCTGAGCAGACAATTTTCAAACTTTATCTAATTACTGCATTTCTTTGAATGAAACTTGAAAAATATTTTCGAAAATCGCTCTTAAATTTACAAAAAAAAAAAAAAAAAAAGGAACACCATCGAAAATCTCATCTGGAATATTGCAGCGCTAGGAAAAACCCAATCCTCTCTTCGATAAAATTCAATGCATTTAACTATGAAAATATACCATCATATTAATAGTTATTAAAATTGACACAATTCTTTGAAAAAGTAAAGTACTGAGTATAAATAATATAAATTAGACACAATGGCATTTTTAGAATAATATCGCTGGTAAATGCATTCATTAAGTTCGTTTTTACCCAATATTTAGAATACATTCGATAAGGCTCTGCTCAGTGTTGCGCAGTGATATTAATGTTTTTTTTTTCATACGCCTATTCTTGTGCTGTTTTGCTGAAATTTTTTTTTATCTGGTGATCAATAGATCGGCCCAAACTGCGACGTTATTGATCAGTCTTTCCCAAGTTGTGGGTCATTTGCGCCGTTGGGAAAACTTGACAATCGTTATTGGGATAATCAGACGTCTTGTTTTATTGTTGTTTTCAAAATTTAGTGGATAATTGCTATTATACTTCTACTTATTTGACTTGTAATTATTATATGGCATGATGAAATAAACGAACAACATATTACTTTTAAGAAAAGATTAGAGAGCATAGGGAACAATTGCTTAGAGCATTACGGAAGCGGCGATTTCGACACTCCTAAAGGTGCATCGATGCATTATAACCCATATGATCACAATTATTACAGTAGTTCACATAAACTATTCAGTTGTCGGCATGTGCGGCTAACGTTAATGAGCGCACAGTACCATTCTAGCGTGCATTTTCTTGTAGGTTTTTCACCAATGATCGAAGACGGTAACATAAGGTAATGCTTTGGTGAACACTTAAGCTTCATTCATATAATTTCTCAGAGAAACTGTTGTTTTCTCATAACTTTTGTGGGCTTTTGATATATTGTTATTCGGCTTTTAACGTTTGTTTCGAAACATCGTTCCAATTTCTTTTTTTTTTTCTCTCAGAAGAAATTGCTGCAACGAAAGGAATATTCCCAATTGCCATGTGAAAACATTACACGTCTTTATGGCTAAATTTCTCAAAATTCAGGTAAGTCACTAGACAGGTGACGGATTTTCGCAAAATGATCTGCTTTTTTGAGAAGATGGAACGCGCTAAGAAAAAAAAAATCGGCTTTTTTTAACGCGTTGTGCTCATTCCTTTCCTCACGTTCAGGACAAATCTGTTCTTTCAGCGATATAGAATATGTGAGTGATGAGTGCTTCAAAAATGTCACACCGTCTACCTCATTTATGAAAATTGTTGACAAACAATTTTATAACTGCGGAGATCATGTTTTAAGAGAACGATACGGGTTTTTTCATTATAAGTGAAGGTTGTTGTTTCGGATCGACGCACTTCAACGATAGTATAAATTCATACTTGTACACAGTAATGGGCATGGAAATGGCGGTGGTATCATTATCAGTGATACATTAAAGACTTCTGGAATAAAATATATTTTGTGCCGTATGAAAAATTAGCATTTCCAAAGAAGATTATAGCTAATTTCTGCCTATGCGTATGTATTGTGCGCTTCTTTGCCTCTTTGTTCTACAGTTTCAACTTTGCAACCACTGAAACTAGAGTTACGTTAATTGATGGGTATAAATGTGCGCCATATGATGATCTCCTTTACGAACTTTCAGCTTGATCAGAAACTTCGAAAAGAATTGTAGACGTTTAAAGTTGGAAGGTTTCATGGAAGATTTGAACTAATCAGCTAAAATTTAAGGGCAATTTTCCACATATTTTTTTTGTTTCTCATTAATTTATAGAAGTGGTCGGCTTTCCTGACGCGCTTCCCCACTTGTTATTGATGCATGTGGATCGTTTGCGATGACTGCTGATGTGAATTCAAACAAGTGACGTATAGAAACTTTTGTACAACGTCCCAGTTTTTGTATTTGAAGCAAGTGCTGCCCCATTTGTAAGGTTCCGGGACATTTGCCGTCCTCAACTTCATAAATATTCAGTGGGAATTTAGCTAGATAGAAGACCCTAATCTAATCCCGTATTTGAAATCGAAGTATACTCTCAGCAAAAAATGTGGAAAATATTCAGATATACTCTACCTAACAAAGTTTGTGCTTCAGATGAAATTTACATTCGAGTAGCGTTTGTGCTCAAGAAATTTGAAATGTTCGCCTATATTGAAAATCTAAATGTTTTCGAGTGAAATTTATGAATAAGATGAAATAAAATGCACATAATCGAAGTACTTCCGTTCATTTGTTTCACTATAATACCATCTAATACAAACGTAGTGTTGAATGAAGGCGCAATACCGGATTTGATAAATAAGTTCACTTTTAAGCCAGCAAAAATATTCTCCTCACATATTTTATAGGTCATACGAAATGGCTAACGATTAAACGCTCTCTTAGAAATAATACTGTGAAAAAAAAAATGTGCGTAATATAATTGCTCGGTTGTCATCGCATAAAGTGCCAATGTGACTCGATATGAAAATGTATAATGATGTGGATTTTATCTATGAAGAAAATGCGATGGAAAATATGTATCATAGTGGCTTTTTATCGTCTCTGCAAAATGAAGCGACTACCATGGAAGTATCCTAGAAATGGATGGATTGCAACCCTATTAATACCCATTGAATTCTTTATTAGAAGGAATAAGCCGATTCGGCTTCTTTGAATTCACTTTCATTTGAAATCTTAACGAAAACGATGCGAACAAAGTGAATCATTTAATTGAAAGCGGTAAGAAAACTATTTTAGAAAAGTTGAGTGACATTTCGTCGTTTAATCGGTACTCTTTGTAAATGCCGCCATCTTGTTGTAAAGGGAAAGTGATTGGAGGCAGTCTTAATGAGCTGCAACATAAATGTTATTGCAAAGCGGCGTCTTAGTGTAGCGTATTTGATAAAACTGCAACAACTGTTTGCTCTAGTGGTAGATTTACATATGTTCATAGCGTGAGCTAATGCATCACTCCATTATCACGTCTTTGGCATAGAGTGCGGCCAATGGCAACCAACTGTCAGTAGCTTAGGCTACTACATTCAGACACAGCTAACTCACTACTACCCTACAACTAGCATACTCACATTCGCGTATAGCAACAACAGCGAATGCTATAGCCATTGAACGCCCACACATCTTCTCGAATTTAAAGCTGTTTAAACCTTACCGTATACATCTCAGTGATATTACTGAGGAAAATTAAGCAACTATTCATTAGCTATCCATGGTCAGTCTATTCGCAGCAACAAATGATGCATGATAAATGATCAATATCTGCGCTCATTACACAATTATTATTCTATACAGCAGATGTCTCGCTTCTTTCTGAAATTACTTTACTAATTGTCTCTACCGTATTGAAAGCATTCGTATGAAGAAACCCTCTACGTTTTGTTGCTTTTTGTATGGCTAATTCAGTTAGCTTCATTTCGATTCTTTTCATAGTGAAATGCTGGCGATGGAACTTGCCTTTATATTTAGCAACTAGGACCGATAGAAAGTTCTATGCTTCCATAAAATTTAATGGTGGCATAATTTTCAGCTGCAAGATTAAAATTCGATACTTGAGGAGGCATTTGTTGGTCTTTTCCTTCAGCAGCACCTTTCAAAGTAATCGTTGCATATGAACCGATTCCGGACTCCATCCTTAGTAGGTGAAACGGTTCCTGTGGCATTCTTCAGTGTCGCTAAAGGGTCGCTGCAATACCACTATCGAAAGGACTCTAATTTTTCATGAGTTTAGTGATCGGTGTTGAAAGGTGCGTAGAGGATATAAGTTTTAATGAGCGTCATGATTTGTACTCTTGGCGCATAGCGTTTTTCCCGGGAGGTTTTTTGTTGTGATGATATCTGCGTTGACCATCGCCAACCTATGAGTAGTATCGCCGTGCACGATGCGGTATGTACCACTCTATCACAACTATTATAAATCATTGTCGTTGTCTTTGCATGTCAACTATACGCCATTCGATTCACTAGCACATATGTTTCCCACTAGAATCAAGCCATTTTTGCAGTTTACTCAACAAGAAGTATTTATGCTCATTGGGGACAAAGAAGAGCACGTCATTCGCTTGATGACAACTATGAGTGAATGTCAATCAGACAATGCGATTCGATGATTTTATTGCCAGAAATAACTTGTTGAATATGAATAAAGTACGCAAGATCAGCAGGTCTTTCTTATGCTTATCTGTGCATTTCATTTCGGAATTCTTTTTTAAAGACAGATTTCCAACAACTGCGAGAATCGATGAAATTACTTATTTGGCTCTTTATGCAAACTAGCGAGCAAGAGTTTCTATTCTTCCTATGCTATTGTTTTCTAAATGCCTCTTGTTTCTATATTTTCCACAACTAAAATCTGTGTATGCTGTTATCATCGTCACAAACATGAATGCTGTTACTGATTGCAAATGAAGTGGAAAATTTGCAATATTGCATTAAATATATCCTATTTGTAGTGAACTCTTTCTAAGTGTGTAAATTTGATGTCGTTTGCCAAGAGTATTCGATCGTTGATTGAACATCTATCCGTCATTAATTTTTTGTTAATGTACGGTGTGAAATTTGATGTTAATTTTGAACGTTGATGCACCTGTAGCCTATAATTGCACATCAATTAGAGTAGATTCGTTTCTATGTGACGACTATGTTGCGCGGAAAAAAAAATGTCGAAAAAAAACGATCTTATCTTCATCACATCATTTACGCATAAATATTTTTCAACGCTCATTGCTTAGCGTTATTCATTCAACCATTTATCGCTATTCGCTATTTTCATTATTCGTTACTTTTTTTTATAATTTAAAAAAAATTTGTCCGCTCTTTTTGTAAAGTAATATAAATATACGGTGGCAATATGAAAAATGTTTTTTTTTTTTATTGGGTAATCACTCTCAACTCAACTTTACAGTCGCTAACAACAAGGAAAGAATTGTTTCCAGAAAAGGCTTTTTTTTTCTAAAATTCCACCAATATTTGCGTTTCCCATTCAACACTGTAGGATATTTTGGTTCAGCGGTTTTTTTTTTGCCCCCGAGGGTGAAATATAATATTGTTCCTCACTGGTAACTATTATCATTGTGCGATGTGTCATTCCGCTGATAAGATTAGATCGTCGATTAGTCGAGGTGTGCTTGCACTATGAGCAATGTCACTCAATTTTTGCGCTTTTCGGAGTGTAGTGAATTGGCATCGCTGGTTGCCGTAATTGTCGTTCAAGCAGGTGTCCGTACAGACTCAAATTTCTTTTTGGGGGCGTTCTCCTCGATACCACTCGAAACTCTTTGTCCTTAGTGCTGCGCTCATGCTCTCTGTCCTTTCTCATTTCATCCCTCTAACTTAGAATCCTTTATGTCTCCTCAGTGCTCATCATGCGCGCTTCTTATTCATTGTGGATTCATATCTCTGTCGGTTGAATGCCTTTCATCCTAGCATCATGAAGAGTTAATTTCGCAATGCTTCCACCTTTTTTTACCTTCGTTCACTAAAGAAAAGTCTGCTAAGCTTTTTTACAATATTATTTTCACTGTAGATTTCCTCTCTCCATTCACGATATTTAATTATTGATGCTGCAAAAACGAAATGCTCTCATTTGAACGCCTTTTAAAACCGAAAAAACCTGGTAAATGTAAACCATTTCCTTGGGAGCCTTTTTATGACACTCAATTCTTTATATTATTCACCGGCGTTCTATTTTTGACTTCAGTATAGCGCTGAAATAATCCTTTCAACAGTCTAGTTGAAATTTATGAATGCATTTACGTTTTTTCGTTATAAAGCTTGCATATTTTATGATAGAGTGCTCGCCAATCAAGCATTTATATTCGCGTGGGATCCTCCTTTATGACTCGAGCTCATCATTGGTGTTACAAGAAACCAATATTTCAAAGCATTTTTTTCCGAGACAACTGTTTCATCTCTTAAAGTATTTTATAAAAGCAGGGCGTTGAAACTTCGGTCGTTTGACGAATGCTTTGGGCGAATTCGTTGATCAACGAATCGCTGCAGTTTGACGGGTTTCATTGTTTATTCTGCAGGAATGTTAATAAAGGTGTATTCCCCACTTGACCACAGTCCTCAAGATTTACGCATTTGAATGTCAGAGCGTCCACATCATTGCCATGCTTTAGAAGAATCTAAAAAATTTTATTCAGAACATTGCTGCAACGAAATCGCGTATTTCGTATTGCAAGAATAATGATTGAAAAGGCGTCGACGAGAAAAACTGAAGCAACAACAATATCATGTGATAACGTTTTTATTTCTCTCTTTGAGGCTAAAACTTCATCTTGGCTATTATCAATGAAGCGTTGCCATTTGTCATGTCCCACATCGATAAGTCTAGTCAATGAGCGGAAGTGGTTCTTGAACTGATCTCCAAACTTGAATGCTATTCCTCTGCAATCATCTCGTGCAGAGGTGTCCACTTATGGCAGCACCTTCAAACCAGGAAGGCTACACTGAGTGACCACTTCGCATCTCTGAGCTGAAGCGTGTACTGCTCTTCATGTCATGTGTGCAGTTTTCGACGATCTTCCCACCATGTATATTGTGTTGTTGTCGTCCCATCACGATATTCACTTCGATGGATGTCCGTCGCTGAAAGTGCCACTCAACTCGTGTGCACAACATTGGGCGGAGCGTGTTGTTACCCGCTATACACGCCCACTCTACTCTTCGTCACGTGCAAGCGGAAAGACCACGGTGCAAATATGATCGCTCGACAATTTGTTTTAATCCTTTTCGAGTATTAGCAATAGCGCTCATTATGGAGGACAACCATAGCGCTAAAGCCTTAGCCTAAGATCCGATTAACGATTACCGTATGTGCACTACAATATTTCCATGTTATTATCGTCGGCGTTTTGACAAGCTACGTAAACGGTGAATTGTATATTAATGTGGAGCTTTTGAAATCGAATGGCTATCATTATAACACGCGATCGTTGTTATAGATGCTTGAAATTTGTCATGTAATAATTTCAACTTTTCACATCGTTTTTAAGTTCTTTTTCCTTGCTCAGTGCCTCTAGTTGGCTACCGTATCTTATTGGACATCTGCGTTACTCTTCTATGTTTGTCTTATATATGCCCTAATTGTTTTCATTTCCAATTGAATAAGGTAGCAGATAAGAATTCTTAGGGGATCTTTTTCTTCAATACCTTTAATAATCTCTTTTTTTTTTACAACTTCGTTTATTCCCATAATTTTTGCTCATGATCAGAACATCATTTTCTATTGTGTCCAGACGTACAAATAATTTACATCTGGTCATATGGGAATATGCATATACGCATAATATGCGTATAATTTTGCTTATCCTAGTCCATTAAGATCGAACTCTGAAACCTACATTGGTGCGACTCTGTTATGCTCTGAATTTTCTTCGTTTAAAATTGCCTTTCCAACTTTCTCTCATAGCATTTTCAAATGACTAGCTTGAATCCACATTTGTTCGCAAAAATTATTAAGTATACTACTCGTGCCACAACTGCAGTCAGCACAAGATACGTGAGGAGTAATATTATGAGCTTTATGCCATCCACAATTATGCATTCATTTTATTTTACTGCCGAGCATTTTCTGCTTGAAATTGTCGACCACAAGTGGGAAAAATTAGTGCTTGCGCTGCATATGCATCTACCAGTGTTATTATATCACTGAGCACCTGTATTCTTCTTACCTTCACTTATGATTAAAAACACATCAGTGATGTGATTGGAGTATTCCACGTTCGCATCAGTTTATTTTCAGTGATGCAATGAAATTGTCGAGATTTCGACTGCTGTTTATTTGTTTGGTAGCCTTACGTTTGAGTTTTGCTCAATCTAACAGCCCAAAGCCAACCGAACAACAAAAGGATGTATTGCAAAAAGCTGTTAAGGAACTACTCGATTTCAAGAGGTTGCCTAAACCGGGTGAGTAATCGGTCATTGATAGTCGCCGTTCAATAAATTCTTGAAAAAAAAGGACGCATTTTTTATTAATTTATCACAATCAATTATTGCTAACGGAAGCTAAATACAACTCGCTTCAAAAAATAAAAAGTCCGAGCATCAATAGAATTTCACTTTGTAATGACTTTTCCACATACAGTATGAAGTGGTAACCGATATCATAAAATAATTTTTCGAATCATTTAGGAGAAGTTATGCGACCGGTCTCGAGGACCGCAGATGCTGCATCGAAATATATGCAGAAGCTTTTCGAACAATATCAAAAGGACGATCGTCTCGGTCATGCAGAAGGCAATATCGTAAGAAGCATTAGTCCCACAATCGGTATGAAATCTTTTATGATGTTTTATGTTGCTCATTTTCTTGAAATTTTTTCTGTTCAACAAAAATTAAGCTTCTTCATCTCATTCAACGTCACATAATACTTGACTCTATATGTGATATTATTTTGCTCGTAGATTTAACTCTTTGAAGGAAATTTTACTCTTCAAATATTATTGTCTCATTCGTCTGATCCTTTGGAGTGCAAAGTTGCCCTCCTGTAAGGTTTTTTTTTTCATCATACCTCATAGTGTATCCTCGTGTTCACCTGCATAGGAAGTGTTAAATTTAATATTCCACAAGGCAAATGAGCAGAATCTATAGAGCACAGTTATGCGTTATACCAGCATTATTCTGCAGTGACATTAATTTTTAGACGTTATTAGACATAGCATTATTTAGCGTGTAGAAAGCGCTGATCATAATATTTGCGTGAATGTGTGAATGTGATGATTTTTGAGTTATTTTGTGCATAACTGTACGCCCAATCACTAATCGCATAATTGTTAAGAAGGATGCCTTCGTGCCATTCGGCTGCTACTTGTATAAGACAATATTCAACTGAGCATTTCAGCGATTAGAACTTTTGTTTGCGATATGATTAGCAGTAGCTGTTTATGTCACGTATATATTCTAAATAACGTAGAACGATGCGAGATCATAGCTAGTCTTGAAGAGAAACTCATTAGAAAATGCACTAAATGTGTTGAGATAATCTATGTTTATGAAACGGATATAGAGGGACAAATTATCCGCATAACTGGTGCAAATTTCTCATAAAAATTGTAGTTTTATCAGCTAAAACAACGAATGTTTTCCGCTACAATCAGTATACTCTTAATGATTAGTTTAATGAAGCGATATTTGCTCAAATGAGGGAAAATTCTTGCACAATGCAATCGTCGCTGTGTAATTTCCACTTATCTTTGTTTTAACAAATCATGAAAATGCCTTTTTTGATTTGTGTGTTGACAGAAATCATTAAAAAAACAGCAATTACAAAACTAGATAGAAAAACAGAGCAAACTTATAGCACAATACATTTAAATGGTTTTATGTCTTATGCGCAAAAGGAGATTCGAGTTCGAGAGCCACCACTCATCTTATGAATTCGTATTGTGAACCTGCGGCGCTTATCATTTTTCGCCTCTCGTAAATCTTCCAGTTGCCGAGTACCCATGTTGGAATACATTGAACCCTGTCGATAGATCGTTTAAATATTCTTGTTTTAAGATCGTATAAAAAGATCAGCCTAGAAAACTCTTTACTATTATAGATAATCATTTTTTATGTTTTTTATACGATAAACGTGGAGTGGGTATGTGGTCGCATATTCACTTCAATAACTGCATTGTACTCGAAATTCTTCAAAATCAGTGACTCTGGATTTGCTCATTCGATGTCAACAATGCCAACTGCTTGCAATGAAAATGAATAGAAGCCGAAACCAACGCGAAAGAGATATACAAAATTTGTTCGCAAATAGGGAGAAGAAAAGAAAATAAAATCCACCTGCAAAACGAATATGAATCAAATATAGTGTTGAAACATTTGCACTATACTTGTCTGCGAATACAAGAATTAAATAGCTGCATGTGCGGTGACAATACTCTTATGGAGCAATTGATAGCACAAGAAAGAGTAAAATTATTGTATACGAAATGCTCAAATGCCCCAGGGGAGCTTCCCTGCACCGTGTGTGCCAAACTAGTGCTTACCAAAAAACGAAATACTCAAGGTGTCAGGCAAAGCATCTGCACTCACTGGGCCACACATGTGTGGCCACGGATTCCACTCTAGTGTGACGATGACCAAGGATTCATTTCCTGTAAGGCAACAGATTCCTCCAGTTCAGTGGCCACGGATTCTCCACCGCATGATCGGGCCACATAAGACGAGGATCTGTGATCGCTGCCGTGAATCTGTTATCCGAATTTTTATCGTACTGCAGTCAATTACACTGCAATCAGTTATTACATTATATTGGACTACATTGCATTTTTTTTCTTCTTTCCTATTATAATCGAAGGCCTAAATAAGTTTGATACAATGGGCATTGTTTATTGGCAACAATGATAGAGATAGAGATATCAACATTGGATTTTTTTTTCGATTGCAATTTGCATCTGTAAAATAGACGATTGAGAATGTTTAAGAGTGATATTGCAATATCACTTATCAACGACACATATGAGTCACTATTGAAATAATTTTTTTTAGATTCTGCAATATGCTATCATCATTTGCATTTGGGAAGATCTATTTTCATATGTCGTTTATTTACGATTGCATTGCATTGAATTGAATTTGATTCATTGATTGCATTGAATAATTCATTAATTCTAACTTATTTCACCCCGAAATTTCCGTGCGTTTAGAATTTTCTTTATTTTTACCACTGAGATATTATAATTGTGCTATGATTGCTTCTATTGTTGATAAAATAAGCTCGCTTCATAAAAGTCGACTTTTTCTTCAATATTTCGTTTTAAATGATAAAACCTTTCCTTTCATTTTTCTCGTCAACGTATTGAATCAGTTGAATTAATAGAACAATTCATTGCTTTATTTATTTGATAAGTTGATTCAATGGATTGTTTATGAAGTCGAAATATTGAGAAACTATTGATATTATTATAAAATAAGCGATATTATGCATATTTGTTGAACGATTCAAATAATCAATAATCGATGAAAACCTTCAAAAATACACAGACACAGATACACAGCACATATTATAAAGCGTAATATTCTGATCGTAATATATTGGATGATTTGATAATACTGAAGAGCGGCGCCTAATTGCCGTATCAAAAATGCATCAGTAAAACTCGTTTTGATGATCGTTTATATATTATCATTACGGTATTTGCGGTGAACCGATTGTTCATTGGAATTCAGCGCAAAAGTATAAATTTCACAACGTATATATCGCATTAATAAATTCTATTTGATGCGATCACCTTTGCGGCTCGTAAAAATGTTTATCAATTTTTCAATTGATTTCTAAATGAATGAATAAATAGTTTTTGCAAATTTATGAGCTTTCTTTCAATAATGAACTCCTCTTCATAGGTGGAATATTGAATAATATCGCTAACCAACTATGAGTGCTTCATTGAAGCGTCAAAAATCGGTTATTAAATGTAGAATGATAGCAGTTAAATTCGACAAGTCAATTAAATTCAATAATTTATTTTTTCCAGTTCTCAAGAGAATTGCCGTTTTATTTCTTCCATGCAGAATGTTACATGCTAAAAAATACGCCTATAAAAGTGCTAATGAATTCGGAAATTATTATGCGTTAAAAAATTTTCCATCTTTTATAAATATTCATTATTTATCGCTGCTAAAAGAAATCTTCTATCACTCTGAACAATTTCTAGCAATGCGTATTTTCGTTTCAATATTTGTCTTATTTATTTATTTCTTCCTAGAATTAATAAGTTGGCTTATTCCGATTTCATTATTGAACGTTTCTTCATAAACCGATATATAACTAGATGCAATTTGAAGTTTTCATTTTGTGCATGGCGCTCTACTTATTACTGTTCAAACTGCTAAAATATTTTATCATGACATAGAGGAAATCCTTCATAAACCATTTATTAGTGCTTCATTGATTGTGTGCTCTTGATTCTATGAGCATTTTTTCTCAGTGTAGAAGCCTCGAACTAAATACTTACTAGTATAACTTAAAAATAGCTTAGTTCTTAGAGAACAAATCAATTAACCGATAACAGTTGATACTACATGTTTGGCCACTGAAGAAAATAACTTTGGAACGATTACCTAACAGAATTATTCACTCTCTGCTTTATCTACTATTATTTTTATACGGTAGCAACGTTTTAGATAATTTCGCATCCATTTGATTCACTAATTTCGTGTATTTCCTACAAGAATTGACGTTCTAATGATCGAAAAAAGGAAATTATTTTCTTCCAATGTTAAGGCAATAAAAACAAAATATGTTTGCAATTAAATTTCTTTGCTTATATAATTTAAAAAGGTTAGAGTAATTACATTTTGGAAATTTCTATCTTATAGATACAAAATGCATCCATTCGAAGAGCCATTTTTAATATAAAGATTGGTCGTTTGCAATGCATTTTCTCTGTTTTCGATTCATTTCGGCTCCTCTCGGAGAGTGTCATTACTGATGAACGATAATGATGAAAATATTCTCTTATGCGTTATTTTTTTGAGAAGAAAAAATAAAATCCCCTGAAAGATTCACACATTAATCGTTGTATCCCTCAAGAATTCTTTTTACTACTAATCTCGGAAATTTATTAGACGCTTGTAGCAATAAATTATCGCAATTATCTGACCGTTTAGCGTTTATCATCAACAAAATAATGAGACTATTTTCAGTTAGAAATAAAAGATTAGCGATTATTCTTTACTTTTGCTAAAAAAAAAGCACCTTGAAAAACGCCAACAAAACTTTTATTGGCCATATTGCTAAAAATCGTCAACAATTGAGTGTCATCGAGCTATAGGTTGTTCGAGAGTGGTGAATTTCTGTCAAACATTCAAGAACACATATTATACATTCAATTTATTTATATGCAAATTTCATCGGTAATTTTCTTTTGAGATGACTATTGCAAAAGAAAAAAAAAAGTTTATGAAAATCATTGTCTCCGAATT
Organism: Ascaris suum; assembly: GCA_013433145.1. Classification (NCBI taxonomy): domain Eukaryota; kingdom Metazoa; phylum Nematoda; class Chromadorea; order Rhabditida; family Ascarididae; genus Ascaris; species Ascaris suum. Next base: position 1,157,380 of record CM024189.1, read on the forward strand.
TTTAAAATTCAACATGATTCAATATGCAAATTTTAATTAAGCATTCATTTAGTCAATATCATCGTATTTTTGTCTTAATTTTTCTTATTTAATTCATCATTGATGCGAATTTTTTGTGCTGAAGTTTTTGCATAATAAAATCAATTCTCAACAATATTCTTCGATAATATTGATGAATTTACGCAGATTAATGCGTATAAAATACATATGCAATCTTGATTTGAATGCAAACGTTATTCATATTATGTTGGACAACATGAGTATTTTTCGAAGAGATATCATAATAATAGTAATGATACGAAATGAGAAAAAGCAGTTTTTTTCATTCAGGAGAATTTTCAAAAAGGTGAAATTTAGTGTTTTCAAAGAAATTCATTTGTTGCAGGTAGCTTTCTTGGCGAAGAAGTGCTATCATTCAAATTGAGCACAATAAAACCATCCGAACAGGTATGTTATTTAATGTTTGTTTATATTTTGCACTCTAAAGTGATGCAACGAGGGTAGCGATCTTGATGGATGCTTCCTGGGAACGGTTCAAAGACGAAGTTGATGTTTTTTAAAAAAAACTGCTCATCATTGACTGTTTTTCATCTATACACTTTTATGATGCCAATTTTCATGTCCCTAGTCCATAGTTTCTTACATCGACAAATGCTTGATGAGCTGCTTAGTTGTATGCACTAAGTAATATCACTTTTTATGCAAAGGTTATTTACATATGATAAAATGCCATGAAATAGTCGATTTATAGCTGCTGTAATTCGGTCAGGATATTTCATAACATCATCATCACTATAGTCCTTAATTACTTTTTTTCTGAGATCGTAAGTTCATCATCTGAGATTCTATTTGCCTCATCTATATAGGTTTAATTGCTTCTTCTCAATAGAAGAGTAGTGTTGAGTGATTCACTAAGAATATAGAATGAAAATAAGCCGATTGTTTTCATGATAGATTATTCGAGCGCAGTTACACTACAATATACGGCATAAGCATCGCTCCTCAAGAGCGAAAGCCGTAAATGGGTGGGCGCGATAGCGCTGTGTACGACATCGACTAGTTGTGCAAGACCAGGTGGTGTCAAACTGCGCTCGAAGCTCGATTCTGACAACTGGCTCAGTTTTGATGCCACGCAACTCATCACCGATGCTCTCTTAGATAATCGCACTCACATTAACGTGCAGGTACTCCTAACAGGATTCTTGTAAAGTTGTTTGTTTAGTGTTTTCCTCTCCACTTTCATTCCTCATCTTTTCCGCCTTCCTCATTGCTCCGCTGACCTTTATTGTGGCCTTTTTCTACTGGAATATAATCGGAAAGCAATCATTGATGGAGCAAGCTCCCATTGCTACTGAGTTTGAACATATAGATGAATTCTCTCAGTCCGTGAAACAAAAACGCTGAATGATGCACGAACTGGCTTTACCTAGATCTAAGTCGAACATTTTTACTTTCGAGTATAGAGCCCGTTGCAACCTTCGATAAGTCTACAGTTATCTCTAATAAATTTTACTTGATTCAAAAAAGACAGCTCATTTTATACCTGGGATTCGCATATTGCAGTCTTTCTTAACACTAAAACAAAGAGTTTATTTTTTGCAGTAGTGTGCTTATAAGGTGAATATCCTATAAATTTCCAGTAACGCACTAAAATTATTTGATGCTAAAGCTATTCAGTGGGGAATTTCGTTTTAGTTCTTACGTAAAGGCAAACCAATGGAATGCTACGATTTGGTCAGAAGGAATACGCCATTTTTGCTCATTTATTCCAACTCTCCAGCACTTCTCGACAAGGAGAAAATGCAATCAGCTCTATATGCTCAGGACGATGATATTAAAGAAGGTTCTCTAAAAGAAGGTAAACAGTGCAACACCTTGATTGGCTTTAGTCATTGCCTAAAATATGAATGAAACTGAATGAGCTACGCTGTGATTTTGAATTTCCGAGCGTTATGAAGTTTTCGAAACGTTAAGAGAGTGCAAGAACTAGAATGTCTTAAAGCACTAACCATTTTATATTATGTATTATACGGCTGCTGATATTATATAAAACGGTTAGTTGTAATGTGTGTATAATTTTGATTATATCTTCTCCTTAGCATAGACCCTATCGAATAAATTTTTCACAGAGAGTCATCACAGTCGTAAACCTATCTGCTCATTTTATTCGAAATCCACTTCCTTCAAGATTGTGCAGCCATAAATTGCGCAAAAAAAACCGATGTTTAACAGCTATGAATAATTGTACAGAAAGCCGAGGGCGAAAAAAGCGCTCATCGGGATACTATTCGTATTCGAAGAATGAAGGCGATATCAACGAGGAGGCTCGTGTTCATTTACACGTACAACAATTCCGCAATATGGGTCCGAGGATGTTGCAAAGTCGTAAACAGGTCACCAGTTTATTATGTTGTTTCACTTTTTAAACACAGTATAAATATGCAACATTTTTTGCGAGGCATTTGATTGACAAACTGAATTAAAGTTACACCGTAGTTTTATATTCAGTTAAAATCTACAACGGAAATTCACAGCTGAGTGGCATCCCAAAATGCGTTTTGAGTAGGAAAGCATAAAAAACTATATAAGTAAATATACTCTATAAATCCATGCTATTTCCGGGCCATTTAAAAGCCTAAAACTTTTATGACTTGTTTATATTTTTAAAATGAATGGCGAAATTTCAGTTGCGGAAGCCGCAGTTTCATCGTGAGAAGACGAGAACATCGACTATAGACCCGATGATGGGCTTCGGTACCGAAGCAACAGAAGCGAGCGAAATGAACGCGCATTCCGAACCATCAAAAAATCACGATGATCTCACCGTCGTATTGCTTGGAGGAGCACAACACATTGAACAGGTCGACTTTTAATCTATTTTAAGAGTCCCTTCGATCTTTGCAAGATGACTGTAGAGGATTATTATTTTCTGTCAGAACTTTATTTTTTTCCACTACTACATTCAAGAGACAGCTTTGGCTAATTTTGAGGCCTTAAATGCTGCTTTCAACGCCAAGAAAATCGTTTGCAGTTTCCTTGACAGTGCCTTCTCACAATGATCTGTGTCGATTTGCGACAGCTGGTAGTAATTATGGAGGAAGAAACTAGAGTTTTTTATTATCTCATTTTGAAAAAAAAAAACAAACAAAATATATCTTCGATATCGATCATATTTAGCGAATAGCAATTTAAGAAATGCGGAAAGCGAAAGCTGTTGGTGCAGTTTCGCGATATTGGCTGGGAGCATTGGATTATTGCACCGAAATCCTTCGAAGCTCACTACTGCAGTGGATCATGCCCTTTCCCACTTCAAAAGGTGACATTTCCATTTTAATTTCGTGCTTCTCTGAACTTACACGAATAATTATATTTAGAGCAATAATATACGATCATTTTTATGAATGCCTATCAACTTCACAAGCAAATCGGCGAGACACGAGACGGACCACCCATAGCGCTGCGGTCGCGAAATCGAAGAAGCTATCATCCCGTTAAAGGAATTTTCAGAAACATCTTTGTTTTGCCGCCGACTTTCGACGGTTGAACGTTATTTTCTTTTGGCTGAATTTGGCGGCTGGCTGAATTTCTTAATTTTCGAATACCGGCAAGTGAATCTGAGTTCTGTCAAGTACCATCTCTAAGACGAAGGGCTTTCGTCCTGCTTGGCATCATCGGGAACGATAACGAATATTGAATGTAGCGATGTCTTGCTATAGTGGATGTGAGGTGTCACAAAGTTCTTGCTTCAAAGATAAAGCTTAAAGAATTCAAATTCCCTGGGCGAAAATCGGGAAATTGAGATTTTAATCTGTTCCGAGACGTTCAGCTGTGAAATATTTTATAAATATATTAGCGAAAAATGAAATGCTAGCTATGAAGTCTTCTTAAGGAAATATCATCACAGATGATTCAATTAGAAGCGAACATTCCACATAATTTTCCTGCAGAATTTTCAAACCAATGATAACGCAATATCACACTTACCTATGAGATGTACCTATATAAATGCTAGTCCTAATACCATCTAGAAACTGACTAAGAAGTTCGCTGATAAAAGTTCGCTTACGCTTGATCGCACACCTTCTTATCTCATCAAACACATCTTCGGCAGCATTTCTCATTTAGGTTTGAATTTCAAGCAAAGTCTATATTTCGCTTTCTCTTCTATTTGAGAAACTGTAATCGCCCTGCTACTTTTTAATTAGCAGCCAGCAACATCAGTGATCAGTTTTCCTCATATGAATCTAAAGCGGTCAGTATGTAAGGTGCTCGAAATTATCAAAGAAGACTCCCACTTGGAACATTTGTCTGGTTAAAATCTAATCAGTCCCCTCTAGTTTGGATTTCTGCCCGGGTAGTCTACTGTGTCTTTGCTGATTCCATCTTTGTGTGGATGAGGCAAGGGAGATGTTTCGCTGCTATGAGTGATGGAATTCAGTCTGAAGTGGTTCATATCGATTGGGCAAATCCGTTCGGTGGCTTCTGTCCTAAAGATGCCTCAGAAACTAAAAATCTTGGGGTAATGGGCATACTGGCTCTACTAAGGTGAAATGAAGGATTTCATATTGGGGGAGGACCTCGCGTTGAAACCCGAGAGCCACTATCAAAGGCTTACGATGTGATTAGTGATGTGCTTCAGAAGAGTGCTTTGGGGCTTCTTTTATCACTAATGCATACTGATTAGATCTCTGACTTGTCTAATGTACGCTGCTGATTTGAAAACCTACAGGCCGATTGTGGATCTTGCGATTGATTTTAACGTACTACAGAAAGGCTTTCATAATTTGAGTGCATAGTCGAAAAAATGGCAGTTGGATGTTGCATAAGATAAGCGCCATGTGATCCATATTATTTTTTACATTAATACCATCTGCACTCAGACATTCAACTCTTGATGTCCAATGAAATTGGCATCCGCACTGTCATCGTGAAAACCTGCTCAAATCTTCACTGGCTCAATAGTGCTTTTAGTTATCCAAGAATATCTTCGAGACTGCACACAATACACCTAGATGTTAGCTCAGTTTTTAAAATACTGTCGAAAATCCCCTAGAGTGTAGTTTAGCCACTCCTCGAGCGCTGTCCTTACTGATTATCTCCAAATTTGTTTTCATGTGTGCAACCCCAAGTAAAAACATCCGAAACCGTTTTATCCTTTTTATTACATTATAGAACATCACAAGTCAAATGGAATTGCCTCGTTACAAGACTCGTTTAAAAACGTTTGTTTTGCACCAAACGGAATACCGACGAACGCTTTTCTAGCTAACAGTGTATCATAAAATCGTCAATATTGTCGCACATTATAAGTACTAATCGTCAGGGGATTGTTTCCTTTATTCTAACCCACACATGGAGATCCCATCGGCTCTAGCTCCTCAGTGAAATTTATAAACTAAATGCACTTTCCGATTCATCCCAATTTTAGGCTGTTCATGTATAGCATAAATCACGGCGATACGTTGTTGCTGCAAAAAATATCGTCGCCTTCATAAATCGTCTGTGTTACGTAGTTTTTCGCAAATTCATAAATCTCCGTTTGCTAATAATCTCCTTCGCCCACATTGTCGGTCTTTTTACATCTGTCCGTTGTTCTATGGGCCTGTGTTTTTGCTTTGCGTTATTGCCGTTATCTTTGACCTCGTTTTGAATGGCTCATTGAAGCTTAAGTGTTCGCCGTTATCATTACATTTAACAAAAAAACCTGATAGTGAATATGAGATCGGTTGCCAAACGGTCACAACTAAAAGATCAGCTGGAGCAACGGATCTGTCAACAGTGAACTTTTTGTACAAGTTCAAGTTGAAAATCTTGAAGCTCAATAAATCCGTGTTTGGTCAACTTCTTGTTTCTGAGCACTCCTTTCTCAGAAAGCATTCCGCTTATGCTTCTAAAAAATTTATGCTATCAACAGAAGGAATGCAAACGGCATTCAAAAGAGACGACGTGATCATCAGCTATATGGGCGTTTTTTAGAGCACCCATACCGTGCCGAACCGCCCTATATTATCTCGATTCATGTCTTTGCATGTTGCAATTTTTCCAAGATTTTCGGAGAGATGTACACTTGAGAGAGCCGAAAATGGGGGGTGGGGGAGTAGAAGAGAAGGAAGGAGGAGACCTACTGCTTATTATTTATTTCCAGAAACTTTTAACGGGCTGGCAACAATTACGAAATATGAAACGGCAATTTATCATATAGCAACTTTGTTTATTTATATTTATATTTATTTATATTTATATTTATATTTATATTTATATTTATATATTTATATTTATATTTATATTCATTCCGTATACTGTTCAACAACAAAACATCTGCCTCACTAGTGTTAAAACACTAATTTGTTAATGCTTGTAGGAAGCAACACAGAATGCACAAAATGAAGTCATTTCAGGAAGTGAACCCATCGAATCATGCTATTGTACAATCGATAATCCACACAATAGGCTTAAATCCATACGTGCCAGCCGTTTGTTGTGCACCCGATAAGATGGATTCACTAACGTTACTCTATTTCGATGAAATGGATAATGTTGTACTAAAGAATTATCCAAAAATGATCGTTTCATCATGTGCATGTATTTGATTTGTATCATTAATCTTATCGTTAGTCAATTATATTGCATTTGCATATGTAATTTGATTATTGACGTTCAACGAATCGACAAATTCAAATTTTTCTATTCATCTTTCATTTCTACGTTTTGTATGAATTCGCAAAATTTACTGCATTTGAAATATATCACGGCCTATCTAATTGGATCACTCTAAAATAACGATTCTATAAATATCGTTAACAATGAGCACCATTATGTGCGCATAATAAAAATTGAGATTTCACGAATCGGATAGGCTGTGACATATTTGTATTTAGTGAAATTCGTTATAATGATAATGAAAGGTGTCTCTTTTTTTTGACGATTTCATTTGAATGTTTAGCGAACAAATTGGGCAAATATTTCAATAGCCGATTGAGTGAAGATAAATCAAAAGACTTTTAAAAAAAGACCTACGATTTATTATGCTATGAATTATAATCGAATAGATTGAGTGCTGTAAAAATGTGGCAAAATCTCTTAGGATCGACACTTTATAGGTAATCCGTTTTCAACAATTAACTCTTTACAGGTAATTTTCAAAGACGACATTAACGTTTCGAAAATAAGGAAATTTAGTGATGTTGTTGAGGTGCGAAAATCTGAAATTTTAGCGAATAAGTGAAAATATTTTTGAATTAATAATATAGATTTCTTATTACTTAGCATAATTTCATGCGTTATATCACCTAGATGAAAACCTACTCGTAAGGATTTGTAATGAAGTATGAGGTGTGCTTCATGTTCATGAAACACAATGTTTTGATCGATCAATATTTCAGAAGTTCTTAACAAACAATGAGGTTTTTCTTTTTCTGACACAATACTCGTAACAAGGAAATTATGGCTGCCAATGATTACCGACAGTTTCTATCGATTTATGAGGTATGACCTGTACGACCACTACATTGCCATCCAATTTTTTGTGTTTAGTGAACATGAAGCCTACCACATACTTCATTGCAAATCCTTACGAGTAGATTTTCAGCCAGGTGATATAGCGTATGAAATTATGCTAAGTAATATGGCCTTCGCTTGGATTCCAGGCCGATGAACAGGTGTTTTGATCATCCAATAACTATCACCTATCGCTTGAATCAATCGACGGAGGTAAATGAAACGGTTGTGACGGTCACATTTTACAACGTATATAATGAAGTAGTCGCTTTCAATAGCTAAAAATGAATGCTGCAGAACAGCGCTTCGCAGATTATCGGCTCCAACGTTGAGATCTTGTGACCTCTAGCGTCGAAACTATTGAAGAGTATATGTGCCACTTGCTTTTAGCATTGTAAAAGTCTAAGTACCCGAAACCTTATATTCCAACCTCTGCAATCGAAAACATATGCCGCTAGTGAACTCTGAGCTTAGCATACAACTGCCAACGCAAACTTTTAAGGCCGTCTATCGAAATATGATTTCTATCGACTTGCATAATCACTAGCTGTTGTACGATATTGCAAACTCTATTCGCTGACATTACTCGTTGTTGCATGATTTCAAACCGGAAATTACTGTAGATGGGAAATCGTTTACTGGATGAGCTTTGATAAGTGTGTCGATGTATTTCTGTAAATGAATGTTCTTAAGTAAGCATTCTATATGACAGTTATGAATTGCCTAAAGCATACCCAAAGATGAGAGCTGCATGATTATTTACGGTATGTCCTATACTATTCACAAAATTAATTGTCATCGCATTGTTTACCTCAAGGTATAATGAATGCATCTTTAATGCACCTTCTGCAGACCACATCCTGCCATTACGTTTATCACCTCTTGCCACATTCAGTCTTTGAAATATGCTTCTAATTGTAGCTCATTTTTTCATCGTATTTTAATAAACTATACTCGTATTACCTGATTGACATCAATAATCACTCGTCTAAGCTTCAGTGCGTATGTAAAACCTAGCGAAAACCGACTGATAAAAAGAATGCATATCCCCATCGACATTTGCATGTGCACAGGTGCAGATGCAGATGCAAATACACACATACACGCAGACACACATACATACCCCCTAACGCAGACACACACATGCTAAAACGCACGTGCACTTATTTACACACAAACATGCTCGAGTGCACATACACGCACCACTTGCACACATCCCGCACACATTCACACGCACATACGTGCACGGACACGCGCGCACACAAGCAGTAGTCAGTTTTGCCAAGAGCTCGCATAATGGATACATATTCCCTAGTAATCATGGTGCATCAACTTTCAAGCTGCGGTCCAAGAGAGGTGACACCTGCAACCCGTTTGTGCCATCCGACTTCCAGTATCCAAATATGTCAGCAGTTGCGGCCAACTGAGGTTAAGATGACAGTTTAACGAGTGCAGGACAAATGCTTCAAAACTGCCACTTAAAATCAAAACAGTATGTTCGTAAACACAATGAAATGCGTAACATTTATTAATGGGTCGAAGCCATCACCAAGAGAAATTTCATACAAAACCGGGAATCATAAGTGAATGGAGATCGACATGGTTGATATGCGCAACAAATTGCGCAACAACAAATATAGTTGGCAAGAAGAACCGAACAATTACAACGATGAGCCGTTGTAAACACGCCTACATATAATATCGAATTACTGGAACATACGTGGTTGTATATGCGTCTCAATAATTCTCTATCGGATTACTCGGACACATATACAACCATTTGAAATAGTAAAATATTCTCCTTAAAATGTAAGATTAAAAAAAAGCGATCCAATTGTGCCCAATAACAAATAACAGTCACAATATCTGAATGAAAATAACCATCTTTTAATCCCATAAGGAAATAAACATATTTTCATTCGCATAAGAAAATATTTCGAAAAGAATTTGCATATATTTGAGAGATTTTAAAGGAATACCAATTATTGAGTTGATGATCCATCGTTATATGAGCTCAAAATACGCGATTGTGAATTTATTACAAAATAGTTGCATAAAAGAATAAAACTCCGTTAAATTTCATTTGCAAATTTTATATATCTTCAAAAGTGTTCCAGTAAACGTTGAACTTTTCGATAATTTATATGATCATCATTGGTTTAATGATATGATAAGAGCAAATATAAATCCACTGCATTTAAGTGCAGTATCGAATTCTATGGAATGCTAATTTACAAAAAAAAAAAAAAAAAAAAAAAAAGTGAATATACATAAGAAATAATTATAAAGAAAAACTTATTTTGAAATAAACAATAACCACTTAAAAAAAAAAATGCATTTTACATCCGAATGCGACACTTTGAAAGTCGCATTCCGTAATTGTATTCATATAAACGATTGAAATGATATATTCTTCCACCATATTAATAGTGAAATTTTTTTTTCAAATATTTCAGAATTCAATAGAGTTTTTCAGTTCAATATAACGATAAAAGAGGCCACTACAAAATGATCGTTTAAATGTTGAGTCGGATATATCTTTTTCTCGAAAATTGTCGATAAAATATGCAAACATAAAACTTCATGAGTTTTGGGAATTATTAGCGAAAATGCCGATGCAGTTTCTTTACACAGCAAAATTAAATACAACTATGTGGTAAATGCTTGCAAAAATTCAATGATACAATCAATTTCCTTCAAAAAGAAAAACGATACAACAAGAAAAATTAGCACCTCATTCAAATAGTATAAACCGATATTACGAAGCGAAGAGGAAATAATTCTTTCTGAAGTACTTTTCAAGTCGACTAATTCCATCTTCGTTATCACCAATCAGGGAAAAAAATTTGCACCATACTCTGAAAGGCGAAATTCAAAAACGATTCAAGACCGCAGCCAATGATCTGCAGAAGGCTCCCCTCTTTTTTTTTTGTTTATATACATGTAAGTTTGATGGGAAGTCAAGATTATATATATATATATATATATATATATATATATATATATATATATATATATATATATATATATATATATATATATCATCAAATTCGAAAAACGAATAAACCTATAAAAAATATCGCAAAAACATACACATAAAAAGAGCAAATGAAAAAGCTGAAGAGAAAAAATTGAAGGCATTAGGCCGAATTATTCGGTTTCATTCAATAAATCAAACACTCGTACATAAGCGATGAGCGTTGCTAAAAGTATCAATTATCAAGCAGAAGTCATACCTAACAATCACGTAATAATAGCAAGACACATAGTGAAAATTAATTTGAAACTATTGAAAGTGATGAGTTTCGTCAACCGCTGACAATTTCTTTGAAAAACCGCAAAATTTCATAACATTAAAATGAGGTCACATCCGGAATGAATAAATGCTTTAACGATATAATCTTTTAAAAAACCTTCCACATTAAGATTTTCCTTTCACGTATATCATAACAAGATCAATTTTTCTTTCATATATATATCTATAGGTAGGTCAGAATTCCCTTCTGAGGATTCTGCTGCGGAAAGCAACGTTCTCAAACTCTATTTTAAAATTCGGTTTGCCAAGGTAATAAGGTAGTTAGTAACAAAAAAAAAAAAAAAAAAACAAATCACTGCGAAAAAAATATCGGATCGCCAACAACATCAAAGTGATCAGTAAAGGCTTCTAGGAATCAGAAATAAAATAAGGCATACAATCAAATCACCACAATACAAACTTAATCTTTCATAGATAAGTTGTTTATTAACGAAAAAAAAAAGAAGAGTAATCAAGAAAATACTTCCAAAAAAAAAAAAAAAAAACAAAAAAAAAAATTCAGTTTTACAATTTTGAAAGCTTTTTTGTGCTCATCAAGCATTTAAAAAAATTCCCCATAATTTTCACTATTTATCGACAATAATAAAATACGCAAATAAAAGAATAAAGGAAATTAAATGAAAAATTAAGGTTTATGTAAAAGATATGCGAAAAACAGATCAACACGAAAATTTTAAAATAAAACTATATACCTTCCGATTAGCGATGTTCCATTTATTCAAGCGGAATGAAGAGCTCCGATGTTCAATAAATATGCCCCATTGTGAAGGATTTAGTCAACCAAACGGGCAACAACAAATTCTCTAGTCTAATAAGCTACAAGTTGTTTCTTTCAAACAAAGTTTCATGGGTGAAGTGACGCATGAAAAACTTCTTAGCTAGTCTTTTAGTGTTGTAGATTAGAATGAAATTATCGACTTCTATTCGATATATAATATCAAATAATTCATGATCTGCATCCAAAACAACGCGTAGGCGCCAATGAGCATCGCAAAAATAACAACAAACAACGGCATCTACATATTACTACAAGATATGTTACGAGGTGTTTTTAAATAACTGCACAATGTAAATAAACATGAACAAATAAATACAAACTGATATTAGCAAAAGTGTTCTCCATGATCAATCACAGCAAACAAGGCTTGAAATAAATTTAAATGAAATGCAGCAAATGGTGGACGACAACAATAGCCCATTTGAAGCGTCAAGACGTCGCCACTGATGAATGCAAATAAGAAAGGATGTCTAAGCGTCGTAGGGCACTTACGATAGGCTGCGTTCATCGAATTTAGCTAGAGAAAGACGTGCTCTGCATTTGCGGACATATTTGCATATAGTCGTTTGTGCCATGTGATGCATCTTGCAAGCTTCTGACGCCGAAACACCCTCCTCGAATACCTAAACAATCGTTCATCAATTTCTATGAATCAGCACTACTCCGCTCAAACTAAACAAGCGGGAAGGAATACTAGAAGATTTGATACAAAATATGCATTTTTTTTTAAATCCAGCCATCAGACCAATGGGTAGCACAAATCTTCAAAAAAATGTCACATCACTTCTCAAAAAAAAAAAACGACTGGGACATGATTAAGAATAAAGTCGCTTTTCAAATGAGCCACGCGCCTTCTCCTTTTCAGTTCATCCATTTTTACTAAACCGGAGTCCAAAATTTCAAACATCCAGTTAAATGGAGTACTGCCGAACTAATAAAAGCTGATTATTTTCGATGCTTCGAAAGAATCACGTCCAAAGCAAAGCAAAGCATTTTTGAGCTTTTTTCAAGACATTTTCCGCCAAAATATCAGCAGCAAACGAAAGTGTCAAACAAATCATTCGGCTTTTTTCTACCGGGTGAAAGCGCCGTCCCACATTGAAACTTCTTACGTATTGATTCCCATAAAAACCGATAATAACTATTTGAAGATTTCTGAGAATCAAACAAAAACAGAGTCGAGAATATCAACGTACCCTGAGGACCGTCTCAAAAATCTTTCGCCTTCCATCTTCGTCCAATGCGGAGACTTCAAGTAATTCGTTGAGAACCCTTTTGACATCATCAATATCGAACGTTTCATTGAATGTCAAGTTCTCATAAGATCCTCCATCAGACACTACAATTTGTGTTGTTGACAGATACCTCAGATTTTGCAAAACTTATTCAACAATCATCCCAATAACTAACTATCAAGGCATCATAAAAAGGAAAATGCGGGTATGATTTTTTTTAAGGCTTTCGCACTGCTCAGATTGCAAATGACTGACATCATATCACCAAGAAGGCTGAACTGCAATGCGAAAAAGGACAGTACAAGTATCAGAATGCATCTTCGGATAAGATCTGCAAGATTAGCAGCTAACCGAAAAATTAGAGGAAATAATAAACGGCTTGTATGATGCACATATATGGCTTATTTATTTGATAACTGCTTCCGGAAACCTGCAACTGATTCGATGACGATACGCTAGTATATCCATCACGGCATTATTCCAATTACCATAGGCATTAGTTAGAAATAATCGGTTGCCCCTTTGCGTCACATTTTATGCGTAAATAGATACAATCATTTTTGAAGGAATAGCCTAGCCATGCAATCTCGGTTGAACGATCCCGTTGTATCCTTTTCTAAAAGAGATGATAAGTTGCAAATTCCTTTCAGAAAAGAGCAAAATTTCAAAGAATTACTTAAAATAGATCTTGTGAGTTCGAGTCAAAAAAATGAATGAAAGAATCCAAGCGTTACGTGCGAAAGGTTGAATTTACTATTATGCCGAGTGGGTGGACAAGATTGGTTTTCTGGCTTCACGCTTTATCTTAGAACAAAGTCAGAATTAAAAACTTCACTATCATAATCACAGGTTTATTTTAGAAAAAAAAAAAGATTTATAGGGTCCAGAGCGGATTTTTCCAGGATTTCCGGAATTTTCAGCAAGTGTGCACTTTGTCCACATTAAGCAGGATGAATCGAAAACATACACGATGAATGTTTCTGAAGGAGGCGTTCCGGCGAAGGGCTGACACTAAGCTGTTCAAGGAGCTGGAGTGCTTCGTGAACATACGGTCTAATAGTACCCGTCGATATAGAAGTACGCGCTGCGGCGGCCGTCACCGTAACACGCGAACGAATCACCCTAAAATGCACATACAACGCGTCATACTCCATATCGCCCATAGCAAATATGCACAAAAAGAGTACGTATGCAGTGCTGCATATTGTAGCATAATAATATCGTTTTTAGCTTTCTTTGATTGTATCAACATCAAAACTACATCTACATTTAGGTAGCATCCACTAGTATTTAATTTACACAGCGTCAAAAAATGCCAAACAAGTCTAGCAAAGAAGGACAACATTTATATCACAGAAAGTGATATCTAAGAAAACAACAAGTTATCCAGTACGCCTTTTTACGTGAAAATCTCGCATGCGAGGTCGTACAAACAACTGGCGGTGAAATGCAACAAAAAAAATGCTGATGTAACATGAGTTTTTAACTTTGTGGCTACCAATATCATGCAGCTGATAAAAATATAGCACTGTCCGTCTAGAGCGAATGGGAAACAAAATAGCAATGAACGAGCACCCGCCAACGATAAGAACCCTAAGCTTAGGTGTTAGGAAGAGACTTTGCTCCTCCAATACGTCATGAGATATATCGAATAAAAAGTCTGCTAGACATCTATTCATATCAATTAAAAATGCTGAAAAATACTTCAAATAACTCAGAGGTCAACTTTCTACACCAAATGTACCATGGGTTGAAATGGTTTATTTCGTAGCTTTACACAAGAAACAACGAGTAGTAACTAATACTAGAACGGCGTCCATATGCATAAAATTTAAGTGATACTTTGAGAAGCGTCTGAGGAATCGATTCTCTAGCGCAGAGGTGTCACGAAATTCAGTGACCGCAGCCCCTACGAGGTAAAGCAATATGCCGACCGCATTTCAAGTACGTTTATTTTCCTGAGAGCTGCCAAGAAGGATGTTTTGGACGAGTAGAGAAATACACGCCACAAACATAACATACGCGCGCAAGTGTACACAAACGAACGCGTACCCATGTGCACCCACCCACATATACGACGCATGCATAGGTACACGCTGATGAACACACATGGGTACAATTATATTGCAATACATTAAAAACTCACATTTCAACTGCCTCTTTGAGATCTTTCTTCACGTCTTCCGGCATTCTCGACTTCTGGCAAACGGAATCGACCACCTGAACGAGAAAAATTATGTTTCCTTAGTGCGTAAAATTAAACAGCGACATAACGATGCCCAATGCTCAACACCCATAAACTTGCGTGAAGCAAGTTTTGGAAGCAGTGAGAGAATCGGGGAACGTGGATAGAGGGACTGTGGTGATAATCTGACATTGGAGAACCATCCTGTAATTATGCTACCCTTCCCACTGGTTTACCTTCGATCAGATCATCGAGATGAAAATCGCCTCTTTCCACCGAACAGGTTCGTTGATAACAAACTCGGAGAGCTCAGCTCGTGCAATCTCTAACAAGTCAGAGAACTTCAGCTCAAGCCTCAAGTGCCTCTTAACATCTTTTCTATCGCACCTTTAAAAGGAGACATTCTAAGAGTACTCTAAAACGAAAGGGATTTAATCGCTTCACTATGAAGTGGAGTGCAACTCGATCACTTCAAGGTATAAATAAAGTGCCGTTCATTCAAAAAACATGAAGTGCAGTAAAGTGCGTAAATGTAACTTGCCGGCAACCTTTTTGATTTTCGACAACTGATCCTCATCACTGACACCGAAGAAATAATTCTTGAAACCAATCCTTGAAGAGAAATAAGCACTCACTCGCTTTTCTAACTCTAAAATAATTTCATCATGTATTTTCTTTGTTGTGACATCAATCGGAAAGCGCAAAACGGATATCAACAACGTAACAACATAACCTATATACAAGTTTTTAAGAACTGAACATATCGGCTATCAGATGAGACGTTGATCACGTATCTGTATAGCATCCTATCCCAATTAATGTCAGTTCGATTCTGATCGTTAGCGCTGTAAACCTACCAGGTATGCAGCATTACGCGCACCTAGAACTGAATAGACCTAAGCAAACAATAATAATAATAATGGCCACTTCGTTCATTCGAAGTAGATCAGTGATAGAACATTCGCCTGGCAGGTGGAGTACAATGGTGCACCCATCAGCAGACTATGCTTTTATCTCTCGCCTCACAACGGCTGCCATCTTAGTTAAAACAAATATCCCTCGTTGAGCCTTTACAGGACCAAAATTGAGGGCAAATAAAGGAAGAAACTTTAAGTTCAATTCTTCCAGCAGCAGTAAAAGTTTTAGAAGAACGGTAGCATTTCATAACAGAGAAAAGTTTTACCATGTTCGCTGCGAGAATGGGATGTCGACTGCGTATTAAAACCGTTGATTCCGCTAACGCCTCTCAAAGATTCTTCGCCAGAATTGCTCTCGTCCGAAACTCCCTATAGCAATAACTGCTGACTCCGAAGGATTGAGGTTATTTATGAAAGAATGGAGACAAATATGCGCGAGGTGCCTCAGTAATAAGAAGAAGGATTTAAGAAGATTGATGTTAGGGAACAAGCCAATGCAGCCAATTTGTATCTTTTGTTGAACTGAGAGGGCCATTTAGAATAAGCAATACGAAGCTATAAAAACAATTCGGGTGGCCATTAACCTAAATTCATAGAGACTGTTGACAGATCTCATTTTAGTCCATGAAAAACGCAGGAAATCTTAAAACCGAAATTCCCATGTAATCAGATAACTCAGTAATAACCACTGCGCAGTCCCCTTCCCTTCCCCCCTCCCCTCTCCTCCCGCTCCCTCCTGCCTCCTATCTATAACTTCCCGCTCATCTCTGACATAGTAAGAGCTTCGGGTTGCTCTGGTAGACGAGTGGAAGCACAATGCGGGCTGATACTACTTACAGCTTTGCTAATTTCCTGAATCTGCACAGAAGCTCTGATAACAATTCAGGGAAGAAGATTTAGATGCTAGTTATGCAAAAATGAATACAGCAAAAGTGTTACAAAGAGTTCATGCAAAACTCATGTATAAAGAACAAATCGCTCATCACGAACGATTGCACGCTCAATTGAATCTCGGCAACATTACTATGGAAAACTTTCCTGCCTCTGTTTCTTTTAGTGCTAGTATAAATATCAACTGTTTCTTTTAGAGACGGAAAACAGACTGAAGTGAACTCTTCAGCAACGATGCGTCGTACAATTCTCGGTTTACGTTTGCGAGATCCAACCAGAGGAAGAGTTCGTTCAATGGGTTTAGCGTTAACCGTAGCTACAGCAGCTTCACAAGAATGCGATGGGATCTTTGCTTCAATGTGCTGTTCTAACGGTATGCATTCTTGGCCTGCTATCTCCATTGAGCACATTGCTGAATTTGATGGACACTGCAAAACATTGCACTTAAATACAACAAGACCATTTAACGAAGTAACAATCCAACCACTCAAAAAGTGATCCACTATTTCAACTGTTATATAACCGATCGACCTATATGTTACAATTGAGGAGTGAAATGAGTGAAAGAGAATGCACTTGATAAAAACAAAGAAAGGGATGAGTTCAGTGTTAAAAACATCTGCATAATGGAACAACATTCTTCCTGACACTGCAATCAGATTCTAGGCGAAAATGTGTCGTTTTTTTTTTTAAATTACTCTATTTCTAAATTTTATACCAGATAAAGTGTGACGGTTCATTAAAATATGAATTCAAATTCATAGAAAATAGAGAAATGAATTGAATTTTGATATATTTACATGCAGAGTAGATGTATTATCCTCAAGTGATGCGTCCATTAGTCGTTGAACGTTCTCGAAATAATTTTGCAATGTCGATATAGCAATCTGAAAATGCAATCTTTGAAACTTGCCAAATATATTAAATGATACCTTCTTCAACAACCCCTTTTATTAATACTAAAACTAAATTAACGACAAAATACACAGCGCAGATTATAATATACATAAAAGATCATGACCATCGACCAATATACGAATTACTTCAGTGTTACTTCAGTAATTCGACGAGTTATTTCAGTATCCTCATTCAGTTTGCATAAATTCTTTTCGACATACTAACATGGACAAATGAAAATGAGATTTAAATTGAATGTATGTTGGGAAGTACATACTAGAGAATTAAGTGAGACAATTTTCTACCATTCAACAACATCCACAAAAAAAGATGATGTGCTTGAAAGGAAGATTCAGATGAGATGTGGCTAAATATTGACAAAGAAATGGGTTGCCCATCTCTAAACACAGTGGGGAGAGGGGGGGGGGGGGTTCTATAAAGCGCTACTTTCCACTCTTCTAGTAGCGTTGTTATTGACTGTGCAAGCGCACAATTTCTTACAACATAATACAGCACGGCATTGGGCAGAAATTGTGCAGAGACTGGAATGAGGTCTTGAGTGCAAAATCTTGTGTTTTAGTTGATCTCATGCTATACCCCAAAAAAATCTACACATTGTGAGATGAATGAATCCTAAATTTAAAAAATACCTGATGTTTGACTGCAGCTCGATAAAGTGAGCAATCACCGGATAACACATCCATTAGCGCCATCGACATAACAAATGAGCTATTTTCCTCCCCAGTATCCACACTATACTCTCTCGCTGCTGTCAGTATGGCATTTTTGAGTGCTGCAAGCGAAAGTGAAATGACCAATCAACAAGAAGCTAAAAATCAACGATAAACTAACGCACACAAGTAAAGAACTCAACTTCTTTCCGTTTCCTCAAACAGAGATTACGTCAAATGAATCTATAACGACCAACTCTCTCCCATCCCTTTTATGCCAACGAGATGGCCTCACTCCTAAGAAATTGCTACTGCCATAGTATCATAGATATTTCAAAAGTGTTCACAAAATAGGCATTCGTGCAGAAGTTCTTAAAAGGCGGCCATGTGATAGCAAGCCGTAAGTAATCACAAAGACAGGTATTATGCCGGCATCTATAACTGTTTACACTGTGCATCGTAGAGGTGTAGCAAGCAATTGACACACTTATGAAAGTGAAGCTAATGAAAACATCGACGGACGTTACGACATTATGGAAATGTCTGCATTGATGAAAGAAGAATCTACGAGTGGCCAAAGGTGTCTAAAAGTGGACGAACATCGATCCATAATGAGCAACATCCGGTAGCTTTAGCATGGGGATCACCGACGAGTACGTGGATTGGGCTAACGTCATTATCCATGCAAACAGGTGTATTTCTTCGGAAGTTCCTGCCGCGAAATTGGATGTTAATATGTGATCCAACCATATCATTATTAAAAGCGCCCACCAAAAACTGCACTGTGTTTGTAAGTATAGTGGCTGCCTAGGATGCTCAGCGATGAGCATTTCGTATGCCGACTCGTACGGCCATCCTGCCCTGTAACGCCGAAGGAGAAGATTTCCATAGATGCATTGTCAGAAAACAATGGGACAAAGATACATCACTGTGGATCGGAAAGCAAGATCAACTCTTCGAAATAGTGGCATCAGCTTCCGTCAAGAAACTAAACTTTGAACCACCCATCGAGATCACGCTTGCTCTCCTCTGGGATATGAACGGACCCACTGTGCAGCTCTATATTAGAAAGGGATGAAACAGTGAATAGTATCCAGTATGGTGCAACGTTGGAAGAAAAGCTGAAGGCAGCATCATCCGGTCATCCCACGCGACACAAAAAAATAAGCTCCTCCCCAACACGACAAAGTACATCCACGCACGGCCGCTGCACTTTTTTCCATCATCCGTATGTTCAGATTCCAAACCTTATAGCAACCAACCATCCCCCCCCCCCCTCCTCCCACAAACACACAGAGACAACGCTGATTTAACCACTCTGACTGTCATTTGTTTGGACGAATTCACGCACGCCCTGAAAGGATGAACATTCGAGCGCGAAGGAAAGGACAAAGAAGTTTTGTATTCCCAGCTACTAACAGTTCGGCCAAAAGCAGCTTTCTGCTGATGAAAAACTTGGTGGTATGATGAGAGGAGTCATTAAAATACTAAAAGGAGGTAATTAATTCGAGAAATATAACATCACTTGTATTCGTAATTGAATTACAGGTCTCAAAAATTTTCAATTTGCTTCCATGTGTTTACATAATAAGAGTTTAAGAAGCGTCTACAATGCACTTTGCCAAATAGAGTTCTGATATTGGCAGATGAGAATATTGGGACCGCCAAGGATCCAATATCACAAATCATATCATTAGGAAAGGTGTTCTGCTTGATGAATTCCAGAAAATTAGCATCTGCTTCGCAATTACTTCGAATACCATATTCGCTTACCAAGACCAATAATACATTACCGCTTGGTATGGTGCCTTCGACCGGAAAGCTTTGAAAAGCACGGCATCGAACCTTAAGCATGCAGCACTAAATCGTACTCTTCGGGAGTCCGGAAGAGATGTATTTTTTTTCTAAGAGGAATGGGAACACCATTGATATAATTTCTGAATGCCCCATGAGTCATCCAAGCGTTCCTATCATTTTGCTCGGTGCTTTCGGCAATCGCATCCGTTTTATGACCTAATGACCGTTCCAGTGAATGCCTAACTGAAGCTGAAGTAACGACAATAAAGATACCACCTAAAAGTGCATCTTTGAGGCATAAAATCGATGAGGATAAGTTAGACCAAACGTGAAATAAACAAAAAGTGTTGAGATGATAGCAGAGATATACCTGTATGGTTACCTTTCCATTTCTCGGGAACTCGGAATGTCTGGTAACGTTTATGCTTGCGGTCATCATTGGAAAACGAATTGGTGAGACTGAACATTTCGCTGAAATTGAATCAATCAAGCCTGCATAATTACTAGCAGTGCTTATATCTATATTAACGCCTCAGTAGCTTAAACGCAGCTGAAAGTTCTCGACAAATGAGTGAAAGTTATTGCTAATGGAAAACATCTGCCTGCTATTCTCTTTCCCGAAGTTCTTAATGCCGTTGTGACCAGAATCGATACGAAAGGATTGCGGGAAGAAGAGGGGGTTGGGAAAGAAGAATGATGAGAAGAGTTTTCTCAATTAGCTAGCTTGCGAGATGAAAATGGCTTATTTATTTTTGAAGAACACAATTTAAAAAAAAAAAAAAAACTGCTTCAAAAATTTATATAACTAGCAGTGGTTTATTTTATGTTAATAGTTCACAAATAGACGCTTCAAATGTTTCATTTCTCGTCAGTAAAATTAAAACGAACAAAGTCATTGAAATTTGAGCCGCAAATTTTTTGAATAACCGAAATACAACACATTATTTATGCGAAATGAACTAAATTACTGATCGTTCTGAATGAAATATTTTGTGATCAATTGTTGCAGGATCACAAATAAACATCATTCTGAATGAAATCTATTGGCCGAACCTTAAAACGATATTCACAAATGAATAATTCAGAAATACTCGACAATCCAACAAAATAATCGTCTAAAATTTCACGCTTTTGTTATACACTCACTAGTGCGCGCCCATTTCACTATTAAGTCACTTGACTGACATTCTCAATTGGAATAACAATGAGCATTCGTTGGCATCAATCCCCCACCCCACCCCACCCCTCTCCCTCACCTTATTCTCTACTCATCAAAACAACCGAAAAGCTTAAATGAGAATAACCATAAGCCATCTCCATGAGTCGCGATTTTCCTCAATTCTTCTCTCGCTTTCATTATATACGGACTGAAAGTTGTGACACAAATTCCATAATTCGAAACAGCTTCCGTGAAAGTAATTTCACCAATGAGTGTACGCCGCAATGCCGTTATTAGATTTAATCTCTTATCACCCTGAAAATTATCATAATGGAAATTTATTAAACTGTTAAAATTACCGATCATCATAGTAGAAATTTCACTGAAATTATAGTGGGATCGAAATCGGCTGTGAAATATTCATGCATTAGTACATAAATAGTTCGTCCATTTCATTGTGTATGCCGAACCCCACTACATAACTGCATAATAGGAATGGGAGTTACATTGTACAGTTAACTGAAATAATTCAACGAAGCAATTTACTTGTTTACTTATAAAGTCGACGCGTCATTCTATTGCTACTCTCTCGATGGAACTTACCCAGCGGTCAAACTGAAAACCTGTTCATTCCATCAATATCTAAGCCAACTGCCAAATAAGGATGTAATATCTAAGAAGCAAGCTCACCGTGAATTTCGATCTCTCCGTAACCGAATATATAGCAGCATCAATTTCTGCGTCTGAGAAACTTTCATCAAGTAGAGTTTTGTCGCGACTTTTACCTTAAATTATTGTATTCAAACAATCGTGCAATATACGATGCCATATGCAGGTGACATCGAATGTTGATGATTCTTTCCCCAACATCCTTCTTCCTCAACATGAAAACCTGTCGAATTTTCGGCTACCTCCTTAACTACGTTGGGACTCTACCTCTCTCTGGCCTTTCATAAATTCGTTGTTGTTCAGTCTCATTGATTACTCATAAAAGAATATGTTCGGTATCAGAGCTGACGTTTACTCAGTCGTAAAATGATCGCTGAGGCTTTAATGCTAAAAATCATCCGACTGGTAATTCGATGAAAATCTAGTCGGGCTTTACTGACATCACATTGGGCAAATCTTTCAGTACTGCGGATAGTGCAGATTCTGAACCACTCAGCTTGCATATAACCACCTACACATCTATTTATATGAAGAGCAGTTTTTTTCTACACCCAATATTCGAAGCCTGCACACTGAAATACGGTAGAAGCACGGGAGTGTAAGTGGGATGCATCATATGAAAAGCTGTGAATAGCGGGTAAGCCTGCTGCATAAAAGATGTATTGGAAGGGTCGAAAATTTTCGAAGCTCGAGAAAGGATAGTGAACGTTTATCTGGCATTAAACCTGCAAGCCTGCCACACACTCTCTCGAAGGTATTGAGGCCGTGACCTCGAGAAATTCGTCCAAAACAGCATCAGTGTCGAATAGCAAATGAAGGCAACATACCTAAAACAATTTTCTTACGACCATCGTTGGCCGGTTGCGCGACAGGTCTAGATTCCGAAACGAGCTTGTTTGATTCCTCCGTCATGCGTTTGAGATGACGGATTTCCGTTCCAGATGAACCCATCACTACTGCAATCTTTCGTAATTAGAGATTTTTATTGTCATCACGTGAAACTGCAATGCCATAGTCGCTCAACGACGAGCTACGAAAACCGTGACAACTGAAAGAAGCAACAGGAAGGTGTGTAAGGTAAACACATAGAAGGTCAAGAGCATACAGGCAGATCAAACGACCGCCCACCATGCATCGTGAGCCTAGTCTGAGGCAGATTCGCGAGGATATAAAAGGGTTCATGCGCTCACGCATTCATCCCAGCTTCTATACTGGTCTTAAGGCCAAGTGGATCTACTGGTGGCTGTCGGGGTGCGCGAGGTGATCGGCGGCAGCGCGGAGTTCGATTGCTGGATCGTGCCGGTGATTCAAAATATCCTAGTGTCTCCTCGTGTTTGTTACCTTATTGTACAGACGTGATAAACTGTTCGCCCGTTATACTTGTGTTGTCTCGCAATTTACTCGACCGCAGTTTGACAGAGCGTGCAGACCATCAACGTGACCTGGGCAACTAGACGAGCCAAGGAGGGCTGACCCATAAAGATGCATAAAACGTAATTAAACGGAACGAATCAAAAATGGAAAAATCACTTTTAGTGGATCCGATGAAGTCTGGAAGGATAGGGATAAGGGATGCAGTTGGTAGTTAAATATTAAGTGGTTGTGATTACACGACGATGTTTGAAACGCACACACCATTCGCACAATCGCTGAGCATATTTGAACTTACATGTGCATTCTTCGATTAGGAGATTCTATACAGAAAAACATTCCAACGAATCTTTAAACGTATTTTCCATGTAAGTATCATTTGCGCCTCTATTTTTTTTAAACTTTAAACCAACATAATTCAGGTAGTGGAACAAGAATCCTCAATTGTTTTTTCTTTAGAAACGGGCAAAAATGTGACGCTTGTTTGCACAGCGTCAAAATGGAAGCCTGCATTCGCAACGACTATGTGAATGATACGCATTTCCTAAAGACTAACCGACCATAAATTGAGTACCACAATGATGCAGCCAACTAAAAATGTTGACGGGGTTTTTTTTGTGTTGATTGCATGCAGCAGAAATGCTTCGAGATCGAATAATGTAATGAAGCATGGGTAATAAGAGACCCTGAATGCTATTCAGAGTCCTGTGCAAGTGCACACTATATCTTTGCTCAAATAAGCGCTAATTTCATACAAGCGTTTAAGAACATTGAACACTGGCACTCATTTTACCGTCACTAATTGTACCCCTAGCCGAAAACATTGGTGATACGCATTCGAAGCGTGACAAGGTTACATTCTCGGTTCTTCCTCGGTTTTTTTTTACAGGTGGAAAATCCTACCGGCCATTTTCCAACATTAAAAAAAAACCAACCTTTGACATGACGTTCCTAACCAACCCAATGTTCTCTGATTAATAATGCATCAACAACAACGAAAGATCGATTTTATACCAATTAATGTACTTCCTTTATTCGATATTTATTATTTCATTGAAAATAATGAAGAGTGGAGCGATGATTTTTTTCGCATATTTTTCAATGCAAAAAAAAAAAAAAAAAAAATGCGCCGGAAAAATGCCGACCTGCACAATATTTGCAACCGTTTCTTAACCTTTTAACTCTGCTTAAATAACACCATTCCCTTATTCTGTTTATTTATTCTTCACAGCAATTTTATTCGACCACAAAAACTTACAATCCGTTTCGCCTAGGCTTGAAATGGAAAATACGTTCGGCGCCTTTGTCGATACTTACCTCATTTTTTTGCATGTACTTAACCCACATGTGCAAGTTGTCTTAAATATGCCGACTGGTTGCAAAAATAGGCCTTCTCAATAATTTCTATGACGTTGAAATACTTCTAATATCAGGATAACTATCATAAATGGATCGGAAAACGAAACGAACACTGCAAACAAAGAAAGTGAATTTCTTGCACACACAAATATAGCAAGCACTAAACGATTAAACAACAAGACAAAAACCTAACAGACATACGTCAACATACATACACACAGACAGACAATATTGTGGATTCGAAAAGAAATAAGCACAAAGATGAACTGAACAATGGAAACGGGTATGGAGCGTGCGGCGATTTGGAAATTTATGTCGCGCACGAGCGGTGGTGCGTGCTGAACCCTCTGCCGGCGCAGTTCCGATGCGTCCCACAGCACACTTCATCGGCTGATCACACGAAATCATGTGCATGCATGCAGCCACCCCAAGCAATCAAACCAACCAACCAGCTGGTTGGGCATGCCCGACTCACGCTTCATACAGTCGTTATTACGAGGACAATTTGAACACGACAAACATCCCCACATCGAAGAAATACACACATTTCTTGTGAGCACTGCTAATCGAATACTATCATATCGGTAATTAAGAACCTACTAAATATGTATCGGATATTTTGAAGAAATATATCTGTAACGCTATTATTGTTATAGTGACTGTTAATATTTATTTAATAACAATAGTATAATAATATTGAAAATTATGACGGTATCAGTATAGCGGTATTAATAATATAGTAATGGCAGTAGTAATAGCAGTAACCATAACCACCATCATCATCGTCACTATCGTTATCATCATTATCCATTATCAGTATTGTTACTGCTGCTACTATATTACTTTTATTATGCAGTTATCGCTGTTCTAAATAGATGATCCAACAAATCACCATCTCAGTCTCATTCGTCTTCGCATGACAAGCTAACAATTACTGCTTAAAAATTATAATTGCTTATAATGAAATATGTGACATATGGTTCCCACAAATCGAAAGTCAAATCACCTTTAGGAAAAGGGAGAGTGGAAGGGAAGGGGCGGGTTTGTCATATCACGTGACACAAAATGAAGTGGTCAATTGAGCCAAATCTCTCGCTGCTTAATTTCTTCTACACCTAAGTTTGCTGTTATCTTCAGTTCGATATTTCATTATCTTTTCGTTTGGTTTTAGAAAATCTATGCAATTGTGCAATGCGGGATATCGATATATTATGAGACATATTTCACTTCATAATTCATTAAGTTGCCAATATCGAAATTCATCTCTCAGTTTAATAATGTGGATTGAGTGCGAAATTGAATTTCATTTCCATCTATTCAATTACCTAATAGAGATACGAGCGTCGAGGATGTTCGTGTGAATGAACTTCACTAAAGAGTTTTCGCAAAATTCTCCATTGATTATTGAACGCGACGATTGCATTTAGCTGGTAACGAAAATGATAGAAACATTGATAAGTTGCTTTATGTGGCAAAGACGCATAGGTGAGGAATTTTCCGCAATAGTATAAAAGACGTTCAATTATTTGAACGAATCAGCGGATGCTCATTGCGCATATACCTGCACATACCTGCATTTTACGATCGAAATCTTTTGTATAAAGAACACCGAGAACGTTGAACTTAATCGCTGTTGAACTGAGAGGAATAATTGTTGAAATAACTGCACACTATGAAATGATTTGTCGATTTATGGATCTTATTTACTAGAATTTCGCTATGATTATTTCATTTAGTCGTGTAACCGAAATCAGTGATTTTAAAATACTAGTGAAATGTGCTTTCGATATTTAAATGTTTATTTTTTGTGCAGCCGACTGTCAGCAATTTCAAATGATCCCCTCAGACAAATCATTATACCTTTTGGGGAAAAAAATCTTTTTTTTTTGTGAAATATTGCTGCAATCTTTTAAACGAGAATATGTGCAACGTTTTGCGAGTTATTCATATCATTATTGATTGTTTTGTTATCCTTTTTGAATTCCGTTCCGTCGTGAAAGTTTTTTGTTCAATTACAACAAACGCGAGTGACGTTAATAATAATGATAATATTAACGCTAATGATATTAGCAGTAATGATCATTGCTATCATTACTTTTTATTTTTTGTCAGTTGCAGTAGTAACGGCAATAACAATAAATAAATAATAAACAATAAACGATAAATAATAGGAAATAAATAAATGAATAACTGCCCCCTTCATCACACCACATGACTGCCCCCTTCCTCTCCCCCCTCGTGGGGGGAGGGGAAGGGGCAGTCATGTGGTGTGATGAATCATACCTTCTGCTCGGGCCGGAGAAATGCTCACGCGCTGGTGGAATTGTGTTCGGAATGTCTCCCGCGAGGGGGCAAATATTCGGAACCCCCACGAAGGTCTTCGTGAGGGATATAGGGTTCGGAAACGCTTGATAACGTTCTATGTACTGTTGCGCTGTATTGCTTTCGCCTAGATCTTGGGTGTCGTCGCATTTTGAAAAGCTGTGGATCTGGGGATGTTGCATTTTTTAGAAACCGCATGCTGGTGGATGGGATTTGCTACAGGGACGTGGGAAGTGACTATGCTAATGCTGAGCTGCTCTTAAGTAAGTAAGCTGCCTTAGTGCGGAGGGCACCTACAAGTTGACAGCGTTTATAAAGAAATGATGAAAATTGAAGACACCAGCGAATCCAACGTTGCGATCGAAATGCAAACCTCTGGGTGACAATCTTACACAATATGTCACAGCTTTACCTCTACTTGATCGTGATGAAAGAGAGTATTGGCTATGAATTTTATAAAGTAATAGGACATAACACGGCACATTCGAAGAAGTTTTTTCTGACTGCAAACTATAGCATAATAGAATTGACGGAGGTATTCTTCTCGATAAGATGTATTAGTGCAATAATTTATGAAATTCTGATGCATCTTAATATAGTCCAATATTTCTAAATTAAAAAACGTGGTGGAGTATCTTAAATTGGAAGCATTTGTTCGTGAAGTTTATGCTAATTTCTTTTGTTACTTCTTTTTGCCCTCACCTCTTCGAACTGAAAACGTGTTGGTGGTCGATTGCGCACATGACCGTTTGCCCAGTAAACGACATTTTTTTGTTTTCGAAAAGACAAAAAGCCAATAGAGGTGAGGACGGCACCTATTTAAGCCCCAACATCGATGGTTTTACCTTGAGTTAGTGTGTGTCTTATACAGGTTTGCGTTTTTTATCTCGTTGGATACCTCCTAATCAATTAAAGGTGTTTTCGTTCATTCGAAATGTTTTTTCGCTTAGCTGAATAAGTGTGTGAGATTTGACGATGTTGCAGGTTTTCTTGATATCGGATTGAACAATTCTTTTTTTTTTTCTTTTTTTCGAGATTCTTCTCGTCTATAATTTAAAGTAAATAAGTTTGTATTAGGTTTTTACGAAAAGCTTCCTGAAAACATCATATTTTTGATTGCGCCGCAACATAAAGGTCATAGAATTTCGATACACTAGGCGTTCGCAATATAGGCCTATAATTTGGCGTATTTGTCATGTCGCCGTTCTCTTTGTATATAACGGTAAGTTTTTGAGGAGATTACATGGTGCTGACATGATCTGATTTCTTCTCTTTTTTTTTTTTTTGCAATTTTTAAAACCCTTTTGGTAAATGATCCTCTCTGGAGCATCGTTTTATTCGTAATTCTTCGAGACTTTGTTGTTACCTTTTTTTTACTACGTATCGGTGAGTGTTAAGGTCGTTCAGCACCAACCTATCCAGTTTTCCGATTATATGCGCCATATCCGCTTATGCCCTTTTACATTAAATTGTTGTTTCTCCAGTAATACCTAGGCGACACGTTTCCCTGCATCGTGTCTTGTTTGAATACATAGTCTCAGGGAGTTAGTTTCCTCATATCTTGGCGGCTGTAGAAATAATCTTTTTCAGCTCGTGAAGGAAGACGCATCTTTCAAACATCCCTCATAGAGGTAAGGAAACCTGCAGGAACTCCAGTGGATGGCGCGGTTTTAGAAAATCCCTTGCGAGAGGTGTAATTTTTTCAGCGCGTGGGGGGGGGGGGGGGGGGGAGGTTCTCCGCAGGAAGGGGATAACGGTAAGCTTCGAACATTAATCCGTTCACGCACGTGCGAGCGTCGATAGTTCGGCGTTTGTGTAAGCAATTATAGCCTGTAGTGTGGGGGCGGAGTGTATAGCGAAGTGCACTGATTGCACGTACACTGCACTTCTTGCTTAGTGCACCGTTATCTTTCGTAATTGATGGCTCATTCTTGTGTCTTGTTCGCAGTTCATTTAGCAGCTTCCTATACGTTTGCAGGTGATACTCTAGGTGAGAAAGCATTATAAACTAAAATACTGATATGGAAAATCGAGAGGTGAATGGAAAATATTGCATGATGGCATGTGTGTGCATGTGTCACACGCACACACACACATACCACACACACACCGCACACCAGAGATACACATACATACACGGATACACCTCTTCGTTCACACACCGCACATACACGCCACACCGAATCGTCGAAAAGAAGAATCCCTGCCGTTCTATAGAAGACTTGAACATAAATACGTACCCCAGACGGAATCCAGCCCTCCCCTCACGACATTATTTCCCGTCGCGACCGGACCAGTAACCGACTGCGCGATCGGATGCTTGCAATCCGAAGCAAATTTCATCGTCTCTATATTTGTAAGGGAAAACGTATACACTTGCTTTACACCATACCCTGTGGCCCTCTCGACCAACACTTGGCAAGTGCGATGATTGAGATTTGCGAAGCGTGGAAATGTTCAAGTATGAAAAATGGCATGCATATATATATATATATATATATATATATATATATATATATATATATATATATATATATATATATATATATATATATATATATATATATATATATATATATATATATATATATATATATATATATATATATATATATATATACTTTTCACACACTTGCACTAGACATACCCCCACCAAAAAGTGTGCCCCCTGGAAGCGCAAAATTTGCAACATTTTTTCGAAAAAATGACGCGTCCCCGTCAATGTGTTCTTGAGATAACGTGAACGAAAGGGTAAAATAGCTTACGATCTTCTGCACAGAATAGACTGTATACTATATATAGAATAGAATAGAATAGATCTATCGATTATCGACTAGTTAAAACCACTCCGTTCTTCCATCTGCAACCGCCATCTTTCGGCCATTGATTGTCAGACTATTGATGTAATTTTGTATCACTTCCAACCGAAGTTTGCTGGTCGCATCAGTCGATCGACGGAAAATGGGACGGTGCAACAGGTTGGATCGGTCGTTTCTTGTAGGAATCCGAACGGTGTGTCGTCGGAAGAAAACGTTGCAAATGGACCAAGTCATTTGTTTGTATAATTTGCAGTTTCATATTCTTCATGCTCCTTCACGAACAGTTTAGATAAGAAACTGTTCGTGATTTCTAAAAAATGCGGAAGTGCAATTTGCGTAAGCATGAAGTTGCAAAAGGAAGTGCAAATTCATGCTCACGAACAATTTAAATAAGAAATAAAAATAAAGCGAAAGTATTAAATATCTTATGTACTCCATGTTGATAACTCATGTACGATATTGATAGCTTTATTCAAGAGATACAATTTTTTGTACTGATATTCTTGAAATGCAATCGACGATCAAATTACTCAAAAAAACTAAATACTTTTTTGTTTTTTTTTAGACACTACCTGAATTCGATTCATCGACCTGAAATTAGCGTTAAATATTTTTGCAGATGATTTTATTTGGTGCTTTTTTTCCTCTTTATTGTGTTCAATAACAGCGACGAACACAAAAAATAATCAAATCATTTCGGCAATATATGCATAACGGAGATTTTTTGGCAAGCAAAAAAAGCACTCTGAGAGAATCATTGAATGATATATTTATATTGCTATTTTCGTCCAAATCCTCGGGCACCGTTCATCGCAAGACGTTGAAGAGCGTTCCTCTTTTCGTTAGAGGCACCGATGAACCGTGACAGCGAACGCCGATTAATATTCATTTGTTGTTGATCAATGTCCATCATCTTCCAAGTGGGATCGTCATCGAAATGTTTTGGTATCGAATAGATAACTCTTGCGTTCATATTTCCCAAGTTATCGTTGAGATGTTCTAGTAGATTTAATGCAATTATTTCTTCAAAAAAATAATTTACTCTCAGAATTTTGCTTCTTATCTGAGCTTAAGAATTTTCCTACGTCTCTCATCGTCTTATATATGATATCTATACCATAATTTTTAGAGATATAAATCTAATCCAGAAAGATATGGGGAGAATGTTAACTTGGAAAACAGAGAAGGGAATATATCAAATTGCTTAGCTCTATACCACAATATGTGGGATTTCATTAAAAATACTTGCAATAACACAACCTTTTCGTTTAACAGTCGAAATTAATTATTCAAAAAATTCATAAATCTCTGAGTACCATCGGTCTTTTTCCTTAGTTGTTTTTAGGAGGAATTAGATTCTACGATTCCACTGAAAAAAAAATTGTCTAAATTTCTGGCGTATAAATATTTCACTTTCTATTGTAGGTGTGGATGCAAAAAAAAAAAATCGGAAATGAACGTTTACCAAGTTGATTTTCTCGAAATGCGTTAACGTATCGTAAATATGGAGCGATACTGAAGAATTTAGGTTGTTGAAGTGTAGTCGAAGTTGCAGCATTACCCTCTGAAATTTTACACCATTTTATTAGTATAATTCAGAATGCATTTTTTGATCAATGTAGTAGATGCTAAATTGTTCATAATATATGTCATTTTAAGAGGTGCGTTGAGGTAATTGAGAGTAAAATGATGTATGCAAATTGTAGAGTTAAGTTGTTCAGAAATAGCATGCGCTCTAAACAGTCGATGAAAATTTACGCTATAGCCTCAAACAAAACAAGACGCTAAAGTTCCTGAACGGAGATGGGAGATGGAAGGAGAAGAGCGGTCACTTAAGTGTGTACAGTACTGGACTTTATCAATTAAGATTAGTTGTTTTTTTTTTCTTAGCTATGCGTTATCTTTAGAAATCGATAGTGATCCTATTCTCGACAATGGTTCGAGAATTACAAAGAATGAGAGACGTTTATTGGTAAATTTTAGCCCTATACATTATACTTTTTTTTTGTCTTTAAAAACGTTTAGAGATTACCAGATGTATCGATGAGAGAAGGAAGAGGTTCCAAGAAGCACATAACAGGTGAAGATATAGCGATAGCGAATAATATTTGAGCGATCACCATTTCGAAATCTATTTCTAAATTTTAGATTTTCATACTTCATTATAGTTGTGCTGTTTAAAATCGAATGCCTCCAAATTTCTTGGAGTGGAGCGATGTTTGACGCATTATTAAATTTTCTTAATTACTCTA
Source organism: Ascaris suum (assembly GCA_013433145.1). NCBI lineage: Eukaryota > Metazoa > Nematoda > Chromadorea > Rhabditida > Ascarididae > Ascaris > Ascaris suum. The sequence goes on from CM024189.1 coordinate 1,189,515, forward strand.
TTCTTGCCACAAATCGTACATTGATCTCGTCAAAGAACGATAACACATCGAAAATTGACACCCATACTTGTGTTCGGGGTGAGAGTCTTAAAGAGGACGCCGACAAGACAAAGAATAGAATAGTCCAGGACAACAAAATACAAGCAGAATAGACAGATCGTCATCATAGTAGAATCTAATCAAGAGAGGAGACAAAGATAAACGAATCATGCCAGAATTTCAGGCTATCAATGCTATCAAATTCCTCTCATTTTAAATCATTAAATAATGTAGTGAATATTTTTCTCTAAAAGTATCTTTGTATTAACTATTTGCAGTACAATTAACTTATTCTCTCATAAAGACAACAAATATTAGTTGCTATCTATTGGATGATGATATTGATATTAGGAGAAACGGATATCTTTATCATATAATGACCAACTAAAATGTTGTTGAATTTTCTAGCTTGTTAAGTTTGAAAGACAAAAAAAAAAAAAAACTTTGCATTTTCAAATGAAAAATGCGGCAGCAATTAGACGTAAATGAGGTGGAAGTGAATTGCAAATAATTGGCACATGCGAATAATGCGCTTTTAGCATTTTAGTTTTTTTTTTTTTTTTTTTTTTGACTGATATTGCATGAAATTCACATTGCAATTGCTAGGCTTAGAAAATGCAAAAATTTTTGTCAATTTTTTCTTTTTGTCAACTTTACAATAGATGGGATCTTTAATAGAAATTATACGACATTAATACGAAAGTCGACACTCACTATAGTGTTATGATAAATTTGCATATTGCACAGTAATGAGCCATATCTGCATGAAAGATTTACGGGTAAAAACTAAGTGACGCTTTACTCAACCAGGAAAACCGTTTAGTTAATGAAAACCTTCCAGAAACAATTTTTGATGATTAAATTACTCTAATAATTTCGATATTGATAGTGCAATTTGATGAAATAATTGAAGCAAATTAGAAAAATGCACAACTTTTTTTGTGCAAACGCAAAACTTTACATTTAAAAAAAAAAGTTATCTTCGCTTAATATACGTTTGCATTAAGTGACTTTCTTTTTGCGCCAAGAGCACAACTTTAGAGAACGTGTTGCCGGTCGTTGAAATGCGACTGAATTGAAATTACCGAATTAGTGAGAAAATATTGCAACACTAACATTCATCCCTCATTCGTATATATTAAAAAATTTTTATTATTATGGCCAAATAATCTAACGTCGGCCGCAAAAAAATTATTTCCACTATGATTTTATAGCAGAGTGCATGAGCTTTACTTGTTTCACAACTTGAAAATGTTTCAGAGTTACCTAGATTTACCTAGCTGTGAACTTGTCAGTGAAAGCCCATCTGCTATCCATGTCATTCCATCCTCTAATAATACTTAGGAAAGTGTAGTATACTAAGTGAATGTAAAATAGGAAGCAATGTATTCGAAAATAGCAAGCAATTCGAAAGGAAAACCTTTTATCTCATATGGTAGATGAAAATATACAGGAATTAAATAGGAATTAATCGAATATATGGGGAAAAAATAGGAAAATCGGATCGCATGAAATTCATTCACTTCAGATGAGCAATAAATATATTATACCTTTTAAGTGTATCATATTAAGTTATAAAGTAAAACCTCAGACGCATTGCTACCAATGCTTATCAATTTTCATAATAAGCACCATTGCCTCAGACACAATAATGGATTCCTAGAGCTACTCATTATCAATCAAGGAAGAAGCAAAATTGTGCTGTCATGTTGGATGTTCGGAGAGGTGATCGAAGAGTAGATAAAGATCATTGCGCAACAAAAAGATTTTTGCTGCTTATTTAATGGATATGGAAATGTGGAGAAATACAGCTGATTGAACGTAATATTCAACGACGATTATCTCAGGAATCTATTTCCAAGTTGCTAAATGATAACTCTTCATTGTACACTTTATATTATTGTCACAATAGTCTCATACAATTTCCGCATGAAGCAAGAAGAATTTTTTAGCGATACAAAATTTTTCAATTAGATGAACACGAGAGCAAAAAAAGAGGAATAATAACGACGCTAGCAACCTGATTCATTAGAGCTGCTTAAATCTAAGCCTCATTGAGGGAAGATGTAAAATCGTGATCAAAATAATTTCCACTTGTTGTGCGTTTAATTTCCCAAAGGCCAACGAAATATTCGTCGTGTAAATGCATTCACGCATGCGAATAAACCGATATGCTATCCACGAAAAACAATCATACGATTTTATGCATGCTACAATTATTTGCTGCATTTCAATATGATTGTTGCTTTCGGAATTGCTAAGACCTTCATGCATAGGTTTTTTTTTCTTTTGTGCAGAAAAAAAAAAAAGAAAAATTATTCATCGCAAAAGAATTGAATTTCTCGAAATGAAAACATTTCTGAAAGAAAAAAAAAATGCATTTTTTTTTTCACAAAAAAATTCTCATGAAGAAAATTGCTATTTCTTTATTGCATAAATAAAATCTCCTGAATATTTATGCTCAATTATAGTTTATTATTGCGTTCGTTTTAGCAGATTTGAGATGAATTCATAAGATTGTTATTTTCTCGATAGTGTTTTCTCAATTTTCTTGGAAATTAATATTTTTTAATATTTTTCTAAATAATACACTAAATTCGCATAGATCATTTCCTTCTAACGTTTTTTGCAAATAATCTTATAATGAGGAAATCAGTTATGTTTTATTAAATTTACACACACCTAATATTGGAATGCTAATTTTCCAGCTTTTCAGCAGTCGTATAAAGACTAAATGTCTTTCAGTGTTGCATATATATATATATATATATATATATATATATATATATATATATATATATATATATATATATATATATATATATATATATATATATATATATATATATATATATATATATATATATATATATATATATATATATATATATATATATATATATATATAATATATATATATATATAAATAATATATATATATAATAAATAATGCGCTAATAAACATAGTATATATAACAAAGAACATAATAATAATGAGTTATTAAGAGCATAGATAATAATGGTGCTATAGTTTTGATATTTCGTTAAAACAATCACACTGCAACGGGCATCGTTTTGCGATACGAATAACAACCGATTCACTGTAACTAAAATGAATTCATATAGGCCTTAGTTCATTGAATTCTTCATTCGAGCAACTTTGCAGAAATTTTATCTTCAATGGTGCATAATTTATACGTGCTATATTGCTCGAAAAATAATGCCAATGTTAGTTAATTTCAATTCATCTGCAAAGTTCGAATCTATTAAATTTCATAGATAGGAATATTTATTCGTATTTCTATGAAATGCATCAGTACTTATAATTCATCTTAACGAATAAAAGCAAATGGCTTATATGAAATGATCGTAATTTAATAACAACTTCAAGAATATTTTCAAATAAGTGTCTGAATATAGTATTGAAAAATTTAGTCAAAAATTTCGATGAAGAAATTTTGAAGGAAGTGAAAATAAAATACTATGAAATTTAATAGTTACTTGATTAATTTACTAAAAAAAAAAATTAGCTACATACATATAAAATATCATTATTTGCTTAGAACGATTAAATCAACATTTAAACGTTTTAGGCATGTTTTAAACGAAGTGTAGAATACATTTAATGAAGTGTTCGACTCAAATGAGTGGCAAATAATCTTTGTACTGTAGTTTAACGATAAGAAGAGCATATGAAAATGTGAAATTTTATTTAAAAACATCTAATTGCATTTAAGATTAGATTTTACTGTGAGTCAACTGCTCAAAAAAGCCTTCTTGCATAAAGCAACGGCGAGATTTTTAGCAACAAAACGGCTCCACTTCTAAGAGGAGAAAATCGAAGTCCTCCAGCTTACGCTCCCAATGCTCGATGCTTTCTCGCCTTATACTTCTAATTCTCATCAAATGTGTCTCTGAGGTGGATAGTTGATGACACTTTTACATTATTTTACCATATTCTCCGAACGCGATATTCTTTCATAGTCAGATTAGTGAATGCTTGCCGTCATACCTTGCTATCTTTACGCGCTTCACATGGATCTGAATGCAAGCAAAACGGTCCATTTTAGTAGGTATGGTTTAGCACACTAGGTGTGCAAATAGCGTCACTTCTAATCTCTAAAGGAACGCAGTTATCTAATGAAATTGCATCCAAAGTTTCAAGCCTATGAGTTCTTGAGGACCCCTCTTTTAGACTCGCACCTCGGTCATTGTATAAAGTACGTTCTCGACCACTTTGCCATATTAGTGCCGTCCTTCAGCCCTTCAACTTCCAAATGACAAAACTACTTACTAAATCCGTGTTGTTTGGAGGTGCAAATGTTTTTTCGTTGTGATGTTTGCTGATCACAAATGCTTTGTCATTGTTTAGACGACAATGAACTACTCAATCCGAATATTTTACAAAAGGGGATTATATGATATCAGTGGATGCTACCATCACATGAAGTGTAGTAATATTTCCGGTCTCACCAAATCTGAGTGCTGCAGTGGTGTGCATAATATTGCTTCAAAATAATCTGATAAGATGCTGAACTGATTTCTGCACTTAGCTGGTCACTGCAACATAATGTGCTGATTATATGTATACAAAACGTAATGAGCTTACTCTCGACAACTCCGCCGGAGCCTCTTTCCTTTCAAAGCAAAAAAGACGCCTGTGTCATGCGATAATAAAAATGCGCTGTGGATGATAATGATTCCACGGTATTTTCGTTGAGTTATTATGATAATCTTACGTAATGAATGTAATTAAATGAAATGAACGAAATTGAGTAAATAAAATTGAATTGAATAAGCGAAATGGTTATTTCATAATCTTGAAGGGATCTATTTTAGTCCAACAGGTGAAAAATATACTACCTATTCGACCGATTCACTTCAACTACATACAGTAAATAAAAAGGCATTATTTTGCACTGTTACGTTGCAACCTTTGGAGCCGAAATTATGGTCGTCAAGCTTTGCAAAGCGGAGTAAAGAAAACTTCACCATTTGTTACCATCAACGAATTAAATTCAAAGATAAGTGTTGGACTGCTTAGACGACAAATGTGACCAATTACAAAAAGCTGTGAGGCACTGACAACAAGGTGAACAATGGTTTTTATCGTTTTTACGATTTTTCACCTATCTAGCGTCTCCCCTATATAAAAGTGGTAATAACGGAATGAATGAAGTGTGGTCTAAAAAAGACTGGATGTGATATCGTGACGGTAGGGGAGGAATCGGAAAAGGGAGAACTCTTCAGGCCACAAGTTTCGGCCGTGCAAGCGAAAAGAGTAACGTATAAAATGACAAGAAGCCTTATTTGCTTCAATGAGTGAAAAAGTATAGCTGGAAGCAGTCGACACCGTCAGCCAGTTAGCCGACATCCCCGTTGGGCGGAGTTGTGCAGTAGTGACGACGAAGGTTCATTTCAGCCTTATAACCAGTATAAGAGCTGCACTTAAACCGTCTAATTACAGCCAATCAATTATAAACCTCCATTCATCACCTTCACATACCATCCAACGTCACAAGCTTATCGATGTAATCTGCCCAAAAAAGTTCCATTTTAAATTCAACAGCATTGTCATCGGCGATTTCAACACAGTACTGCTGGCAGAAAATTTGAATAAAAGAATTTAAGCATAACTATAGCATATTGATAAGCATAGTTCCTGCTACTGATGCATATTTTTCTCGATTATAAAAAAAAGGATGAAATAAATGCAAAAACAGTCGAAATTAAATATCCTTAGCATAAGTGATGGAAAAATTTGCATTAATGCTACTTGTCGAGTTTCATATTTAAACGCGAAAAATCTAAAGAAATAAAGTGTAAGCGCAAATGCGTTGAACTTAAAAAGCAACTTCTGCATTTTTTTTTTCGCCTCTCAAAGTGAGAAGTGAACGAAGATGAATATCTATGCACTGAAAATATTGAGGAAAAGAGGAATTCCCATAGCACACAACGCATGGAGTTGACCCTCTTCAGTTGTTGCGTTATTCGCACTATCACGATAGACAACGAATAGATGCATTGCGTCAACAAGACTGCATATCAATCCTCATAGGCTTTCCATGAGACACTCATTCTAACAACGATAAAATCTTTTTTCAACCCCACAAAACATATACATATATCGAAATACTTTCAGCAATCTAACTTATTCTACTCTCGAGAATACCTCATTCATCGAATCAATCGTTTTTATCACAATCAAAAATCAATGCTGATCTATAGTGCTAACGAAAAATGGCCGAATATTTTTAACTTCAAGGTAATGAAGAGTTGCTTCAGTAGATTTTATGGTCATCTCTCAAGGTATAATTCGTTGTACGATAAAGGTTCCTATCAGCTGGGTCTCTAAAGTCATTCGGCCTCAAAACCGATAGAAATATGCATAGAAAAAAATGTTCGATTTCAGTGCGTTAATTTAGAAATGCTCCAGCCTTTATTTATGACCACCATTTCTGGTTTCTGTCCATTTCAAGTTATCATTCCCCCCACCCCTTCTCCCATTTTTCCAATTTAAACCCGTTTCTCATCGATTCTCGAAAATGTGATCATCCCTTCAAACCGCACCAATTCATTAAACTCTTACTCCTTCATTCATTCGATCAGTCTGTGAAACGTGCGAAAGAACGTCGACTTCTTCACCTGGTAGCCATAAATATTTAAGTCCATACAAGCCTAGCCTCTTCTTTTCTTTTCTGAATTCAAAAATCCGAAAAATATCATATCAATTTCCATGCATTTCGATATTTATGAATTGACTGTTCTTGGAAAATAAATCAAAACAAAAGATTTAACCATAAACACCATTAACGCTCATTTAAATTTTGCACCAAACAATCTTTTCTCTTATTATTTATATAATTATGCAATATGACTACATTTACTTCAAACAAGCTCTCATAAATATTTTCTAACTTTTCTTTATTTTTATATTATTCGAATGAGCCAATGTAATTAATGATTTATACTTGATTATGCGATTTATTTCATATATATATATATATATATATATATATATATATATATATATATATATATATTTATTTTGCTCATTGTTTTCAAATTTCTTCTCTTCGTTGGCGCGATAAAACAGTAGATAATTAAATAGCTAAAACAATACGCTAAATTATGTGAAAAGAAATAGCGGTGAGAATAAATCAGTGAAATTTTTGAGTTATGACTTGCTAATTAATCATTAAAATGTCAACTAGCTCTTATTATGCAAAGATTTTCACTTTGAAGAGAGATTATGAAAATTTTCTAATGTTTCTTTAATCTTTACATCTTTTCACAGCATTCGTTGGTCTAAACCTCGAAATATCAGTAAATTTCGTAAAGAATAAAGAAGCACGCTTTGAGCCTTCACATTCACTCGTACAGATGCAATAATGCAATAAAAGCAATCGTGTAATGGCACATTTAAATTCCTCAAGGAAGGAGATTTTACCGAATATAATACAGCTCGTTTGATGAATGGTAGAGGAAACTCCTTTATTTTAGGATATAAAGTCTGTAAAGTCTATGGCATCGCTGACTTATTTTATGCAATTTATGTGCAGATATACGCACGCACGCACGCACACACGCATACACGCACACACAAAACGGAATAAACTCAACTGTTAAGAGACTCAGTAAACTCAACTGCTTTGATATCGTTGCGCTTGATTGAAATTAATTGAAACGATAATAGAAGCTTCATCTTGCAATAGTAATTAACTTTATACGTTCGTAAATGCGCACGAAATATTGTTGTAATAACCTAGACGGCCAATGCGATAAAAGTCGTTATTTGTCACGATTGGTCAATTTTATGGCATAAGTTCGCACATAATTCGATGGTGGGAATACGATAACTTTTACTTAAATAATTAGAAAAATTCGTTTGAGTTTATCCGCTTGCGATTGATAACTCCATGAAATATACGATTCACTTGAACGCAGATAAAACGATGCCAAGATTCGAACAAGTTCATTGCATTCATGCAATCTTTTAACTGATAAATGATATAGCGTTCTATATCGGGCACCAAAATCCTTCTATATTGGCTAATAGAATCGTTTCCACAAACACTTGTAGCAGTGGAATTATTCCTACACGGCTATTAACAGAAGTGAGAAAATTTTCGCAGGTTAATTGGCAAGTAAAAAATTGAAGGCTTGTGCTCTGAATCACCTTCAGATTTACGCTTATTTTCCGATGCAATGAAATTTTCTCGTGCATAATTCATGCATGAATTAAACTACCGCATAGAATTAAACTATCTTGGAGCATAGATACAGCGTCACCAACATTCAAACGGATCACCTGCGTTTATGACAAATATATGTGATTATTGCTGTTATCAGTAGCGCTCAGCCTTTTTTTCTCACCATAGTTTCCAAAGGAGGAAGTGAGACTAAATTGAACACTTAACGAATCAAAAGAAAACATCCGAAAAGGTACTGTACAATGCATGTGCGAAAGATGCAAATGAGGCCAACAAGTCAGCAAGTCATACGCTGTGTGGTGATATCTGTCAGAAAGACAAAAAAAAAGTTCATGAATTAGATATTCGTGTTGACGGGAGGACGTTCAATAAAAAGCATATTTGGTTTATTTGGAATTGATAGCATGCGTATTTATTCCTGCAACGTTCTTAACTTTTGCTTATATTTTATACAGAAATTCAAAACATGGGCTGAGTTAACGAATCTTATACATCGGCATGTTTATATAAATAAGCCAGCTATTCTCGTTTGAAAGGAGCATTTACAAAGAGAATAAATCATAGTGTAATTTGAAAGAAATACCCGTCCTAAAGCAATGCACATTTTTACGAGTACAAGTGAAATTCGACTCGTACACGCCACCTTTTCCTTCCTTTTCCTTCTCAATTCAGATTTTTTTTTCATTCCATGGCCTTCCTCACTTGCTAAGATGAAGAAGTTGGCACCAATAACATGATTTCAGTAAAAGGCTGCCTCATAAAAGAGTATTCGGCATTCCCTCCTTCCCATATCTTCTCAATGCTTACCTCTACGAGAAAATTTGCCATATTTTATTTTAAATTTGCCAACGTATTTCTGTCGCATTTGAATTTCGCCATATACCCAATCAAAAATTTCGTTTTTTTTTTGGAAAATTCTCAACGGCTTTGATGATTGTGAGCCGGTTTGATAATGAACTATTTGCACATCATGGATATGTCGATGTAAGCTAAATCAATTTTGCATTTCCCTTACTTTCACTTCATAAAGCGTTGCCAAGAAAATTCTCTACGATATACATAGCACGCTTCATCCGGTTAAATCAACTTGCCTTCAACAAACTTTAGAATGGAAAATTTGCCTCGATCACGGGCTTGAATGATGAGAAAATAACGAAAAATATAAAAATGCGAAATCGGAACTTCGGTCAAAACTGCAACTTTTATTATGCTTACTTAGAAACAAAGTTTTTATCTAATAGTTTATGTCGTAGAATCAAAAAAAACCTGCTATCGGGTAATGAATAAGGTCAAAGAAAGAAGAAAGAATACAAGTGAAAAGGGATATGGAAAACAAGAGGAGGTTAGGGCGATAGGTTTATAGTGAACGGTAGTAATCAACACGGCTCATTCCCATCGACAAATGATCACATTCGTAAAGCATTTTGATGCAATATTTATGTCGCTTCGCCAATAACTACTTATTGGCATATCATTGTTACATAATTCATACAAGACACGCTCGAAGTAGTTTTCTCAAGAAGCACGCTCACTTGCAATGCTCCAGCCGACGTTAAATCTAGAGCGTCGTTCTTTTTCGAGAGAGAGAGAGAGAGAGAGAGAGAGAGAGAGAGAGAGAGAGAGAGAAAGAAAGAAAGAGAGAGAGAGAGAGTGAGTGAGTGAGAGAGAGAATTCAAGTCGCACGAAAGTACTGAGGTACTTTTACAACAATTATACCACTTTAAAGGGCATTTTTCCCGCATATCAAGCCGCATTCACTCTATAAATATGCAACAAGTATCCCACTTTATTTCAATGATTTCTTTGTGTTTCCTTAGCATTTCACTCTTTTCGCCATCGAAAAACAATGCAAAATTATTCAAGATATGTCACTTGTGTGCTGCATAGCCACAAGTCAACTACTTAAATATGCAAATCTATTGACGCAAAATGGTTGTTTTTTGAACAGATAATTGCATGCAAAGTCGAACAATCAATAAATGGTTGCGCAAAAATGACCGCTAGATATTTATGTATAAATGCATCTTTAAAGATAATGCAAGAAATGAACATTGATGCTTTTAGTGTTTGTATGTGAAAAACGTTAAAAGCCGAACTTGCTACCATCTTATTTTCCCACTCGCCTCCATTGGCAATCTTTTTGTGGGAATTGTTCATTTTTGATGTTCTCTTATATCCTTGAACATATCTGATTTTTCAGCATTTTTTTTTTCTTGAAAAATTCAAAAATCTTC